>CM053595.1:300881275-300901308 GCA_028646575.1 Pseudocheirus occidentalis
TGTGACCTTGGGCAAGTCACTTAACCCCAACTGCCCTCCAAAAAGCAAAAAAAAAAAAAAAGAGAATGAAGCAATGTCATTACTTCACATACATGCACCAAGAAGTATAGCAACCAAATTCCTAGAGGAAAAGTCAAAGGAATTAGAAGAGGAAATAGATAGTAAAACAATACTATTGAGAGAACTCAATCTCCCCCTCTTTGAGTTTGATAAATCTAACCTATATATATCCTATGAAGTCCAACAGCAAGAGATAGTCAGAGAAACCCCATTTAAAGTTACTGTAGACATTATAAAATATTTGGAAATCTACCTGCCAAAATAAACACAGTACCTTTATGAACACAATTCCAAAACACTTTTCACAAAAATAAAATCAGATCTCACTAATTGGAACAACATCAATTCCTCATGGCTGGGTAGAGCTAATATAATAAAAATGACACTTTTACCTAAATTAAATTACATCTTTAGTAATCATTTAGTAATGAATCTACCAAAAAAATTACTTTATAGAACTAGAAAAAATAATGACAAAATTCACTTGGAAGAACAAAATGTCCAGAATATCAAGGCAATTAATGAAAAGTAATGTTGGGGAAGGTGGCCCAACTGTACCAGATTTTAATCTCTATTATAAAACAGCAGTCCCCAAAACTGCCTGATTTTGGGGCAAGTGGGAAATTTGGAAAGAATATTTACAACCAGTGTCTCTGATAAAGGCCTCATTTCTAAAGTATACAGGGAAATAAGTAAAGACTATTCCCCAATTAATAAATGATCAAAGGATATGAACACGCAATTTTCAGAGGCAGAAATTAAAGATATCTTTAAGCATATGGAAAAATGCTCTACATCACTATTGATTCAAGATATGAAAATCAAAAGAACTTTGAGATAATACATCTCATCAGTGAGATTGGCTAAGATGACAAAACAGGAGAATGACAAGAGCTGGAGAGGATGTGGAAAAGTTGGAACTCTAATGCATTGTTGGTGGAGCAGTGAACTGATACAGTCATTCTGGAGAGCAATCTGGAACTATGTCCAAAGGGCTATAAATAATTGCATGCCCTTTGACCCAGTAATGCCACTTTTGGGGTGGTATCCCAAAGAGATTGTAGAAGTGGGAGGAAGACCCATATGTACACAAATATTTATTGCAGCTCTCTTTGTGGTGGCAAAAAAGTGGAAATTTAGGGGATAGCCATCAGTTGAGGAATGGCTGAACAAGTTTTGGTATATGAATGTAATGGAATACTCTTATGCTATAATAAATGGGAAAGAGATGGACTTCAAAATTACCTGGAGAGGCTTATACGAATTGATGCTAAGTGAGAAGAGCATAACCAGCAAAAATTTGTACACAGTCACAGATACATCATGTGTGTGATGATTAACCTTCATAAGCTGGACACGTCTTAGCAATGCAGAGTGAAAAGACAACTCTACGAGTCTCAGAATGGAAGGAAATATCTACATTCAGAGAAAGATCTAGAAAGGGCAGAGTTTAAATGGAGACCGAAGCAATATATGCTATTGTTCTTTTCTATGTTTGGTTTTGTTTCTTTTTTCCCATTGTTCACTCCATTGATTACAACCCTTCTATACAACCAGACTATTGTACAATGTGAAAGTGTTTGCAGACCCTATACATGATTGTATGGAACCATGGTGGGGGCGATAGGGGGAAGGGAGGGGAGAAAATCTGAAACTCAAGTGATTCTGGAACTGAACCCTGTAAACTAAAATAAACTAACAAATCAATAAAAAAATAAAAAATAAAAAAAAATAAAGTGGTTAAAAAAAAGTCAGCCAAGATGTGAAAGGTATTCAAGGCCACAAATATTAAGATCTGTTCAAGCATATGGGATGTTCAGCCTGGGAAAGGGAGAAAAAGTCTTTAATAATTGCCTCATGGAATAAGAATCTGACTTGTGAGAATTTGTTCTAGAGATAAGAAGTGGAAGTAATGAGTGGAAGTTTAAAAGAGGTGACTTTAGATTTGGTGAATAAATTCTCTGCTTATAATTGTAATTTCCTAAACAGAGAATGAATTTCCTTAAAAAGTAGTATGCCCTCCTTCACTGGGAAAAACTTCAATCAAAGGAAGACCATTGTTTAGGTGTGCTGAAGGAAGGATATTTGTTTGTTTACAAATCCCTTCATTGTGATTCTAATATTTTGAGTCTTTCTAGCCTGGAATAAGTAAACATCTACTCTAAAATAAATTTCAATGTAGCTAACAACTTAAAAGGCAAAAGCTTGTTAAAAAAAATCTGTGCCATCTCTACTAGTATCTCCGCGCCCCCCCCCAAGTCATACTAACATTTGGGGTGCATGGAGTGTTTTGGGAAGATTAACACCTTTGACTAAGAGTTTATCAAGGACTTTTCTTGGCTGTACACTCACCTTAGGTGTCCATTTGTCACCCGACTCTCATCTCTGGCTCTAAAAAAAGCTATAGCATGTATAGCAGGCACATCATGGTAAACCATTTTGACAGATGGGCTGAACCAGATTGAGGGTAATGAACAGGCCTCACACCTGTCAGTGACTTAGGGGGATTTACTAAAATAATTTTTTTTCTCTTTTTTCTTTTCTTTTGAATGCTTCAAAAAACAGAGTCCCTCTTTTCTGCCTTCACTTCTCTAAGACTCTGAGTTCTCATGAAGGGAGAGTTCTTTATATTCATGAATAGACATAAAGATGAAAGACATAATATGTAGACTTGGGAATGGTCTCTAGCTCATCTCTATTCTACCACTGTGCAATGCTCCCACACCCTCTACACCCTCCAATTATTCTCTCTCTGTCTCTGTCTCTGTCTCTATCTCTGGCTCTCTCTCTGTTTTTCTGTCTCTCTCTCTCTGTCTCTCCCTCTCTCTCACCCATCTGTCTGTCTCTGTCTGTATGTCTGTCCCTCTCCCTCTCTCCTCTCCCTCTCTCACTTTCTCTGTCCCTCTCTCTCTCTTTCTCCCCCTCTGTCTCTCTTCCCCCCTTCTCTTTCTCTCTCTCCCTCTCTCCTCTCTCTGTCACTATCCCTCTGTCTCTCTCTGGCCCTCTGTCTCCATCTCTCTGTCTCTCTCTCATTTTTTTGGTATATTCATTATAGTGTATAGTGTAATTATTATTATATAGTGTAAATGAAGTAATTGTCAATGCCATTGACACAATCATTTTGTAGTCTATTTCTTCTGTTTTCCCATTTTAATGTTGATGTTATCTGGCAATGAGGGAACTATATAAAAGAAAAAGAACAATGATTTCTATCCTTGGTAACACTGAATCTAGTTTCAGAAGGAAAAAAACTGACTCATAGGGAAGATGTAAATACTAATAGAATAGTGGAATGTTTGAAATGGATGCTCTTCAAGGTACTTTCAATTCCTACATTTAATTTTTATAATTTAATGATTATAAGATCACAGATTTAGAGTTGGAAAGGGTCTTGGTGGTCATCAATTCTATCCCTCAATTTATTGATGAACTAAATGATATCCACCGAAATGAAATGTATTGCCCATGGTTACACAGCTAATAATGCAGGAATTTAACCCAGGATTCCACAAGACACTATTCACAGCACCACCCTGACTCTCCATGAAAGAATTAAATACATAATTAAGTTCTTTCAATGTATAAAGGAACTATGATAAGCCATGGTGAAACAAATAGTGATGTCATGATTCCTTGCCCCCAAGGATCTTAGATTGTAATGTGTTAAAACTGCACAAAAAGGAGTGTGGTAACTAGAAAGGGGTATTTAGATTTGGAAAATTACAGAGATGATAGATGGAGACATAAGATAGCACACACTTTTTACTAGTACTGTCTGTAGTTTTTTGCTTCCATGTTTGTTTGTTTTTAATTCCTTCCTGTACAGAATGATTTAAGAGTATAAAGACTTCCATAGTGAATGGGGTACATAACTCAAGAAAGAAGTTTAAAAGATAAGAGGTAAATTATATGGAAGATGTAAAAGTGAATTGAAAGTAGACAAATAAAAATCAAAAGCCATGATAACAAAGAGAAGAAACTCTCTACCACTAATTAAACAACAGGTATAAGAATGTTTTCAGAGAGTGTGAATTTCATATACAGTATCCAATGTTCCATAGTATGATAAACATATTTCAAAGGTATGATTAGGTACAATGGTACCTTATAATGGAGCCACAAAGCAGAGAAACATTATGGTGACTAGGGTTTTCTTACATTATTTATTGCTGACATTCATAATTTGAAGGTGTGCTGGCTTTCAGGACAATGCAAAGGATAGGCCCCCATAAGCATATAAAACACAATAACTTTTCCCGTTTCCACTAATTCATGTATATGCCACAACCAGGAGAAACACAGAACATTTATGTAAGTGATTTTGATTACTTGGAGTAGGAAGTAAAGGACTTTAGAAACAGGTGGTGTTTTCATCATTTTTTTGCACTGGAAGGTCATGATTTTTGGAAGAAAGAAGGAAAGAATGAAAAGTGAGCAGATGGCTAAGTAGATGGAGTGAAAGAAGAGAATTTGGTTCTATGGAGCATGGCTTATGATCTCAGCAGTAGGCTCCCAAAGAACAGTAGAGGCAATCTCAAGAGAACCATTAAGAATACAGTAGGTATTTGTTGCACTTGACGAAGAAAGTTTGCAACAGATGTTACCAAGAAAAAGAAGGGAAGGGAAAAGACCAAGAATAACTGTTACCTGGGTTTTTGAGGAATGTTAGGCATGACTTGCAATGACGAATAAGAGTAGAGAATGTGTGTAGTTATTGTCAGAAGTAAACACTAGGAAAGAGGATGAGGGGGAAATACATCATACACTTAGAAGACTACATATAAACAGAGTGTGAGAAATAAACAAAATAAACTTGAATTATAAGGAAGTTCAATGACCTCATAAATAACACTGAAACTAGGGGGAGAGAATGTCAACATATGAATAAATCAATAAAAAGATATACCTTTTTCTAAAAAAACAAATCTAAGAAGAGTATCATAGGAGATGTGGCTGATTTCAATGTCAGTTTGGAAAGAAGTATCTATTACCTCTTTGTTCCAATGCTAGCTAGCATATTTATAAATATCTTGACTAAATATATATATGGAATCCTTATCTAATTTGCAGATGATAAAGGATGACAATTGAAACATGTTAGCTGTTTTGGAACGTCTGTCATGTGAAAGATAGATTTATGATGCTCTGTCGCAAAGGGCAGACCTAAGAAATGTGGATGGAATTCATAAAGAAGTAAATTCAGACTTAAAACCAATGTTACTGTCCTAAGAATTAGAGGTTTACAAAAGTAGAAAAGTTTCCTCAGAAAATAGTGACTTTTCCCTCCTTTGTTGATTAAAAATAAATTTGCGGCAACTTTTTGTTTTTTCCAAGATGAGCACCTTTGGAATATTCACTGTCTAACACAATGCCTGATACAAAGCGGTAGTTTATTACACCCTTACTATGAGTCAGGAACTGTGATAAACCAGGAGGGATAGGATCATAAAGAAAAGTAAAAACATAATCCATTTTCCAAGATCACATCCTAATAAGGGAATTCTATAAATAATTAGGTATATACAAGATACACACAGTGTTATGGGAATTTAAAGATCTTCCCTGCCCCTCAGTCCTTTGCTAGGCTTAAGTGGCTCTGAGAACCTTCCCTGATTTGAAAGTATACTCTGTCCCCTAATAGGCTGTATGTAGTCACATGGAGCCTGTGGCAGGAGGTTTGTTCTTCAGGAATGCCCACGCATTATTACTTTGTGATTGGCGATAGGTCAAGAGGGCTGTGACATTCTCTGATCTAGGAGAAAGCTATATATGTACATTGATGTGAATTTCTGCTTTGGGGCTCACTTTGGAAAGAGTTGTGTGATTTGGCCAGAGGAGACTCTAGGAAGCCATTGAGGTGCCAGGATTTGAAAACCCAGATGTTGGTACTTCCTTCTCTGGTAACTACATAGGTATGGATGTAATGGTCAGATGGGTAGAAAGTTGTCTGTTTATCTGTTTCTTTGTCTGCTTGTAACTTGTGTTTGCATTCTCTGAAGTTGAGGGTGCTGACTTTTCCCCCTGAACTACGTAAATGATATGTGTTTGATTGATTAAAGTGAGACTGTTAACCCATTTTGTGTTGCTTTCCTTTAGAAAAGCAGAACTAAGACCCTGTGCTAGCAGCCGCCCTAGGTATGCTAGGGTGCTTGCTGATACACACACATATATACATACAGAGTATATGAAGAAAATGTCAAAAGAGAAGTCACTTATTTGGAGGGGAAAAAGCAAGGGCTTCTTGTAGAAGGTGAGTTTTTAAAAATATATTTATGCATTTTTAGATTTCAGCATTCACTTTTATAAGGTTTTTTAATTTTAAATTCCTCCCCTCTTCCTCTCTCACCTTTCCACTTCCTGATATGGAATGCAATCTTATATGAGCTCTATGCATATTAAACATATTTACATATTATTCATGTTGTGAAAGAATAAGAACAAAAGTGAAAAACCATGAGAAAGAAAAAAATAGAGAAAATAGTATACTCTCATCTACATTCATGCTCCATAGTTCTTTCTCTGAATGTGGGTAGCATTTTCTACCATGAGTCTTTTAGAATTGTCGAAGATCATTTTGTCATTGAGAATACCTAAGTCTAACAAAGTCCCTTATCACACATTGTTGGTATCATTATGTACTATATTCTCCTGGTTCTGCTTAGTTAATTGAGTATCAATTCTTGTATATCTTTCCAGGTTTTCCTGAAATCCTCTTGCTCACCATTTCCTATGGAGCAATAGCATTACTTTGCATCCATATGCCACATTTTATTCAGCCAATCCCCAATTGATGGGCATCCCCTCAATTTTCAATTCTTGGTCACCACAAAAAGAACTGCTATAAATATTGTACACCTGATTACTTTTTGCTTTTTCATATTCTCTGTGGGATACAGACCAAGTAGTGCTAATGTTCAATAAAAGGTACTACAGGGTTTTTTAACCCTTTGGCATAGTTCCAAATTGCTCTCCAAAATGGTTGAATCGATTCCCAAATCTACCAGCAGAATATTAGTGTCACAATTTCCCCAACACACTTTATTTATTTGTTTGTTCATTTATTTATTTATTTGTTCGTTCATTCATTCACTTATTTGTTTGTTTATTTATTTATTTGATTTTTACTTATTTATTTATTTATGTACTTGTTTATTTATTGTTTTATTAATTTCCTGTCTTGTCATATTAGCCAATCAGATGGTTGTGAAGTGGCACCTCAGAGTTGTTTTAATTTGCATTCCTCCATTTAATAGTGATTTAGAATGTTTTTACATGAGTATAGAACATGGACTTAAAGATAAGTCTTAAAATAAGCCAGTGAAACTAATAGATGGAAGTGGGGGGGGGGACTTAAAAAATATAAGAAGGGGCTAGTCTATGAAGAACCTCAAATGTCAAAAAGAAAAGATTTCATTTGTTCTTGAATGTAAAAAGGAGTCCCTGGAATTTGTGGTCTTGGGAGTGGTTGCAATAGATTTTACTTCCTTTGTGGTCACTCTATGAATAACAGATTAAAATAGGGAGATATGGTAGACAAGCATACCCAAAAGAAAACCATTGCTATAATCCAGGGGAAATCTGGAAAGTAGGTTTATTTTTTCAGAAGTAGATAAAAGCTTATGTGTATAACAGACACTAGTAAAAGTCGAATCAATTTACCAAAGGCTTGAATATGTAGAATGAGAGAACATATGGTCAAGGATGACACTGACATTGTGGGCTTAGGTGACCAGGATTATAATGGTACCCATAATTTTGCTATGGAAGTTGAGAAAGGGAAAGGGCTTGCTGGATTATAGTGATTATTGGTTTGAATGTGTTGAGTTTGAGATAATAAATGCTTATTTCTCAATGGATTGATGTTTTGTAATATTAGATAGTTTTACATAATGAGTTTGACTACAAGGTCATTGGAGTTGATTCCAGTTCTGTGATTCTGTGTCGTGGTACATTTGTACCCCTGGAAAAATATATGTGAAAGCCATATTATTTTTCCTGTACTCATCTCATACATAATAAGTAGTTCTTACAGTTAATGACTACCTAAGAGAATTGGAGGTGGTTCAGGCTGACTTTCAGGCTACTCTATGAACAGCCACAGGAATGTATTACTACCCAGCCTCCTTAGCCCTCGTGAACAATGGAGATCTTCCTTAAAGAGCATTAGACCTCACTATAGTGTAACTTTTGAACCACAAATCCTTCCAGAAAACTGGTAGCCAGAGGTGTTAGACCCTCCTATATTACTCAGGGAATGAACTGTAGAGTCTACTAACTAAAATCTATTTCTTCATTCTGTGTTTAATACTTTTCCTAACAAGTTTATTTATAACAGACTGCACTGGGATATAAAAATGCATTTAAGCTAATGACTGCCCTTAAGAACATTACATTGTAGTAGGGGAAAATAACACATCTCAGAGCTTGATAGTAACCATTTTGGATAGGGAAATAGGAGGAAATGGTGACTGTAGTTATTAACATATCCATATCAGAAGAAAAATTTTGACTTTATAATTCTCAGATCTAGAATTACAGGTATGAAAGCCGTCTATACACCAGAAAACATGGAATGGAAATGTCCAGAAATAGAGTGTGATACTGCAGAGACTGGGAAAGATAAGATGAAATCTCACTATTCAGAGCCCATGGTCATATTCATGGGACCTTCTGTTGCAAACAGAGATATTTAAGGAACAAAAAGAGATTCCCATCTAAGGCTAGTTAGGAAAGGGACAATTATGTTCTACCTTCTAGTTAATGCCATTTTACTCTACCTCACCAGCAGACATTCAGTTAAATTAACTATAAACTCAACTCTTTATTTGTCACGAGGCCTTTGGTCTCTACTGCCTTTTTCATTTCAGTTGCTGAAATCTACTACTACGCCTTAACATAGATATATAAGTAAACATCTGTTCTAGATCTTAAAGTTTCTGCCTTAGTCCCCCTAAAATGTGGGCTTTTACACAGAATCCATTGCCCTGAAACTGGTAGGCAGAAAATATTTATGAAGTATTTATTATGTACCTTATACTGTATTAAGAGCTAGGGATGCAAACATAGGTAAAAAGCAAGAGAACATTGATACCAGGGTATAAGGGTAAGTCCAGATAATCAGAAGCAGAGTGAGGAGAGAATGAAAAGTTGCCATCCTTGGAACCACACCAAAATGGAAGTTCAGGAAGGAATTTACCAGTGGGAGAAGGCAGTTGGCATGGTGAAGGGATGTTTCAAGTTAAGAAGCTCCTAGTCCCGGAGAGTAGTTTCAGGATGGGAACGCATAGTTCCTAGCACACTCATACTAGATTCTTAATGAATGCTTAGTGATTGATTGGAGTCTCAATGCCTGAAGAGACAGAAGCAATGCCAGAAAGTAAAAGGATGACTAGACTATGCCCCTTTCCTTCATAGCTATTTCTTTGACTATCTCCACAGCTATTAGCTTTGGGCTATCATGGCTTTGATACCATGAAGTCCCTTCTTCCTTCTCCATTCCATGAACTGACCAGGTGTATTTAAGTTCAAGACCCACAGTGTCATGGGAATTCAGTTTCTTAAAGTGCTTTTATATAGTTTCAATTCATGAGAAACACTATTAAAGAAAAAAAAATCCAAAAACTTGTGGTTCAAAGACATTGGGCCTTCCTAACAATAATGATTATAATGAATTAGGCAGCCTTTAGTATAAACAAACAAGTAATTACACTTGACAGTAGAAGTGTGAAATTTACCCTAATTAATAAATATGCTTGTAGTTATTCCCTATTTGCAGAGCTTTCCTCCAAATCCTTATATTTATTAAGATTTAATTTTAACAATTTAACCTTTATTGAGATCTTGCTATGCAGAAGGCCACGATTATAGTTTTTGGGGAAACAAACATAAATGGAGTAGGCAGAGGGGCTACCCTCAGGGAGCCAGCAATCTAGGAAGGAGAAAGAAACCCATGAAAAATAACTACAACACAAAGTTAAATGTTGTAATAGCCTAAGCAAGATGCAGAACAGAAGTCAATCTGGTAGAGGGTAAACCTTATAGTCAAGGAGGCATGGTTTGGTTCATGTGCTGCCTCAGATAAAGATCATCCACACAATAACCCCAGTACTTGTAACTGCAAATACATTGCTGATCTCAGTTAATGGAGCCCACTGGCATTCAAGTAAATAGGGAAGAAAGAATTAGTCTGGAAATATAGGCTGGGGGCAGTTTGCAAAGAGAGTTAAATAAAAACTGAAGACTTTGTCTTTTATTCTGAAGACAGTAGGAAGTTACCAAACCATAACAAATGACCTAGACAAATGGGTTGTAGGAATATTATTTTCAAAGCTGTACAGAGAAAGGTTTGGGGAAGCAAGAGACTTAAAATGTACAGCCTAATGAGATAGCTATTTCAATAGAATAGGTGAGAGGAGATGAGGATCAGAAATAGGGTGGTGTTTAAGTGTAGGAATTGATGTGCATTTGCAATATGTTGTGAAAGTAGAATTAAAATAACATTAGAATTTATTAAATACATGGTGGGATGAACTGAGGTGGTTAGAAAGATGGCGGTATTATCAGGGAGAAAAGATAACTGAACAATTCTTTCTGAACACTTGCACCCCTCACTAAGAACTGATCAGTTCTACATTTTAAATGATGACACAAATCCAACTCTAATTTTCAAATACCATCTTCATAACTAGCAATTTACCTCTTGATAATATCAACAACAATGAACTTCATGTCTATTATAGATTTGAACTTTAAAACAAACCACTGAGGTAAGTACAATAGGTATCACCTATATTTTACAAGTGGTGAAACTGAAGTCAAGATTGCTGAAATGATTTGCTTATGATCAAACAGTTAATAAATTTTGTTGACAGGACTGGAGCCTTTCTGTTTTTCCCTCTTGGCATCAAGTATTATACCCTTTCACATACCATGCTGTTTTAAGGAATGAAGCTACATGTCTGCCATAGCCATTCTTCACTTCTATTCTTGATCCCATTCTCTTTCTTGTTTTCCAGGACCCTGTTCCCTAAATAATTCCTCTTCTTCTCTGGATCCTTCACTAACCACTTCCTCTCTATACCCTTTCCCTCTTGTTACACATGTGCTAAAGCATCATATAGTTTTTCCTGATCAGATGATATATAAGTTGTTGTATTCAATTATGGGTACCACATATTCGACAGGATAATGTGAAATTGAAACACATTTTGATAAAGAATGTTGAAGAGGAGCGGTTAGGTGGTACAGTGAGTAGAGCACCGGACCTGGAGTCAGGAGGACCTGAGTGCAAATCAGGCCTCAGACACTTGACACACTTACTAGCCATGTTTCTCTGGGCAAGTAACTTAACCCCAATTTCCCTCCAAAAAGAAAAAAAAACAGAATTTTGAAGAGATTAAAGACATTTCCATATATTCTAGGTTCATTAGGGTCACTCAAAGGTTAAAACTGATAATGAAGTCTTGGGTTTTTTTCCCTGCTTATGGCTTAACATCTAGTAGCTGATGTCATTTACTTTTAGAGGTGGAAAGGCAAGGCAATTGGGGTTAAGTGACCTGCCCAAGATCACACAGCTAGTAAGTGCATTGCGTCTGATGTTAGAATTGAACTCAGATCCTCCTGACTACAGGGACCTATTCACTGTGCCACCAACTGCTCCAAACTGATGTCATTTAATGTATAGTATAGAAATGAAAAAGGAATACCTCCTCATATGGTCTCATTGTGAAAATGCAAAGTATTATCAGGAACATGTCTTGAGTTAAACAATATTTATTAAGGCATAAAAGAAGCATGAAATCTTGGTGTTTATGAAATAGAATAGAAGAATAGAAAAGGGGAGAAACAAGTAGAGAATAAGACAGAAGAGACGAATATGGAAAGGAGGAATGAGGTAGTAGTATACAGAGTGGGAGATAAATTATGATTGAGAGTGACAGGATAAAAGGGTAAGAAGCAAGAGAGAGAGAAAGAGAGAGAGAGAGAGAGAGAGAGAGAGAGAGAGAGAGAGAGAGAGAGAGAGAGAGAGGATGCTTTCATTTGCTAAGAGCAGCCTAGAGAACAAGAAAAAAGAAAATAGCATCTTCCAGTGGAATGAATACTGCCTTTGGAGACAGAGGACTTGAGATAAAGCCCATATGAGCCATTGACTACCTTTGTAGTCTTGGGTATATTATTTAACACACCTAGACCTTCTTTTCCTTATCTGTAAAACAAAGAGGTTAAATTAAATGGCTACTTCTCTACCCTCTCTATAAAACCATAATCCTTTCCAAAAACTCACTAAACAAATATTTAGGATTTCTTGTTTCCTAGTGGCTACTTGTAGGTGTCCCTTATACTCAGGAATGGAGACTGGCATGAAACTACTGTCCTTACATCATTAAAAGGATTTACTATTTGGCTCCATAAATGGCAGGTTTCTTCTCTATGATTCACACATTAGACAGAAGTCAATGACTTCCTGGAATTTTTAGTTAAATGCCCCAAATTTCTCAGCAGTGACTTTTTAAAAATCATAATTTTCACTAACAAGGCAGAAGGTTTCATTGATTCACTTCTACCAAGCATTCTTTAACTTCAGTCATTTCAAAATGCCAAAACAGGATGCCAAATTGTTGTCTTGTCAGTACAATTTTGCATGAGGTGTAACTTTAGGGAGAAAAAAAATGAAGCTGCTTTAGTCAATAAATTAGGATTTGGCCAGTTTTAGAAAAGCTCCCACTAGAGCTAAGAGAATTTATTGGAGAAAGACCAAAATGTCCAGGTTAAGCAATCCTCCTAAGTACAGAAGATATTGAGATTAACATGTCCGTACTTCCAATCTATTTTCTATTACTAATTACGCACAGAACCATACCACCTCTGGAGGTGTGATGAACACATGTTTCACTTAAAGAATCTGAGAAAGAATGATTTTAAAAATGTTGCCAAGGGAGAAAGTAAATTGTGCATTCAACTATCCAATTAAGTTCACAGAGGAAATGTTGCATAACAGGAAAGGAGGGTAAATGAAGTAGGCAATACAACAAGACCCTCCTGTGATATAGAGTATTTTCTCACATTTTTATTCATAAATGTATATAATTAACAAGTGGGCACTGGGAATTTGAGTTGGATGAAAAAGTTAGAGGATTCAAACACTTGATCCAAATACTTCACTCCTCAGAAACCTCCCTTCTAAATTCCTCACCATTAGGCCTAGAAACCAAGCCCTGGGTGACTTAACTCTTGAGCATTTATGCCAGGCCCCCATTTTGTTGGTAGATGAGACTTGTGACTAACAGATACCAACAATGTTTTACTTTATGATTAAGCTATATCACTGCCAGCTAGCTAGTCACTGACTCCACCACCCAATAAGCAACTATAGTAACTTACATTTCCTCCCAAGTTGTAATTGCTTAATTACTTTTACATTTTAAAGAGCAAATTTGTGTGTGTGTGTGTGTTTGTGTGTGTGTGCGTGTGTGTGTTGCCTGACTTAGTTGCTTCTACTTGCTATGGGAAGCCATTGCTCTAGTTACTATACTTTTGCTTTGCATATATGTTTGGACAGGAATAAAAAAAACTGTCAATAAAGTTAACTTTGAACTTTGGTTCAATTCAATTCAGTTTTGTAAATGGCGACTGTGCCTACTATATATCATATACTGTGTTAGATGTTGGAGACAGAGACAAGAATAGAACATATTTCAGTCTCAATGAACTTTTATCCTATTTGAAAAGATTTCAGTTGATGGACTAGGGACTCACTTTTCTTCCCAAGAATTGAGCTTGTGTGGACATAGCTATGGAAAACTGACCAGCAGAATCTTACCTTGAGCTTCATGTGCCTTCACAGTAGTTCTCCTCCTTTTCTTGATCAGCATTACCATTACCACCACCACCGCCATCACCACCACCACACAAATACATACACAATATACTGACCGTGGCATCCTGAGCTTCAAAAATTGGTAAGTTTCTTTCTGTTGTACTGGATAAACTCAAACAATTCTGTCTCTCTATATCTCTGTCTATATTTCTGTCTCTCTATGTCTCTCTCACATTCTTTGTCTCTGTCTCTGTCTTTGTCTCTCTCTGTCTCTCTGTCTGTCTCTCTGTCTCTCTTCTCCTCCCCCTGTCTCTTTCTATTTTCCACCCTATTTCTTTTTCTATCAATAAATAGAAAAATAAATATAGATGATAAGGATGTAGAGATGATGTGGCTTAATATATCTATGATATATATTCCTTATAAAATATTAATATATCACATATCATGTTAACATATTGTGTGACAATATGTCCCTGTAATATATAGTATAGTGTATATTATCTATGCAATATATGATGTCTTTATGATATAGATAATATATAATGTTTTATAAACATTTATATTTATAAATATACTATGTGCAGAAAAGTGAGTCCTTAGTCCATCAACTGAAATCCTTTTCAAACAGGATAAAATTTCCTTGAGATTGAAATATGTTCCATTTTTGTCTCTGTCTTCAGCATCTAGCACAGTGTATGATACATAGGAGGCACAGTAGCGATATTTATTTATCAATCAACATATAGATATGTGCATATAAACATATATATATGTATGTGTATATAAGTATATGCATGTGTCTGTGTATATGTATAAGTATTTATGTATGTGTAACAGATTAATATAAATTAGATTTATATACATATTTATACATGTGTATACATATAAGCACACATACATTTGTCTGTTTACCCACATATATGCATATCACCACCATTTTAAATTTTTTAAAGTTCTCTTTTTCAGCACAGCCTTTGTTTTTTGCCTTATCATCTATCCCCTAAAACAATTACTTTATAGTGACATCCCATCTCTTTTATCTAAAGTTATAACTCAGTGCTCTAGACAAATTAATTCCTAAATACAGATATCTTTACTTGAAGTAGGATAAATCAGGTCCATTCCAAACGTATGACATATCAAGCTTTGTCATCAGTGGTTTGGGTTAGATTGAAATTGCCTGATTTTAGGTCAGTTTAAATGGATTGAACTGAATTGAATTGAATTGAATTGAATTAAATTGATCCAAACTTTACCTTTACCTGTATAGCTGATGCTGGGAAATCCAAGTGTATTCTAGGCCAGAGGCAGAGTTTTGTTTCACCTACTAAGAACTTATAGGATGTTTCTAGTTATTCCTTGCAGGCTGCTGTCTAATTCCTTTATATGTAGGTCTAGCTCTGATATCAAACTTATTTAATAAATTTGGATATCCCGTCTTATCTTTTTAGGACAAAGTAATACTGCTTCCCTCCAAAAATAGAATAATAATCACAAATACTTAAATGGAGCTTATTAGCTGACAGGAACTATGCTAAGAGCTTTACAAGTATCTTTTTGCTTTTTCATCATGGGAATTCTTTGAACTAGGGACTACTGTTACTCCCATTTTATAGATGAAGAAGCTGAGATAAATGGAAACTAAGTGAACTATTCAAGGTCACACAGTTAATAAGCGTCTGAAAACCAGATTTGAACCTCTGTCTTTCAGACTCCAGATCTGACGCTCTATCTCTTGAGTCACTTGATGTTTGAGTTTTCACACCTAATCTCAACTTTTTTTAATACACCCAGAAAACACTCCCTCATGATGCTGAAGGGAAAGGAAACTCAAGTGGTGTCTCACGGGTATTTATCCTATATGAGTTTTATTTCAAATCTTGTTAACAATATTTTATCATGTTAACCCATCTCTACCATATGTTCTTCATATCTTGCCAACATCCTCTTTCAACAGAATATCTGAACTGTCTGATTTGGAGTGTTTTATATTAGAATTACACCTTTACCCAAAAGGGGTTTGGAAGACCTTGAAAGGCACTGTCTAGGATCTGTGCATAATCTGTTTTCCAGAAAAATGTGCTAGAAATAAGTCACAACATTTGAGCTTATTGAACTGAGAGAAGAAGAAAGAAATTTATGCCAAAAATTTTCATTTATTGTTTCAGGGAATTTCACAGTCAAGCTCTAAGTAACAGTCTCCTTTCCCAGAGCTCATATGTATGCTGTGGCCAATGCCACATACTTCTTTGACCTTTGTCCTGTAAATTTACCACACAGGGAAAAACTGTTCCAGAAGTTCAAGAAGAACCTCTAGCCATTCAAACATGGACTACAGCTTTCATCCATCCATTCAACAAGAATTTATTAAATATCTTCTATGAAGCAGGCCTAATGGTCACTGCTAATTGTAGCTGGATGACCCAATCCTGCCATAGAGACTATGCTTATGCCAAAGAAAAGAAGAATCATTAAAAATATACTTTGGCAAAGTTTCAAGATGAAAAGAGAGAACATGAAAGCCTTCTGCCATCTTTAAGCCAAAAAGAGATAGACTACTGTTTCATCTTTGCCTGTGAAATCCCAGTACCTAGAAGAGTGCCTTGATATTGTAGGTCCCTACAATGCTTCTTGAATAGAAACACATTGAAGCATATTGAATTGAGCTAGACTGAATTAATTAGTTGGAAAGACAGTTCACAAAAATTCTCTTAAATATTAAAATAGTGACTATTCTACTAAAACTTAGAATTGGCCATTAAATTTCAACCACATATGCAGTCCAGACATTTGAACTTCTACCGTAAGTCTAAATAAATTCTATCTTACTTGCCTCTCAATACATTCCCATTGCTATCTCACTTGGCCTGCTTCTGTGATAATTGACGGTGGCATGCTATGGTGAAATTCTTCCACAAAGCATTTAGGACAGCGGTTTTCAACCTGTGGATTGTGACCCCTTTGGGGGTCAAATGGGGTCACCAAATGGGGAAAACAAATATTTCCAATTTTCTTAGGAACTGAGACACCGCTCCTCTATTTATCACCAGGTGGGTCCGCCCACATACAGATATGCCCACATATGAGTACTAAAGGGTCATGGCATTAGGCGGGTTGAGAACCACTGATTTAGGAGAACCATGGGTTATAATCCCAATTCTAATACTTTCTAAAAATATCATAAATGAATTATTCCCAAGCCTATATGTCAGTTCATGGATACCTGGTATTTACATAAGGACTTAATATTTGTGAAGTACACTACATATATTAATATATCTGATCATCAGAGCAACCCATGTACTCTGTGATCTCAATTATTAGCCATAGATGAATGCTTCATCCATCTGAGATGTAATTTTGTTCCCTATGTAAGGAAGTAAATAATGCCTCTATTAACTGCCTCAGTTGGTGTGCTATCAACAAATACTTATTAAATGTTTCCTATTGGTTAAGCACTATGGTAAGTTCTTGAGATACAAAGAAAGACAAAAAGTCAGACCCTATTCTCAAGAAACTCAAAATATAATGGGGGAGATAACATGCAATCCCAAACAAAATTATGTCCAGGATAAAGTCAAAATGATGAACTGAGAAAAAGGACTAGAATTAATAGGGATCAGGAAAGGCTTGTGTAGAATTCAGGATTTTAGTTGGGCATTGCAGAAAGCCAAGGAAGCTGGGAAGCAGATAGGAGGAGGGGCAGCATTCTAGACATAGGAAATAGAAAAAAATTACAAAGTCAGGGTTAGAATGTCTTGTTTGAGAAAGAGCAGGCAGGGCAGACCACACGTTCTTGTTTGAAAATCAGAGGAAAGAATACATGTGGTACGCTTCACAAACACTAAATCCCTATGTAAATGCAAGCTATCCATTGGCCCAAGTCTATTCTTGGGACTAAATCATTTATATTATTTTTTAGAAAACAGTTGCACTTGAGTTTCCAAAACATAAGAAGAGCTGAAGGCAAGGAAAAATAAAAGAATTACTGCTATTCATTTTTATTGCCTCAGATTTAGCCAAAGGAACTATTGTTAAAATATTGATCATTTCCCTATACAACGATATCTAACATTTGAGCTTTCAACCCTAAGGCAAATGTAATTTTTGATTTCTTAGAAAAGTATTAGCCTTGAAGGCTGGAGCAATATCTTGTAATGGAAATGCTCCCAGGTAAATCCTTCTGGTGTCCAGGGCAGAGTGACTGGGATTTTTCCTCATCCCAGCACTGAGATCAGGAAGGGATATAGTTATTTCCTCTCCATAGTTGTCAAACTGTACTCCTCCCTCCAACTTGTAATCCTTTGTTCATACAAGATATTTGGGGAAGGATGAGAGCTGAATTCCAGAGAGAGAGAGAAAGAGAGAGAGAGAGAGAGAGAGAGAGAGAGAGAGAGAGAGAGAGAGAGAGAGAGAGAGACAAAGAGAGACAGAGAGAGACAGAGAGAGAGACAGAGAGACAGAGAGAGACATTGACAGAAAAGAAATTGGAGGAAGGAAGGAAGGAAGGAAGAAAGGAAGGAAGGAAGGAAAAAGGAGGAAGAAAAGAAGGAAGCATAGGCTACTAAGAGAGCAGTCATCAGGAAATAAATTCAGTGAGTTTAAATTATGTATTATATATTATTTTACAGTTTTAAGTTCTAATTATATGCAAAAGGGCAAAAATATGGCCCCTTTCCTCATAAATACCAAGGTCTAATTGTCAAGATAATATACAACTAACTATGGAGAGAGGATATATTCAGTCTACCTGAAAGCTAATCTCAGATGGGAAGTCACAAGTAGTGATGGTGGACCAGGAAAGATGTCTACAGAATCTGGGACTTGAGAAGAGTCTTTAGGAAGCCAGGAAGAAAGGAGAAGCCAATAAGGAAGGACAGAATTCCAAGCATAGGTGATTGAAGGTTAAAAGTCATGGAATGGGGACATGGAAAGCCAGAATCAATTAAAAAAATAAGTCACTGTAACTGGATTGCTGAATTTGTGGGAAGGAGAGAGTAAAGGTTAAATGGACTGAAACGTGTTGGAAAAGATTATTTGATCCTGGAGCACTTATGGAGGTATTGGAGGTTGGTGAATAGGGAAGTTACATGGTCTGACCTGTGTTTTAGGGAGATCACTTTGATAACTAAGTGAAAAATAAATTTGAATGAAAAAATGAGATAGGGGTATCCATCAACAGGTACTTACAATGTTATAGGAGTGGGGTAATAAATACATACATCAGGATGTTGGCCATGGGAGTGGAAAGAAGTGGGGATATTTGAGGGATGCCATGAAGGCAGAAATAACACAACCTAGGATTAGATTAGATAATCATAGTGAATGTGAGAGAGGAATCCAAATGACACTAAGGTTGTGAGCCCATATGCCTCAGTTGATTGCGGTACCCTTGAAAATGACAATGAAATTTTGAAGAGAGGAGGGCTTGGAGAAAAAATAAGGAGTTCCATTTGGGGCATATGTAGTTTGAGAGATATACTTGAGTTCAGTTTTAGATATCCAAGAGGCAGCTGATGACTTGAGACTAAAATGCAGGAAAGCAATTGGGACTGGATAAATATATCTGAGAAGCATCTACATAGAGATAATAATTGAAACTAACATGTTAATTAAAAATTGTTATAAAAATAATAAGGTAAGAGAAAATCATCTTGATCAGACCCTAGGAAGACACCTACCATGAGTGAGTGTGACCTAGAGGAAGATCCAGGAAAAAAAAAAGTCAAACAGGCTTACTAGAAAAGAGAAGTCATGTAAGTCCAGAGAAAATAGAGAGTCCAGCAGAAGAGGAAAATCAATAATGTTAAAAACTGAAGAGAAATCAGGAAAAATGGAGATGGAGAAAAGATCATTAGATTTGGCAATGAAGAAATCATTTGTGACTTTGAAGAAAGCAATTTGAGGTAAATTATATGACAAATGCCAGACAGGAGAGGATTTAGAATCATGTCAGAGGATTTGAGGAAACACTGATTATAAATGGCTTTCTATTTCTTTTTTTAAAATAGACATAAAGGTGAGGTGGGATAAAGGAAAATAGTTTGTGGCAATGTTTGAATTAAATACGTTGGGAAATGGAGAGAGAGAGAGAGAGAGAGAGAGAGAGAGAGAGAGAGAGAGAGAGAGAGAGAGAGAGAGAGAGAGAGAGAGA
>CM053595.1:300901408-300918940 GCA_028646575.1 Pseudocheirus occidentalis
AGATAATGAGGAAAACATTTGAGTTACTTAAGATTAAGAGGAGAGGAGAGAGGAATCACTCAGAAAATGGCCTCATTTATGGTTTCTGTGAAGAATGAGGCAAATTCCTTTGCAGTAAATAAGTGGGAGAGAGAAAGTGCCCTGGGAGGCTTGAGGAAAGATGAAAAGATTTGTGATAGTTGTTGATCTGAGCAAATTGATTAGGAATTTGTAAAAGCATTGCTTTGCTTCAGTAAGGGGCCAGTCAAGTTTATGATTACAACTTTATAGTGGAACCAGTCACCATGATTTCATTATTTTCTCTTCCTCCATTTATTATCTTACAAATAGTGTCAAAGGTGGCAGGTAGAGGCCATAATCTGAGGTTAAGGATTGGCAAAAAAATAATTGGCAAAAAAGGACAAGATTGAAGGGACTCAGATGGGGATAAGGAAGTTCAAAAGAGGTGCGAGTTTGAGGAGAAAGACAATTGATTCTACTCTGGAGTTATTTAGTTTGTGATGTTATCTGTCGAATACAAACTTGGACTTAAGTCTTTCTGATATAAAACTTCTAAGTGGCTACTCTCAAACTTAGAGTTCTAAATGAGCAAATTGATGGTAATAACTTATTTTGACCTTAATTTCAGTTCCAAATTCTCTCCCTCCATTAATTTCTCCTTTAATCATTGAAAAGGCAAATAATGTGATACCCAATATAAATATGATATCCAAAAAAATATATTTCTGCATTAGTCAAATTTGGAAAGAGGAAAAGAAAAATACAGGAAAATATGTTTCAATATGTAAGATGAAGCAATCTGTTATCTATGTGGAGTTTCTTTTTTTTTGAGATGAGATTTTAAGAATTATGATGGAACATTGCCTTGATCAGGGTTGCTATCTTTCAAAGTGGATTACCTTTACTGTATTGTCCCTATACATGTTGTTCTCTTGATTCCACTCACTTTAGTTCGCATCAATTCAAAGAACTTTTCAAGTTTTTTTCTTTCTTGAAACCATCTCTGTCATCATTTCTGATAGAACTATAGTGTTTCATTACACTTATACACCTTCACTTGTTCAGCCTATTCCCCTTGATGGATTTGACTAAGTTTCCAATACTTTGCCATCATGAAAAGAGCTACTTCAAGTATTTTTGTAAATATGGATTTTTTTCTTTTATCTTCTTGGCATGTAAATCTAGTGGTGGGCCAAAAGAGGTGAACAATGCTAGAGTCCTTTGGGATAGTTCTAAATTATTCTCCAAAATGGATGGATAGGTTCACAATTCCACCAATAGTGCCTTAGTGTTCCCATTTTCCCACATCGACTAGAGGATTGGTCATATTTTTCTTTCTTTGTTTTGTTTGGTTTATCATCTTTTTCAATCCAACTGATATGAGGTAGTACTTCAGAGTTGTTTTAATTGTATTCCTCTAGTTATCAGAGATATAGAGTATGTATATATGAGTACTGATAGCTTTGATTTCCTCATTGACTATATATCAATTGGGCAACAGCTCTTTTATTTAAATGGATTTAAGTCGGTTTCCCTAAATATATAGGAAACGTGTCATTTAGCAGAAATTTTAACAGGAAAATTGCAATAAAATATTTTGCCTTTGTTTCATGTTTTTCTTCTAATTTGGACAGCATTTTATCTGTGCTTTTCTATTTTGGGAATATATTTTGGGATATATACTTAGCAGTGTTATTATAAATCAAAGTGTATGCACAGTTTTTATAGTTCTTTGAGGATAGTTCCAAATTGCTCTCCAGAATGGTTTGGATCAGTTCATAACTCCATCAACAATGCATTAGGGGGAAGAGCCAAGATGGTGGAGTAACAGCAGAAACTTGCTTAATTTCCCACTCCAACGACCTCCAATAACTGTAAAAAAAAATTAGTTTAAACAAATTTTAGAACCACAGAGAGAAACAAATCTCCCACTTAAAGGCAGCCTGCAGGCCTACAAGAAGGGTCTATCATGCTGAGCTGGGAGCTGAGCACAGGACTTCATGACCCATGTTGGCCCAGACCTGGGGCAGACCCAACTAGCCAGAGCAGACTTCAGGAGAGTGAATCACCTGTAACTGTAGGATTAGAGATTTCTCAACCCATAATCACCAAGTGTCAGTAAGGAACTCTGTTGGAAATGGGTGAGAGAAGAGTACCTTCTGATACTCCCCTTTCTCACCCAGGGTGAGAGGTGCATTGTGGCATAGCTACTGCACCTGCTGCCATCTGACTACCTCCACAGTTCCTGGCCTGCAAATGGTAGAAGTACCATCCACCAAGTAACCATAAAGAGGCTAATTACTCTTGCTTTGACATGGTTGGATCTGGGTTGCAGCCTTGGATGGTGGCCTTGGAGTGAGGACCTCTAGTGTGCTAGAGCTTGTGGTATCAATAGAGAGGAAGCCCTCCTCATATCTTTGACATTAACTCTGACAACAACTGTGAAATCCCCAGCAATTTGGGATATAGCTCTCTCCACTCTGAAAGCTTAATTCTACCATGGTGAAGAGCTCTAAAGTCAGGTAACTGGCTGGCAAGATGAGCAAGAAGACAAAGCAAAACCAGACCACAGAATCTTTTTTGGGGGGTGCGGGAAGGATCAAAACATGGAACCAAAAGAAGACAAAAAAGTCAAAACTTCTGCATCAAAAGCTACCAAGAAAAAATATGAATTGGTCAAAGGCCACAGAGGAGCTCAAGAAGGATTTTGAAAATCAAGTAAGAGAAGTGGAGGAAATATTTGGAAGCGAAATGAGAAGGATACAGAAAAATTATGAAAAGTGAGTCAACAGCCTTACTGACAAAAATAACACCTTAGGGATGGAGTCAAGATGATAGAGTAAAAGCAGGAACTTAGTTAAGCTCCCACTTCAACCACCTCCAATACTGGTAAAATATGACTCTAAACAAATTTTAGAGCTACAGTGCCCACAAAGTGATAAACAGAAATAAATCTCCCACTGATGGCAGCCTGGTAGGCCAACAGGAAGGGCCTATCACACCAAGCTGGGAGCCAAGCACAATCCTTTGTGAGATGCCTAGCCCCAGACCAGGGGCAGCCCCAACCAGGGGCACAGACTGGCCACAGCAGACTTCAGGAGACTGAATCACCAATAGCTGTGGTGGTTTCTAGATTTTTCAACCCATGAATGTGAAAGAGAAAGTAAAAGGTCAGTAGGGAATTCTCTTGTACCTGGGTAGAGAGAGCAGTCTTTCCCCTGACCCCAGGGAGAGAGGTGGTGGAGGCATGGCCTCAGCAGCTACTGCTGAGTGCCTACCTACTGAGCTCCTGGCTTGCAGATTATAGGGGGACCAAGCAATCATTCAAAAGTAATTGCTTTTGTTTTGACTTGCCTGGATCTAGGTTGCTGTCTTGGGTGGTGGTCCTGGGGTGAAAAACACCTGTGTGCCACAGCTTGTGCTGACTGTAGAAAGGACAGGGTGTTCAGTATGCTGTGCATTTTGAGGTGGGGAATAGCAGAAAGATGGGGAGAAAATGTTTAACTCAAGATCTTGTGGAAATGAATGCTGAAAACTAAAAATAAACAAAAATAATATTTTATTCAAAAAATTGCATCTATATTCATGAGGGAAATTGATCTATAATTTTTTTTCCATTTTGTCTCTTCCAGGTTTAGGCATCAGTACCATATCTGTGACATAAAAATAATTTGGTAGGACTCCTTCTTCTCCTGATTTCCCAAATAGCTTGTAAAGCATTGTAATCATTTGTTCATTTAATGTTTGATAGAAATCTCTACTAAATTTTTCTGTCTCTGGATAGAAGATTTTAGATAGATTTTGGTTTATTTTTATTTTCCTAGGGAGTTGATTGATACCTTATTCATATTTTTTTTCCTGAAATGTAGTTGTTTGAGCAATTTACTTCCTCTTCAGTTAATCTGGGCAACTGATATTTTTGTGATTATTCATTCATTTCACTAAGATTGTCAATTTTAGGGGCATACAATTTGGTAAAATAGCTCCTAATAATTGTTTTAATGTCCTCTTCATTGGAGAAAGTTTTACCCTTTTCATTTTTTTAATATTGGTAATTTACTTCCCTTCTTTCTTTTTTGTCATATTGATTAAGGGAAGGTCTATCAATTTTGCTGTTTTTTCATTAAATCAGCTATAAGTTTTATTTGTTAATGCAATAGTTTTCTTAATTTCACTTTTATTAATCTCTCCTTTGGTTTTCAAAATGTCTAATTTAGTGTTTAATAGGGGATTTTCAATTTCTTTTTATAGTTATTTTTTCAGTTGCATGCCCAATTTATTGACCTCCATTTTCTCTATTTTATTTATTCATGCATTTAGAGATACAAAACTTCCCCTAAGAACTGCTTTTGCTGCATCCTACAAGTTTTGGTATGTTGTCTCAGTATTTTAATTCTCTTGTATTTTAATTCTCTTGAATGAAGTTATTGATTGTTTCTGTGATTTGTTGTTTGACCCACTCATTCTTTAGGATTAGATTATTTAGTTTCCAATTAGTTTTTCATCTATCTTCCCTTAGCACTTTATTACATAGAGTTTTTTATTGCATAATGATCTGAGAAGAGTGCATTTAATATTTCTGCCTTTCTTCACTGAATTGAGAAGGTTTATGCCCTAGTACATAGTCAATTTCTGTGTATGTGCCATGTACCACTAAGTAGAAGGTACATTCCTTTTTATCTCCATTTAATTTTCTCCATATGTCTATCATATCTACCTTCTCTAAAATTCTATTCACCTCCTTAACTTCTTTCTTGATTATTTTGATGTCAGTTTTGTAAAGTTCAGAGAGGAGGAGATAGAGATCCCCACCAGTATAGTTTTGCTATCTAAGTCTTCATCTAACTCCCTTAACTTCTCTAGGAATTTGGATGCTACACTGCTTGGCACATATGTGTTTAGAAATGATACTGGTTCATTTTCTATGGCGCCTTTTAGCAAGATATATTTTTCTTCCTTATGTCTTTTTAAATATATCTATTTATGTTTTTGCTTTATCTGAGATAAGGATTCTGTCCCTGTTTTTTGTTTGTTTGTTTGTTTGTTTTTATTTTAACTGAAGCACAATATATTCTACTCCAGGCCTTCACTCGCTTTGTGTCCTGCTGTTTGAGATGTGTTTCTTGTAGACAGCGTATTGTAGGATTATAGTTTTTAATCCATTCTGCTACCTGCCTCCATTTTATGGGAGAGTTCATTCCATTCACATACACCGTTATGAATTCTATCATTTTCTTTGCCTCTTATGCCCTTTGTCTGTTTTTGCTTTGATTTCTCCCTTCTCCCTTCCCCTCTTTAAGAGTTTTTCTTTTGACCACCACTGGGGATACAATTTTTAATTCAAAATCTTGTGGAAATGCATGCTGGAAAGTAAAAATAAATTTTTAAAAAAGACATTTTTTTTCCTTTTGACCACTCCTTCCTTCAGTACTGCCTCCCTATGCATCCCCCTCCTTTTACCTACCCTTCTCCCTTTCTACTTCTTCCCTCTCTTCTAACATCTCCCCTTTTTCCTCTTTCCCCTCCTACTGCATGTTGGTTAAAATATATTTTTATTCTTAATAAAATATGTTATTCCCTCCTTAAACCCAATGTAACGAGAGTAAATACCATACATTGCTCCGCTCCATCCCTCCTTTCCCACTACTCTAATGAGTTTTTGTGTCTTTTCATGTTATAATCCTATATTTAATTGATTATGTTATTTCCTCTTTGAACCAAAACCAGTGAGAGTTAAGTTCATATAATGTTTATCTCCTTCCCCTCTTTCCCTCTACTCTATTGTGTTTTATATGCCTTTTTGTGTGGCATAATTTTGCCTTTTCTGCTTCCTCCTTTCCATTTCTCCCATTTCAATACCTTTGTACCCCTTAATAGTTTTTTTAATTAATCATCAGATTAGCTAATTTATACCCACAGCCTCTATGTATATCCTTTTTAAATGTTGAAATAATTATACAATTCTCAATATTGACAGTTATAAGGTTCCCATATAGGGATGTAAACAGTTTGCTCTTATTGAATCACAAGTTATGTGAGTGTGTGTGTGTTGTTGTTGTTGTTTTTCATATTTACCTATTTATGTCTCCCTTGAGTCTTATATTTTAAAATAAAATTTTCCATTGAGGTCTAGATTTTTCATCACAAAAGTCCAGATGTCCCTTATTTCATTGAATGACAATAGCCTTGCCTGAAAGATTTTACTCAGTTTTGCTGGATAGTTTATTCTTAGTTGCAGTCCAAGCTCTTTTGCCTTATGAAATATCATATTCCAATACCTCTGATCCCTTAATGTAGAAGCTGCTAGGTCCTGTGTGATCCTGACTGTAGTTCCACAATATTTGAATTATTCTTTCTGACTGCCTACAGTACTTTCTCCTTGATCTGATAATTCAGGAATTTGGCTACAATATTTCTTGGAGGTTTCAATTTGGGATATTTTTCAGGAGGTATCCTGTAAATTCTTTCAATAAATATTTTACCCTCTTGTTCTCAAAACTCAGGGACGTTTTCTTTGATAATTTATTGGAGGATGTTGTCCAATTCTTGTTTTTAGTTTTGTTTGTTTGTTTTTCATCATGACTTACTGGTAGCCCTGATATTTCTTAGATTATCACTCATGGATCTGTTCCCTAGGTCAGTTGCTTTTCAAATGAGATATTTTACATATTTCTTCCAATTTTTCAATTGTTACATTTTGTTTGACTGCTTCTTAATACCTCATAGAGTCATTAACTTCAATTTGACTGATTCTAATTTTTAGTGAATTATGTTCCTTGTTTAGTTTTTGAAACTCCTTTTCCATATATCCATATTCCATTTTAGAGAAGTTTTATCCAGTTAGATTTTGAACCACTGTTCCCAATTCATAAATTTTACTTTTAAAGGATTTGTGGATTTGTTTTCTTTAGTGAGATTTTTTTTTTCACTTTGGCAATTGCAATTTTAAAATAATTGGTCAATTTATCTTCTATCTCTCTAATTTTGCTTTTAAAATTCTTCCTGTGTTCTTCCAAGAATGCTTTCTGGGCTTGAGGCAAATTCATATTTCCTTCTGTCATCAGAGGTGTGGGTATAGACTCAATGATGTCCCCTTCTGAAATTGGTTCTTTTCACTAGAAATAATAGGATTCAATGTCTTTGGCTTTGCTTTTCTAACTTGGTTCTGCCCCATTCTGTTGCCTATCCCCTGGCTTTTAAAGTAGATTTCTGTTTCTGGAGTACAAAGGGCTCTGACCTTTCTCAAGCTGGGGTCTAGGGGCCTGATGGTTGACTTTGTGTGCTGTAGTCTTTGGGTGTCTAGACTGAGGCCAAAGCCAGGACTTTTACTTTTTTTGCTGGGTTACCCTGAGGCTCACAGAGTAAGGTGTGGGGTAGATGTAGTCTGACCACTATAAGTTTCAGCCTTTGCGTCCCTGAGCTACAGCTTAGGCAGCCTCAACAGCTGGTGAGTGACCATGTTGGTGTCTGCAGATTCCCCTGATTGTACTAAGGCACCCTTAGGCTTCTGGTATGAGTGCTTGCTAGCTGCACCCCCCTGGTCTTCAGTATCTCTGGCTGGTCAGCTGAGATTTGGCTTGTTGGGATGCCTCCCACCATTCATTTCAGGCTGTGCACAGCCTCAGTCACACCCTTCCTCTAGCACTACCAAGCCTTCTAGGCTACCACTATTTCAGGATTTTACACTGGGTAAATAATATCTGGGATTTCAGGGCCAGAATAAGGCATTAGAGCTCCAAGGGTTTACTCCAGCATGTTGGCTCCCAGAAGTTCAGGTAGATAATTTTAAAACAACAATGGGTTGATAGCCCCAGAAGAAGCTGCTGTTTCTGCTGCAGGCCCTGTGCTTGCTTCTTACCTTGTTCTGACAGATCCTCTGTCCATTGGTGAGAGGTCTTGAGAATAGCCCCTGTGGTGGGTGAATCCATTTGCCAGGCTCTCTCTGACTCTGCTGTGGTCTGGTCTCTTGTCTGTGCTGGGCAACCCCCAGTAATGCCATGCATGAACAACTTTCAAAAAGAATGCTACTGTGAACAGCTTTTAAGGTTCTGATTACACAGTATAATGAATACTCTATTTATTCCATAACAAATCAAAGCAAAACATTCTCAGAAAATTGAGGTACAGTATTTACAATATTCACAATATCATATCATTAAAATAGCCAAATAGTTTTCACCAAAGTAGTCACAATAGTTTTCAAAAAAGAACAATAATCTGGTATTCCTAAGGAGGTTTGCCTCCTTACTCAGTCCTTCAGTCGTCTCAGAGTACAATAGTCAGTCTTCCACTTATGGGGCAACTAGGTTAACTCAATTAATCACCTATTTAGTAATCAGTTACTAAGTATCATTAATCACTAAGTGCAATCATTAGAAAATACACAAACCCTCCACTCCTAGGTCACTAGTAAACCATGTTATCATCACAGCATTAAATACCCAAGGAGAGGTCTTTTCTTCATCTTGACTTGAGGCCACTTCTCAGATTCCCTGGATCCCCTTCCATGGTCCCAGATTCTACCTGTATTCACCAAACTAGATTCACCTGGGTTCAATGGCAGACAGCTCCCCATTCTTTATCCAGCTCTCGGGTAGGTCCTGCTCCACACTGGAGTTCACGGGGTCGAGTCTATCTCAAATCCTTCACAATTTCTGTTCCTGAGAATTGAAGGCTCAACCAAGCCACAAACAGAAAAAATATTAGCATCCTGGTCATGCTTCCTCAAGTCTTCTGCTTCCTCAGTGTTATGGGTTCTGGGGCTTCTGAGATTCTCTTTCACCTGGGTGCCTGAGCTCTAGGGCTTCAGGCCTCTTGGCCTCCTAGACTCCTGTTCAGAGCTCCACCTGAAGCTCCACTACCACAGGTTATCAGGAAATTCTGATTGTCCCTCTCTGGGGCCTTTCTTATATTCACACAGAATTAGCTTCTTGTTTCAGAAGACCTCTTCCTGTTACATCAATAACAGAAGACAAGAGTTCATAGCTTCTGTTTTCCCAACAGTGGCCAAATCAATTACTAACTACTAAGTGTGGGCTTCCTTTGCTTAACTTGAAACAAGGTGCTAAATACCTGCTTACTTGCCAATATAAAAAAGGGGTGATTGCTATTACCCTCCCCCACTCCCCTACACTCCTTACTCGGCACTTCCCCTGCTCAGTCCTACCTGCATACTTTCCTGGATTGGGAATCTGCCATGATGCATCTCCCAATCGATTCTGTCACTCTAAATTTTGTTCAGATTCACTTTGTTGAGATTGCTGGTAGGTTTTACAGAGAAGTTCAGGTGAGTTCCTGCTTTCAGTCAGCTATCTTGACTCCACCACCACCTTTTCTTTGTCATTAAAGAAATGATTCTCTTGACATTACTGAGCTTTTTGTTTTTCTGTGTGACTTTATTAAATATTTTCCTAACTCTCAATTTTTTGGATAGTTTCATTGGTATATAACTGAGTACATAGATTAGTTTAGGTGGAATTTTCATTTTTTTTATACTGACTTCATTTACTCATGAGCAATTAATATTTTCCCATTACTTAGGAATGATTTTAGCTGTGTGAAAAGTGTGTTGTGGCTGTTTTCATATAGTTTCTGGATTTGGCTTTCATGTAGACTTCCAAGTATTTTATATTGTCTCTACATATTTTAAATGTAATTCCTCATTCTATTTTATTTATTCATACATTTTCAGCTGGACTTCATTAGTTATATATAGAAATGTTGATAATTTATGTGGGCTTATTTTGGTATCTTGCAACTTTCTTAAATTCCGTAATAATTTCAAGTAGATTTTTTACTTGATTCTCTAGGATTTTCCAGGTTTAACATTATACTATCTGCAAGGAGTGGTCTTTTTGTTTCTTCATTGCTTTTCTAATTCCTTTAATTGCTTGTTCTTCTTGTATTTCTATAGCTAACATTTCTAGTATAATATTAAATAATAGGGGTGATACTGGACATCCTTGCTTCACCCCTGATTTTCTTTGGAAGTTTTCTAGGTTGTCTTCATTTTATATTATGATTGTTTATGGTTTTAGATAAATATTACTTATGATTTTAACATAAATTCCATTTACTATTTTGCTCTCTCATTTTTTACAGGGATGGGTACTGAATTTTGTTGATTTTTTTTCTCCCTCTATTGTGATAATTGATCATTTCTACAGTGTTTTTTTATTGATAGGGTCAATTATGGTAATAGTTTCCCTGATATTTAAACAGTCCTGCCAGTCTGGTCATAGTGTATGATAACCATAATGTGGTCATACTGTATGATCCTGGTGCTGTATTGTTATAATCTGCTGATATTTTATTTATTTATTTTGCATCCATATTCATTAGAAAAGTTGATCTCCTTTTTTCTTTCTTTCTTTTTCTGACTTGACCTGGTTTAGGTATCAGAACTATTCTTTTTGTCTCATAAAGGGAATTTAGTAGGACTCCTTCTTTGCTTATTTTTCTAAATAGTGTATATAGTATTTGTATTAATAGATCTTTAAATATTTAGTAGAATTCACTTGTGTGTCCATCTGGAAGTGAAGGTTTTTTTTTCTTAGGAAGTTCAATGACTTGTTCAATTTCTTTTTCTAAGATTGTGTTATTGAGATATTTTTTTCTCTTTTGTTATTCTGGGTAATTTATATTTTTGTAGGTATTCATCCATTTAATTTAGATTGTCAAATTTATTGGCATAAATTAAGCATAACACATCCTAAAATTTTCTTTATTTTCTCTTCATTGGTGATGAATTCACCCTTTCCATTTTTGACACCAGTAATATGGTCTTCTTCTTTCCTTTTATTAAATAAATTAACTAATAATTTATATATTTTATCAGTTTTATTTCATAAAACCACGTTCTAGTATTATTTATTACTTAACTTTTTCCTTACTTTCAGCTTTACTAATCTCTTCTATTATTTCAGGATCTTCAATTTGGTATTTAATTGGGGCCATTTAATCTGTTCTTTGTCTAGCTTTTCTTTTAAGGTGTAAGCTCAATTAATTAATCTCATTTTTTTCTATTTTGTTGATTTAAGCATTTAAAGATTTAAAAAGTCTCCTGTATGCCACTTTGGTTGTATCCTATAAATTCTGGAATATTCTTTCATTCTTGGCACTTTTTTAATGGCATCATTTTTTCTATTATTTTTTCTTTGACCACTTGGTTTTTCTTAGGATTAGATAACTTTTTCCATTTTTTTCTTTTCTCTTTACATTGTCTATCCTCAAGTATATTTTTTACTGTGCTATAATCTGAAAATGATGCATTTACTAATTCCATCTTTTTTTCTGGGTAGTTATTTTCCTTAGTAATTATCTTGTATATCTTTTCACATGCTATTGACTCTTTTTAATGATTCGCTTCCATTACCTGCATTTATTTTCCCAGGTTTTCTTCTACTTCTCTTATTTGCTTTTCAAAATACATTTTTTTAAATTTTTCCAGGAAATATGTTTTTGGACCTGAGACCAAATTACATATTTCTTCGAGGCTTTACACATAGCCATGTTGACACTATTATCTTCTTCTAAATTAGTGCCTTGATTCTCTTTATCACCATAGTAACTATAATCAAGTTCTTTTTGTTTGTTTGTTTTATTTTGTTTGCTGTTGCTTTTTTGGTTCATTTTTTTCTCTCTTTTTTGTAACTTGTTTTTAATGTGAGAGTTTAGCTCTGGTCCTTCATTTTCTCAAACTTTTTTGTTCTGGGGCTCAGGGCTACTGGGCGTCAGGAATTAGGTTCTTATTTTTCTTTCTTCTGGGGGTAGGCATCCCTTCTGGTTTGTACTGGGTTGTGGGAGGGGCCTTCTGTGTTGGCCTCCAATGGGTTATAGGTACCCTTGCTGGCCTACTCCAGTAATGGGCCCTGGTTGTTGGGTTCCTATATTAACAGTGTTTTTCTGGTGGCTGGCCATGGATAAGTAAAAAAAAATCCTGGTCTTCCCCTGAGAGGGTGTCTTGCTGCTGGATTGCTATGGAAACTGAGTCTCTCTACTGTTAGGCCCCAAGGGTATGTTCTCACTGTTGGTCAGTCCCAAGATTGGGCCTCACTACTAGTCAGTTATGAGTTTATCATCAAACTGGTAGCTTCTGTTGAGGGTGGATTTGAGGGGTGGGGCCTTGCAGTGCTGCATAGACTGCTTGCCTAACTAGGGGGCTGCTGGTTTGCAGGATGGTGGACTTTTACTGGTAGATTTTCCCAGACTTGGAGTCTTGCTACAGGCTTCCTCCTTTGAAATTTGCTGCTTTATCTGATATTGGACTTAACTCTACCCAGAACCAATTGAGATAGACCTTTCTTTCCATGCTAGTAACCTGTTTCCCTGATTCTCGATCAATTCTGATACAGTTTTCTAGTTGTTTGGAACAAGGAGCTTCAGAAGGTTCCTTCCTCATTCCACTATTTTGGCATTGAAAATAATGCAAAAGGAGTGGCTAGGTGACACAGTGAACAGAGCACCGGTGCTAGACTCAGGAGGACCTCATTTCAAATCTGGACTCAGACACTTAACACAAAAATTATTGTGTGACTTTGGGCAAGTCACTTAACCCCAAACTGACCTACATTACCCCTCCAAAAAAGGCAAAAAAAGAAAAGAAAAAAGAAAAAAAGTCACACAATAACAAAGATTTTATGTAATCAAAACTATATTTTTTGCCTTTTGTGAAGCATATCCATCTCTGAACTCTTCCCCATTCATGCATCTGAAGCATTTTTCAGTGCTCCACTTTTCTGCTTATGCCATCATCCTTTATGTCTAGGGGAAAAAAGACTTATCTACATAGATTTCCAAAGCAAGTGATACCACCCCAAGTGATGGAATGATCTAAGGAGCCTTTAGTATCCAACAGTGCAGTTGGATGGTGTTGAATAAAGACAAGGGCATTGGAAGAATAAAGAAACAAGAGAATATGAGAAACTTTGAAAAACAATTTGTACATGTTTCATCTGTTGTGTAACAGAGATCAACTCATAGTGATTATATTATTTTCTTAATAAACAAAAAAATACAAGTTATAACCAATTAGTGATCAAGTCCACCAACTGGTCTTAACAAGCAAGTGTTGGCAGGTAAGCCTGCTGTGCATTGTTGGGAGAGACAGCATGCAGGAGCGGGAAAATGTGTATGTAGTGACTTATTTATAATATGATACTATATGTTTACATGACTTAATATTGGATCATCAGAATTTCAATGCAGGAAAATAAACCTCTCACAAATTCATGATAAATTATTAAATTCAGTATATGCCATTTAAAAATATTTATCTGAAATGATGCAAATTTAAAAAAAAACTCAAATGGGTAAAGAAAGTATATTTCCAGGGGAGTGTTGTTTAATTTTTTAAAAGGAGGTGGTAGGCCAAATAACTTTGGAAACCTCTGGTGTAAATCATACCCATTTTGAATTTATCCTAATATACCATTTGAGATGCTGGTCTATCATCTATTTCAGATGTTGATCTATCATTTTTTATTCATTAATTCCTTTATTTATTTACATATCCATTTGTTTCTCTATCCATCCACCCATCCATCCATCCATCCATCCATCCGTCCGTCCGTCTGTCCGTCCATCCATCCATCCATCCATCCATCCATCCATCCATCTATCCATCTATCCATCTATCTATCTATCTATCTATCTATCTATCTATCTATCTATCTATCTATCTATATATTGTGACAGACTACTTTCCAGTTTTTGTAGCATTTTTGTCAAAAAGTAACATCTTGTACCAATAGTTGGGATTTTTGGTTTTATCAAACCCTAGGTCAATATACACATTTGGTCCTGTATATTGTATACCCAATCTTTTCCATTTACCAACCATCTAGAGCAATAATCTTAAAAGCATCAAATACTAGTTCTCAAACTCAATATATCAGTGTTACTTTCATCAAACAGAGATTTTGCTAGAACCTAGTATTAGTAATAGTGGGATTAACAAGTCATAACAACAGAGACCTCTGATTTGGTTCTAGTGTAAGTTTGGGGAGAGGAGAGAAAAATGCAAGGAGTTTTCAACATTACTTATTTACATGACAAATAGGTTCCCCTGGAGGTTGCTTTGTTTGTTTTTGATTTCTTTAAGCTATTGATGTCCATTCCAATGATAATATGATTCTGGGTGATACTTCTTCATTATTCAACATATGTTTTAAACGAGCTGTAAAAATACCTGATTTTTCCTCGTCTCCATATATGGAACCATATATCTTATTTCATTTTAATTTGTATTTGAATTCTACAAAATTGGGATAGATTCTCCAAATAAATGGATCATTAGTAGCCAGAACAAGGACAAAAAGTTTCTCTAAAAGTTCATCAAATTTTGATGATGACTTTGTAAAATTAAAAAAAAAATCAATTGTCCTAACATATTATTCTCCATACTCTTGCACTCACTGTACCATATCCTACAGCCCTTTGGAAACTCAAATCCTGTACTCTTTCACCTTGACTTCTAAGTTTCCATATCTTGCTTCAAAACTCAGCTGAAATTAAACTATTTGCAGGATATATTTTCCAGGATCAACAGTTTCTAATGCTTTCTCGTCTCAAGTTGTTTCACAACTACTTTGCATATATCTTCGATGTGTCTAGTTATTTACATGCTGTTTCCTTTATTAGAATATACAATTATTGAGGCCTGGGATTGTTTTTGCCTCTTTTTTGGGACCCTGTTCCTTAAGAAAGTGCCTGGAACATAGAAAGTGCTATAAATCAGTGGATCTCAACCTGTGGGTCACAACCCATTTGGTGGTCAAACAGGGTCGCCTAAGACCATTGGAAAACACATATTTCTGATAGTCTTAGGAACCAAGACAGGGTTCCTCTATCTCTCTCCAGCTGGGTCTGCCCACATGCAAATAAGCCCACATACTATTATTAAAGAGTCAAGGCATTAGGAAGGTTGATAATCACTGCTGTAAATGCTTGTTAGTGGATTATATGAAATTCATTTCAAAATATCAAAATGAGAGACAGTGATATGAGATTAAATTTTAGGAGAGAGATTAGGGCTGATATTTAAACCTGAAAATCAACTACCTACAAAGGGTAATTTAAATGCTAAATATTGTTAAGGTTGCTAAGCAAAATAGTATGGAGAATAAAAGAAAGGTGTTCAGGATAGACAATTGAGAGATATCTATGGCTACTGGGAAAGTGTTAGATGAAGATTCAGCAAAGAAAGTAGAGAAACAGACATTAGAGAGCAGTAAGGGAATTAAGAGAGGGCAGAGTTAAGAAAATTTTGAAGAGATAGCATCTAGAAGGAAATAGTCAGATAGATAATGTAATAAAGTGCTGATCCCAGAATCAGGAAAACCTGAGTTCAAATCCAGCCTTACTATGTGACCCCGAGAAAATCACTTAATCTCTCAGTCCCCAAGTTTTGTCATCTATAAAATGGACTTAACAATAGTTACCTCCCAAAGTTGTCATGAGGATGAAATGACATATTAATTATAAAGGATTTACCATAGTGTCTTACACATATTAGGTGTTATATAGATGTTTTTAAATAGTGTTATTAATAATTTATAAATTATATATGTATATAAATGTATATGTAGTATAACAACACTATAAATAGTTTTGTTAATAGTGTCAAAGTGTGATGAGTGGTCCAGAAAGAAGAGGACTGAGAAATTTTATGATAATGAGTGATTTTGAATAGAACAGTTTCAATTGAGTGATGAGGTTAGGAGCAAGATTTCAATGGGTTTATAATCAATTGAAATAATCTCAAACATTTTTTATAGGAAAGAGAGAATATGATGGAAGAAGTAATGTGGTAGAAAGAAATAGGATGGAATGGAATGTGATCACAAATGCAGGCAGAAGTATTCATCAAGGCAAGTCATCAGATACAGGTCATACACGTGCAATCATGTAAAACATTTCCATATTTGTCACATTTGTACAAGAAGAGGGAGTAAATATCTATTAAACCAGTGTAAAAGGAGTGTCCTGTTGAAGTAATTACATAACATATTGTTACAGCACAACTGCTCAGTATGGTTTTGTGACTTTCTCTAGCTCCATTTTATCTCATGTAAATAGGAGTATGGAAAATGGAAAGAAAAATCTAAGGGTAAGCATTGGTAAAATGTGAAAAGGTAGAAAGGGATTTGAGTGCACATGATCCTATAGAGAGCTAACCAATTTGTCGAGTATGGAAGGAAGAAAAGTCCAATCAGTGCAAGAGTGATATCCTAAGAAAGAAATGGGAAGTCGTGAAAATGGAGGTTGGGGTTAGAATGGAAAACTGCATTGGAAATTGTAAGTCAGAGGGAAATATGGAAGATGAAATTTTATAATTAACTAAGGTAATTCAAAAATCCATGTTCACAAACAGGTGAGTTTTGACGAAAATGTATGGATTTTTATACACTTTTAAAAAGAAGCATGAAACAAAAATTTATTGTCTAATATACAATCATCTTTCTGTGTTCTGCTTGAAGTTTGGAAATGCTCTCTTTTGGTGTGTTAAGTTCAAAAATAGAAATAAAAGTTTATTTAAAAAGTTGACAAACATGAAGGTGGAACACATATATGATAAAAAGACAATTTATTTCCTTACAAAACAAATTGTATTAACATGAATTTTAGCATTTCACCCAAAGTGAGTTATAATGGTGGCATAAAGCTATGGAAAGTCCTTTTCATTCAGGTCTACCCTACGACTTCATGCAGGAAAAAAAGGGAGTGGGCTCTATTTCTTGGTACAGAAATAAGAAGGAAAGGGGGAAAAGAAGCTCAACTAGACCAGTGGTGAAGTGGACTAATTTTTCTGATATCAACTAGGAGAAAAATTTAAAAGTATGAAAATAATTGAATATGTAGGGAGGGAATATATTTACTTAAAGGTATGGCATTCTGAAGGGTATAATAATCTTTATGGTAGCTGTAGTGGGGTGGGGGAATAGGACATGGAAAATGAATAAGTAAAGGAAGAGGAAAGGTAAGATATTAGAGTATACCAATGTTTATACTAAATTTCCCCATTATGAGGCGAGGAGTTAGGATAGAAGAAAATATATTGTGAGCCAGGTACTGAATTCATTGAGGAATGAAGGAGAACATTCAGGGAGTTTGATATATAACAGTCACCAGAATGTCAACTGGATGATAAATTTAAATGGCATGATGTTCAAAGGAGGCGAAGTAACTGAATGATCATAGTACAAAGATATTATAGAAATGGCAATAGGGAGGTAGGAGTATTCCCAATCCCCCTTCCTAACCAGTGAGTCTAGGGCAAAATGTGAATAAAAATACAAAGAGTACAGGAAAACGTGGCCATGGATGCTATGTCATTGGGAGTGAACAAGGTGGAGGTTAGTATTTTAATATTGAAAAAAGTGAGAAAGGGGGCGGAGCCAAGATGGCGTCATAGAAGCAGCAAAGCACCACAGCTCCCACACAAACACGCTAAAAAACTCATAAAATGGGATGCTAAACAGATTTTCAAGCTCCAAAACTCTCCACAAGACAGAAAGCACTACAGGCAGCGCA
>CM053595.1:300919440-300970043 GCA_028646575.1 Pseudocheirus occidentalis
AATAAGATATAATATTGAGACTTTCCTTGTTCCGAAGATTGTATATAATATTGTGAACTTTTGAAACTGTGAACGTAGTACTGAATCTGATTTTGTAATGGAATAAACAGAGTGTTCACTAATACTGTGTAATCTGAATCTTAAAGGCTGTTCACAGTAGCATTCTCTCAGGAATCTACTGCTGATTGGCTTTACATCCATTCATTGTACTTGTGACTTCATTGCCTAGCACAGCACTTATTCTGTGGGTCACGAATGCATATGGGATTGCCAAAAAATTGGAAACAGTAATCTGTATGCACAATGACCAAAAAGTACTTAATAAGCAAACACGTGATGAATCTGGCAGAGCTTTCCCTTGTTGCAACCTATAACTTCACTGCAGCCTTGATTCTGAACACAAAGCATGTGCACTTTGTACTGCTCATGCTCCCTAGCTATTCAACATCAGTGATACTACCTAAATGGTTGCAAGTGGAAAAAAAAAGTTTAAGAGTCCTTGGCTTGCCACAATGTCTGCTATGTAATAAACACTTAGTAAATACTTGTTTTCTTCCTTCATTTCTCCCTATAGATGAGGAATCTAAATCTGAGAAGTTAAGTTGCTTTTCCTGGATGATAGAGAAAATGGATATCTGAGACAGAATTTAAACTCAGTTTCTCATGCTTCCTACTACAATGTGATAGCCACTCTGTCACCTGACACAAAGTTTAAATTTCAAATGAATTTCAAGAGAAAAATAGAGACTAGGTTTTAACAATGATGGCAGTAATAACAACAATTTAGTATTAATGTACCACTTAAAGATTTACAAAGCATATGTGTATGCATTTATATATAATCTCGCTTGAGTTTGGCGGTAGTTGTTAATTTTATAAATAAGAAAAAGGAGAGGTGACTCTCCCAGGGCCACACATTATTATTTCCAATTCACAACCTAATTTTCTCCTATATATAATCAATGTGGGAATCAGCTTAGATAGGTATCAACCTTGCTCTTCTCCCTGAGAGTTCTAACCAGACCTGGGTAAAAAAAGACTTTACTACAATGAAAAATTTGTGTTCTCAGCCACCTTCATGCTTTCTTAGACAGATATGTTTTTTCCCCCATAGTGACTATAGTACTTTTATCTTGCCTCATGATCTTCTGGAGTATCTTACAGTAGGGGCTATCATCCTAGAGCAGTGAAACATCTGAACCCCATATCTATGGGAGGCAGGCCCTAGAAGTAAGTCATCATCCCCAAAGACATTGTCCATGGAGTCCTTTATCCAGAGCCAGGATTATGCTGGAGCCAGCTTAAACTAGTAGAAAAGCCAATTGTTTAGTTTTCACTTTGACCATTTAGACCTCATAAATCAGAAAATGCTAAAAATCTGTGTTTATTATTCCATTGACTATCTAAACTTTTGATTTTTTTAACCAGGAAAATTAAACTTAAAAATGTATTATCCATAAATGAGAAGTGGTTGTTAAATATTTGCCAGACCATCCCTTACCAAGGGTCTACCTTCCCTTCCAAATCAATGAAAAAAAGGGCCATACTGTGTCTCCTCTCTAGATAATAATAGTAGGACGTGGGTCTGGCTGTCCTTTTTGTACCCTTGTTCAATATTTGCTTTTGCCCCAAGTAAAATAAAAATCAAATATATAACTTCCCTCTTACCCATCTGAGGTGTGAAGGAGAGAGCTAAATTTCCTTTCTTCTAAGAGAGAATTCTAGAGAGAATGTAGAAAATAGAGACATTAATGAACTACTAGTGGCATTTTGAAATGGTTCAGCCATTCTGAAGAATGATTTGGAAGTATGTCCAAATAGTTATCAAACTGGGCACAACCCAGTGTGATATTGTTGGCTGATATTAGAGCCAGTAATATCACTACTAGGTCAATTTCCCAAAGGGAAAATAATTACATCAGCTCTTTTTGTGGTGGCAAAGAGTCAAAACTGAAGGGATGTCCACTAATTAAACAGAGAATGAAAAAGTTATGGTATATAATTGTGATGGAATACTATAGTCAATAAGAAATGATGAGGGTGCTGGTTCAGAAAAAAAACTGAGAAGACCTCCATGAATTTTTGCAAAGTGTAATGAGCAGAACTATAACATTATACATACATGCATACACACATACATACATACATGCATATATACACATGGACAATGCAAACACACATATATAAAGTGAAGATGCATATATATATATGTGTGTGTGCATATATATTCATACATATATACATATATACGCATCTTCACTTTATTTTTCTTCCCTTTTTTTGGAGAAGGCAAGGCAATTGGGTTTCAGTGACTTAGTCAAGGTCACACAGCTAGTAAAGTGTAAAGTGTCTGGGGTTGGATTTGAACTCAGGTCCTCCTGACTCCACAGTGAGTGCTCTATACACTGTGCCACCTAGATGCTCCTCTTGCTTTTTTTTTTAGCAACATGGTGGGGTATGGAAGTATGTTTTATATTATTTCACTCATATTGTAGATTTATTGCTTACATTCTCAATAGAATGCAGGGAGAAAGGGAGAAAAAATGCAGAAGTGTAACATCAAGCAAAGGCAACTTTCAAGGTTTGGATTACCAACATAGCAAACCCCATTTATTCAAGAAACTTTCACAGAACAGAGAAAGTCAAAATACAGTATAACTCATGCATTTAGCAAGTAAGTTCTTAATTCAGTCCAGGTACTACTCCACAAGTTGGCAGTACATTCATTTAGTCAGTCAAAGGCTCTTCTCAAATGGAGATCAGTTTCCAATCATAAAGACCATTTGGTCAATCACAGACACAAAAAGGCCATAGGTTTCCCATCCCTAGACTCAAAATAATTACAATACCATCCATTGCCACCAAGAACTTTCTCAAAATGGAGCAGGAGAGCACAAAAGGCCATCCACCCTTAAGCCATAACAAGGTCAAGATAACATCTCAGCATTGAAAAACCAAGGAAAGGCCCTTCTTTCATCTTCCCTCAAGGCAAGTCCTCAGCAATCTCAGTTCCTGGGGAGACAAGGCTCAACAAAGTCATAACCAGTTTCTTCATCAAGTCACACTCTGCCTGTAGAATAGTCCCAGAACCCCTGAAAGTACCAGCAAGGCCCCTTTCCAGGATTTCTGTGAACATAGAACAAGAAAATCCTTCTTCAGAGCTTCTGGACCAACAGCCAGATTCCAGGACCTCTACAACAGCAGCATTGTCCACCATCAGGTGAATCTGGAAAAACAACATCGAAAGAGACAGACAAAATACCAGCATCACAGCCATGCCTCCTCAGTTCTCAGCAGCTCTGGGTTGCAAAATTCCTCAACAGTCCTGGGCAGCTCCAATGGGCTCTCAGAAGTTTCTCTCAGCAACTCAGGCTCCAAGATACAGGATACTGTTCTTCCCAAAGTCCTTCTTCTTCTTACCTTTTCCTGGCCTGATCCTTTCTTTTCAATTCATGCCTCCTCACAGTTCAGCCTTCTCTCTTCACTTCAAGAAGTTCATACCACAAGTGTGATTCACAAGCTTCTTAACATTCAACCCAAAAGCCAAGTCAATTCAGGGGCATCTCCAAATTGCATTACCATTACAAGAAGTCAAATTTTAAAATGAGAATCAAACAATAAACAATAATTTTAGTAAAAAATAAATCCTTCTTGACTTTACAAAATGTAAAATGAATGTTAAGTTTAAATTTATGAACCCATGATCCCAGAATGCAAGAGGAAAGATGTGAGGCACTGAAGATATTCACTGATTTAAGGTTTTCTGAGGGCAGTTGCAATCAAATGAGCCAAGGTGACAAAGGCAAAGAATGGCAAGATGTAGATGGCTCCATCTAGTTCTTATTCACTTTTTTCTCTTGGCAGTAGGAGTTTAAAACAAATATATTCAATAAGTTTCTAGGATTTTGTTGGTGGTATCTTGTAGGATACCCTTATAAGAAAATTCTCCCTTACTGTTAGTAAAAAAAAAATCCATGAATGTAATCATCTAGTTTGTCCCTGAGTAAGAAAATGTTCTCAATAAGTTATTCCTACTACTTAAATTCCTTGGGGACCACCATGCTCTTTACAGTTTATCAGTTCTTATCAGTGTGACTAACTGTCCACTGATTTTCTGACAGTCTGTATTTTTTTTTTAATTTACCACATGGACTGAAAGGGAGAAAATATTTTTTTCATAACTTCTCAATATTGAAGGACATTATTTTAAATATGCTGATGAGCTCTTGAGAACGAATGTGCAAAAGCATGAACAGAGATGTTTGTTTCAAGGGTAATGGAAAGACAGCACTGATTTGGTGTAAGAACAGCCGTTTTACACATTATGGTTCTACCACTACGCAAAGTGTAAGACCTAGGAGGAGCGATTTCAAATATTCATTTGTCAATGGTTAAGGATAGCACTTACATTAACAAAGTACACTCGATAACACATCTATCTTGAAGTGTAGTCTAATAACTATGAATGCAAATAGAATTTAGCAATGTGAGTATTTGCTCCAAATATTCAGATCTTAATCCTACCTGCATCTGCTCATCCTGTGTGACCCTTGCTTATATCATCTCATAGATTTAAAACAGAGGCCTACATAACATATTTGATACTGCCTGCCTTTCTCCTGGCAACCCAAGGATATCTCATAAGTCAGAGACACCTTATCTTTTGCTCTTACGTTTTGGGAGACATGAAATGTAGTGTTACTACTTTAATAATAAGATAGTCATTGTAGACTCAGAATGACAGACACTGATGATGTAAAGACAACAATGATATACTACCTATGCTCAAGGAACTTAAATTCTATTGAGAGACAGAGGCTTCCATTCTCTACATACATTTCTCTAACCCCAAACGGTGCACCCATTGCACCCTGGAGAAGTTTTGCTTTCATTCTTACTTCTGTGTGTTGATTTCAGCCCACTAACACCCACCATACACTACTGCACTACTCTCCTGGAGATACACTCAGTTCTACAAAGACTATGATTCAATAACTTGTACCTCACAATACTGGTAGGATATTGGTTCTTTTAAAATATGAACCTTAATTTTAGGTAGAAGTTTCAGTCTATTAAAAAATGTCAATTTACTAAAACAATTCACTCTGCTTTCCTCATGTAAAACTCTGGGACCAATTGATTACCATTGTCCAATGTCTGCCAAATGATAGATAGATAGATAGATAGATAGATAGATAGATAGATAGATAGATAGATAGATAGATTAGATAGATTAGATAGATAGATAGATAGATAGATAGATAGATAGATAGATAGATAGATAGATGAGAGAAGAACAAAGACAGACAGAGATGAAGAAACAGAGAGACAGAGAAAAAGAGACAGAGAGAGACACAGACAGGGAGAGACAGACAGAGACAGAGGGAGGGAGAGAGAGAAAGAGAAAGAGAGAGAGAGAGAGAGAGAGAGAAGAGAGAGAGGATAAATTTAGTCATAACATGTTGTGAACAGGAGTGGAGGGATAGGAGCAGAAAAAACAAATTGAAAGAAAGATCGGTGTGAGACCTAAGCAAACAAATCTGTTGGAGGATATTTACGGATAAATTTGTAACCTTAGTAGATAATAAAAATGCATGTACTATAATTATTGTGCCAAGGGAGAAGATTTGCTTATATAGTATTATTTGAAGGCCAGTGGAAATAGAGCTCCACCTCCATCCCTGTACCACAATGACAGGAAGATTTCATCATTAACTATTCATTCATTATCACTGAACAGCACTATTTCCCTATTGCTCTTTTAAAATGCAAAGAGCAGTTGTAAGTGATTCTTCCATTAAACTGCAAGTACCATTTGTCTATTAGTTTCATTTTCAGGGAAAATGTGACAGTGAATATGGTTCAGTTCTTCTAATAATATATAAACTCATTGGTTGTTTGACAAAGTTGTCACATTTAGAGTTTCAGTGATTAAATTAATGTTTGATGCATAGCTAAAAACAGATTTTGGCCTTCCTTAAGCCCCTTTTCATTTATTTATTTGCCCAATTTACCATTGTAACTACAAAAGTAGAAGGAAATCACATATAAATGAATGAATAAAAACATTTTTTAAGGATTTACAGTATGCCAAGTCCTATGTTAAGCTCTAAGAAAATGAATACAGAAAGCAGGACAGTTTTCTCACTCAAAGAGCTTAGATTTCCATAGGTGGAGACAACACATAAAAAATGATGGTCAGGGAGGAGGATTCGGGATTGGAATGTTATACAGATGTAAAGTAAGTTAATATATACCAGTTAGTGAATGGAGTTTTGGCATAGAAAGTCACAGGGAAGCTAAAATGATACATATTAACAATTAACTGATTTTTTTTTCAGAAGCAATGACAATATTGATTTGGTCACTGTATCCAGAGGAAGATGTGGAAGTTGTGGTGGCGGTATAATGGCATAGAATTAGGGGTAGGACAGCAAGATATTCTGAGAAGACAACAGAATAGCCTCTGAAGGTAGACGGACTGGGGTTTTCAGTCATCCAGAACCATTGGGTCAAATATATAGGTCCTCAGTCACATTATTCCAGAGTGTATCTGCACTGGATTAAAATTCAAATGAGATATGTATAACAAAATAATTTAAAATATTATAAACATACCTAATATTATCTTTTACAACTGATTCAATATGCAACCTGCAAGGATTTATTTGTGTGGTTTAGTAGCCAAAATTTTTTGTTCAGTTTAAATTACACACTACTCACATGAATATCCAGGGAGCTAAGTGGGTCAATTTGAACTCATTCATTCATTCATTCATTCATTCATTCATTCATTCATTCATTCTGATCATTGTGCCCTTAGGTGGGAGCTTCAAAGACAAAGGGATTCATGCTCCCAGGAATTTACTGTGTGTGTTGTGTAGAATCCGATGATATAAGAATTAAGGATAACTTCAGAGGTAATCTAATTCAGCTCATACAAGCACTCTTACTACAACACAGCCCCAAAGTGATCACCCAACTTTTACTGAAAGTCCTACAGTGATGGAGAAGCTATTGACTCCCAATATAGCCCATTCCGCTTGGCAATACCTCTCTTTTCCTGTAATCCAGCCTAAATTTGGTTCTTTGCAGTTTCCACTAAATTTTCTTAGTTCTGCCCTCTGGGGATAAACAGGACAATTCCAATGTTTTATTTTTCCCCTGTGACAACCTTTCAAAGACCTGAAGAAAATTAATCATGCCCCTAACAAATGATTTCAAGACTAAACATCTCCAGTTTTAAATGCCCATCTTTGAACTCTCTTAAGCTATCAATGTACTTCTCAAAGCATGGTGTCCATATTTAGACACCCAAAATCTCAATAATTTAGACAACTCTCTAAGTCAATGAGTAGGAAATAAATTGTCATCCTGCAATGGTAGAGGGAATTTCCTCTAGGGACCTTGGGCAGGTCACTTATCCCCAATTGCCCTCAAAAAAAAAAAAAGGATTTCCTCAACTATTACTTTGCCAAGGTTTATTCTTTATTCATATTTCTCTGCCTTAACAACAAAAATCAATGAAAAAATGTTTATTTATTGATGGTACGACATACAAGTGATATGTTTGGCCAATGAGGAAAAAAATATCTTTTAGTGCATTTGGAAAGGAAAAAAAAATAATCCATCCCTCAATTCCCCATGAATATTTGTATAGGAAGTGCATTGAAGGAAAAAAACCAAATAACTATCCAGAAACCTCATGACCCAGAATAGAAAAAAAATGAGTTAACGTGTTAGTGGTAACTTGTTATAACCCAATACTTAGATTTATCCTTAACCCCTCCTAACTTTTTGACACAATGAAGGCATACCTACCCTACTGACCAATTAGACACATTTGTTTCTTTGGAATCTGTTTCCCAGTTTTTAACTTTGTCCATCTCAGGAGATTACAACTACTCTCTGGCTAAAAGTGGTCCATATTTCCATGAGCATTTGGGTCAATACTGAGTCAACATAAGGAGGATTTTTAAGGTCTCGTCATCTAAATCAAGGCTTTCTTTAAATGGAATTTATTCTCTATTCTGCGAGTGAATATTTTCTATGGCCCTCTCTGCAAAGTACAGCTATTAAATGCTCAAAACCTTTCAGAAAAGGACATTCTCTAACCTAATTGTTCTAATTTTTGTATATTTGTTGTTGAAGAATTCATACCCCATTGTTTAATCAATGGGTTTTTTTTTTATTTTGATGTCAAGCTTTTTCACTGAAGGCCTCTGATCCTTTAAGACTGAGAACTGGCCTTTATTCTTTTATCCCCTGGGTCTTGTTGACATTCATAAAATTAACATATAGGATTTTTCTAAAAGCTGGAATCTTCTCATGTACATGTGCCTGTTTTATAAATACTCTGAAAGTTCCCAGAACTTAAGATCTTTTTGCCTTGCCCATGGTTTCTCTTAATCAATATCATCTAACATCTTCAAGTCTCACTGCTCTTTCTTTGACAAGAGAAACATTCCTTTTCATATATCACAAGGCGTCATCAATATAGGAGAAAGTATAAGAACAAAATTACAGGGAATTTCTCATGGTAGCAAAGAACTGGAAACAAAATGGCTGGTCAATGATTATGGCAAGGCTAAGGATGATGTGATGCAGGGATACAACAGAATATGATTGCGATAGAGGAAGTGACAAGCGTAGTGCAGTTGATTTCTGATCTTGGTGTCAGAAAGACCTGAGTTCAAATACAACCTCAGACAGTAGCTCTGTTAGCCTGAAAAATGTAATTTACCATCTGATTTGCAGCAGTGTATTTGATTATAAAATAAGTTTAATAATATCCTCCATCTCCCAGGGTTATTGTGACTATCAAATGAAATGGTAATTGTAAAGTGTACTAAAACTCTCCTTCCTCCAGGTGACCCACTTAGGAGATAAATGACCTAAAATTTCCAGATCTGCTTTGGTAGCAGGTACTTCTTCAAGACGCATTCCCTTCATGAAAGAAATCATAGGTCAATATGGTTTAAGAAATGTGAGATTTTTTTAAAAAAATTAAATATTGTGGAAATCTCTAAACTGATGCAGAGAAAAGTAAGCAGATTTTAACCCAACAAGATAAACAATTATAGCAATAATTTGAAAATAAAATGAAATTAAAAACAAACTTTGGCAACGACATAGTCAATTTTCATTGGTTAGGGCTTTGGCAGTCAAGTCGACCTTCCTATTTTTTAGTAGCTGTATCATGTCTGAATTTTCATGCCCTCATGCACTATAGTACACCAGGCCCTTCTATACTTCACTATCTCATGAATGTTGTCCAAACTCATGTTTTGTAGATAGATAGATAGATAGATAGATAGATAGATAGATAGATAGATAGATGGATGGATGGATGGATGGATGGATGGATAGATAGATAGATAGATAGATAGATAGATAGATAGATAGATAGATAGATAGATGGATGGATGGATGGATGGATGGATGGATGGATGGATAGATAGATAGATAGATAGATATACAGATAGATAGTCAAATAGACAGACAGACACTATCTTTCTCATCCTTTGTTGAACCTTTCTTCTTATGCCTTCACTCTTTCCCAACATCAGGGTATTTTCCAGAGTCCAGTCTTCTTATTATGTGACCAAAATACTTAAGTTTGATGAATTTGTTGTCAATATTTCTTCTCCCAATGAGTAGTTCAAAATGATTTCTTTAAGAATTGACTAATGTCATGCACTTGTTATCCAAGAGAGTCTCAAAATTCTTCTCCATTACCACAATTTAAAAGAGTGAATTATGCAGCACATGGCTCTCCTCAAAGTCCAACTCTCACAGCCATACATTGCTACTGGAAAAAACAAACAAAACTAAACTAAATAAAATAAAACAACATATGGCTTCTACTATATAGAACTTTGTCAGCAGGGTGATATTTCTGACTTTTAGTATGTTGTTCAGATTTATCATAGCTTTCCTTCCAATGATCAAGTGTCATTTACTATCTATCATGGCTGCAGTCACGGTCTGTAGAGATCTTTTAACACAAGAATATAAAAGTTGACAATGCTTTCATTTCCTCTCCCTCCATTTGATAGGACGTGATGGGATAAGTTGCCATGATCTTGGGCTTAAGTTTTTTTTTCTTTCCTTTTAGCTTTAAGTCACATTTAAAACTCTCCTTTTCCACCCTTACCATGAGGTTTCTTAATTATTATTCATTTTCTTCCATCAGTGTGGTTATCATTTGCATGTCAGAGATTTTTTATATTTCTTCCAGAAATCTTGATTTTAGCTTTTGATTCATCCAGCCTGACATTTTACATGACATACTCTTCAAATAAGTTAGATAAATAAGGTGACAATATACAACCTTTGTAGTAATCATTTTCCAATCTCAATCCAAGTTGCTCAATGTTTGCTTCTAACCGGTGCTTCTTCATCTACATATAGGTTCTTGAGAACACAAATAAGATGATATAGTACTCCCATCACTTTGAGAACTTGACACAATGTGTCATGATCAACACAGTCAAAGGCTTTAGTGTGATCAATGAAGCAGAAATAGATGTTTTGTTTTGTTTTGTTTTCTAGAAATGTCCTTGCTTTCTCCATAATCCAGTGAATATTGGCCAAATTTGGTCTCTACTTCCTCTGCCTCTTCTAATACCAGACTGCTTTTCTGATAATTTTTAGTTCTTATATTGCTGAAGACTAGCTTGCAGAATATTAAAAATAGCCTTTCTGCCTTGTGAAATGAGTGTTATTGTTCATTAATTTGAACAATCTTTGGCATTGCCATTCTTTGGGAATGAGACATAAAGTTATGTTTTCCAATCCATTGGAGAATGTTGAGTTTTTCCAATTTGCTGGCATGTTGAACACAGCACTTTACAGCATCATCTTTTAGGATTTTGAATAGCTCAGCTGGAATTCTGTCATACTCCACTATACTTATTGTTACCAACATTCCTCAGGCCCACTTGATTCACTTGATATTATTCTCCAGGAATTATGATTCTAAATCAGTAACCACTAGGTTGTGGTTACTGTTGTTAACATCTTGTATTTTTTTCTGTATCATCTTACCAATACTTCTTAATCTTTTTTGCTTCTGTCAAGTTCCTAAAATTTTTATCTTTTATCATGTTCATTTCAGCAGAAAGCATTCTTTTGATATTTTTAATTTTCTCAAAAAGATCTCTTGTCTTTGCCATTCTATTTTTTCTTCTATTTCTTTGCAGTGTTCATTTATGAAAAACTTCTTTTCTCTACTTGCTATTTTCTGGAATTCTAGATTTACTTGGGTAGTATAGTTTTTCCTTCCTCCTTTACCTTTTGCTTTTCTTCTTTCTTCAGCTGATTTTGCTGTTGCCTCCTGTACAACATTGTAAACTTCTATCCATAATTCTTCAGGCACTCTATTTACCATGTTTAATCACATATCTATTCTTCATGTCCGCTTCATAAGTGATGTTATTTAAGCAATACCTATATGCTCTGATTTTTTTAGCTATTTCCTTCAATTTAAGTCTGAATTTTGTAAAAAGAGACTCATGACATGAACCACAGTCAGCTTCAGGTCTTGTTTTAACTGACTGTATATAAGTTCCCCACCACTGATTACCTAGTTGATAATCAATCTGATTTTTATATTGACCCAACTAGCCATGTGAGCAACCTTTTGGGTTGTGGAAAAAGAATGTTTGCTATAAACAGTAAGTTAGCTTGAAAAAAGTCTTTTTCAGTTCTGCCCTGATTCATTTTGTACTCCAAAGCAAAACTTGCCTATTATTCCAGTTGTCTTTTGCTCTCACACTTTGGAATTCCATTCCTGTAAGAGGAATGTGACATCTGTGTGTGTGTGGGTGTGTTTTATTTCTAGAAAATATTGTACTTTTCACAGAACTGTTTAACTCTGGTCCCTTTGGCTTCAAGTGATTGCAGCCCAGATTCAAATCATTGTGATGTTGTATGGTTTGCCTTGAAATTAAACAGATATGATGCTGTCATTTTTTTGAGATTTTATCCCTGTACTGTTTTTCTCACCCTTTTATTAACTATGAGAGCTGCTCCATTTCTTCTGAAGGATTTTTTCTCACGTAGTATATATAACGACTACCTGAATTAAATTCACCTGTTCCTGTCAATTTAAGTTTATTGACATCCAAGATATTGATATTTATCTTTCCATCTCCTGTTTGACCAAATCCAGCTTACCTTACCAGACATTCTAGATTCCTAAGCACTATTTAAATTTACAGCATCTAACTTGTCACCACACACAATCACAGCTGATCTTCCTTTCAGTTTTGCCACAAGCACTTTATTAGGAGTGGAGCTACTTGTAGTTGCCCTCTGCTCTCATGTTGAACATCTTTTAAGCTGAGAGATTCATCTTCCAAGGTAATATCTTTTATCATTTTCACATATTCCTCCTCTTTGCAAAAAAGTATCAAATTAGAATTTTGTGATGAGATTTATGGTTTCAGATCTGACTGATACATTTCCTTTATTTTTCATGACTTTACCTCTTTGTTTTAAGGTGGAGGTGTAGGACAGAGCATCAGAAAATAACAGTGATGTTTAAAAAAACTGTTAACACATTTTGCCTACTAAACTTGTTTATGTTGCTGACATGTTAGCTCACAAATCATTAGGTAAATTACGTTTTACTGCAAAATGAGACTTAGAAGGAACCTTGGCAACCATCTAGTATAGATCCACACATCAAAAAGAATCGCCCCTGCATCCTATCTCAGAAATGAGATTCTTTGATAGAATATATACATTGAAGAGGAAACCACTACTTCCAAAGATAGTTCTTTCCACTCCTGCTCTGATCATTTCTGATATCAAGCCTTTATTTTCCTTTTTACAACTTCTACTAATCACTCTAGTTCTTCCCTTAAAAATATTTTCCTTGTCACCATAGCTACAGTAATGTCCCACAGGAAAACATGTGTGCCACTATCAGAGGAGACATATTCCCAAAATCCAGATAAATGAAACAATAAACACAAAATAATCCAGTGCTTACTATGTGCCATCCACCATACAAAGATTAAAAACAGTCCCTTCCTTCAATGATCTTACATTCAAATCAGAAAAGGAACATGTGCAAATCAATGAATACAAAATAAATAGTGGAAATGGATCATAATTTTAGAAGGTAGAACATTAGAATTTGAAGGGAAGAACCATTGAAAACTTCAGGTGAGAAATAAAGGAGGAGGAGAAAAAGAAGAGGAGGAGGAAGAAGAAGTAGAAGAAGAATTTGATGTGTTTGCATTATGCTGTATGTACATGTTTAGATCATATACATGAAATCATTATGTAATATACCATGTTTTTTCTGGCATCTCTCCCAGAATCAAGCATTCTATTTTTTCACAGTTTTTTAGAGTATCCGGAAGAGTTTGAGTGTGTCTCTTCACAAGTTCTCAATAGCTGTGTTTTGTCAACTTTGAGGTGCCAATGTCTAGTATACTATTTCCATTTAACCACTAAATATCAATAAGCATTTACAAAGCTATGTTTCCTTAAAATATATAGCTTGAACCACTATAAAAACATATTTCTGCCCCAGTACCTTGAAGGCATGTGCTGCCTCAGTCTCTGGGACAAGTAGGCTTTACTTAGTTGGATTCCTATAAAGCTTTGGTCCCACCTAAATGTGAAATATGTCATATTAACGTAAAACACCTAGACATGGTACAACTGCCAGACAAACACCTATTTCATTTTTCATTGTTCTTGGTCAAGAACATGTATCAGCAAGCACCATAGCATACCCTGGGTGGCTGCTGGCACAGGTTCTTAGATCTGCTTTTCTAAAGGAAACAAACTGAAAATGGGTTAACAATCTTACTTTAATCAAGCAAACATATATCATTTACCTAGTTCAGGGGAAAAAGTCAGCACCCTGAACTTCAAAGAATAAAAACAGAATACAAACAAGCTACAAGCAGAAATTACAAGCAGAAAAAGAAACAGATCAGCATACAGGCTTCCAGCTATCTGACCATTGCATCCATATCTATTCAATTACCAGAGAGGGAAGCACCAACATCTGGGTTTTTCAAAGCCAGGGGAATCTCAATGGCTTCGCAGAGTCTCATCTGGCCAAATCACACAACTCTTCTCAAAGTGAGCCCCAAAACAAAACCTCACAGTAGCAAATATATAGCTTTCTCTTGGATCAGAGAATGACCCACTGCCCAATCACAAAGTAACAATGTGTGGGCATTCCTGAAGAGCAAGCCTCCCCCCACAGGCTCCATGTGACCACTTTCAGCCTAATAGGGGGCAGAGTATACTTTCAAATCAGGGAAGGGTCTCAGAGACACTTAAGCCTATCAAAGGGCCTAGGGGCAGGGAAGATCTTCAGATTCCCATAACATAAGGTCATTCCTAAAATTCATTCTTGACTTCTTGGGATATCAATGCTGCATTGCCTTTGGAATTTTGAATGCAGAATTCTGTGACACTAACCTTTTATTGATGAGACTGGAGACTATAGTCCTCTTCACTTAACAAAAAGAAAAAGTGAGAGATGAGGGATTAAGCATTTTTTTTTCCCAGAACCATATGGCCTCAGAGAGGGGAGACCACATAGCAGCTTTACTTGTAACACTGTCTCTTACAGGTTCTGTGTGTAATTGGGTGATAACAACAGAGCAAAACTGAAGTTACAATGGAGAAAGAGCCTGGTCATAGTCTAAGGCTGATCTGGCTTTTTAATATCACTTCTGCCAATCAAAAAGAATCTTCTTTACTGTATGATTAGATAATCTGAATCAATTCTTCAGTTTCTTAATATATTCCACAGTGTCTTCAATATATTTCCATTATTGATCATCATGTTCTCAGAAAGCTATCTTCCAGTGTCCCCACATAAAGAGACACCATCTGAGTCACTTTTCATAGGCAGCAGACCCTTATTGCATATTCTTTACACAACGATTAGAAGGAATATTCCTTCAGAGAATGTCACTTACACCTAGGGTGACCAGAAATGGATGTCTGTGAAATGTAGAGCTTGAAAAAAGTGTTAAAGGAAGTCATGGAGTCTAGGAGTTGGAGATGAGGATGGAGAGCATTGCAGGGATTAAAAAAAATTGTCTCCTGTACAATATCCCCAGGTGATAGAATGTGGAATGGATGGATATGAAGTGAGTGGAGGATAGTAGATTGTACATTTACAGCATAGAGAATAAGCAGGTTCAAAACATGAAAGTTCATTAGAAAGAAAAGACAAACATGTCTACATATAGACAAACTGTCTACAATGGTAAAAGGCTAAAGCCAGAAGTGACAGCTATAACTTATGAGTGCCTCTGGGAAGACCAAACATAACAACAAAGATCCATTAGCTAGAGGCCCATTGGACTGCTTCTGATGAGGTATGTTGAAACTCCTGATTCAAAAAATGGATAGTACTTTAGATTCTGATATTCAAAAATAAGGGAGATTTTAGATTTTTTAAAAGGGGGGAGGTTCTTCTGAGCTCTTGTGAAAACCAGAGAAAGAAAAAGGAACACACACACAAACACACATCACATCACATGACTTTCCCAAAACAAGAGGAAATAGCAGCAAGGGGTTAGGGGGTGGAGGTAGAGCATACAATAAAGCAAAAATTCACCTTTTTTCTAAATAGGAAGCATCATCAAATGAGTGAAGTTGCCCACATGTCACTATATCTCTATTTCTCACGATGGAATGCATATTGTCATTCACTAATTTTCCACTGTACGGAAAGTTAAAGATGTGTTACCTATGGAAGACTCTCTCTTTCAGGTTTTCTGTTCTGACACGTATTTGTGGTTTTTCAACATAGGCATATTACACAGCCAAACCCCTTGTCACAGGGACAAGACTTTTAAACCAAAGAGCTCTGTAATTATTATAACTACTATTATTTTTGTTATTAGAATAAAATGGACTCATCCCACTTTCAGAAATACACATGCTCCCGATCAAGTCTCAAAGTTGAGTCCCATGTTTATCTCTGTTGGTTCCATAACCTTGATCAATTTCTTCTGTATTGATATGCTGTCATGCAAAGAACACTACAACTGAAATCTGATTATTTGGATTCATTGTCCCAGTGTGTAACACTGGGAAAGCAATTGAAATTGTCTCCAACTCATTTTGTCCCTCAGTAAATGGGAAATTTGGACTGGATGACCTTTCATAATAAGGACCCTTCCCACCCAAGACACTCCTTCCTCCACTGAAGCCATATAAAAACAATCTGTAGTGTTACAAAATTCTTTAATAAGGCTAATATCATTTTTTCCATCTGCTTAAAGCACTTGCTCTTTTTGAAAAGTGTGAAACATTGAGACCAATCTCTGCAGCCCCGCTTTTTTGCATGTCCTAAATATTAGATGGATCATTAATTTGGAATGAATACTCGCCATATCTAGGGGAATTCACACTGAAGGAGTTAAGTATTTCCTTCAATAAATTCTGACTAGTAACTGTAAAATGTTGGACCTTGATGCCATCCCTGAGATTATCCCAGGTGGCTTCCAGATTTACATTGAAGGGGCAAAAGATCAACTCAAATTCCAATTAAACCAACATATCATAAAGTTCCACAGAGGACATAAGCCTTCATTAAACACTGGTATTAAATATGTATCCCCTTTAAGATCCAGGCCTCTGGACTTGAGAAATATAGATCTTCTTTATTACTGAACAAATAGAGACACTGTTCTGTTCCAGGCATAAGTTCAATTCTAACTCAGGCCTTTTCTGAACTCCTTGATATCATGAAGAATTAAGTAGCTAGACTAGGTCCAATTGGACATGGAATTATAAATATTTAACATTCATCTTTGTAAAAAGTGTCCATGATAAAGCACAATTACTTTTTAAATTCTTCCTGGATCATTTGAAATCCAGGAGTCAATAAAAAGGGGAAAAAATTAAGATCTTTGTAATAAAAGAGAATAGCATTAAGCAGTAAAACAATTCTTAAATTTTGAGTCAGAGAATCAAAATTGGATTCCTAGCTCCAACTTTTAGCTTGTGAGACCTTGGCAAGTTACACTCTATTTGGACCTCAATTTTCACCACCACCACCCCACCCCGAAAAATGAGGAACTTGTACTAGATGACCCTTCAAGCCCTAAATCAATTCTATGAATTTGCATTTATGTTAAGCAAAAAGTTCCATGTATGAACAATCTTCAGTTAAACTATACAATCAAAATGGTGCAAGTGCTGAAGTTCACCACTTTTAATGTTGGAACCAATTTCATAGATCATTCCATTTATTATCTACATTTTTGAGAGGAAAAAAGGCAATATTGGGGTTTTCCCAAAGTCCCACATGTTGGATTCAAAACCTGTGTCCTATTACATACTCATGTCATCCCACCCTATAGAATGGCAGTTCCTTGAAGGCAGGTACTTACTTAATGTCTGTCCTCATAGCTACCGATGAACATAGAAGTGATCCTTGGTGGCCAACTATCAACTGTTAGAGCTCTCCTTGCCCAAACCATTTTGCAATTGACTACTTTGTATATATTTGTATTCATTAACTATATATTTATGCTATAGTTATTTTAAATGAATTTTCCTTCATTAAAATGTAATCTCATAACACATAGAGATTTCCAGATTCTTTGTGTTTATATATTCCAAACTTTACATATTGCTTAATACAGAGTAGATGTTTAATGAAGAGTCATTTCAGTCATGTCGAACACTTCATGATCTCATTTTGGGTTTTCTTGGCAAAGATACCTGCATGGTTTGCTATTTCCTTCTCTAGCTCATCTTACAGATGAGGAAACTGAGGGGAAAAGGTAAAGTGATTTGCCCGGGTCATACAACTAGGAAGTATTTGAGATTAGATTTGAACTCGAGAAGACAAGTTGTCCTGATTCCAGATCTGACACTATCCAGTGGTCCACCTAGTTGCCCTTGATGCCTGTTTTCTGTTGAAACCTTGAATGTGCAGCTCATGTGTGATCTCATGCTGAAAGTCCTCCCTGTGGACCACAGCCAGAAATGTTCTTTCCTTCATGAAGTTTACCTACAAGAATGCTTTTTCTCACTCCCTGCCTCATATGAAACATATCAATGTGCATGTTATACCTCTCCAGGAGGATATAAGCTCCCAAAGCAAGTATTTTATTTTCTTTGATTTTTTTTTTACCAATTACCTTCATTTTTTTTAGTATCAAATTCTTAGTGGAAATTAAGCAAAAAATACTTTTGGCACCAAAATCCATTAATGTTGTCGTTCAGATTGGAATAGGTAGAAATAGTCACTCCTTCCACCTCTTAAGTTTCTGTGGATTCATGCATTAAACACAGCCCTGGACTCACAAAGACCTGTGTTCAAATCCTACTTCAGACACTTACTACCTATACAACAGTGTCAAGTATTCAATGTTTCTCTGCCTCACTACAATGGTCTGTCAAAGAAGAGGGTTGGACTTAATGGAGTTTCAGACCCTTCTGGTTCTAAATCTATGATTCTATGAATACTCAGAAGAGGGATCTATCAATGAACAAGCATCTAGCAATCACTTATTATATGGCAGGCGTTGTATTACGCCCTGGGTGAAGGAGAAGGCTGGAGATACAAATAATCAAATGATCTCTATTCCCCAAGACATTACATTTTATCAAGACATAAGAGTATATATGTATATATGTATATATGTATACACACATATATGCACACATATATACATATGTATGTATAATAGAAGAGTATATATATAAAACATTTGAGTAATATATTATTATTGAATTATTATGAAACATATATATAATAAACATTTGAAAAAAGAAAAAAAAACAAATATTTAGGAAGTGTATTAACAGTTTGAGAATAAAGACAGGCATGTGTCCAAGGTAATGTTTGAGCTATATCTTGAAGAAGGATAATTTATTTGAGGCAAATAAAATGAAGAAATTCATTATAGGCATAGGGATGATCTAACAAAAGTAACAGATATGGAAAAAGGAAAGGAGTAAGCATTTATATAGCACCTACTATGTGCCAAAAAACCAGATGTGCAGAAAAATATCCTTATCTTGGTTTTTAACTCAGCCGTGGATATCCAGTGCCTTCAAACTCCCTCTCTTCTCTGATTAGAGTGCTGAAGAGGAGAGAACTAAATTGCTCCTAATGCTTTCTTCTGTAGATAGAAGGACCTGCTCCTTGTGGCTCACTACCCACTTTCACTCTGTTGCTCTTCTTGGTTTAAAAAAATACATGAACCAAGATACCTCTGCACACAGCGCCCTCTGGTGTCGCCCTCCTGTTTTCTGGATTCTTTTTTTGTTTTCTCTTCCCCCATTAGATTGAAAGCTAATTTTTATCTCCAGCACTTAACATGTGGCCTGTTATCTAGAAGGTGCTTAATAAATGTTTACTGAATTGAACTGTCAGGCATTGTTCTAAGCACTTTGCGAATCTTATCTGATTCTCACAACAACCCTGCAAATTATATATTATTAGCCTCCTTTTGTAGTTGAGGAAATTGAGGAAATAGAAATTAAATGACTTGCCCAGGGTCACACAATCACTAAGTATGTGAGACCAGATTTGTCCTCAAGGCTTCCTGACTTCATGTCAGCATTCAGCCCTTAAGTATGTGAGACCAGATTTGTCCTCAAGGCTTCCTGACTTCATGTCAGCATTCAGCCCTTTGTACTGGCAGCCAGGAGATGAAGTAATGGTTGCTATGGTTCAGGGAGAAATGTATCAAATAGAAGAAAAAAAAACAGAATGTAATGTACAGTTAATGAGAAAATAAGAGATGATTAATCTGTTGTGGTCAATGAAAGAGGCATTGTAGTGCACTAGGGACATGTCTTCAATGCCCAGAATGTTTGCTACAGAAACACTGAAAGAACTAAGTGGGAAAGTCTTTGCAAATACAAAGGAATTTGCAAGGAAGCATATCTAACTTCACATCAGTTAGGGTGAGTGTAGTGGTACCAAAGCAATCCAATTTAAAAAATCCAGCATTTATTCTCCCTTCTGACTTCACATTTTCTGTCTGTGGCACTGCCATGCACTAAGCCTGCCATGTTCAACCCTCTGCAGACAGCTGGGATGCTTCTCTCTATAAGGGAACTCCTTTTGCTTCTTTGCTATAACTCTGGCCTAAACACACACACACACACACACACACACACACACACACACTAGATAGATGATAGATAGATAGATTGATAGATAGATAAATAGATAGATAGATAAATGGATAGATAGATAGATAGATAGATAGATAGATAGATGAATAGATAGGGAGATAGATGGACAGATAGATATAGATATATCTATCTATGTATCTATCTCTCCACATAAATAGATATATAGATATAGATATATACATGTGCGTATACGTACATATATCTCTGTATCTGCATCTAGTATAGATATCTATTCAGATTTAAATATGTAGATATATGTGCATGTATATACACATATACATATATACACATAGATACATATATTCACACACACATATGTGTGTGTATAAAATATCAAAAAATTATTTATCAGCTAGGTAGTGTAATGGAGAGAGTATCATCCCTGAAATCAGGGTAACCTCATTTCAAATCCAACCTCAGGCACTTATTGGGCAAATCATTTACTCCTATTTGCCTCAGTTTCCTTATCTGTAAAATGAGTCAGAAAAGGATATGGCCAGCTACTTCAGTGTCTTTGCCAAGAAAAACCTAAACAGAGTTGGATACAACTGAACAGACTGAACAGAACAGGGATATGTATGTGTGTATGTGTAGATATATAAGGTAGACAGATACAGATATAGAACCACATATACATATATCATAATTATACACACATATATGTATAGATACCTGTGCATGTGTTTATGTGTGTGTGCACATGCCTGTTCGATACATGTTCCAAATGGAGAGTGCTTTAAGGAGAAAAATGTCGCTTCCTCATATTGAACAAAACCTGCTGCTTTCCTTGGCCTCCAGGCTCAGAAATTCATCTCAGAAAACCTAAGGCTAAAGGCATTGTGCTGAATAAGAAAGTGGTTGATGGGCACCAGTCACTGCCTTTAAACACAAATGCAAAAGTATGCCTGTATGGTCACTGACAGACTCATGTCCACTCTGTCTATAAGCCACCTTTCACAGTACAAACAAGACCCTCACCACCAATTTGTGAGGAGACACTTCTTTAGGATTCATTGTTAAATTCTATACATTGACAAACAAGGCCCAGTTTATAGCTTGCTAAGTGCCTAGCTCCCGGTACTGCTTATGCAAAAGCCATTTTCCCCCAGAGCTGTAATACTGGATTGATAGGAAATGTCAGAGCCTTACACATTCACAACTTGAACAGGAGTCATGAGGTCATCTAGTTCAGCATCTTCATTTTATAGATAAATCAAGCAAAGTCCAACAACTTTTAATAATTTGCCCAAAGAAATACAACGAATGAGTATCACACACAGGACCTGAACCCAAAAGTCCTCTGAACCTAGACAATGTTCTTTCAAATGAATCATACAGACTGTGAAGCTATTATACATACTCAACAAGCCTCTGCCCCCCCCCGCCACACACAAACACACACACACACACACTCCCTACTTCCCAAAAATTGTTGGTTTGTTTCTCTTTAAATCCTACCCGTGATTTCACCAGCTTCAGAGATTCCATGGAAATTCTTCCTGGTCCACTATGGAACAATATCTTCTCCAAAACCAAGTGTGTTAGTTGGATTCATCAAGCACTGAAATGTTGTGACTTGCCCAGTCACATAAACGATATCTGATGATATAGGGCCTAAAATAAGACTTCCATTTCCAGGACTTTTTCTCCATCCACAATGCCAGGACTACCTCTTTTCTTTCAAAAATAGCCTCCTTTATTACATACTTAGATGGAATAGTGAGGGAATAAACATTTTAAACTCCCTTTGTACAATAAAATTCTGGTATCTCCTTCTCCTTCCTAAGAAACTACTTCAATTGATGACCTCCTGGCCAGTGAAGAAAGAGAAAGGCTAGTGCGAACAAAATACTGAGTTTTCCCAGTCTTTCTGTACTTGTCTTTGACAAAGAAAATAAGATGAGCAAGGTGGGATCCATGTCACTGGGGAGCCTCTCAGGTCCCTTGGGAGTAGGTGATCTGAACTGTAGAGAGCTAAGCTGGTGGGGTATCCACACTAAGTTCTGTATTAATTTGGGGTGCCTCTGGGATGGGGATATGTGATGCATCAGGATACTTAAGGTGAAGTAGACCAGGTGAGACATGGAGTAACATAAAGTTAATGTCTGGATTAAAGAGGGATTGGACACATGAGGAGCCCTTGCATTGTGGTCTGGCTAAGGAAAGAGGTGAAATTGGGAATGAAGGGGAAAAAAAGATGAAAGAAGGGAGGAAGGAGGAGAGGGTGGGAAGAAGGAAAGACAGAAAGAAGAAAAGAAAGGAAGAAGAAAAGGGAAAAGGAAGGAAAAAGAGAGGGAGGAAGGAAGAAACAGAGGGAGGAAGGGAGGGAGGGAGAGAGGAAGGAAGGAGGGAAGGAAGGAAAGAAGGAAAGAAGGGAGGAAGGGAAGAAGGAAGGAAGGAAGGAAGGAAGGAAGGAAGGAAGGAAAAAGAGATGGAGGAAGGAAAAAGGAAGAAAAGAAGGGGGAAGGAGAAACTAAGGAAGAGAGAGAGGAAGGAGGGAAGGAAGCAAGGAAAGAAAGGAAAACAGAAACATCAGATCTTAACATGTACATTAGGTTGAAAAATGTATGCATAGGTACATGTGTGAATATATATGTATATATATATATATATATTCACATGTATATAACACACATTGTAACAATCTAAAATTCAACAAACTTTTTATTAAATTTTAAAAGATCCATTTCCTTGTTTGATGATTTTTCTCTCTTCTTCCCCTCGATTCTCTCTGAAACAGTTCCTTTTTTAATTGTTGTTGTTTTCTGCTTATTTTGTTTTGATGAAAGGAGAAACGAAAGAGTCTAATCTGACCAAGGCCTTCTTAGAGTAGAATCACTTGTTGGCAGAAAGATCTTGTAAAAATAAACTTCATTTAAACATAATATTGATTTTATCAGAGGTTGCATGTGATAGTTAACAGAGAGCTTGTTTAAAAAGAACAGCTCTTATGTAAGACCCACTTGAATACATACTATTGTGTGATTTGGGGGAAGTCACATAATCTCTAAGTGCCCCAGTCTTCTCTCTCAGATTGGAAATTGCAGAAAATTTACAGATATGCATTGGTATAGGGAATTCTTCATTAGGACCTTCCTAAACTAAGGGGATCAAATTTCTGACACTAAATCGATTTCTTTTTTTATGGAATTATTTTAAGTACAACTAAACGCTTTAGATCAGTGGTTCTTAACCTTCATAATGCTACAACCTTTTAATACTCACATTTGGGCATATCTGTATGTGGGCAGACTCGCCTGGAGATGGATAGAGGAGCAGTGTCTCAGTTCCTAAAACCATCAGAAATATGTGTTTTCTGATGGTCTTAGGCAATTCTCCAAAGGGGTCCTGACCCATAGGTTGAGGACCACTGCTCTAGATATTCTATGATAACCTGTTTCTTAAAAATGTTCTAAACTAAAAGTAAATAAATAGATTTTAAAATATGTTCCAACAATCCTTTCATGAGTACTTACCTTATGTTCCAAAACTGAAACATAACTTTGAATTCCCTGAGCTTAGATGGCAACAAATTTGAAAGAAACCAGTAACTTACATGAGTCATTATTCTTTTACTGTATATGAAATTTAGTGAAATGATTCGCAATGTCTCTCTAGCTTTCCAATGAGAAATAAATCAATGAGAACTTCTTTCAGAGCTTTGTAATGTCTATTATTTCTGTCAGGATCATAATAGGACTTCAAAACACACTTGTTAATTGATTTTAAATGCTTATGTTAGTCTGCCTTTGTTAGAGATTTACACATATCATTTAACCTTCCCCTGAATATCAGTTTTCTCCTCTGTAAAGTGGGGATAATAATACACTCTCTCCCTCACATGCTTATTTTGAGGAAAGTGCACTATAAACCTGTAAGTGCTATGTGTAAATGAGCATTATTATATAGTACTAATGTACATTTTCTTTCATTCAAAATGCAAGAAAATTTGTATATTTATATACATTTGTGTATAGAGGTATATGAAGATGCACACATATGTGTGTATGCGCACATGTGTGTATGCACACATACACACATGTGCATACAAACATAAGTATTTGTTTTATATGTGTGTATACAAACATATGGAGAAATAGATAGATATGGAGATGGAGACGGAGATATATACACACACATATCTTTCTATCAATATGGTAACTAGGTGGTACCTAGAGTCAGGAAGACTCAACTTCATGAGTTCAAATCTGGCCTTAGTGATTACTGGTTTATGTGACTCCGAGTAAGTCACTTAACACTGTTTGCCTCAGTTTCTTCATCTGTAAAATGATCTGAAGAAGGAAATGGTGAACCACTTTAGTATCTTTGCCAAGAAACCCCAAATGAAGTCATGAGGAATCAGACATGACTGAACAATCCAACTGATATAACGATAGAAATTATTTGGGCTGATTTGCTGTAGGAAAATTTGCTGTAGCAAAACTTAAATTTCTTATAACGGGAAGAGTTTATCACTAATACCTTTCCAAAAAGAAAAAAAAGTGCTCAATGAAACAGGGGGGAAAAAGCTAAAATCCTAAAATCCTCGGAGGATATAGGTTATATTTTCAGTTGTACTCACAAGTAACTATTTGACCATATATATACACATATATTTACACATATATATACACACACACCCAGACATACATACACACATGTATGCATGTATGCGTGCATGCATGTATGCATGTATGCATGCATATATGTGTATGCACACATATATTATGGAGAGGGGTGGTTCAGGATGGCTTTATTGCCCATCTCTATAAAGGATGAGGAAATAAGTTGTCGTTCAAAAATCACAGGAGGGGGTCTGTCTCTTGGTCATTACCAGCAAAATTCCTGTCAGGGATATCCTTGATATAGTGATGATTTCTCTTTAATCAGCTGATCCCTCGTCTGGAGGATGCTCCTGTACTTGAGACCCAGTGCAGCTTCAGAAAGGGTCAAAGAATGGTTGAAATGATGTTTGCTGCTCAACAACTCCAGGAGAAAGGCTAGGAGCCAAATAGAGATCAGGACATAATGTTTGTCAACCTAACCAAGGTCTTTAATACTGTCAGTCATGAGGGCTTATGGAAAATTATGGCAAAATTGCCAAGCACTAGAACTCTACTTCAAAGAGCACAATTCTGATTGGCTGGCCACATCATTCTAATGCCAAACATATATTTTGTCTAAAAGACTATTTTATGGAGAACTCACACAAGGCACACACTCACACAGTGCTCAAAAGAAGAGATACAAGGACATTTTCTAGGTCTTTCTGAAGAACTTTGAAAATTATTGTGAGACATGGAAGATGTTGGCACAGAATCACCCATCATGGCATGTCCACATCAAATTAGATTCTGTGCTCTTGGAGCAAAACATAAGTGTAGGGGCTCAAAAGAAATGTGAGATGCACAGATTGATAGCCATCTCCACTCCCAATGTCATATGAATTATTTGTGCCCCCACATGTAGCAGAGACTTCGGAACTCATATTTGTCTGATCCACCAAATTTGGACACATTGTACCTTGATCCCAACATAGGGATGTCATTTTGGTCCTGTTTGAGAATGAAAGACAACAGGTTCCTACCTATAATATGTGATGAATGAGGTAGTTCATTATTGAGGTCCCTTCTACCTAGAACATTCTATGAGTTTTTAATTTCTGTTAATTGCTTTTGGTACAACTTACCTTCATTAAAATTTTAATGGGAGAAGCTTCAGATTTACTCTGCAATAGAGGCTGGTGTTTTGTTTTCCTTACTTTTATTTTAAATTGTATTTCAATTCCAAGTTCTTGGCTAATCTTCAAAATGTGTTCCTTTGCAGTTGGCTTCTTAATAATTAGCAGAGTGTTCACAGACTGTCCCAAATATAATTGGACTTTACTATGAGCCAGCTTTCTGAATCAGAGTAGATTCAAAAGCAAGATAAATATGTCAAATTAAATGAAAAAAGAACACACCCACACACATGCCACCTAAATGTCCTGCACAGTTATGAATATGCACACATAAAGTTTTATACACATGTATATTTATATGTACATATGTACATATGCATATATAAACACGTGTGTTTGTACATTTTTAGGCTAACTCACCTTAACAGTGTTTTGTCTGTTTTTAATTGGACTAAGAAACTAAAATTCCATTTGTTTAGAGTTAATCTTAATTGCTCTCCTTCAAATTTGTTTTCCTGATTTTGTTTTAAATGATTAAAACAGTCTCAGGATAATGAACAGTACTGCAGTTGGACTTTGTTTTATCCTATTTAATGTTATATGTGGCTGTTACAGTTATTGGTAAATGCCCTGACTAGTAAGGCTCTCCTTGCCATTATTTAGGTGAAAATATTTAAGAGGCTGACCATGATGGGAATGGCCTTTCTATTCTACATCACCACTCACCAAACCTCTAATCTAAAGCTCACCTCAGAACTCACCTCAGAACTGGAAGGCTTCTTGGATTTATTAGTTTGCTTCACAGCTGCTCCAGAATCATTCTAAGAAGTTGAATTGTTTTCATTTAAAGGAAGTTCCTAAGATCATCTGGCAAGATAAGGTCCTACACAGTGAGGTTCTTTCTCCAACTTCTCTGCCAAGCATTCAAACTCTATTGCAGAGAACAAAATACAATGGGTTGGCCACATTTTTCTAATGCCAAACATACATTTGCCTAAAAGTCTATTTTATGTAGCACTAGCATAGGGCAAGTGCTCATGTGGAGCTGAGAAGAGATACATGGGTATTCTCCTGGTTTCTCTAAAGAATTTTGGGATTGATTGTGAGATTTGGGAGACACTGGTTTAGGACTATCCAACATGGTTTGCTTAAATCAAAGAAGGCACTGTGCTGTACGAATGAAGCAGAATTGAAGTAACCTCCCACTCCCAATGTTCATAAGGACAATCTGTGTTCAATCTGTGGCTGAGCCTTTTATACTCACATTGGCCTAATCAACCAGCCAGTAGCACTGAGCCTTGACCCTAACATAGCAATGTCATTCTGGTGCTTTTTGAGCATGAAGGACAACCACCAAAAATATATGCATTTTAAGCTATGCTACATAAGTTATGCCTCCTTTCTCTACTCAGCAGATGCTTATTTGTATTATTTCCTTATGTGAGACAATTAGGTAGTGCTATGGATGTTTTTATCCTTCATTTTTGAAGAGGACCATGGTATCAGGGAAGTGATGACATGACTTCCGGTTGACTTTGAATGTGGCAGGGCTATGTAGGGTCACCAGCTTCTCTTTCTTCTCCAAAACCATCTGGATCCAGTGACCAGATATTCATCAATGTGACTGGAAAGGACCCAGGATGTGATGGGAGACTCTGGCCATTTTAGGCCAAGGCCTTTTCATATACTTACTTAGTGTGAGTTATGGATGTAGTAGTGAATATGAAGTAAAAAAAAAAACATGTATGGATTCAAATCCAACCTCTGACACTCACTAGCTGTATGACCACAGGTACATCACTTAACCAATATATACTTCTATTCCTTTATGTGTAAAATGGAGATTTAAAAATGGTCTATCTCAAAGGGTTGTGATAAGCACCAAATGTGATAACACACAGAATTTTACAAAATGTGAAACTCTCTATAAAATGTCATTATTACTGTTTTGACTACATTTGTTTTTGTTACTTTTCATTTGTTAAAATTAGCATTGTTTTATTATCACTAGTATTGCTATTACTATTGATGAAGATTGATGATGATGATGATGATGATGATGATGATGATGATGATGGATTGTGATTCTATTTTAATAGTTCAGATACACCATCAAGGCAGGGCCCATGGTTTCATATCTTCATGCGCAGCTCAGTATACAGCATTCCAAATATGAATAAGAGATTAAATGCCTAAATGTGGATTCTCTCTGACTAGATATGCAAATGTTGAATGCTCTGATAAATTTGTAATTTCCAATTTTTTTTAACTTTAGTATTTGTATCTTTAGTATCTAGGATATTATATCACATACGTTAAGTTATTTGTCAGTGTTTACTTACTATTACTAAATGAATATATTGTGACTGAATGTATATGTAGTTATTTAGACATTCCAAGACAATGTGGAGCCTAAGTTCACATTCCATCTCTGAATTTCTCTTATTAGGTGACTGTGAAAATCAACTAGACTTCAATTTCAAAATGAACAAAATGGGAATAATATTAGTAATTAAATCATAGGGTAGTTATGAGCAGCTATGTACTCATACATTCACATATACACTTTGTAAGTCTTATAGCATCATGGGAATATCATTGTATTATAATACCTTGCATTTATATAGTATTTCAAGGTTTGCAATATACTTTACAAATATCAGTTCGTTAGTTCTTTATAACAATGCAGAGAGGTAGCTTCTATTATTATACACAATTTCCATTTGAAGAAAGTAAGGTAAACAGAGGTTAAGTGACTTGTCAAGAGTCACACAGCTAGTTAAGTGTCAGAATGCCCATTTAAATGAGATCTTTCTAACTCCAAGTGCAGCAAGCATTTTATCCACAGCACTACTGTACAATTTAACCTGTCCAAAATTGGAATAATCTACCTTCAGAGGAAGGACATTCCCTCTACTGGGGGCTGTTAAAGTCGAGATTGGGAACAGTTTCTCAGTTGTGTTATAGTTTGGTTTCCTTTTATTCATAGGTCAGACTAAATTTCCATTGAGGTTCTGTCCAACTCTCCTATTTCATTCTTCTCTGAAAGAAATGCAGAAGGTCTGAGAGGAAAGGTGATGGAAAACTAGGTTGAGCATGTAAGTCTTCAGAGAGAAAGCAGAATTTAATGTATATTATAATATTCATAAGTAGGTATTCTAAAAGCAACAGGACAGATAGAATGTATTTGAGAAATATGGAACTGCAGGATAAAAAGTGGGGAGGAGTGAGATTTTGGAGTATGTTTAGGAGACAGAGTAAGTTATTTTGCTGAGAGTGTAAAACTTATAGATAAATAGCATAAAATCTACGTGGAAAGGTATAGTAGAGCCTTGAATGGCAACTGGGGAAAAATGGAAAAACTGATTTATAAATTTATGAGTACAAACAATGGGGGTAAAATTTGGAAGATATACATGAGAAAATTGACCAAGCAAAGAGTAAGACAATTCTCTCAAGTATTTCTGAAGGGAAGTCAAAATAGACTCCCTCCATATAAGGTTAACAGAATATGACTTTAGAAAGAGCATCTAGGGTATCTATCTCCTTTGACCCATACCACAAGAAGCAATGCAGTAAACAACACTGTTGAAGGTTGTTCATTGTTCTGATGATAAAACAACAACAACAACATCAACAACAACAACAACAACAAAAACGCACCTCTTGTTGAGGTAGCCCAGACCACTTTGGAAGAATTTTGATTAAAAAAAAAGGTTTTGTAGTTTAATGCTTTCTCTTATTTTTATATTTATATTTATGTTACTGAGAAAATTGTTTTGTTTAATAGAATTTAAGATTGTTGAAGACAGAGACCATCTATTTTTTTGTTGTCAGCTTTGAGGCTCTCATGGTGTCTGGTAAACTACATGGATGATTATTGAATTGAATTGAGAGAAGGGAGGGTCCTGTATATTCTAATTATTAACCCAACCTAGATCAAAAATGCGACATTGTCACATGTTGGAAAATGCCCAAGAGTAATAGGTTGAGTTTTCATCTTTATCTTGTCTCTTCCATATGTTGTCTTGTGTCCTTGGGAAAATCATTTCACCTCCCTAAATCTCAGTTTCTTTATCTCTAAAGTATTTTGCAACATTTAATGTCAGATATAATTTCCATTCTTGTTATCAAAAAGATATGACTAGAGATGTTCCACACTCACCATTCCATAACACAAAATAGAGCACATCAGTCTTAGTAGATTTTAATGACCCAACTCCACAACTGATTTTATTTCAAGTATTACTAAAAAGATGTGGTATGTAGTATGAGCAGTTATGTACTAGGGGCTAATGTAGTAGGGGCTAGAGGGCTGGCCCTATAGAAAGGAATACTTCACTTAATTTCTAGCCTCTTATACTGATTATGTGTTTTGAGCAAGCCTCATAACTTCTTAGTGCTCTAGACAATACTCTAAGACTGAAGACATGGAGAAGGTACCAACTTGATCTGACAGAGAGTATGTCCTTAATTGAAAATTCTCTATAACAATGAAATGAGAGGTTCAATCACTATTCCTAATTTAGTTAAAATAAAGCTAATTGGCCTATTCCTCCCTGACCTCCTGGACTCCTTAAGTTAGTGCCATACATGAAATAGGCACCTGTATGGCAATAAATCATTCCATGCCATGTTCATAAGCAATGTCTTCCTTCTTCAATGTCTGATGGATCTGTATCCTGCCTTCTCTCTAAAATTTTTTTTCAGCTCTATAAATAAAAACATGCAGGCAGAAAGAATCTGGGGATACACTTTGATGTGTGTTACTCATAAGGAATTATATTAGATGGATAGACAGACAGACAGACAGACTGATAGATAGATAGATAGAAAGATAGATAGATAGATAGATAGATAGATAGATAGATAGATAGATAGATAGATTGATTGATAAGAAATTCCATAGAGGCTCAGTTACATGGACCATTATCCCACCTCTGAAAAGGCCATCAAGAGCCCACTTTGTGGATAAGAAAAGCGTAATGGGAATCTTAAGCTCTTTCCTGCCCCTATCCCCTTTGCTTAAGTGGCTCTGAGAATGTTCACATGGAGCCCTTGGCGAGAAGCTTGTTTTTTGGGGGGAATGGCCACACCTTGTTGCTTTGTAATTGGACAGTGAGTCAAGAGGGCTGACCCAGGAGAAGCCTGTATATACACCCTGATGTGAGGCTTTGCTTTGGGGCTCACTTTGAGAAGAGTTGTATGATTTGACCAGATGAGACTCTGGGAAGCCATTGAGTCCCCCGGCTTTGAAAAACTCAGATGTTGGTGCTTCTCTCTCTGGTAACTTGAATAGGTAATGGATGTGATGGTCAGATGGTTGGAAGCCCATCTGCTTATCTGTTTCTTGGTCTTTTTGTAACTTGGGTTTGTATCTTGTATTTGTAACTTGGGTTTGTATTCTCTGGAGTTCAGGGTGCTGACATTTTCCCCTAAACTAGGTAAATTATATGCTTGTTTGATTAAAGAAAAATTGTTAACCCATTTGGAGTTGCTTTCCTTTAGTAAAGCAGATCTAAGAACCTGTGCTAGCAGCTGCCCTGGGTATTCTAGGGTGCTTGCTGATACAAAAAGCTACTGCCTTCTCCTGCAGTAGCTACCATACAGGCTACATAGGGGAAATTTTTGTGTTTATATGTAATAGACATAGATAGATATAGATATAGGTGATATTGATATAGATATACACACATAGTGTTTGTGTACACATGCACATACATATACAGATATTATATTGTGTGAACATGTGTATATGTGGCAATTCAAATATTCATATATGCATTTGTGCGTACACATGTGTATGCATAAACATGTATGCATGCACATGTGTATGCACACACATTTTTTTTTTATGACCAAAACAGTCAACTATGGAGGGGCTGTAGGAAGATAGTCACATTAACAGACTATTGTTGGAGCTGTCCTATTAGTTCAACCATCAGTTCAACCATCCCCCCAAAAATCTGGAAGCATACAAGAAAAGTCACTATGCTACACATTTTGCAGGCCTTCCCACAGCTTTGTTATTGTTACCCAAAGACTTCCATGACAAAATATGCCCAATGACCCAATATACACAAAGCTTTCAATGACATAAAGCAAGACCTCACTGTAGATAAAACAAAATTTGGCTAAGTTCACCTGATTCAAAGTTGCTTCTTTTTTTTCCCTTTAATGTAATAGGTACTGATGAAACAGAAATCCAAATAAAGTTTATTTTTTTATTAATTAAACATTAAAAATGCAAAGTGAAGAATGAATAGTACATTTAAATATACTTCTTAGGGGCAGCTAGGTGTCACAGCATATAGAGCACCAGCCAGGGAGTCAGGAGGACCTGAGTTCAAATGTGACTTCGAACATTTAATACAAAACTATCCATGTGATCTTGGGCAAGTCACTTAACCCAATTGCCCTACCTTCCTTCCTCCAAAGAGCAAATATATGTGTATGTACACGTGTGTATTTGTATATACACAGACATATATGTGTAAATGCATATATGCATATATGTATATACACAGGCATACATGTGTATATATATACCTATGTATATATGCATGTGCGTATGTATGTATGTATATAAATACATGTGTGTACATATATATATATGGATTAAACACCAAGTTTCACTCAACTAATAAGAAAAATCAAAAGACTTGACCAGCCTCAGGATCTGTAATAGCTCTTGGAGCCCACCCAGCCTTCTGGCATGGTTCCATGTATAGCACAATATTTGCTGCAGGACTTTTGGTGGAAAAAAAATCTAGAAAGAAAAGAGGTGCCTAATGACTGGGTAATGAAGGAACATACCAGGATATGAAAGCCACAGGATACAACTGTGTGCTTTCACATAGCAAATATGAGAAATGATGACCTGAATTGGTGGGAGGAATTTCCTCCCCTGGCAGTTCACTGTACTGAGGTAATCACAGCTACATTTCTTATCCCTGAAACGCTGGCAGATGTGCGTACAGTGACACATTGATGAAGCCTGTAACTGATAGATCAATATTCCAAATGACCATAATGATATAAATAAAAGCATTAAAAGAAACTGAAGTCAAATTAATGGAAATCAATAATCATGCATCAGGACAACAGAATATCTAAAAGTCATATCTCTTAGGGTGTATGTGTGTGGGTGTCTGTCTCTCTGTGTCTGTGTCTGTGTCTGTGTCTGTGTCTGTGTAGGTACAGGTATATAATGTGACATATGTCACCAAAATTTGCAAATCAGCTTTACTTAAGTTTTTGTCTATGTCAGTGCTTCTCATCCTTCCTAAAGCCACGACCCTTTAATACAGTTCCTCATGTTGTGGTGATCCCCCCAACCATAAAATAATTTTCCTTGCTAATTCATAACTGTAATTTTGCTACTATTATGAATTGTAATGTAAATGTATGATATGCAGGATGTATTTTCATTGTTACAAATTGAACATAACCCACAGGTTGAGGACCACTTGGTAATAGTTCAACGTCAGCAAGTACATCAATAAATCACTGATAAAAAAAAAGCAAAATGTTTAAGGAGAGGGTGAACTTTTGTCCTTTCTCCTTCTTAGCTTTCCTATCCCCACACTTGCAACCTCATTTTTAGACTTTGCAAACGAAGAGGCAGTGTGGTCTAATGCATAGGGAGCTAGTCAGAAAGCCAGGAAAATGTGTTTTTACATCATGCTTCTGAATCACACTGACTGGCCCTTAGCAAATCATTTAGCCAGCTGTATTTAAGAAGAGTTTCTAAGACTTAGAAATTGCAAAGAAAGTGCTTACTCGTGTTTTAAAAGGGCATTTCCTCACCTGAGAGTTCCCTATAAGCAGTGCAAACACAGGGCTACTTTTTAATCTCCTGAATTAGAAACCATTTTTCCATTGTTATCACCGCAATCATAAACTCTCTACTCCATCCTGATGAGCTTTTGAACAGTTTTTCCACTAGTCCCTCCCCTACTCCCAAAAGCCCCAGAAACATACTCAATGTGAACACTCAGAAACTTTTATATAGGTCTCCTACAAACCTCAGTCACCTTCCAGATCTAGTAGAGTCATAAGTATAAGCAAAAAAATTAATAAATTAAGGGAGATGAAATTTCATGCAAACCAAGATTATATTAAGATATCAATAGAAAATCTGAAATATAGAACCAAGAGAACAATGCTTGATACACACAGACCCACTAAAAATGTAAAAATGTGCATCCCTCAGTCTCTATCCAACAATGTTTTATAATTTTTCCTTTGTACTATTTGATTTGGTGATAGCAACTCCCATGAATTCAATCATCATCTCTAGGTAAATGAATTGCAAACATCTTTATCTAGTCCTAATTTCTGTTTTAACCTTCATTCTTATATGTTTGAACTGTGTCTTGGACCTTCTTTCAAGGAACTCACAACTTAATGGGGGAAACAACATGAAAATGACTATGTTAAGTTAGATATATGTGATGTAAATTGAGGACAAATAGAAAGAAAATACATTAGCAAAACTAAAGATTGAAAAGGATTCTTGTAGAAGATTGGATTTTACCTGGTTTCTGTCAGAAGTCAGGGAAGCTGGGAAAAGGGAGAGCATTCCAGACATGAGGGTCAGAAAATTATAGTTCCTGGAGTGATGGAATGCCTTTTGAGAGAAAGATCAAGAAGGCTGTGTCACTAGATTAAAGACTATAGGTATGGAAGTCAGGTGTAACAAAACTGGTAAAGCAAGAGGGAAATATGTTATAGAGTCAAAGAATTCAAACAAGATTTCATATTTGATTCAGGGGGTAACGGGATTATTGGACTTTATTGAATGGGGAAGAAGGAGTTATATATTATATCTGTGTTTTTGGAAGATCAGTTTACCTATTTGTTGATTCAGGCTAGAGACTTTTTCCATGAGGGAATGTTCTTTTTCTTGTTTTTGGAACCCCAGAACCTCATAAAGTGTCTGATTCATAGTAGATATATAATAAATGATTGTAATTGAATTTTGTTAAGTGTTCTACAGCTACCACCAGGGGACAGAAGTGTACATGGGGTTAGGTCCAATATTAATCTTCATTCAAGCATGATTCTATTTTCAGAATACATGGCAAATTTGCTCTTCAAATTATTTATTTCTTCAGTATCTGGTTTCTCTATCTTCCACGCATTTTGTCTATAACAGACAACCTCCTCCTATGCCCTCAGTCCTGTTAGCAATACTTTTACTCCTTCTCAGGTCCAGTCTAGCCCATTTTCAATTCTCTTTTGAAGGCCATTGCTTTCCATTTCTTATCATTAATGTATCACTTGCAGTAGTAGTCATAGTAGCAATATATCACAATACCTCTCTAGGTGACTATCAACTTCTTTTCAAATTACATACATATACTAGTAAACTAATATTTACATGCATTATATAACTTGCACAAGAATCAAAATGTGAAGGTATCAGATAGATATAAAAGTCTTTGTTCCTCATTTTGAGAGGGGCTTTTGGAGGTTATGGAGTTTGGGAATGATATGATTCAACCTATAATTTAGAAAAATGAAAAGAATGATTTCTGTAGCTCTATGGAAGATATATTAGAAGAAGGGAACCTTGAGAAAGAGTCCACTACAAGAATAAGATAAAAAAGTGATGAGGGCCTGAACTACAGAGGATGAGGTGTAAGTAGAGAGATGAGGACTGATGTGAGAGTTATGGAATGAGAAATTGCAATTATTTCAACTGATTGGATTCCAGGATGGAGGAAAATAAGGAACCAGAGATGAAATAAAAGTTATGACAATGTGGGTGATGAGAAAGGCAGCAGTGCCCGCATCAATAATAGGGAAGTTAGGAAGAAGAATGGGTTTGGGGGAAAGAATAATGTAATAGTAGCTTTGAGCTACCTAATCCTTCTTCACCTGTTTCTCTTGAAGGACCCACTTTATTCTACCCAAAATGAAAAGGGCAGGGAATGGAGCTTTTACTCACCATTCATAGCAAAGAGTTTGACTTCTGGGAATTTATCAAAGCAGAGATGAACTGGATAGGGGAGTGGCTATGTTGGAAGAAGAGTTTCCTTACAAAAATTATAAAGTTGCTCTTTTAGGAGTCATTGGAAAGAATAAATGGAAAAGGAGAAGAGACTGGGACCTTATACTGAAGTGGGAGGCATGGAAAAAAGGATTCTTGGGAGATCCATGTAGAAGAATTTAAGTCGGAAACAGTCTCACAATCGCTGTACTATATCAAGGGTGGAGTGTGACCTAGATGTCCATTCTCTGATTGATTGATCACTAACCCTATGGAATCAATCCATTCCAATCATGGGGTAAGGCTCTATAACACTTTGAAAATTACCCTCCTCAGTTTTGTAATTTTGCTCTCTGAAATCCCCATTTTATATTCAAAGAGATTCTCTCCCCCCTACACACACAAGCTGTGTGCGTGTGTGTGTGTCTGTGTGTGTGTGTGTATTAGTCAATCTTTCTACCTCCTCACCATAACTGAAATACAGCTGTTTCTAAGACAGATAGTGTTCCCCCTTGCAACCCTTTCCACTGGAGGGCATCATTTTTTTTTCTTCTTCTCTTCATTTGCTCTCAGGCTTGACTAGCTCTGGCAAGAAGTGATCTAATTTAGAAAGGTGATCTTTTCCAAGTTTGTCACACTGTTAATCAATGAGGTTGGGAATAGCCTATTCCAACAACCTCGCTCATTATGATTCCTCCTGGAATTTTAAAACTCAAGAGGTCTCTGTTGTTGTTTTAATAGGAAGGATGTAATGTATTGACTCATCTGTGCAAATGATGGTGATGTTGTGTGCCCAGCCATGACATTATCCTTAATTTTATGGATTAAGCAGTGATACATTCAGCCCCATTAAGTGATCTCCTTAATTATGACAATGGATAACTATGGTCATTAAGCTAATGACATTTGTCACCACCCGCCACCGGCCAAATGAATGAGCAGCAAGAGGGAATTTACATCAACCTTTCCTTCCCTGGACAGTGAAAATGAAAGCCAATAGGGAAAGGCTGAGGGTGCAGAAGAGAAGGTTAAAAACAACTTACTCTGGATAATATTGATTCTAGGCCTTCTCAACATTAATGCCAAAACACAATTCAGGTCCAAATGCCAATTCAAAGAAAACCCAGAATTGCACGTAGATCAGATAGCTAAATGAAGAGCAAGCAGAATTTTCAGATTTGCTAGCAAAAGGTGGGACCAGGTAAAGCTAGGACAACTTGGCAGTGATTATAATCAGGAAGAATGCCTTAAAGCCAAAGGCAGGGCTCAGCTCTGTCCTCCAAATCCCTGGATGATTTTCGATAATCCCCAATTTGACTTGTAGTGGTGTTCAGCGTCTCCAAACTTTCTCTGGAACTCCATTTTACAACACAACATCAGTTCTTCAAAGCACCATGTTCAGGGTTTTTGTTGTTATTGTTTGTTTGTTTGTTTGTTTTCTAATAGCCAAACAAATCTGATCTACCCTATGTCAAGTTCCTCCAGGGATCTGATCTCTCCAATTCAGAATGACAGATAACTAAGACAATCAACTAATCAATGCTAATTAATTTGTAAATATAACATGTGATTATGCTATATTTTGTTACAGGGATACCTGACTTAAGCCAATGGCTTAAGCAATTCATGAGGAACTGGACATAATCCTTTTCCTGTCTTCCTTATTCTTAGTGTGTTTCTTCTAAAATAATCTCAAATGTATTCTGCATTTATTTTGTACACAGATGTTCATGGCTTGATTCCATCATGATGTTCTTTTTGGCCTTTCATTGCATGCTTGTCCTTGTCATTTCCCACTACCTGATACTTAGTAAGTACTTAAGAAATGCTTTGTGACTCGATTTGACTTGCACTCAATCCAAGATGAAATTAAAGGGTTAAATGTAAAAATATAAACAGAAGTTCAAAAAATTAACTGCTGATATGTATATTAAGTTTGCAAGATATAGAATTATATACCTTCGATTGACTTCAAGGTCAATGAGAGAGTAGTTAATTTTTGATATTAAAAGACTCAGTTCAAATTTCATGTACAATTTCAAGTCCAACTGATACAAATTCTTACACACCTTCCTCTGTTCTCTGAAAGTTCTATGTTCTTACCCACTCTCCCTTCCTTCCCTCTGTCACAGAAAACAAAATGTATTTGCTACTCATTACATGTAAACTTTCTGCCTGTGTCCTTGATACAATTGATATAATGGCTTTCCTTATAGCACCTAGAAAATAAGGTACCAGACACAGAGGTCCTTTCTTGAACTGAACTACTCGGCATTTAAGCTACTACAGAGAGTGTGACTCCAGTGGGCTAATCATACTATCCATAAGGCTAAATATATATTTGCCTAAAACACTATTTTACAGAGAACTCACACAAGGCAAGTGCTTACATAGGGGTCAGAAGAAGTGATACAAAAACATTCTCAAGGTAGCTCTGAAAACTTGGTATGGACTCTGAGCTGTGGGAGACACAGGATCACCAAGCACCGTGAGACCATATCAAAGAAGGTAGTGTGCTGTGTGAGCAAAGAAGAAATGCAGTAGCTCAAAAGAAATGCAATGTGCACAAACTTCGAGGTATCTCCACTTCAAATGTCCATACAGACTATGTCTGCCTGACCTGTGATAATGTCTTCTGAACTTCCATTGTTCTGATTAGCTAGATTCAGAGTCACCGTGCCTTGATGATGAAATAGTGGTGGTATTTAGGCCCTCTTTCAGCACAAAAGACAGCAATCAACCAACGACCAAACTTCATCACCCTTCAGCATATTGTTCCATTACTCATCACTTTCTCATGCATCAATCTCTCCTTCTGTTCCCTAGAAATCCTATATGCAAAGTTAGAAAATCTATATTGAGGTCTTCCAAGTCCAGATTGATTAACTGCAAAATAATATTGAGAATAAGAATAATAAAGCACTTACTTTAGACCTAGCTTAATGCTAACCTCTCACAATACAAATAGAAAAGTAAGATGATTCCTGGTCCTAAGAATACCCCCAATGGAGTCAGAAAGATTTGGGCACAGCTGAAACAACATCCACCTTCTAATCAGCAAAACTAATGGTCCTTTCCCCCCTACCACTTTTATACTTCCTCTTTGGCTCATCTACAGTTTTCTGCACCTTTATTTTGCATTTTCTCTAGGCATTATCTTTTTCTTTGACTTCAGTGACAACACATTCTACTGATTTTTTTTCTCTCTCTGATTCTCTAACTGCAAATATTTGGTTGCATAGTTGTCTTCTTTCTAACTCCTGAATGTGGCAGTTTCTCAAGATTTTGCACTTGCCTGCCTTTTCTTTTCTCTTTAGTCTATTTTTTTTCTTGGAGATTTCATCTACTTCATGCAGTTGACTAACTTCAACCACTTTCTCTATGTAGATGACTTTCTAATCTCCTTCTCTATCCCTAACTTCCCTCCTGAGCTCCAGATCAATATTCCCAACTAACTTTAAGACATTCCTATTAATGAAGCTTAGAGGAAGGGTTCCTGGAATGTTTTAACCCAAACTCCTCCCACTTCTTTTGTTTCACTTATGAGTCAGGTATAAGGTGCACGGATACGTGATGGCTTACCCATAGTACACTTAAGTTGCTGAAATAGCACTAACATCCCTCATTGCCTTCTCCTTGGCTTCTGTTTTCCTACAGAACCTGCCCACTGAGTGTAACAGTTTTCACTAGGCCATATTGTGCTCAACTCATTAAGCTATTGGTCTTATCAAGGTCTCTCTAACACACATGCAGGAGACTGTGTCTGGTATAAAAGTGTAATATCTTTATCCAGTCTTGTGACTTTAAATAGACAAAGAAAATGGGGGAATAAAACACATGCACACGCACACATTCATACACACACACACCTTTATTGTGTTAATTCTGAAAACAAGGCAAAGTGTTGATATAAAACATGCTCAAACTTTTAAAAATTCTATATTTACATATTTATCATAGAGATATATAGATGTATCCCTCTTACCAGTCAGAGAAATGTCTTAGTTCATTCTCAGTCTTCTATATTTCTAGTATTCAGGAAGCCAATTTTAATAGCTAAGTATCTGTTTACCATAAAAAGGAGAAGATAATAGATAATGCACATTCACATGGAGCCCATTCATATTGCAGGCCTTCCTCTCCCATTTTGAGGATAGAGGCATCAGTCCTGGTATTCAGATCCCAACTGCTTGTCATGGAATGGTACAGTAAAAGAAAGGGAGAAGACAGGTGGAATGACAAAGATTGTGTTGATTTCCTGATGTCCTCAGTTGCTTGTTTTGCATTCTACCCAACTAGTCACGTGACGTGACCAAAGCCCAGAATTCTCTCCATGTTGGTCCCTATTTATCTGCCCTAGCTTTTTGTTGTTTCTTAATTATGCTTCTATGGATCCCAATGCATACCATAAGGGAAGCAACAATGCATGGTTGCCACCTTCATGGCCTGATGGGTATCAAGGGCTATATTTATGTCAAATCTAAATTGGCCTCTTTTTCACTTCTGTTTAATATTTGCAGCTTCAGAATATGTGTTCTCCACAGACCGCAGAATGTCTGTTCATATTTCCATGTACCTTTTTATCTAATATTTGAAGACAGTAACCATGTTTATCCTCGAGTCTTGTCATTCTTAGGATAATATTTTCCATTTTCTTCAACCAGTCTTCCTATCCATGAAAATAGCTCAAGAACCTCATGAAGTTGTAATTTTGAGGAAATTTGAGGATCCCTTTATATTGATAATTGACAGGTACTTAGCACCTACTTTCAAATTAAGCCTCTGTTAAAGAAACAGAAGTTATGAACCTATGTTTCTGACATAACAGAAAGGGGCTGAATAGGGTCCCCCTCTTGCTGATGTAACAGGAAGGAGCTGAACAAGGAGGAGCAATGCTGTATATAAGGAAAAAACCCCAACTGGGAAAGTCAGAACTTCTTGGGATAAGCATGTAGAGGCAGGGCAGCTGCTGCTGCTGGACTCAAGACTGAACTAAGAATTGAGAAGAGGAATGAGAATTGAGAAGTGAGACAGAATTTCTTGGAGCAAGCCATGTGGAGGCTGGATAAAGTGATCTTGATTTTTTGAACAGGTGCTGAAGACTTCAGAAGGCCAGACGGAGCTGCTGGGGAGCTATAGGGGAGCTACTAGAGAGCTGCTGGGGATTTCTGAGGGCCAGCCTGGAGCTGCAAGTGGAAGCATGAATGTGGTATCAGTAATTAGTCTGTTTGTGTCTTTCTTAAGCCTTGAACTTCCAGGAATGGAGACTGTGAAGGATTTAAGGTGGACTGGACACTGTGACCTTCAGTGTGGAACAGGAACTTCATGGAGAGCTGGACAAGGAGCTGGGAGCTATCTGCCTTTGAACTCAAGTGACAATTTGATTAATTCAGGTAGGATCTGGGATCATGGAAAGGGGAACAAGGGAATATGAGAGCTTACCTCAGGTCAAAATGAAAAAACATCTCCATGAATACTGAGTAGTGACTGATAAAATTGCAACTTACTTGTGACTGAGGGGTGGATGGCCTGTGGATTTTCCACTATGTCTTAAGATAGTACTGAGTATTGACTGATATTGTAACTTAATTGCACCCCATGGGTGGAGAACTTTGACTATTGTACTATGTGTTCCTTTAGGAGTCCTTGCCTCCTTAAGGATGAGTGAGTTAAGGATTAAGGAGGCTCTCTTACTTAAGACTGATTGAATTAAGGACTTAACTAAATGATTGATTGTCTAAAGGAATGCACTTTGTTTAACAAAAAACCACTGAGTAGTTGAATTACTAAGTGATTGATTAACTGAATGACTGTACTTGTTTAAACTATGTAACCACTTTGGTGAAAACTATGTGGCCATTTTAGTGATAAGTTGTTGAGTTATAAAATCCTTGTGAATGTAGTACTTTGATTTTCTGTGATAAATTGTGACATGTTGAATGCTATACCTTGACTTCCTTTGAATGTTTTGCTTTGCTTTGATATTGAATAAATAGAGAGTTCAGTATACTATGTAATCAAAACCTTGAAAGCTGTTCACATAAGCTGTCCTCAGGAAAGCTGCTCATGCATGGCTTTATAGAAACTCCCCCTTATTCCTTAACTTATGATGCCTTCCTTCCCAAATTTAATTCATAGAATAATAGATCTAGACCTACAGGGGAACTTAGAGCTCATTTAATCCTTTTTATAAATGTGATGTTAAGTGAGTTGCCCAAGGACACAGCAGTAGTAAATGGCAGTCAGGTTTTGAAGTCACATTCTATAACTCATAGTTCAACTTTAGAAGTCCTTTCATTGTACACTTGTATTTATCTGCATTTGTGTATGTATACATACATGCATACATACATGAATGCATACATATATGAGTATGTTTGTGTGTGTAAACTTTTAAGATAATATAAATCCCCACAAGGGAGAGATTATTTCATTGTTTTAGGCTTTATAACTCCAGTACCTACCATGGGACCTTATATATGATAAATTCTTATAAATACTTAAATATGATAAGTATTTAATAAATGCATATTGATTGATGATTGATGTGACATAAACTTTAGGTCCTTTAAAATTCTGTTTAAAAAATTCACATTTTTTTTCTGAAAATGGGGTGACCATACTTCTTCAGCAATGTCCTGACCTGAGCAGAATGAAGATCATCACTTTATATGTGAAAGTCATGACTCATTTAATGCAGCTTTAGATCCCATTAGTTTCCCTATATACCATATTACAAAGAAGAAAATATCTGCATAGGGTATGAATGATGCTAGATGCCTAGGAATAAGAACAATTGCCGATCCTTATGTGTGCCAACAGTCCCCATGTTAATGGGAGCTAAAGAGTTACAAATGAGCTCTTTCCTTCCTCCCTCCCCTTTCCCAGAATAATAATCACTCCCTCCAGACACTCATGTAAACAGGAACTTGAATTCATTAACCTTTTCTATATTCAATGTGTCCATCAAAGCAGCTGTCAGAAATCCCCTGACTCCATAGCCCAGAGCTGTCGACAAGGCAACACAGTGGAAGTGCCCCAAAATGATTTGGGTACGGGAGCTCCCACCCTCAATGTACTTAGCAGTGAATTTGATGGGTCTCAAGGGAGGTGCTCCTAGTGAAAAATATAAAACAAGGCAAAAGCTTGGCCTGAATTAGTAAAAGGACTGAATTAATGATCACAAACATGTGAAAATTATAGTAGTAATTACATTAACATCAGGGAAACCTACACTTTGAACAATGTTTTGATCACTGGGGAAGAGCCAGCCATATTCTTGCCTAATCTCCTCTGTCACCAACATTTGCAGGGTGACTGGTGAGGGATAGAGATTGAGCCTATGCCCAAAGCGAATTGTCCTTCACTTTTCTTCCATTTAATTAATTTCATAGGATCATAGAGCTAACATTGGAAGGAAATTCAGAGACCATACAAACTGAACCCTTCATTTGACAGATGAGGAAGCTGGGATGCAGAGATTTTAGCTGAGTTGCTCAAGGTCATACAAGTATCATAAAAGTGGAGATCTGAAACCAGGTTCCCTGAAGGTGATATCTACTATAAATATTATCTAAACCACTAGAAGGTGAAATTCATGAGAGAAAGGTCTGTTTTGATTTTGCATTTGAATCCCCAGGACTTGGTATATAAGAATGGCACAGAATTTTTAAACAGGTCTTGTGTTTCCATTGATATTGGGAAATCCACAATGAGAATATTCTTTTTACTGTGCAATCAGTGTCATTTGTAATAAAACATATATTAATTTATAGTATAACAGGTACCCAAAGCATTGACAGCTTAACTGACTTGTCCAGACCCCTAAAGTCAGTATGTATCAGAAAGAGGACTTGAGCCCATGTCTTCCCAGCTCTAAAGTCTGCTAACTCAACAATATTTCTACTCTATTGATATGTGGAAAGGAGAAAAGGGAATAATCTAACTATATACAGATCACCAGACATTTATGAAGTACCTATTATTACTGATATTATGCCTAGTTGAGGGGGGTATAAGTTCCTCCCCCTAAATAAAACTAAAGTGATATCTGCCCTCAGAGAGTTTACATTTTATTTATATGGGGTTTTTTTTTCATATCCCAGGCCCTTTGAAATAATCTAATCTTGAACTGCAGATTCAGTGAGTTCTGGGTATTCTTTCCTGGTTTTCTCACAAGTGAGACAGATGAAGTCATAACATCACAGATTTATGAAAGGTTTCCCCACAACATTTAACGTTGATCCATTTGTCAGATGTGAATACATTCCAATTAATCAACTCAAAGGAAGTAGACTCATTGTGATTTTTTGAAATCCTTTGATGAGCTACTGTGACACTGCAAATCTGTTCTCCTGGGATGAGGGATTTGGTAATTCCCCATGGGACTTTTCTTTAGTCTGTTCACCATTTCTAGAATGTGTTTTCTTCTCAGTTTCACCTCTTATTATCCCTAGTTTGCTTCAAAGTTCCACTCAAATATCATTTTCCATATGAGACTGTTCCTTACCCCTATTATTAGATGCTAGTGTCTTCCTTCCCTCTCAAAAATATTGTGCATTGATTTTGCATCCATGTTTAACATACTTATATGTGTGTAGATGTCTCTCTGAATCACAGGTTCTTTACCTTCAAAGTGAAGTGGTTCAAAACACCCATCCAAAAGGTCCCATTCTGCTCAAAATCTAGGACACTAAATTGTCTCAACCCATAGAATTCAATCTCCCTGAGGGTCAATCCTGCTTTCCTTTTATATTTGTAACCCAAGAACCTAGATCAGTGACTAGAACATAGAAGGTTTCTAAAAATATATTGTTGATTGATTTATTTCCTCACATCAATTAAATAAGATTTGAACAAAGATTGCCAATAATTATGTTAATACTAACATATGTAATCAATATATCTTATTTGTGTAGTTTTTTTTTGTATTTTTCAATACAACCTAGTGTACACTGATCTCAAGGTTTATGCTTATGTATAGCACCATGTTTGGTCATAATGGCAATTTTATTAGATAGGAAGTACAAATTATATTTTTGGACAGACACATGTACACATATACACACATCATTAGGCTTAGTTGGCCCAATAGAAACGGGTAACTTTGTTCAATCTAAGTTTAATATTTAGTCAACATTATCCTATATATAATACCAACATTCCCAGGATACTTTCCAAAAAAAAGATATTTTTAATGAATAGATGATAGCTTCCAATTTTCATTTTCATCAAGTACTAATAAAAAATGAATTGAGATCAAGTGCCCTTGAAGGCTGTTGCCAAATGCTAAAAATGAGACAGAGAGAGAAAGTGAGAGAGAGACAGACAGACAGAGGCAGAGAAAGAAATAAAGAAAGAAAGAAAGAAAGAAAGATTAAACCTTGGGAAGAGGGGCTTATTTCTTAATGGTTTTTTATTTCTGTCTCACATAGGAAGAAGACACTAAGAAAGGTCAGAGACTCAAGCGAGTCCAAAAAAACTGCAGCCACAGTGATTTTCCAGCTGCGGAGTGCACTCTGTACAAATCACAGGAAAAGCCTGAGTCAAAGCCTTCTTTTCATTATTCTTGATAAAACAACTGCTCCATTCTTGCACACACTCAAAATATTGTTGGATCTGAGTTCAAATAAGTTAATGGAACTGGATAAATCTTCAACATACAGCCATTCATCGTTTCCAAATGATCAAGTTCACATAACATCTTTGTTCTGATTAATTCATTGTCTTCTCATGACAAAGTCTTTGGAAGAAAATGATAATAAATCACTGAAACCAATGGGAAAATTGTTCCTTTTTCATTCTTTGTTAATTGTAGTCATTTTCACTTTATTTTATCCTGGATCTTTCCTTATGAAAGAGTTAAAGATTTTCCAGGTTTGTTCATATCCTCCCTCTGTCGAGCTGTCTGGAAAACTAACAACCAAATAGCAGGTAATCTGAGGATTATACCAGAATTGATTATTAGCTAATACGCTGTTGAATCACTCTCTCTCTCTCTCTCTCTCTCTCTCTCTCTCTCTCTCTCTCTCTCTCTCTGTCTCTCTCCCCCTCTCTGTCTCCCTCTGTCTCTTTCTGTCTGTCTCTCTCTGTCTCTCTCTGTCTCTACCTCTGTCTCTCTGTCTCTGTCTCTGTCTCTGTCTCTTTCTCCCTTCCTCTCCCTCCCTCTCCATAGACCCTTAAACTAGATGGCACTATGTAGCTAGCAAGATCTGCGTGATCTTACTCAACTTACTTTTACTGCACCTCTCACTGCTTCCTTCTCTGTCAAATAAGGTTCATATTGCCTGCTCAACCCACTTCAGGTGGGTTATTGTATCAAATGAAAGTAATAAATGGGAAATTTACATAAGAACTGTACTGTAAATCATCCTCTAGCTTGCCTGAATTCTAAATATTGGCTAAATTAAAGTCCCCTATAGCCTAAAGACTAGTTTAATTTTCAAGACTGCAAGAAGTCATCCATAAGTCCCCCTCTTTATGATTCTCAATACATGTTAATGACTAATTATTTCTTGACAGATATATTATTTTATTGATAATATTTTGAATAAGAATTTGCATTCTCCTAGGGCCCAAAAGAAATGGGAAATTCTTCTAATGAAAGAATGGCAATTGAGTTGAGAAGAACGTCAGTGTGATTCTCCAGGCCTACCTTTATAATTGCAGGAAAATTGCATTTCAGTTAAAAGCTAGTGAAGACTTTTTTTCTGCCCCATCTAAGTTCATAACACAGATGAACATTTTGCAAAACACATCTACATCTGACACTTACATGATTTTTGTAAATACTTCATTTAATCCTGACAACAACACTGTGAGGTTAAGGACAGTTTCAGTTTCTACACACACACACACACACACACACACACACACACACACACACACACACACACACAGAAACACCTCAAAATGAAAAACAAACAAACAAATGAGCCTATACACTGAGTCTTGATGAGCCCAACAGAAGTACTTGGATAGCTTTTTGTAATCCAATTTTGCAGTCATTAAAAAACCTTCTACCTAGAGTACCGAAGGGCTAAGAAGCCTTGATCTAAGAACTGAAGGCTACTACTTGCCAAGCATTTCCAAATTAAAGTTTCCTTCTCTTCCCTGAAATTTAAAATATTATACATGCTCATTGGAATATATTGATTCCAGATTACTCCTCCTAACCTATTGCATGTTTTAGAAGACAAACTTGAACATGACACCCTTCTTCTTGTCTTCGTGCTCTCCCTTGTCATCTCTATGCCTTTCCATTATTAGCTTCTTCAAGATTCAGGTCAACTGTCACATTCTGCAGAAGATCTTTTCTGATCGCCTATTGATTAATAGCACACCCCCAAAATAGTTGCGCATATTAGTATGCACATATATTTATGCATGTGTATTATACCTCAAATGTTCAGTACCTTTTACACCATCTTTGTGACTCCATTTTGGGGTTTTCTTGACTAAGATGCTGGAGTACTTTACCATTTTCTTCTAGAGGTCATTTTACAGATGAATAACTGAGGAAAACAGAGTTAAGTGACTTGGCCAAAGTTATATAGCTAGTAAGTCTGAGGTCAAATTTGAAATCATGTCTTCCTGACTGCAGGCTCAGCATTCTATCCACTCCTCCACCTAGGTGCAACTGAATATCCACACTAGACACTAATATCTCCCTACTCCATTTAGAACAAGTATAAGTGACTGGATAAAGAGCTACCTGGATCTACTCACACCTGAATGCAAATCTCATATCTGAAACATTCTGGCTATATAACCTAAAGCATGACACTTATCCCTTTCCTGCCCTAGGCAAGTGTCTAAGATTTTAGGTAGCAGAGAAACTTCACTAGAAGAAGGAGTTTTCTTAATCAGAAGGTCTCCTATGCCAATGAAATAAGAAGTGTTGTCACTAACGCTTTGACTCTCTGAATTAATAATTCATATTCACATGGTGCTTTACATACACGATGTCATTTGAACCTTACAATAACAAAGGGAAGCAGGTCAAATTAGCATCCACATTTTACAGATGTGGAAAAATGAGGTACAGAAAGACTAAGTGATTCTTCAGTCACACAGCTAAAAAGTTTCTAAGAGAAGATTCATGCTTAGGTCTTCCTGATGCCAAGTCCAGGAATCTCTCCACTATACCACTGCCATTAGAGTAGCTTCAACTAAAAGGGATCTGACATCATTTAGTAGAGGGTTTGTGACCTACAAAACAGGAGCAGAGACAGATATATTGTCCTGAGATCACACACCTAATATGTCCCGAAAATGTGAAATTAACCCTTATATGGATGATATGAACTTCTGAATTCAAATCCAGTACCCTATAGGGCTATTTTTACACTTGTATTGAGTCAGACTTAGAGTCAAATCCACATATTCCTATACTACTTTCAGGGCCCTTCACATTCTGCTAACCAAAGGAGAGGCTCATTAGATTCACTTACATGGTTGATTGTTGTTCTTTATTTTGTTTTGCCTGATTTGCAGAGAGGTGAGGACCATTATACTCTTCTCAACTCAGACATCTCTGGAAAGGTGTGTTCAGTTCTGACATCATATTTTGAGAATATCTATGTCCAACTGAACCATATGCAGAGTAGCAGGGCATCACCAAAATGACAAAAATCACTTGAAACAATACTATGCAATGATCAATGAGGAGATTCATGATTTTTCACCTAGAGAAGAAGGGATACAGAGGACATGATATCATTTAAGTGAGTAAGCAGTTGACACATGGAAGATTAAGGAGGTTTGCTCAATTTGGTCCCAAAAGATTGCCAGAGACACAAAAATTAAAGCAATGCATAGAAGATTCAGAGAAACTAATTTCAGCTGAATATAAAGGATGAAAATCTCAACCGTTAGAGACGTCTAAAAGTGAAGCAGACTGCCCCAAGGAGGTTCATCATCTCATCAAGCATGACTCATTATTGGCATGTTTTTAAAGGCAGTTCGAAAGAATAGTCAATGGAGAGATTTGGAATAAGGAAGACCAAATCTTGCCTCTGAAGTTCATTACTCTAGTTTTACTCTCTGGAATCAAGCAAAAACATGTCTAATCCCTTTGCAACATCACAATCCTTTAAAAATCAGAAGACAAACATCATATGCAACCTCAACTTTCTTTGAACTATCTTGTTCAATTGCTTTTTAAAACTGCAATACTTTTAACGCTGTGATCTCATTAGCTCCAAGGAGTTTAATAATCATTTTTATGCAGATAATAACCATGACAATCTATCCCAGCTCTTATCTCTTGCTTAAACACCTGATCAGCATTACTACCTGTCTAGTGAACATTCACACCAAAATGCACTACAGGTATCTCAAACTTAAGTTCAAATGGACTAGTTACATTACACTCTTCCAAATATCCCCTTACCCTACAAGACTTCTACAAGCTTGTTGAGGGCTCTATTCAGTTAGGATAGCTAGTGTGGAATCACCCTTTATTCTCCCCACCATATACTTATAACCAATCAGTTTCCATATCCAGTTGACTCTAGAACCACAAAGTCTTTCCTCTGTGTTCCTGTACTTCTACTCACACAGGCACCACCCAGCTCATGTGCTCCTCATCTCCCACCTAAATTACTACAACAGCTTTTAAAATTATCTCCGTGACTTCTTTCTCTTCAACAAATCCTTTACATTGTTGCCAAAATGAATTTCCTAAAACACATTCTCCTACTGAAAAATATTCAGTAGTTTATTACTCTCTCTGGGATAGTAGGCAAAACTTCAATATGATGTTTAACCCCTCCACAATCTAGGTCTCAGTTGCAGAAGAGTTACTCATTTGAACTTTTATTTATTTTTTTGGTTGTTTTTGGTTGGTTTTTTTAGGGTTGGGTTTTTTTTGGTTGTTTTTTTTAGGGCAATTGAGGTTAAATGACTTGTCCAAGGTCACATAGCTAGTAAGTGTGTCAAGTGTCTGAGGCCGTATTTGAACTCAGGTCCTCGTGACTCCAGGGCTGGTGCTCTACTCCATTGCACCAACTAGCCACCCCAACTCATTTGAACTTTTAGCTGAAGTTTCCTCATCTCATGTTCCTAGCCCAATGCATATTACATAGGGGAAAAAATTAAAATAAATAAATGAAAGATAGAAACACCTATGTTTCAGAGGTGTTAAATTTTTGCCTGTGGTATCATTGATAATGCCATTGCTCTGCATGTGGATATTGGATCTATTTTTTCCATCCTCAATCACTTTAGTGACCTCCCATCTTACATCTCCAAAAATGTATTGTAAATCTAGTGTTGGAATTCTCATAGGCATCTAGATCTCAACAAGACCAAAACTGGATTATTCATCTTTCCTCTTAAACTCTCCCCTCTCCCTAATTTCCTTATTAATATCATGTATACCACTATTGTCTCCATACACCATACCCCTGGGTGTCATAGTTGACTCCTCACTCTCATCTCTCATATTCAGACAATTGCCAAGTTCTGCCTTTTCAAACTTTGCTGCATCTCTCTTATATGCCCTCTTTTCTGTTCTGAATGCTAACACCCTAGCCCAGATGCCACTCTAGTGCAATAGTCTGATGATAGGTGATCCTACTTCAAGGTTTTCCTCCTTTCAATCTATCCTCCACTTAGGTGTCAAACTGATCTTGCTGAATCACAAGTCTGGCCATGTCGTCTACCTATTAAGAGTGAGCCCCAATGGTTCCTAATGACTTACAGGATGAAATAAAGTTCTATGTTTGGCTTTCAAACCCTTTATAATCTGTCTCCTTCCCATCTTCC
>CM053595.1:300976704-300994131 GCA_028646575.1 Pseudocheirus occidentalis
AATAGTCTCTATGATGGAAGGAGAGAACAGGCTTTGGGAGTTGTTGCCTGTTTTGAAAAGCAACTATTGCTTTTCATGTGCTAAATGTCCATGGAGCAGTTTAGAAAGGAAAGGGATATCTGACAGCCTTTTGGCCCTGCCATAGTCACCTTTAATTCCTACCAGAGAAATTGTTCTTTTGCTATAATTTTCTTGTGTCTGTTTTGGTTTTTGTTTGCTTAACCTCTTTGCCAGGTTTGTCTTCTCCAGCGTTTAAGCCCCAAGTTCTCCAGCCCACTGGACCTGTCATCAGGCATGTTCTGGACTCTGACCCCTTGGATGTGAAGGCTGACCCCCTCGAACAGGACCCAGAGAGGCAGGAACAGCTCTACGCCCCTTGCCAGCAGGAAGCACTTTCAGAAGCTGAGACCTTCGTCCTTTACCCCAAAGGAATTTGGGTCCCATTTGTTAGAGGGGGGAAATGATGAGGTGTAGGCTTTGGGACCCCTCCCGCCTTTTTGAGCTCTCCTTGATTCTTTGAGGTACAGGCTCTGGGAAAGCAAATCTTCCCAGGGAAGACATTTGCCTAAGGTCATGGACCTTGAGATTCAGCTTTGCCCAAGTCTTTAGCTCACTTTGTTCCAATAGTTTCCCACCCTTGAATTGGCCTGGCCCACCATTGTCTAAGGTCTCCAGGTAGCCTCCAGCAACTTTCCACCCTGAACCGCTCATTACTGGAGGCTGACCTCATCTGACTCCTCCTGAAGACCCTCCCCAATCTCCTCCTCTGGATCACCCCTAGATTCCTCCCACAACCTTATTGTATATAGAACCCCATCTTCCCTCCATGTGGTGTGAGAGCGCCATGGAATAGCTTAGTATAGACTGCTCAGGGAGAGTGCCATGAGATAGCTTAGTATAGATTTGCTCTGTGAGAGCACTTTTAAATAGCCTAGCACCCCACGTGGAGAACTTGAACTTTCAATAAACTTTACTTTTTTCTTGGCTGAGAAGACTTGAGTAGAATTCTTTCAGCAGGACCCGGCATGTTAGTATTTTGGGGTCTCAGGCAGCCCTAACCCTCTTTGGGCTCCTCTTCAGAAGGAAGGAAGGAAGGAAGAAAGGAAGGAAGAAAGGAAGGAAGAAAGGAAGAAGGAAGGAAGGAAGGGAGGGAGGGAGGAAGTGAGGAAGGAAGGAAGAAAGGAAGGAAGGGTAGGAGGGAGGGAGTAGGAAAAGGAAATAGAAAGTAAGGGAAGGCAAAAGGAAGAAAAGAATGCAGGGTAGAAAGGAAGGAGAAGGAGGAGAGGGAGAAAGGAAGGGAAGGAAGGAAGGAAATATGAAGGAAGGAACGGAGGGAAAGAGTAAGATAGAGAAAGAGGAAGGAGAGAGAGAAATATTAAGTATTGATCATGTTCCAGACACTCTACTGGGCCTTTTTAAAAGATATCATTTAATCCTCACAAGAACCCGAGGAGGTAGATGTTATTATTATCCAGTTTTACAGTCGACAGAAGTGAAATGATTTTCCCAGGGTCACACAGCTAGTATCTGAGGCCACATCTGAATACAGTTCTTTTTTTCCCCAACTCTATTCACTATACTACCTCACTAAAATTGAGGATAGAAAGGGATTCTAAGGGCCACAGAGCACAGCTATTTCAGAGGTGATTATGTGACTTGGGTCTTGCCTTTCCCCCAACCTCAGCCCAAGGCTAATCAGTCATTAAGATCTTTGTTCTAGAACTAGCTCCAGGGGCACAATAGACCAGGAGTCCTAATCAGGACTTGCAAATTAACTTGCAGTACATTCTTTAGATATTCAGGAAACCAATGAGAGCATCCACCCAACAAGATTATACTATCCTTGCATATCTGCCTAATGCCCTAGTAGAACTGGGGAGCTAGTATGCCAGGACCTCAGAAGGTCTTGGCTCCCAACATTTATTATCTTCTTTGGTATCCACAGGAGTTAACGTAGTACCCAATAAATAGTAGTTAATAAATACTTGCCATTTTATTTGTTCATTGACTGATTTTTCCAATGTCAAACAATTAGGAAGGGCTAAAGAAGTGGAATTTGAATTCGGAGATCCTGACTCTTAATCAGGTGCTTTCTACGCTGTGCCATACTGCATGGGACTTTTGTTTTTTGTTTGGGAAGAGGGAAATTAAATATACCTACCTAGAATGATTCGGTAATAATTCACCATCCAATTAAATGGTGTTAGGGAAGACCTAATTCATTGGTTATGATGAATGTTCCAAACTAACAAATATAGTGAAATCATTGAATTTGGGGGGTTTTTTCTAGTCTGTCTTCCTAGTCTTTCTCATTTCTATGTCAACTTCTTTTCTAAATTAATGTTACAATGGAATGCCCAATGATTCCCTTTATGAAGTTGTGACCCTTACCTGATAGTATAAGTCTCCAGGAAATTTTCTCTCTTTTCCCACTACCCTCAAATCCAAAGTAATAATTCAAATGGATATAAATCACATCAGTCTGGAAGACCTAATGCCTGATATTTGGTTAATATATTATCCTGCCGTCTCATACTAAAATCCTGTCTTCCTGACCGTTGGAGACATCAAAGCTACCAAGTTTCTCAATGGGTATGCTACCCTATTAGGTATATGGATCATATTAATCTATGTTATTACAACCCCAGTACCTAGAACAGTAACTGGCTTTATTGTTGTTGTTATTTGAGGTAAACATCTGACTTCATTTGTATAAGAAACTCTCAAAGAGGAAATTGCCCCTTGTCAATGAAGATCATCAGACACTCCAAAACTTATTTAGGATAAAAAGAAATTATATGACTTGTCCAAGATCACCCAGACAACTTACATCAGAGACAAGAATAGAACTCCAGTTTTCCTGATGCAAGGTCAGTTTTTCATATACTGCACAGGGCTTTTTCTCACCTATTTGGTAATAATTATAATACACTTCTGGAGAGCTGAACATAACTGAATATCCACACAAAAATAATTGCATTTTAAAATCTATGTGTTCTACTAAAAATATTTGCATTTTAATATGACCTTTAATTTCCCTAAATCAAATACATAATCCTCTCCTAGAACAATATCAAGTCCTTTTGTAATTGCTTGGAATAAATATTTGTCAGATACCTTCAACAGGATCCTTCAAGTCTCAGCAAATACGTGGGCACCTATGCTGCCTGTCATTAAGGCAGACAACTGTAAGTTAACAACATGCTCAAGAATGACATCAAGGTCAGCATCTAATATTAAGTAACCTTGACTGGTGATGGAATGAATTACTGACATCAAGAAGACATATTGGACATTAGTCAGAAGGCATAGATGTGGATATGAGTGGACAATATCAACATTAACTCGAGTTTGGATTTTGCCAGAACCCCTAGAGGAACTATAAATTCCACCAGGGAGACACATCTTCAATCTTGTCAGATAAGCATTTTGACTTTGGCCTCTTCCTAGCTTCTGAGCATTGCCATTCCAATGTGTTAAATTAAACCTGAGACATTGCAAAAATTAATTAATTTCATAAAGCACTTACCTATGATTAAAGTGCTATGATAATCCCTAATTCGCAAGGGAATTGGGAGGCTTAGCCAATTAATGTGTGTAAATTGCTTGGAGAATCTTCAAGGCATGGGGCTCTGAGCAGGCCAAGTGTTACTGTAATAAATGGGATGTAATTTTTTATGTTTATTTTTTCTTGTGAATCAGAGCCCTCAGTTTGACATGACAACATTGTTACGGGAGAAACTTCTAAACAATGTCCCTTGGAAATTCAGAGGTCCATTCTATGCTTACCAATCTTGTCATGTGCTTTTTTCTTTAACCTGTTCCCCATAAATGTATTCCCAATAACGTAGCTGAGAAGGGAATGTTATAATCTTAGCGCTGGGAAGGGCCCTAGAGGTCGTCCATCAGCTGTAACAGTGAACAGAGAACTTGACTGAGAAATACTTGAGTTCAAATGCTGCCTCAAGTAGTTAGTAGCTGGGTGACCCTGGATCAGTCACTTGCTTTCTCTCATCTCTTATTTATTAATCTGTATAAAAGAGAAGGTAAGAGAATATACTTCATTAGAGTAGTGAGGATCAAAGGAGACAATACAGGGTATTCTAAAAGTCTTAATGCTAGTAAAACTTTAAAGATATGAAGTACTTTGCAAATTTAAGGTACTATATAAATGCTATCTATTGATTATCTATGAACTAATGTTTTAAAAAGCCTTTCTTCAAAGCAGAACTAAAAAGCAACATCATTCAAATTGATCTATCACACCCATTTTACAAAGGTGAAAAGTGATACTTGAAGCCCAAAGAGGGATTACATGACTTGTCCTCAGTCATACAGCTAATGAATATTGGGAAGAGGGATAAAAAAAATCTACTGATTCCATTCACCCCCCTTTTCACTATACCACACTGCCTTTCACATAGGCTACCTTCTCCTTGAGTCCATATTTACCAATCCTGTATTCTCTTCTCCGGGAAACAGTCATCTAGTAGTTGTTTAAGACTTGGGGCAGTAAGAAGATGGCAAAGGCCATGGGTCAAATGATTCTATTGCTGTCCATTTCCATTTCTTACAAGGTACTCTACATAGAATTGAAGTTAGTTTTCCATGACTGTTTACCCAAATGCCCCTAGTTTCATCCTCTAAAGAGTCAAAGAACAAGTCTTAGTCCTTTCTTACATGACAGGATTTCAAATATTTGCAGACAGGTATCAATTCTTCTCTTAGTATTTGCTTATTAAGGTTGGATTTTGCCACTTCCTCCACATTTTTTTCACTATTCTTTATATATAATGGTCTTTTCATTTTTCCCCATTTGGGTCTCCTCCTAACATTTGTCTAGATTGCCATTCTCCTTCTTAAAATAATCATTGGACTTAGAGAATCATAGTTCTGTCTTAACAATCCAATTCGACGAAATAAATATGTATTTGATGTCTAAAGCTCTGGGCAAGTCACAGGCTAGTAGAATAAAAAGGCTCTTACTTCTTGTGATTCAGGAACTCTGCTCCAAATAGCATTTGGTTATGATAAATTTTCAGAACTGACTAAAATACTGAAATCGTTAAAGTTTTTTTTAATTCTTGATCTGTCTCACTTCTAGTATTTGGAGTTAAGAAAATTTCAGTTCAAATTCCACCTCAGACAAATCATTTCTGTGCAAAGTCAGTTAAATTTTAGTGTTGAGACTAAATCACTAAGATTAATTTAAAACATAAGGAACTACTATATGCCAGGCCCTATGCTAAGTACTGATGGTATTTACCTGTTTATACATACAATACACATATACAGATAAACATATATACACATATGCATACTTCCAGTCACTGCACTGTTCATGGAGCAAGAGAGGAAGAAGTATGAGACGTCTTTGTTCAGCTTCCGTTTACCTTATTCTATCTACTTTTATAGAAATCCATAATAGATAATATATTTAAAACTCCTAAAGACCTTGCAAGTCATGAAATAAAACCCCTTAATTTTGTAAAGGTGGAAATTGAGGCCAGGTAGAACTGATTTGCCCAATTCACAGTATATAGATGGCAAATCTGCAATTTAAACCCAAGATACACACACACACACATGCATCTGCACAATACATGAATGCATCTACACATACACATGTGCATATATGTATATTATATGTATCAGCAAATAGACATGGAGATAGATATAGAAATATAGTTATTTATCTGTTATATGAGCATATATATTATATACATATATATATGCAATTGAATGGATTGATAGATGAGAGAGAGATGGATGGATGGATGGATAGATAGGTAGGTAGATAGATAGATAGATAGATAGATAGATAGATAGATAGATAGATAGATAGATAGACAGATAGATGATAGATAGATAGATAGATAGATAGATAGATAGATAGATAGATAGATAGATAGACACACATATCCTACTAAATTCACAGCACTTTTATTTGATTGTGAACAAACTTGGGGGGGGGGGGTGCTCTTATTATTTCCACTTTATTAAAACAAAATGAGTTTCAATGACTTGCCCAGGATCACACAAATAGTAACTGTCTGATGATGGATTTGAATTCAAATCTTACTGACTCCAGGCACAGCACTCTATTCACTGCTCCACCAACAGGTTCTTAGAACCCCATACCAATCTGCAACCAATCAAGGGTGAAGAACGTGTCATAACAATGAACACCACTTACAAACTACTTTGGTTCACAACATTCCCACTACCGTGTTTTCATTGTTTTGTGATTTTTCAGTTGTGTCCAACTCTTTGTGACACCATTTAGGATTATCTTGGTAAAGATACTGGAGTGGTTTCTCTTTTAAATCTCCACCTCATTTTACAGATAAGGAAACTGACACAAATGATGCTGAGTAATTTTCCCAAAGTCACAGAACCAGTAAGTATCTGAGGCCAGATGTGAACTCAGGGAGATGAATATTTCTGATTCTAGGTCTGGCAGTCAATTCATTGCACTTCCTAAGATGCCCTCCACCTACCATAGATGTAATGGCAAACAAATGAGTACTTGGCACCTTGTTTCAGTTATTTATTTATTTAGCACCTTGTTTCAGTCCAAGTGTCTTTGAGCTTTGACCTGATTATATCAAGTCTTTGTTAAGAAACAGAACCTGTGAATCCCACAGTGGGAGGGACTTGCCAAAGACACAAACCAGAAGGGTGTAAGAAGTGGTCAAAACAGGGAGGAGCTAAAGACCATATAAAAAGCTGAGCATAGCTAGGACTGAGCAGAGTTGAAAAGAAGAAAATTCATGCTGTCTGGCACACTGTTCATCTGTTCTGTCTGTGTTGATTTGTGTTTGTGATACTTTGTTCAGAGGCCATGGGTTCTTACTAGAAAGAGGTTTCTCTTGTTGTCTGTTTATAAAAGTCCTGGAGGAAGGTTTCAGAGGTCCTGGGACTATCCTAATAATTTGTGTTGAGTTCCCAGGCCTTGTTTGTGGGACTATTTTGAGTTTTCAGGTCTTGTTTGTGGATCAGTGTGGGGTGCACAGGCAGACAGTGAATTGATGATGGTGCTGGCAAAGTGTATAGATGTGGTTTTGGCTCTTTTAAGCTTTGTCTTCCCAGAAACAGAAACTCCAAAGGACTTGAGGTGGACCAGACATTTTGAGCTTCAATGTGGAATGGGAACTGCATGAGGAACTGCATGAGGAGCTGGAGAAGGAGCTGAGAGCTGCCTGCTTGTGAATTCAGGTGACAGTTGGGTATATTCAGGCAAGAGCTGGACCCATGGAAGAGGAACCTTGGAATCTGGGAGCTGGTCTCAGGCAAAGATGAAAACACCTCTCTGTGGGTACTTAATGCTGACTAACAAGATCATGATTTACTCTGGCCTAAGGGTGGGAGAACTTTGTATTCTATACTTTATACCCCTTAAGAATGGTTGAGTTAAGGACTTACTGAACAATATCTTCTGTTTAAAACTATGTGGCCACTTTAGTGATAAGTTGTTATGTTATATTATTGTGAATGCTATACTTTGGTTTCTGTGAATGCTTTGCCTAAGTTTATTGCTGAATAAATAGAGAGTTCTCTATACTCTGTGATCAGAAACTTAATTAGAGCTATTCAAAGCAGAAGTCATCTGGAGAGCTGCTCATGCTTGGCTCTATAGTAGATGATACTCATTTTTGGTTACTAATTTTATGGATGTGAAAAAACAAACCCAAGAAAGTAAGGGGATGCTCAGGATCATGAATCTAAAGGTATTATGACATCAGAGGCAGGGCTAGAATCTAGGCCTTGTAACTAAATCACTGGCCTCCTTTCTGCTACAATAGGTGGTCTCATTGAAATGTAGAGTTCCATTCAAAATGGCAATTAATACAAGGCTGAAGTAGTAAGAGCCGGGAAGTTGTGGAGAGGGAATGAGACTTTTTTTTGTTATCTTCATTCCCCATTAAATTGTGTATCTTTAGATTGGGTACAAAGGTGAACTTTGGACAACAACGTACCTTGAAAGTAACAGTGCATTGAATCTAGCTTGAATTTAATAAATGTTAATTCATTGATTGGTTTTAAGTCACAGGGAGGCAAATTGCTACTTGATCTAAGGAAGTTTCCCCAATAATTAGAGCTATCCAAAGTGGAATGGGCAGCCTTGGGAGGGAGAAGTTTTCTCCTTCACTTCAGGCAAATTTTAGATGGCATTTCTCCAATATATTATAGAGGGAATGTTTTTAGGTGCTATATTACATGGGCTCTGAAGTTATTTCTACTACTGAGATTATATGATTATATTTTATGGTAGAATCGTTTTCTCTCAAGGTCTTTGAGATGAGGGAAGGAAAATGGAGATTAACAAACTTGTGTTCAACTGTTAGACCTGGAAAAGATCATAGACAGCAGCAAGTGCACTTACCTCTCATTTGACAGATAGGGTAGTGAAAATTAAATGGTAGGGAGGACGCTGATTGGCAAAGATACAGATTTTAAGGAGTGTCAGAGTAGGATTTCAATTCAGATAACCTAAGCAGTGCTATTTACATTTTATCATACATTTAACTTTTATTGTGAAAATAAAATGTGAAAAATAATCTTATTTGTTATTAGAAGAGGCAAGAATATAGGCAAAGGCCAATTGATTTTTTATTGATATTAGCTAACAAACAATCTGCAGCTTTGAATTGGTATATACGTACAAAGCTAAAGTAAAAATCCAAATTATATCTCACTTACATTTCTGGATATTTTAGATCCAAAATGTTATTCAACCATTTGGGGCCTCAGTTCCTTCCTATGTTAAATACAGCTATTGCACTACATCAGCAGTTCTCAACCTGTGGGCTGCAACCCCTTTGGGGGTCAAATGACCCTTTCATAGGGGTTACCTAGGATCATAGGAAAACACACATTTCTAATGGTCTTAGGAACCAAGACACCTCTCCTCTATCCATCTCCAGGCAGGTCCGCCCTCATACAAGTATTAAAGGGTCATGGCATTAGGAAGATTCAGAACCACTGCACTAGATGAACACTAAGTTCTTTCCAGCTCTAAAAATGCAGGATACTTGTGATTTTTACCTTTATTGACTTATCCTAATTCTCCAATTGCATTGATTAGACGAACCTAAGACAATTATATTATTATGTGCACCAATTATATATGTATATGTATGTATGTATTTTTGGAATATAAGACAAAATCACATTATTCTGGCATTACACCAGAGGGAATGAATATTGCTACTGTAGAAATAATAGCTCATCAGCATTTATTATTGCATTCAACATTAGCAGTCACATTTCATAAATGATGGTACAGCACTCTGTCAGTGGAGGTCAAATGGATGAGGAATTCAGTGACATCAGTCATGTTTTTTCTTGGTCCAGAGACATGGGAGTTGAAATGGAAGGAAGGAGATGTTTGCCACCATGAGAAAATTGTAAGCATTATTTTAAGTTATTAATTAAAAAGGTTACTTGACATACTAACACCCAAGCCAGACATTTGCTGCAAAGTCAGAACACTAGGGAATCTTGAAACACAAGACCCTAAAATGGTGTAGGTGATGAACATTTGATTATGCCTTATTCATAAATATGTGTCACCAGTGTTGTAGTGACAAGAGTCAAGAATTAAGAGACCTGGGTTCCAGGCTTACCTCTGCCAAAGAATTGTTTTGCACCTGAAACATGTTGCTTCCTTTAGTGAATGATTACTTATCAATGAAAAAGAGGTGATTTTATTTGCCCTCTCTAATTCTAAGAATGGGGAAAATAAGGAAGGAAGGAAGGAAGGAAGGAAGGAAGGAAGGAAGAAAAATACAAAAAGGGAATTTTCAAGGACATTACATTCTGCTACAACACATGATATTTTCACAGGCAGTACAATAGACATAGCATTGGATTGAGATCTAAGGACCTTAGTTCAAACCTTTGCTATTGCCAAGTAAAAACGCCACTTACTATATGGCATTAGGTAAATCATCTTACCTCTCTAGCCTTGACTTAATCATCTATAAAATGCAAGATTTGGGTTGTATGATCTCTTAATTCCATTCTAGTTCCAAGTCTATGATCGTAAATATAAATTAATTTAAGGAGAAAAAGAAGACAGACATAGAATTAGATGACTTTTGAATAATTATGTATTTATTTATCACCAAGTTGATGTGGGAATTAAAGTAAAGGGACTGACTGGCTCAGTCCCACCAGAAAAGAAATGAAAGGAAATAAACTGTTGTTCACCTTATTGACTAAACCTGAAATCAGGACTTTCTAATTAGAACTGTTTAATTTTCTGTGCTTTTAAGAAGAGCATGTTGTAGAGGCTGCCTTGAGTATGCTAATTTAGATTGTAAAATGCTGTCACTTGTCAACAGTATGGTAAAGGATGGAAATGATGGTGACATTTATTCAATACTTTTACCTGTGATTTGCATCTTTAAGCCAATGGACAAGCAGAATGTAGTCCTAAAATGTGCTGTATTCATCTGCTAAATACTGATGGATTTCCTTATCTTAACTAAATATGCATACACATATATGCATGCAAACATACATTTGTCTGTGTATGTGTATATACATATACATATACACATATGTGTGTATATGTACATCCACATATTCAGGATTTTCAGCACTTAGGTTAAGTAGCACAAAACTTGACTTCATTTGATGAAGAGTAATGATAATGATGAAAGTAAATGTGGAACACATCAAAGGAGGATGAGTATTTTAGCTGGCTGAATGGCATATTCCTTTTTTAATTAAGCATTCTTGCCAACTAGGTGCTAAATTATTTTTTTCTTAATTTCCTAAGAATCTGAATGATAGCAAAGTATTATTAGTGTCCTCTAACATCTTCACCCTAAATCAAAGTTCCAGTAACCCTCACCTTACTTGTGACTAGTTTTGAGCAATTAGGATGAATTAGCTATCTCATCCAATAACCTTTCTAGGCAGGTTGAAGCACACCTATAATACTGCCTGCTGGGGAGGCTGAGGCTGGTGGTTTACTTGAATTTGGGGGTTCTGAGCTGCCATAGGACTAATCTCAAATAGCTGTCTTCATTAAGTCTGGAAATTAATATGGCAAGCATCAACAAATGGAAAGCTACCAACCTATTTAAGAAGTGTTTTTCTGGTTCATTTGTAACTGACTCTTTGTGACTCAGTTATTGTTACTTAGGAATTTTCTTGGCAAAGATACTTGAGTATTTTGACTTTTTCTTCTCTAGCTCATTTTACTCTTGAGGAATAGAGGCAATCAAGGTAAAGTGACTTGCCCAGGGTCACACAACCAGTAATTGCCTTAGGCTGGATTTTAATTCAGTGTAGAAGGAATGCTACTAGCAGCTGCTGTGGGGGTATAGAACCAATAGAACCTTGGAATCTGGGAGCTGGTCTCAGGCAAAGATGAAAACACCTCTCTGTGGGTACTTAATGCTGACTAACAAGATCATGACTTACTCTGGCCTAAGGGTGGGAGACAAAGGAAGGCTGTTTACTTAGGTTCTTTGATGTGTTTTTTTCTAAAAGAAAGAACTTTAAGGAGTTTAATTATCTTATTTTAGTTAAACAATGGGGACAGATAAGTAGAAAAAAGTGAGTATCAGAGAAAGAATCCAATAGACAGGGCCGCAACTGACTAAAAAAAAGTAATAGATACTTAATCAACAGACCAGGGAGTACTGACATCTGGGTTCACAAAGCAAGAGCTGGGGGTGGATCCTTAACAATGGCTACCCACAGTCTCCTCTGGTCAAACCACAAAGAAATATTCTTTCCATGAGTGAGTCCTAAAGTAAATAACAATCTACCAGTGTATATTGTTTTCAACAAATAGGCTAGGATCCAGAGGGCATCATAACCCATGTTACTTGGTGTCTAATTGGTTCAGTGCCAAAAGGTGTGAAAGCCTTCCTTACAAGCAAACCTCCCCCTAAGCAAGGTTCCCTCTCAACAAGCTTTTTCTTATGTGAATCCCTCCCCCAAGGCAATATAAAGCTCTGTGAATAGATATTGTTTTCACCTTATGGTTTCCATCTAACTGAGGATATGTCTCAGATGAAACTGCTCCAGAGTTCAAAGCAACAAGGAATCCATGGTTAAAATACCTGTGTACCTTTAGACCTGGGAATATGGCCCTTGTTCTGAGGGAAAAAGGGAACACATGGTCACATAGGCCTATTAATGGACAGGAAAGATCTTATATTTCATTAACCCTACACTCATGAAGATAAGTTTTCCTGATTCTAAACATAGCATTCTGTCCACCGCACTACCTACCTGCCCTAAGCTGGCCATAGAGCAGGTTAAAACTTTTGTTGCTCTTCAGTGCATTAGGCCTATGAGTGGTCACTGCACTTAGAACCTAGATGAAAGAGAAAGACTTAGTTTCAAAAAAATTTAAAAAAACTAAAAATAAACCAATAGCCACTCAATGACTCTGATATCTAATAAAGGTCTTTTCTGTAACACTGGTGCCTTGTAGGAAGCTAAAATCAAGACAAGAATTGAGAATCAACCCATATGTTTTGACAGCATGATACAATGAAAAATGCTGACAATATAACAGATTTAAATCTTAATCCTTTATTCAAATCTCAGTCCTGATTGTTAGTAATCCTGTGACCATGGGAAAGTCACTTGAAATGTCTGATACTGAGTAAAAATAGCAGTAAAATTTATATTGCCTACTTCACAGTTTGTTGATAAAAAAAAGTTCTTGATCAGCTTTAAAATGCACTATTTACCATGTGTGTTTCCATTGCTCTGTGAGAGATGGCTTAGTCTTAGTTTTTCGGAATAAGTAATTTTGAAGACCTCCTTACCATACTCCCAAAACAACAACAACAATGCACTCCTCTAGTAAAATGTTTCTACTGAAAGGATGTGGTCCATTGCTAAATATCTGCTCCCTCATAGATAATGGCCTCAATTAATGCATAGATAACCCTCATAAAGGTTTTTATAGCTAGCACAGACAGCATATAGGTCAACAGTTGTTAATGTTTTCTTGAAATAAAGCGTACATTTACTCCTTTGTGATGTCAATTTATTGCTCTTGATTTGGCCATCTTGGGCTAAAAAGAATCAAATTCAACTTCTCTCTTTCAGTCTTTTAAGTACTCAAAGGAATGATGGTGCTCCCCCACAATTCTCCTCTCCTCTGGGATAAATATCACCAGTAATTTCAAGTAGTTTTCAAAACATATGCATTCAAAGCCTGTCACCATCCTTTTTCCCATAATCTCCATTCTAACAGTGTCCCTCATAAATTGGGCTTCCCAAAACGGAATCCAGTGCTCTAGGTAGAACATACTCATGAAAGAGTATAGAGAACTATTACCACTTTGCTCTTGAATCCTTTGCTTTTCTTAATATGGGTTAAGATCAGATAAATATTTATTGGATTGAATTTCCTCAAATACCATCTATTCCCAAACTTAAAGCAACCTGAGTAGTTTAATTAGACTTTTGTTTCTCCCCTTTATATGCTGTGCAGGTATGCTTTTCATTTAATTAAACAAACTTCAATTGAGTGTCTGCTTTCTGTATGTATCTTTGACCCTAGAGATGCAAAGACAATACATGCTCAAGAAGTTCATATTCTATTAGTGGATCGGCTTATAAGTACAAACCCATGTTGGTCTTAATGTGAAACCAATACCCTAATTAGCTGGATCAACTTATTTTCGAGGAATGCTTGTTAGAGGTCTTTCCCATCAACTACCAGAGTTTTCCCCTGCAAAGTCACCTTGTTCCTTGTATGTATGTATGTTGCATGTACCAGTTTACATGTACATCATTTCCTCCATTAGACCGTAAACTCTTTGTGGTTAGGAACTACATTTGTCTTCCTTGTATCTCAAACATTTTGTACAGTGCCTAGTTCCTTAATAAATGATTTTGGATTGATTGATTGCTTGCTTGATTGACTGATTTCCTCTTTCTGGAACCCTAAAGAAATTTGTGAGCTCTGGAATGTTCCATTTATGGCTGAGAAGAAAAGTTTAGAAAACTAGATCACAGTTTCTGCCTCCTTGACCTGTCCTACAAGTCCATTGAACTTGACCATTTGTGCCAAGGCCAATTTCCAGACTTATTATTGGTGTCAGCTATGATCATGTTCCCATGGCCTAGAAGAAGTGAACTGAGACCACTTACATTGACCAGATTGGAGACAAGAGTTCTTTCTAGTCACTACCAACTAGACTAAGTTACAGACCAGTGACTTAGGATACAAAAAATGTCATGGCTCTTATTACAGACTGCCTACCCCTAGGTTTCACCTATCCACTCCAATCACACTATGCCACTCCTTGTCAGGTTCCCTGTTACTCAATATTATTTCCTTTTTTTTCCTATCCACTTTATAATCATTAGTCACAGTACAATATTTTAGGGTTTTACTGCACTGCCCTGCTTAACAAACACTGACCTTATTAAATACCACCCCCTACACACCTAATCCTGACATTCTATCATTATTATTCTAATTGACAGAGCAACAGACTTAATAGACATTCAAATTAGTTTCTATTGAAGTAATTTCTTACTAACTGCACAATTATTTTATTTTATATGGATAGTGGGGGAGGGGAAGAGGGATAAATAACCTTGCATTTCAGGTTAAAGGGAAAAATCAAGTCAATTGCTACTTCATTTAAATATTCACTTATGAATTAATCAGTACTAGCCTCTAACTTCATTTCCAATTCTCCTGCTGGTGGAAGCCTGGGAGTAAGCTATGTTAAAGTTCATAGGATCACAGTATGCATACATACATAATGCATGCATATTTGTATGCATCGTATCTATATATATCTATGAATATTTGGGTATGTACATGTATGGATATGTGCACACTACACATATATATGTATGTATGTGTATATATATATATATATATATATATATATATACACATACACATGCAGGCATGCATAAATATGTAACCATTAATATGATCAAGTTCCAATGGTCTGTCTTCCCAAATGCCAACCACATATTTCCCTAAAAGACTATTTTTTATGGAGAACTCATATAAGGCAAGCACTCAAACAACGTCAGAAGAAGCAATACACAAGGACACCTTCAAGGTCTCCCTCAATAACTTTGAAATTGGTTGTTGAGACATGGATGACTCTGACACAGGACTGTCCATCACTGTGTGTCTGCAGCAAAGAATGCATTGTGTTCTATAAGCAAAGAAGAATTGCAGCAGCTCAGAAGAAACATGGCATGTGTAAATTTATAGTACCCATTTTAACTGTCCATATGAACTATTTGTGCCCAATCTGTGGTTAGGTTTTCCCCGGATCATTTGGTCTCATCAGTTTCAGTCAGACACATTTTACATTGACCCCAATATACTGATATTATTTTTGGTTTTCTTCAAACCCAAAACACAACAACCAACTGACCAATGATACACTGCCTTCCTAGTTCTCTGAATGCATGTTAAATTAAAACAGCTGTAGGCAAATGTGAGAATGATGAGAAGAAGAAATAAGTTGGTAAAGAGGAATTCCCACATGAAGAGTCCCCAATGAAGTCATAGTTAACCACTACCTCCAAAAGAGAACCTTTCTGACTACTTTCACTCCAGGCTTCCATCAGAATTGTTTCCGTTCATTCTTAGTCACTTTTCTTCATGATTATAGTTTATGAGTATACTCCATTATCTGAGTTCTTTTTTGTTCTTTACTGTGGATTTTTTCAAAGTTACTTTCCATTTTTTACCCCTCTTACTAAGTTGTCTTATAGATGTCATTAAATTAATGTATCAATACTTATTCAACTATTTCCCTATTGTGAGATATGTAGCCTTTTTTCCTTCTGTTTTTGCAACTGTATATAATATACTTAGGTTTTTTACTCCATAGCTGAAAAAGGACCTTAGAAACCATTTAATTAAACTTTCTTACTTTATATACAATAAAACTGCTGAGGAATAGCATAGCATAGCAGTGGTATGGCACAGTATTAATAGTGTACTTGATCTTGAATTAGAGAACGTACTTTATTCCATTGAATATCAATTCCCTCCCCACTCTGTTTTGATCGGCAGGTGATTCTTGGTTGTAATCCCAGCCCCTTTGCCCTCTGGAATATCACATTCAAAGTCATCCAATACTTTAACAGAGAAACTGCTAAATCTTGTGTTATACTTGTTTTGGCCACACAAATTATTGATTCTTTCTGGCTGATTGCAATATTTTCTCCATTTCTCCTTGACCTGGGAGGCCTGAAATTTGCCTATCATATTCCTAGGAGTTTTCATTTGGGAATCTCTTTTAGGAGTTACTTGATGAAATTTTTTGAATTTATGTTTTACCCTCTAGTTCTAGAATATCAGGGAGGTTTTCCTTGATAATTTCTTGAAAGATGATGTCTAGGCTCATTTTTAAACATAGCTTTCAGGTAGTCCAATATTTAAAAAAAAATCTCCTGCATCAATTTTCCATGTCAATTGTTTTTACCAATGAGATCCTTCTTCACATTGTCTTCTATTATTTCATTCTTTTCTCTTTATGGTTTCTTGATTTCTCATGAATTCACTAGCTTCCTGTTGCTCAATTCTAATTTTCCAAAGAAAGAACTGTGGAGATTGAATGTAGATTTAGGCATACCATTTTCTCCTTTTCTTCCTTTCTTGTGTTTTTTTTCCCCTTTTGTTCTGATTATTCTTTCACAGCATGACTAATGTGGAAATATGTTTAACATAATTGTATTTGTATAACCTATATCAGATTGCATTCCATCTTTATTTGAGGAGCAAGGGAAAAATATAATTAAAAAAGTTTTAAGGTGAGTATCAAAAACTAAAAATTAATTAATTATTATTTGTTTTAAATCTGCTGAAGAGGAAAACTCCTTTACTGATAGTATTGGGGAAATAGAAAAAGAAGTACACAAGGTAGCTGAAGAAAATATTTTGTTTCAAATAAGATTGGGCAAATAACAAAACAATCAAACAAAGCCAAAAGAATGAAAATGTAGAAAAAAATGTAAAATGGAATATCTCATTTGAAAAACAGCTGACCTAGAAAAGGTCAAGGAGAGATAATAACCTGAAAGTCATAAACAAAAAAAGAGCCTAGACAACATATTTTACAAAATGCAAATGGACAAATATGAATCCTATGGAGAAGTTCATGAATCTTCATAGTGTACTTTCCAGGGATGTACACCTTGAAAGTGAGGATGACATATGCATTACCAGAGTGTAATGGGAATTTGAAGCTCTTTCCTAACCCTAGACGCTTTGCTTAAGTGGCTTGAGTGGCTCTGAGAATGTTCCCTTATTCGAAAGTATACTCTGCCCCCTAATAGGCTGAATGTGGTCACATGGAGCCTGTGGTGGGAGGCTTGTTTTTTGGGAATGGCCACACCTTGTTACTTTGTAATTGGACAGTGGGTCAAGAGGGCTGTGACATTCTCTAACCCAGG
>CM053595.1:300994631-301031512 GCA_028646575.1 Pseudocheirus occidentalis
AAATGTAATGAAAATGAATAATGTAAACAAGAAAACAAATAAAAACTAAATTAAAAAAAAGGAAATGGACCCATATGTACAAAAATATGCATAACAGATCTTTTCTAGGGGGAAAGATTTAGAAATTGAGGGGATGTCCAACACTTGGAGAATACCTGAACAAGTTGTGCTATGTGATTATGATGGAATGCTATTGTGCTGTAAGAAATGAGGAGCAAGATGCTGTCAGAAAAATCTGGGAAGACTTACAGGAACTGATACAAAGTATAATGTGCTGTGTACAAATTAACAAGAACATTGTGTGATGATCAGCTGTGAATGACTTAGCTATTCTCAGAAATACAATAATCCAAGACAACTCTGAAGGATATATGATGAAAAAATTCTACTTATCCTCACAGAAAGAATGGATGGAGTCTAAATCCAGACTGAGGTGTATTTTGAACTTTATATTTTGGTCCATGTTATTTATTTTTTTCTTTGCAACATGACTCTTTCGGATATTTCCATGATTACATATGTATAACCTATACCAAATCACTTACCTTCTCAATGAGAGTGAGGGTAAAGAGCTGAAGGCAGAGAATTTGGAGCTTAGAGCTTTAAAAAGCAATGTTAAAAATATTTTAACATATAATTGAGTGAAAAAAATACCAAATATGGATATCCACACATGTGTATTTAAGTACATATACATATTTATATCTATACATCCATACGCATACATATGCATGTGCGCACATACACATATACATATAAATATATAAAATACAACTGTCAACAGGGGGAGAATTTGTTACTGCCCTAGGAGGGGGGAAACATATCTCAATTTCTTCTTAGGGTGTCAAGACCACTGTGTTAAATGGTTTTTCACCCCATTATAATTCGAAATCTGACTTCCAGGACATTTCTAGATCCTCCAAAAGAGGAAAAATATTCCCATATGTGGCATCTCTTATAGCAGCTGTTGAATAATGTGAAGTAAATGAAACTCTTCCCCTGCTGCTATTTGTCCCCCCAATCCTACTATTGACTTACCCTTCCAGGTGGATGTCCCAGAACATGTATTCTTTATCTTTTTCTGAAAAATTCCATCAGAATCTTTGGAATTATGTATTTATTTCATAGCTCTGAACCCCCATTCAGAGACAGCCACTTGAAAAGACACCTCAGTGTTGTATCTTTTCTCCCTCTACTTTGTAGATACTATTTCTTAAATTACCTTTAAGTTCTCTGTGTGAAGGGTGTATAATTGAAACTTCTTGTAAACAAAATGAATATTTAAAAGAAAACAAACAAAACAAGCAGTTATCATGGAAGTTCTAGTCATGGAAGTCCAAAAGGGAGACAGGAGATAGAGACTTTGCCTCTTGAAATATTTCACCTGGGAGGATTTTTGAGAAGTTTTGTCTCAATATTTCTTATGGCCAAACTTCCCCCAAAGTCTTCTAAATCCCTGTTTCTTTTTCTTTGTGGTAGTTGCTTCAGTCTACGCTGATATTCTCTAATCCCTATGTAGCTTCCTCAGGCTCCTCCTCCTCCATTTTCACGTACCTTCTTCATGTCTCTTGAGAAGATCATTTCCTTTTTCAAGCTCTTTCCATGACTCCATGAACCAACTTTTCAAAATTCACCTGAAATTATGTTTTACCATTCTTCTTCCAATAGTGTTGTTTCTTCTCTACTTTGGTAAAGGGGCTATTCATGCTTCATAATACCCCCTCTTTTCTGAGATAGGGTCTGTATAAGATACATATCCACTTCCTATTCTCAAAGAACATAAGTTTCATGAGAATAGAGAATACTTTCTTGTAATATTTTTATTCCTAGCACATAGCACAGAACTTGGCACATAGTAGGAAGTTGATAAATGTATGTGAATTTAGTTGAATTTAAATCACAGAATGCAGACAACTACCTATTCTGCCCCTTTATTAAATTGAACCTATATACCATCACTCACTTAAAAATCCAATGCACTGTCTCTCACCTTTCCCCCCCCCCCCACACCTCAGGGCCTAGAACAATTCCTTTCACTTAATAAATATTTGTTGTTGATAATGATTTGGGTCCGGGCCACCAAATAATTGCATTCTCTTTTTTGAGAACAAAGTATCACCTTGTTCTCTGTGCATCTTTAATCCATCACTGCTCTCCCTGGAGTTTTCTCCCAAACTTTTAAACAAGTCACCCAGGAAAGAATTTTCAGGAGTGAGCTTGCAAATCTGATATTAAATGACCTGACTTCTTGCCCTGTGTTTCATCCATCATGACCAATGTTGAATCAATGAATACCAGGGAGCAGAAAAGCTTGTCTGCTTCTCCAGCTTCAGAATAAAAACAGTCGTGCATGTACCATCTTGGAGATGTATCCACACCATTATGTCTCTCATCAAAGGTCAAAAAGCTAATGATATCAGCTTATCGTGACCAGAAGTATTATTAGTTTCTCTGCTTTGATCTATTGGTGTGTTCTTGTGAAGGAAAGGGCCTTTTGGATATGCTGCAAAAGAATCAATAACCCCAGTGTTCCCTTCAGTTTCACATTGTTAGCCAGATGGTAGGGACACAAAGACAAACACCAAATAGACTGAAACCTCAAGAAGTTTATGTCTTCCTGATGATTGTTGTTCTTGGTCCTTCATTTTCTTTATTAGATCTTATGTTTGTTTTTAGTTTACATAATTCATTTCCACAAGATTTTAAGTGACAAAGTTTCTCTCCATCTTTACCCTACCCACCACCCCAAAAGAGCGATCCCACATTTACCCCCCTCCCCCAATCTGCTCTCCTATCTCTTCCACCATCCTCCCTCCAACCTTCCAGTAGGGCAAGATGGATCTCCTTATCCCAGCGCCTGTATATCTTACTTCGCAGTTGAATGCAAAATAAAAATAATAATAAATAAAAATAAATAATAAAAATAATAATAATATTTTTAAAAACATTTGATTTTACAACTCTGAATTTTAGATTCTTTACCTTCCTCCCTCATCACTCACCTTTACTGGGAAGATAAGCAATTCAATATAGGTTGTGCATGTATAGTTATACAAAACATTTCCGTAGTGGATATATTGTGAAAGACTGATTGTATTTCCCTCCATCCTACCCCACCCCTCCCACTTGTTCTATTCTCTACTTTGACCCTGTCTCTTTACAAAAGTGTGTGCTTCTAACTACCCTCTCCCCCAACCTGCCCTCCGCTCCATTATGCCACTTCTCATCCCTTTCCCCTGTACTCTCCTGTAGGCCAACATATCCAGTTTAGTGTGTACGTCATTCCCTCCCTAAGCCAAATTCAGCGAGAGTAAGGTTGACCCATTCTCTTTTGCCTTCCTGTTCTTCCCCTCCATTTTAATGGTTATCCCTTGCCTCTTCTGTATGAGAGGATTAACCCCATCCTGTCTCTCCAGTCTTCTCATTATATTCCTCTCACCTCTCAATTTCACCTTTTAAATTCCATCCCTTCCTAGTCAATTAATGCTGTGCCCTCTGTCTATGTATACTGTACACATATACAGACACTCACATATGTATTCATACATACAGATACACTGCTGTATAGACACACACATGTGCCTGTGTATATATGTATATGTGTATATATGTATACATGTATATATATATATGCACACATTTATATTCCCTTCTCCTATCCTCATACTGAGAAGTTTAATAAGTTAAAATTCTCATTTTTCCATGTCAGCATGTAAATAGTTCAACTTGGATAAGGTGATTTATTTTCCCTGTTTACCTTCTCTTGCTTTTCTTGTTTCTTGTATTTGAGTGACAAATTTTCTACTGAACTTTGATTTTTTCATTAAGAATCCTTGAAAATTTTCTGTTTCGTTGAATGACCATATTTTTCCCTGAAACATTACACTCAGTTTTGCTGGGTAGGTGATTCTTGGTTTTAATCCTTGCTCCTTTGACCTCTGGAATATCATATAACCTCATGGAGTGATGACTTGTGTGTGAATTGGATTTAAGTGAGACAGAGTTACAAGGTTTTCAGGGAGGACTAGCACCTCTGGTGTGAGGGATTGCCAAGCCCTTGCACGGCTGTTCATTCACCTTAGGTGTCCATTTGCCATCAAGTCTCACCTGCATCTCCAAGAAGTTGTAGCATGTGCAGTAACCAAACTTTCGTAAACTGTCTAGGCAAATAGGCTAAACCAAGTTGAGAGTAACTAACAGGCCTCAGCTCTGTCAGAGAGTTAAGAGAATATCTACCCCAAACATGTGAAGACTTCCTATGGAGAAATGGGTGGATGAGAACAATTTGTTCCAGTGCTCATGCTTTTGGATACCTAAATGCACAATGTATACCAAACAAATTCATAGTAAATTTCTCAGGGCTGGGTTAGAACCAACAGTTAGGACAATTAGTAAAGATTTTGTTGAAGGTAATATTTCAGCTAAGACTCAAGGGGACCTGAAGTTTGTAGAAGTCATAGAGGTCAAGAAGAAGAGAGCTTCTCAAGATAAAACGAGATTGATAAGTACTATTAGCTTGATTGAAGTGTGTGTGTGTGTGTGTGTGTGTGTGTGTGTGTGTGTTTGGATTGTGAGGTAAATGATCCAAGGAAGGAGGCAGAACAATTAGAATAATTAAATTAGAGATTGTAGTAGGGAAATCACTTCACATAGAAATGATTCTCTTGGTTTTGATATAAATCAAAGGTCAGATTTGGCTGTCAGTGTTGGTTTAAACTAACCAGCTCTGGAAAGATTGACAATCTAGATAGGAAGCTGAGAAAGCTGTCAAATAGTCAAGCTGGGTATACAGTAGTCAACAAGCCAGTCAACAAGCATTTATTAAGCACCTACTATATTCCAGGCACTCTGTTAAACACCAGGGATACAAAGAAAAACTAATAGTTCCTGCTCTTAAGGATCTAACAATATTAGAGCAATTATGTACCGAAGAGATATACAGGATAAATTAGAGATAATTAGCAGAGGGAAGTTATTAGCATTGAGGTAGATCAGTAAAGATGTCTTGTAGGAGGTGTGAGATTAGCTAAAACTTGGAGGAAGTCAGAAGGCAGAGATAAGGAAAGACAAAATTATAGGTATAGTGAACAGCCTGTTAATACTTGGAGTAGGGAAATGGAATATCTTCTTCAAAGGTCATCACAGAAACCGATTTTAATGGATTGTATAGTGCTTGTGAACAGAAAAAAGTGTAAGACTGGAGAGCTTTGAAGAAGCATGTAGTAAAGAGTACATAAGTGAGATCAGAGTATAATTTATTGACATTTGGGTTTCTTAAATACAAGTTAAGCAAAAAAGGTGGTAAGTAGTGGATTTTGAGCTCACAGGTACTTAGTAGAGATGAAGGCTTGAAGTTCCAGTCAAAGATCTGCAAGCAGGCTGGGAATGGAAGGCATCATCGCAACATCCAAAAAAAAGAGTCCACAAAAGAGAGACTTGACCCTCTCCTCAAGAAGTGACTGCCTGTTTCCTACACTGTCTTTAACCAATACCCCTTGTATTGGCAGATAAGGCCCAGAAGGCAGGATTATATGGGCACTGGTGGTCATCGCTAAAAGGGCCCATTTTAATATAATACCATAGAAACAATGACTAATATGAGCTGATGTAATTTGAAGTAAACAGAGTCTGGAAAAGAGTATCACCATAAAAATATAAAGAACAATAAAAAACAGTATGTATGAAAATTAAAAACAATAAACTTGGCCCCAAAGACAAAGCATGAGAAAACATGTATTAGTGTCCATGAGAGTATAACACTACAAAGAGTTTCAATATTTTTTATGTTTTGTCAATTTACAATATTTTTCTCTCAAATTCCACTTTTTTACTTTAGAAAAATATTTTGCTGAGGTGAAGCCAAGATGGCAGAGTAAAAGCAAGGATATGCTTGATCTCTCCCTCCAAGTCCTCCAAATAAATGTAAAAAATTAAACAAATTCTATTGCTGCCAAACCCATAAAATAGTGGAGTGAAACAAATCTCCAACCCAAGATTGCCTGGAAAGTCAACAGGAGATATCTATCACACTGGACTGGGAGTGGAGCAGAGTCCAGCACAGGCTGTGATGGCATAGATGGGACCCAGAATAGGCATCAGAGGATTGAATCACTGGCAGCTGTATCAGTTTTTAAACTTTTCTACCCAAAACATCAAAGATAGCATACTAGGTCAGTGGGAAAACTCTGTTGGACCTGTGTGAGAGGGGAGTTTTGTCTGGCGTCAGCCACAGTGGAAGCCGCCAAAGCAGATGCAGCAGTGGATGCTTCCAGACCTCCTGAGCTACAGACAAGGTGGGGATCGAGTGACTGATAACAGGGAGATTTCAAGTATATCTTTGCTGCAGCTGAGGAAAAATTATCTGGCTTTGCCCTCCTTGGATTTGGGTTGTAATCCTGGGTTATGGTAATGGGGGAAAGACAAGAACTGCAGTGGTGGATTTTGTGGCAGTGGTAGAAGGGGCATCCTCCTTCCAGTTCCAAGGTAGAAAAGAGTTCTTTTGGTCACTCACAGACCAAAAAGCAAGCCAGGAAAGGAGTAAACAGCTCTACTTGGATCTTACCACCTTGGAAGAGTTGAAAATTTACAAGTCTCTAGAAGTCTCTATGAAACCAGCTGTACAAAACCCTTTAGGACAGTACACACACTCCCACTCCAAGCCCCACCCCCAGTGAAAGCTGAATCATACCTTAACAAAGAGTTATAAAGTCAAGAATTTGCCTGGGGAAATTAGCAAATTGTTTAAAATATCTCATACTATAGAATCTTACTTTGGTGACAAAGAAGACGAAAACATACAACCAGAAGAAGAAAACAAAGTCAAAGCTCCTACAACAAAAGCCTCCAAGAAATAAACAAATTGCCTACAGACAATGGAAAAGAGCACAAAAAGGACTTTGAAAATAAAGTAAGAGAAATAGAGGAAAAGTTGGGAAGAAAAATGAGAATGATCCAAGAAAATCAAAAAGGAGAAAATAGAATAAGTTGGGGAAAGATATGATGGAGTGAAATTTAGTTAGTCATTCACAATATAACTGCTATGGAAATGATTTTGATAATTACACGTGTAAAATCTGTATTGAGTTGTTTATCTTCCCTTTGGAGGTAGGTGAGTAGGGAAGAAGGGGAAAAATATGAAAGTAAAAGTTTTATTTTGTTTGTTTTTTATACATTCGACTGGGAAATAAGATACACAGGTATTGGGGTATAGAAACCAATCTTGCCCTACGAGGAAGTTAGGGAGATGAAGGGGTAGGATATGAGATAAGAGATTGGGTAAAGGAGTATTCATCAGGCTTGCTGTTTTTGGGTGGGGGGTAGGGGAACAATGGGGAGAGAAAAAAATTGTAACTCAAAATATTGTGGAAATGAATATTGAAAATTGAAAATAAATAAATTAAAAATAAAAAAGCAAACAAAAAAAGAGATCAAAGGGCCTGGAATACGATATTCTGGAGATTGGAAGAGCCAGGATTAAAACCAAGAATCATCTACCCAGAAATATTGAGTATAATACTTGAGGCGGGAGGGGAATGGACATTCAATGAAAGAGAGGACTTACAAGCATTCTTGCTAAAGAGACCAGAACTGAATAGAAAATTTGAATTTCAAATAAAAGAATCAAGAGAAGCATGAAAAAAGTAAACAAGAAAGATAAATCACAAATGACTTATTAAAGTTGAACTGTTTGCTTTCTTACATGGAAAGATGATGTTTGTAACTCATGAGACCTTTTTTCAGTATTGGGGTAATTGGGAGGAATATAAAATGGGATAAAATATCTTACATAAAAGAGTCAAGGAAAAGCTTTTACAATGGAGGGGAATATGCGGGAGGTCAGAGAGAATGAGTGATTCTTATCTCATTGGATATGATTTAGTGAGGCATTGACATACACATTCAGTTAGGTATCTTAAATGAAAAGTATCCTACAGGATATCCTACTAACTTACAGTAAAGTAGAGGGGAAGGGAATAGGGGTGATAGAAGGGAGGTCATATTGGAGGAGGGGTAGACAGAAAGAAATACTTCTAAAATGGACAGGGTCAAAGTTCCCCATAGATATTGCCTTCACTTTCTCTCTTCCCAGGTATTTTTCAGCTTCTTTATATTGTGGGTCTTTCCTGATCATTTAAATGAAATCTTCATCTCCATAGTTATCCATGTTCCAAGGGTTCTTCAAGCTGGGAGAGTCTAAATCAGTCCCAGGAAATATGACTAAATCTATTCCCTTACATCAGTGTTGACAAATTGCACATCAATCATCATGAGACATATTGTACACCAGGGTGAACACTGATCATCTTCCCTCTAAAAAACTTATTTGTAACCAATGAGGATGCAGTGATATTAGATCCAGTGACAGTGACTTCGTTGGGATCTTCTATACAACAAGTTCCATTCTATGCTTTATATAGGCTATTTCCTGTGCCTGGTGTGCTCTCCTCACCTCTGCCTCCTGCTTTCTCTGGCTTTCTTCAAAGCTCAATACAAGCCCACCTTCAACAAAATATCTTTCTTAATGCAACCCCCAATACTTCCTCCTACCAGAGCCTCCTCGCTAAGATTACACCCATTTACATTGGATATATTTTGTATGTACATAGTTGTTTTTATGTGATCTTGCCCATAAGACTGTGGACTCCTTGAGAAGAATGCCATGTACTGAATTTTGTTGTATCCTCAGTGTACATGGTTGGAGCTTAATACATTTAAATTACTTGACTGACACATTCCACCATGATATACTGTCAACCATGCATTCCTCCTAGGCATCTTTTCTCTTGAATTTCATGATTCTTCCCCCTGTTTCTCATTCTGCCAATCTGCTTCTTCTCAGTTTCTTTTACTAAATATTGATTCATATCACTACTCAATGTAGGTACACTCTAAGGTACTGGGTCACTGGGGCCCCCTGTCCCCATTGCAGAGATGAAGAAACTGATCCTGAGGAATTTTAAAAGACCTTCCCAGCGTCATACAGCTTGTAAGTATCTGAGGTGAGATTTGAACGCAGGTTTCTTGTAACTCCAAATCCAATCCCCTTTTCATTATACCGGGAAGTTATTTTTCCCCTTAGGGAATAGTGAATTCTTACCTGACTGATTTAATATGAATATTATTTTTTGGCACCAGACATAGTTCTTCCTCCCTCTCTGTCTGGGTACGATGTTATTTTTAAATCTCTTCCTCTCATTATTTAGCCTTACCCGTGTTTTTACTTTCCATTACATTAAGGAAAAGAAATATTTTTAAGGTAAATGGTCAAAAGACTAACAATCACACTGGTCAGTGAATTAAAAATTAGATGTCCTTCCCATATGCAGGTACTCAGTAGTTAGAAAATGATGACCTGCATCTACCGTTATCTAACTTTCGTAGTAGCCCTTTGAGATAGTTTTTTTTCTTCTTTTCCCCCTGGGATAATGACCATCATTCAATCCTTCCCTTAAGTAAGAGGCACATTTGCCAAACAATACTAATATTCATTTCAATTTGGGCACATTCATTTTTCCTGGGTTTGCCTTGTACTACACTGAATGACTTTTTCCTTATTCCTCCTAATCTTTAATTCTTTGCAGGTGATTACATATCCCCTTAGCCTTTTCTTCAGTGAACTGCATAAAATTAATTTTTTCAACCTTTCCATCCAAATAAGGACTAATAATCCTTATTCCTCTCTTCAGAATGTTCACTAATCAAGGTTTGCCCACAATCACATAATAGACAAACTTAGGCATCCTGTTTCTAAGTGTCTGTGTGTCTGTCTGTCTTTATGGCTCAAAAATCTACCTGAATATATCTGGATAACTCCTAGAGTCATTCCATGGGAAAGAGGCAGAATATTATAGTATGAACTGCACCAGAATGAGAGAGAAGAATTTAGTTGTAACTCTGATAATTACTATCTATATGACCTTGGCCAAGTCATTTACATTTTCTGAGCTTTAGCTTTCTCCCCTATAAAATAGTGATTTATCTCGTAGCACTCTGAGTGTACTTATTCTCAAATCCTATTCTCATATATTTCCCTTTTAGGGCCTTCAAGTTACCTCCTGAGAGACTTATAGTGTCTTTCTAGTGGTATAGCTTAAGTCCCACCAGTGCATTTTCCCACCAAGATTATAGGTTAAGAATTAACTTAATGAAGATGCCTTTATTAGTTTCTGGAAGAGGTTTGATAAAAAATGGTTAGTACAAAGCATTCCTATTCCACAAACTCCCACTCCACCCCCAAAGTCTGTGATACACTCTTGTAAAATCATAGATTCCAGGAAAAATTGGACTAAAGTTAAACAAGAACTACTAGAAAGAATAAATCAGACTTCTAGTTTTAGAAATCTTTTTTCTCTTTTTTGGAATAACCTAGAGCTTCTTTTGAGGATTCTGTAGTTTCTCCCTCAGAAACTCTTATCTCCTTTATGTAGAGCTATAAACTTACATCCAGTTCACCCTTCATTCAGACTATAGACATTACTATCAGTTGATCTGGAGAGGCTCCTAGGGAACAACTTGGAGAATGGGAAGTACAAAATGCTCTGAATTGCAGGGTTTTCCTTTAATCAAAAGCACTTAACTCCACCTTGAAGATCTGACACCTGTTCAAGACAGAAGCCAAGGCCTCTCCTCCGCCAGGTAGCCCCTGAATGTTTTGCCTGAAATCTACATTTGCTTAACTTTCTCAAACTGCTTCATGCTTTTTATAAGAAACTCTTAGAATAACAACATTCCTTACATATCTAAAAGTGATTTCTGTGCAAGAATCATATATTACTCCAGTTCAAAGGATTTTTTACAAATACTTTAAAGCCTATGATTGATTGCCTGATATGTGTTCTCACATAACAAAGATATAAAGGCTTTATGCTGATAATTGAACTTGCCCTAGCTATATCTCAGGGTTGTTGAGAGGATCAAATAAGAAAAAGCACAGAAAAGACTAATACATAATTGAGATTCTTTCATTGTGATAAAGGCAGATGGGGCAAAAGATAGATTACTGAACCTGAAGTCATGAAGACCTGACTTCAAATTTAACCTCAGACACTTACTAGCTGTGTGGCCCCTGGGCAACTCCCTCATCCTCTATCTAGCTTAGTTTCTGTTTCTATAATAGCTTCTAACACCCAGGATTTTTGTAATCATCAAATTTAATAATAGTCATAAAGTTCTTTGTAAATAATAAAACATAACGTACATGGAAATCATCATTAATAATATAGTCATTTGCTCATTTGAGGGCCATGAACCAGAGCTGGGATTCATTAGTTTTGGGAATTCTCGAGTCACTAAACTCAGGTCTATGCTTTCTTCATAACTTGTCACAGGCCTGCACAAGCTGCAGTTGGCAGACTGCTTACAACCTACAGGCCACGTGGAGCACACAAAAGGATTTTGTCTACATACAAAGGATATTTCCCTCTACCTTTGTGGTGGAGGCCACCTGAAATCCTTTGGTATACTACAAGCAACCTGAGGGTTATAAGTCCTCATAAACTCGGGTTGTGCAGTCCTGACTTATAGATTCAGACAGCTGTCCAGAACGCATGAAATGTAAGTGATGATCTAGGGGTCACACAATCAGAACATGACAGCTGCGGTACTTGACCCCAGGCTTTCCTGGGTTGGAGGCTTTATCTATACAAATTCATTCAATAAACATTTCTTAAGTGCCTACTATGTGCCAGGCACTTCACTAAGCACCAGGGATACAAAGAGTCAAAACATAGTCCTGCCCCCAAAGACTAATGGGGGACATCTAATGGTAAAAAATACTATGTGCATGTATGTATGTATGTGTGCACTGAACACATGGTTTTTCTTCATTTTTCCATCGTGCCTGACTCTTCATGACCCTTTTCAGGGTTTTCTTGTCAAAGATCCTCAATTGGTTTGTCATTTCCTTCTCCAGCTAATTTTTACAGATGAGGAAATTAAAGACAACAGGTTTCAATGACTTATCCAGGGTAACACAGCTAGTAAGTGTCTGAGGCTGAATTGGAACTCAGGTCTTCATGACTCCAGGCCCAGCTCTCCGTCTACAGAAATACACACACATATGCATATACACACACACATATACACACACACATACACACACACATGTAAAACTATCCTTTTTCTATTCTTTGCATGGGAAGATGTTTGCATTTTTTGTTTTTTAACTCTTTAAAATGTTTTTTGTTGTTTTAAAGAAAGGAAAAGGACATAAAATGTTTCTGAATTTTGGATTGTGTGTATATGTGTACACACACATACATATATATACATATACATATGTATCAGTGTGTGTATGGGTATGTACATATATATGATACATATTTACACATATACATACATTATATGTGTATGTATATGCATGTGTGTGTATATGTGTATATATCTATATGTGTATATATGAGAAGTAGTGAATAATTAACAGAAGGAGAACACTGGAATTGAGTGGATAAGGGACACTTCCTGTAGAACAGCAGTTCTCAACCTGTGTGTAGAGACCCCTTTGCGGGTCTAATGACCCTTTCACAAGGGCCACAGGGATCACCTAAGACCATTGGAAAATGCATATTTCTGATGGTCCTAGGAGCTAAGACATGGCTCCTCTATCAGTCTCCAGGAGGGTCTGCCCACATGCAGACACTCCCACATATAAGTATTAAAGGGTCATGGCATTAGGTAGGTTGAGAACCACTGCAAGTATAGAAGGTAGGACTTTAGTTGGTACTTAAAGCCAGACAGCTGAGTAGTAGGTACATAGAATCAGATTATTTCAGGTATGAGTGACAGACAGAGAAATGCTGAGAACTGAGAGATAGTTTCTTGTTTGAGAAATGGCTAGGAGGCCAGAGTCACTGGATCAAAAAGGACGTCTTGGGGAGTGATGCTTCCCATTCCTTGGCAGTGAGAGTAGAATCAGTTACACATTCTTAGACTTGGCTAAGTTGGAAATATGTGCTTTTTATTGTCATTATTTATTACACTGCAGGCCTTTTGTGGAAGTGGGGGAAAGGATTCAGAGGATGTGAGGGTAGAATAAGAAAATATTGATAAGCACATAAGAAAAAAAAAGAAAAGTGATCAACAAGAAATATTTGTTTGTTTTTAATCCATAGAAGGGAAAAGAAGGAAATTCATAAGATGAAATAGATAGGCAGGGCAATATTGGCATAATTGTGTTAAACTTAATGCGTACTATAAGAGCAATCTCTATAATAGTGAATCAAAGTTTCAAACAGATTCCTCTTTCTCTATTCTATGTGCATGATATGTTTGTATTTTTATGTTTTTAAGCTCATAATTTTTGAAATGTGTTGTTGTTACCATTGTTTTAAAAGATAGGAAATGGATATAAAATTCATCTGAATGTTGGATTCTAAAAGAGGAAATATTACCTTCTCTGTATGGCTTTTCAAAGGCATGTGAAGGCTCTATAAAAAATCCACTCATGTTTTCATGCTTTTTGTACACCAGCACAATTTTGAAATTGGGCCTTCCTTCTCTGACTATAGGGAGAGCTGCATTTGAGTGAAGAGCTAACGGGGTGTCACAGATAACTAGGTTCCTGGAGAGAGGAACACTAAAAGAAAGAAGATGATTCTTTCATTTTTGACTTTGCACTTTGGTCCCCATCACTATCCATGAGCTCCCCACGAGATTATAAGCTCCTTGAGAGTATGACCTATGCCTTATGCATTTTTGTGTCTCCTTTGGGACTTTGCACACAGCCATACTATCGACGTGCTCAATAAATGTAGACTGAATAAATAGCAAAACATCATGGAGACAGAATGAAAATCCAGAATTTAGAGAGGTAAAACAAATGAGACTGGAAACAAAAGGTAGGAGCCAGATTAGAAAAGAAAAAAAAAAAACAAGGCCCACAGCATACATGAAAGTTAATGGTGAAACTGAAAGTAGGAGGCAGTAATCTTGGGAAGTAAACAGACATTAGTAGGGTGTATCAACAATGCAGCATTCACAGTGCCTACAGTAACTATAAGGATGTGGATATGGTTATTAATCACAAAATGTAATAGGCTCTCAACATGGGAAATATGGCCAGAGCATTTATTCAAATACCAGAAAACTGAGTCCCAAAACCAGAAAGTCAAAGCCGACAGAGCAGTTATGAAGTTGGCACATGCAGTTAATGTAGTAAACACCTACATTCTCAAGCCTTCAAATTGGACAGGCTACTTCAGGCAAAGATCCTCCTCTCCTCACTCACTCAACTGTTCAGCATCCAGGCAGCTTGCTCAGGCCCCCTGCAGTTCCCATCCATGGCAGTCCTCAGTAGGAGTCCCTAGCAGAGATTCTGGCAGGTTCGAAGAAAAAGGATTTCAGACTGCAGATGCTGCTGCTGTCACTGCCACTACTGCTGCTTCTAGTCACCACATCACCAATGGGACGCTAGCTTGGTTCTGGCTTTCTCTTGCTCCACCCCTTTCTGCTATTTTAGCAAGTTCAAGGGCTTGGAAGATCTTCAAATACCAGTATCATTACATTCCACCTCAAGATATTTCGTGTCCCTTACTTGGCAAAAATACATTAACAATATATTTCATTCCATAGGTTAACACAATTTTACCACAATATTGCAAAGTTAGCACACAATAAACACAGAAAACAATATTTTAGGGTGGGGCTTTAGCACAAGCTCCCCATCATTCCCCCTGAACAAATGGGGTCCCAACATGTTGGGGTAAGGGTGAAGGTCTCTTCTTCCATGTTTACTTGCTGCTGAAATTGGACATAGCAATTGTTATGGGAATCTGAAAATCTTCCCTGCCCCTAGGCCCTTTGATAGGCTTAAATGGCTTGGAGAACCTTCTCTGATTTGAAAGTATACTCTGCCCCCTAATAGGCTGAATGTGTTCACATGGAGACTGTAGCCAGAGGTTTGTTTTCAGGAATGCCCAGATCTTATTACTTTGTGATTGGGCAGTGAGTCAAGAGGGCTGTGACATTCTCTGACCCAGGAGAAGGCTATATATACTGCTGATGTGAGGTTTTGCTTTGGGGCTCACTTTGAGAAGAGTTGTGTGATTTGTCCAGATGAGATTCTGGGCAGCCGTTGAGCCCCCTGGCTTTGAAAAACCCACATGTTGTTGCTTCCCTCTCTGGTAACTGAATAGGTATGGATGTATGGTCAGCTGGAAACCCATCTGCCAATCTGTTTCTTTGTCTGCTTGTAACTTCTGTTTGTAGTCTGTTTATATTCTCTGAAGTTCAGGGTGCTGACTTTATCCCCTGAACTAGGTAAATGATATATGTTTCTTTGATTAAAGAAAGATAGTTAACCCATTTTGAGTTGCTTTCCTTTAGAAAATCAGCTCTAAGAACCTGTGTTAGCAGTCACCCTGGGTATGCTGGGGTGCTTGCTCATACATAAGGAAAGAAATACAAAAAAAACAAGGCAAGGTTAAAAGAATTAAGACTGTTTTATTACTTAGGACAGTCAATTAGAGACATTAGGGGGAAAAATCATTGAAACTGACACAACACTACAGACAAGAAATCTTCATACATTGTATTATTTCTGTTTATTTCTCTCAGCCTGCTCCAACTGATTGTAAGATTCAATAAATTAGGACTTGTGCCATATTTAACCTTTTTTATTGCTCATATCTGAAAATCAAAACACAGTATTCACCATGTCACAACTCAACAACTTATCACAATAGTGAACACATAATTTTCACCAAAGTAGTCACATAGTTTTCAACAAAGTAAAATAATTTAGTAACTCAATCATTCAATCTTCTTTAAATAGGCTTGCCTCTTTAAGGGCAACAAAGTATAAAAGTCAAAATTCTATACCCATGGGGTGCAATTAAATGACAACTTCAACAGTCACTACTCAGTACCCTCTAAAAGGGTAATGGAAAGTACAAAGGCCATCCACCCCTGGGTCACAAGTAAATTACAATTTCATCAGTCAGTACTCAGTATCCTATTTCATCAGTCACTACTCATATAATTTCAAAAGTCACTACTCAGTATCCACAGAGAGGTCTTTTCATCTTGACTCAAGTCAGGCTTTTAGCTTTCGTGGTTCCTTCTTCTATGCTTCCAGCTCCCACCTGAACCTAATCACCTACCACATGAGTTCAAACTCAGACAGCTCCCATGTCCTTGCCCAGTTCTCCATGCAGTTCCTGTTCCATATCGAAGTTCACACTGTCCAGTAAACCTCAAGTCCTTCACAGTTCCTGTTTCTGGGAAGACAAAGCTTGACAGAGGTACAATAATAGTAATACAACATTGCCAGCATCATCATAAATTCACTATCTGCCTATGAAATCAACTCAGACCCAACAACAAGGTCTGTGAACTCAACACAAATCATCAATATAGAAATCAACACAGACCCACAAATAAGGTCCAAGGGGTCAGCACAAATCATCAATAAAGACCCAGGACCTCCAAAACCCTCCTCCAAGACTTCTGTAAACATATAAACAGGAAATTCTCATTCAGGGCTGCCAGTAAGGTCCCTGGGCTTCTGTACAACGTATCGCAAACAAACAGCAACACAGACAGAGCAGACAAACAGAGGGCCAGGATACCACTGAAGAGGTTTGGGAGACTGGGGTTCTGAGGGATCTCATATGAATCTCTAGTGGGTTCTTGTCTGGAAAGAATTTCATCAGACCCAAGCTGTCTTTTGGCAAAGTTTCAAAGTTTATTGTTATGCTTACTTAGCAGCAGGCAGGAGAAAAATGGGAACCTGAAAAATGCAGGTATCTAAGGTAGAGTTATAAAGGATTGTGCTCTGCAACAGGCAGGAAAAGGTTAAGGACAGCCTGCAAAGAGCTGGGGCTTAAGGCGCAGTTTTTATAACCATAAAAATATATTCAAAGGCTAATTATGCTAACTAGGTGGGTAAGGGTAGAGTTTGGGAGGAGTTTGGGAGGAGTTTAGGAGTGGTCAGTGCTTAAAGGAGCATGCACTTTTTGTATCAAATGCACAGGTGTGTTGCCCATAATTCACTGGGAAATCCCCCTGGGGAGGATCCAGAGGTGTGCTTTGGGGCTTGTGACATCACTAGGTTACTTTTGGTCAAGGATGAATGAGATACGTCCAATATGGCTGTTGGGAGGATAGGCTTGAACGTTTCCAAATCTGGGAACTAGACTGAATAGGGATTCGGGAGGTACCATATATTGATAACAACATTATCAAAGAGACAGAATTATCTCTTTGATAATGTTGTTCAAGGCTTTTGGGTGCAACTGGCCACTGAGAACAAAGGGGCTATGCAGTTCTCTAAGGGTTTGTTTATAGAATGCTATTGAAAGCTTGTTTCTAGGCAGACTTCCTATCTCAGGGTAAAGACTTTTAGGCTGGGGAAAGGGGAGAGGAAGAGTTAATGCTTTTAGGGCTGGGGGGAAAGTGTGAGTTTTACAACTTAATTGCACATGCCTTTTACAAACTGATATTATATACATGGGTACCCAAACACAAGTGAGATTTTACAAACTGAGGTTACAGACAAAAACATCACAGACCGCATCACCACAAGTTTTCTCCTTTTTGACTCTGTCACCAAAAGCATCCTCTTTCAGTTCTTCTTAATTCTGCTGTCTCTAGCCTGGGCCTCTCCTTATATATAGTAATTATCTCCTCCTTTTCCTGTTGCAGGAGTTCATGAGTTCTAGGGTTCACTAGTTGTGGGGTTCAAACCTGCTGTTTCTTAGGATTTGAATATAGTAAATAGACTTACAAGCTATTCTTACATCACATTTTTATATAAATAGTATTTATATAACAATATATATAGGAGGCTCAAAAGGAACTTGAACTGAAACAAGATGTTAATACAATAATTGAAGCAAGGTTTGAACTACTTCTGTGCTTGCCATTACACTCATGAAGAACTGCAAATAATAAGTGTTTGAATGAAGAAAAGAGAGGAAAGAAAATGACTATTAAATGACTACACCTGCTGAAAGAATAAAGGAAGGAAGGAAGGAAGGAAGGAAGGAAGGAAGAGAAAGAGGGAGGGAGGAAGGAAGGAAGGGAGGAAGGAAGGAAGGAAGGAAGGAAGGAAGAAAGGAAGGAAGGAAGGAGGAGAAGGAAGGATGGAGGAAGGGAGAGAGGAGGGAGGGAAGAAAGAAATAGAAAGCTTGTAGAGCCAAAAGCCTCTCGAGATCCTGATTCATGAGTATAAGCATTAATTTAAAATAAAACCAAGGGCTAGATAAATGAACTGAGCCATGTTACTTTTCTAAAGAATGGATATCTAAAAAAACAAATAAATTTTTTAAAAATAAAATAAAACAAAGAATTGATATCTGACAACAATACAAGAACCAATCCAATTTCATTTATCTTCTGCCCAATCCAAAAGCATTGTCTCTTGAAATAAATATGATGTTGGTATGGTTTGCTTGACATGCTGTGTTGGAGCCAATTTCAAATTTAATAGATTGATATATATCCAAGAAAAAGAAACACAACAATTGCCTGAGTGTATTGAAAAGAAGGGGAAGTTCTATGAAGTTCTGGTTTACCTCCTTGAAAAGTGAGCTTGGTTAAGACATCTGGGCCTTTAATTACCTTGCCATTTATTGCTGGTAATTCATAACAAGAGATAATTGTATAGACTTTTGAAGAATGTGGGTATATAATTACTACTAAGTAAAACATACAACTTTGGGAGACCACAGATAACTGGTGTTCTTTTTTTCTGTTTTGTTATTGTCAAGTCTTGTCATTACACTAACTAGCATTTTGTATCAAGCATGTCTGTCACATTGACCAATTCAGGCATGTAAATAGAATTAAGGAGAAAAAGAATATCTTGTAAGTCTGTTTTCTGACTATGTTCAGAGAGGATTATCATCGAGATGGCTCCTCCTGGGGAGGACAGGACATGATTATCTAACTATGGTGACTCACATAGGACATCTACAAAGTTATAAAATGATTACATTTTTTTAAAGTTGAAATATATTTGTTCTTAGTCTTCTGGAGTCATAACTATTTTTTTGCTTATAACATCTCTGCAAATACTTCAATCCCTGCTATGCATCTTTCTTTTTTTCAAACAATCAACATTAAGTGAGATTTTTTTAAGTGCTTCCTCTATGAGAAGCACTGAGCTAAGCACTTTTTATGCAGGCTAAACAACTCAAGTTGCTTCAACTATTACTAAATGCCCCGCACAACTTTTGTTGGCTTCCTCTGGAGAGTCTCCAAATTATTGAATATTCTTCCAAACATCTCCAATCTAAAATTTATGAAGTTAATTTTGAACCCCAGGGGAAGACTATATTTTCTTAAAACTTTTGTTTGTTTTTAGTTTACATCACTCATTTCCATGAGATTTTGATTTATTCCCCATTTTTCCCCTATCCACCACCCCAAAACAGTGATCCCACTGTATACACCCTCCCCCAATCAGATCTCTCCTATATCCTCTCCCATCACCCCTTTGAATTTCCAGTAAGGCAATATAGATCTCCCTACCCCAGTGACTGTATATTTCTCTCCTTCCTTTTCCACCTCCCACTTGTTCTGTTGTCTACTTTGTCCCCATCCCTTTATAAAAGTGCATGCTTCTAACAACCCTCCCCCCCCCCCCCGCTGCCAATCTGCCCTCTCCTTCATCTCCTTCCCCCTACTCTCCTGGAGGCCAAGGTACCCAATGTAGAGTGTATGTCATTCCTTCCCTAAGACAACTTCCTTTTGCCTTCCTGTTCTTTTCTTCCATTGTAACAGTTATCCCTTGCTTCTTCTATATGAGAGGACTAACTCCATTCTGTCTCTCCCTGTCTCTCATACTATTCCTCTCCCACCTCTCAATTTCACCTTTTAAAATATCCCCTCCTGTTCAATTGATCCTACACTCTCTATGTACACATATATATGTACGCACTCACAAATGTAACCATACACATATATACCCTCCTATATAGACATATGTGTATGTATATATACATATATGTATATATTCACATTCATATATATATATAAAATATATATACATATATATTATATGCGTGTGGGTGTGGGTGGGTGTGGGTGTGGGTGGGTATGGGTATGGGTGTGGGTGTGGGTGTGGGTGTGTATAACATTTAAATTCCCTTCAACTATTCTCATACTGAAAAAAAGTCTCAGAAGTTATACTTATGGTTTTTCCATGTTGGCATGTAAATAGTTCAAATTTGATAAGTTACTTATGAATTCTTTTCCAAGTTTACCATATCATGTTTCTTATGTTTGAATGTCAAATTTTCTGTTCAGTTCTGGTTTCTTCAGCAAGAATGCTTGAAAGTCCTCCACCTCACTGAATTGACCATATTTTCCCTTGGAAAGTTAAACTCAATTTTGCTGGGTAGGTGATTCTTGGTTTTAATCCTAGCTCCCTTGATCTCCAGAATATCATATTCCAGGCCAATTTGATCCCTTAATGTAGAAGCTGCTAGATCCTGGATTATCCTGATAGTGTTTCCACAGTATTCAAATTGTTTCTTCTCGGCAGCTTATAATATTTTCTCCTTGATCTGGAAGCTTCAGAACCTGGCTATGACATTCCTAGGAGTTTCCTTTTTGGGATTTTTTTTAAAGAGGTGATTGGTGAATTTTTCAAGTTCTATTTTGCCCTCTGGTTCTAAAATATCAGGGTAATTTTCCTTGAGAATTTCTTGAAGAATGCTTTCTTGTTTCTTTTTTCTGATCATGGCTTTCAGGTAGTCCAATAATTTTTAAATTGTCTCTCCTGGATCTTTTATCCAGGTCAGAGGTTTTTTAAGGAGATATTTCACATTGCCTCCTATGTTTTCATTTGTTTGGATCTGTTTAATAGTATTTTGATTTCTCATAACATCATTTACTTCCATTTGCTCCACTCCAATTCTGAAGTAAATATTCTCTTCAGAAAGCTTTTGAGATTCTTTTTCCATCTGGCAGATTTGACTTTCTAAGGCATTCTTCTCTTCATTGGCTTTTTGGGCCTATTTTGCCATTTGAGTTAATCTATTCTTTAAGGTGTTATTTTCTTCAGTCAGGTTGCTGACTCTTTTCATGTGTTTTTTTGCATCATTCTAATTTCTCTTCCCAATTTTTCCTCAACTTTTCTTATTTGTTTTTTCAAAATACTTCTTAAGCTCCTCTATGGCTTGTAACAAGTCTATGTTTTTCTTGGAAGCTTTTGGTGCAGGAGTCCTGACTGTGTTGTCTTCCTCCTGTTCCATGCTTTGATCCTTTTTATTCCCCAAAAAGGAATCTAAAGTTCGATTGCTGGGTTTGTTTTGCTTCCTTTGCCTGCTCATGTTGGCAGTCAATTACATGACTTTTAAGTTCAGTAGAACTCTGCTTTCAGAGGGGAGAGCTCTGTCCCAAATCACTGGAGTTTTTGCGGCTCCCAGAGCTATTAGGAGGCCACAGTTTCTGCAGCCCCCACCAGCTTTGACTTACTGAAAACACACCTCAGGATCACCGCCCAAAACCGTGATCCCCATCCAGGGAGTTTAAGGCAAGAGCACTTAGCCTCTGAATGATTGCTTGGCCCCCCTGCAATCTGTTCACTTCAGCTACTTCTGTTCCTATGGCAGTCTGCTGGGCCCTCTCTCCTAATTTTATCTGAGTTCCACTGACCTTTCACTTATTTTTTATTTCTTATGGGTTGGTAATTTTGGAAACCACCACAGCTACCAGTGATTCACACTCCAGGAGTCTCTTGTTCTAATAGCCCTTGGGCTCCACTTGCAGGTTCATGTTGTGCCAGTCTGGGCCCCCAGCATGCTGCAATGAACACATTACCATCTGCTTTCCAGGCTGCCTTCGGTGAGAGCTGTGTTACTCTGTCATTTTGTGAGTTCTGGAGGTTTAAAATTTGTTTAGAGTCATATTTTATAGGTTCTTGAGGTCTTTATGGGGAAAGCTGCAGAGTTTTGCTGCTTCTATGTCACCATCTTGACTCTGTAGTGGAAGACTTTGTAATAACTGCTATTAAATTCCTGACATTCATCAGAATGTAATTACCTTTTTTCAAGTTCTGAGTGTTCTTTCCCATGTAAATAACTGATTTGTTGTGTTTTATTTTGTTCTTTCAGTGTTCATTCAATGTTTATCACCATGCAGATATCACAACTTTAGCTAGAACAAAGAGAAAGACAAGAGGGAGATCAGTTTTTTATAGTTATCTGAATGGCACTCACTAAAACCTGAAAAGAGAAATCATTCTAATGTCCATAAAACTGCATTGAAAGAATGAACTCATCCTTCTAATGAATAGGAGAAGCAATGGAGGAGAAATCCATGTTTACTCTGAAGGAATGCTGGATAATCAAGCTTCCATGCCTCTCTACATATGAGATTACCTAAGACTAATACCTTCCCTAAGCTTGACATTATTTTTCCAACATATTTTTAATTAGATCTTTCTCACACCATTCCTGATATGGAGGCTATTATTATGAACTGTTATTCACAACTCACAAAACCAGTGGTTCTCAATCTTCTTAATGCTGCAACCCTTTAATACTCACATGTGGGCATATCTGCATGTGGGCAGACTTGCCTAGAGACAGATGGAGGAGCGAAATTTGTGTTTTCTGATGGTCTTGGGCGACCCTTGTGACACCTGTGAAAGGGTTGTTTTACCCCTAAAGAGGTCATGACCCACAGTTTGAGAACCACTGCACTAAACCAATGCCCTATTTAGCAAGAGCTTACTGAGACTACTGTTAAAAGCAGTTACTTCCTGAATCAGCCCTGGGTGACTCTTTTCTTTTTTGCTTTTTTGGAAGGGGAATAAAGGGAACTGGATGTTAAGTGACTTTTCCAAGGTCACACATCTAGTTAGTGTTAAGTATATGAGGATGGATTTGAAATCAGGTCCTCCTGACTCCAGGGCCAATACTCTATTCACTGTGTCACCTAACCACCCCCAGCACTGTGTGATTCTTTAAAGAGAAAAGAAATTTTAAAAATCTCTAAAACTTCAAATGTCATCTCAGCTTTACAGTAAAGATTTAATAATCACAATTATATGGTGATTTCTCCAATTTTCATTACCTTGAAAAATGACTGATATAAAGGAAATGGGGAGGATGGGGTAAACATTTGGCAGTGATATTGCAATAGCCAAGGGAGAACAAAAAAAATTGATTCTAGTCTTTTAACTTCACTTAGTGAAGCAATTGTGTACATATCACATCACCTACTTAGAATTTTGTTTCCTCGAATAAAAATAAAAATAAAAACCTTATGTTAAGTAGTTGGTAGTGTCCTGTTTCCTCTAATTTTCTAGGATTCTTTGTTAGAAGCCATAACAAAAGAAAAATGTTGACAATTAATATAAGATGAAGGGGAATAAGAAGAGAGAGAGAGTGAAAATCTAGACTAAAAAGGGGGGGGCAGACAAGTTATCAAAGGGAATGGAAGCCATTCCAAATCAGCATCAGTTGGAGGATCTAGGTGCATTTATCTTAGAGGAAAACAAAAATAAAGGTAACAAACGGCTGATACCAATCTTTTTGATTAATTGATACCAACTTAGTCTCCATAATGTAAATGTTTTCTCCCATTAATTCCTTCAATGATCCATGCTTCTGTTACTAAGAAGAGTGAAAAAGTAAGCTATGGAAAAAACAAAGATTAATGTGATTTCATGGAAAGCATAGGGGATTTTGAATTAGGATTTCTTGACTGTGTAATAGTAATGAAATTTGAAGACCCCTTTGTCTTGCCAAGCTGAGAGGTACTTAGGGCCTAGTTTCAAATTAAGCCTTTGTTTTTTGGAGGGCAGTTGGGGTTAAGTGACTTGCCCACGGTCACACAGCTAGTTTTTATGTTAAGTGTCTGAGGCCAGATTTGAACTCAGGTACTCCTGACTCCAGGGCCAGTGCTCTATTCACTGCACCACCTAGCCACCCAAATTAAGCCTTTGTTAAAGGAACAGAAGGTATGAATCCCTGTTCCTGACATAACAGGAAGGAGCTGAACAAGGAACACCTGTTGCTGATGTGATAGGGAGGGGCTGAACAGGGAGAAGCTAATATATAGAAGAGCACAAGGTGGACAGTCAGAACTTCTTGGGATCAGCCTCATGGAGGTAGAGCAACTGCAACAGAAAGAGAGACAGACAGAAAGAGAGACAGAGAGATAGAGACAGAGAGCCAGAGAGGCTGGGCTGCTGCAGTTGGACTGGAACTTCTGTGGAGAAAGTGATTTTGATTTCGAAAACAGTGCTGGTGAAGACTTTCAAGGGCCAGCTGGAGCTGCTGAGGACTTCCAAGTGTGTCTGTACTTTGTCTCTCTGTGGCTCTATTAAATTTTCTCTTCCCAGGAACAGAAACTATGAAGGACTTGAGGTGGACTGGAGACTGTGAGCTTCAATATGGAGCAGAAACTGCATGGAGAGCTGGACAAGGAACTGGGAGCTGTGTGCCTTTGAACTCAGGTGGCAGTTGGTTAGATTCAGGAGGGAGCTGGGACCATGGAAGAGAGACCATGGTAGCTGAAAGCTTGCCACGAGTCAAGATGAAAACACCTCTCTGTGGGTACTGAGTAGTGACTAATGAAATTGTAATGTACTTGTGGCATAAGGGTGGATGGCTGTTGTACTTTCCACTACCCCTTATGAGGGTACTGAGTGGTGACTGCTAAAGTTGTAACTTAATTGCACCCCCATGGGTGGGGGGCTTTGACTATTATACTTTGTGATTGCATTAAGGACTCTATGATTTGTTAAATGAATGTACTTTGTTGAAAACTGTGTGACCACTGGGGTGAAATCTATGTGGCCAATTTGGTGATAAGTTGATGAGTTGTGACATGGTGAATGCTATATTTTGATTTTCTGTGATAAGTTGTAACATTGTGAATGCTGTACCTTGATTTTCTGTAAATATTTTGCTCTGATTTGTTATGTAATATATAGTTTGCTATACTATATAATGAGAATCTTGAAAGCTGTTCACAGTAGCAGTCCTCTGGTAAGTTGTTTGTGCTTTGCTTTACAGACTGAAATCCTAGCCCAGTTACATTCTGCTAAGCAACAACAGACTTGAGTACAAGATTGAACTAGACTTGAGATTTCAGGGATAGGAACCCTTTTCAGATTTATTAAACACAGTACCTATTCTATGCTGGAAACTGTACTTAGCCCTGAGAATAGAAAGAAAGGTAAAGGACAATTCCTGCTCTAAAAGAGATCATATCCTATTGGGAAAGACACACAAAGAATTATGTGAAAATAAGCTAAATTAAAGAAAATTGGAAATAAGAAATAAAGGGATTAGAATTAAGAGGAATCTGCAGACTTCTTGTAGAAGGTAAGATTTTGTCTGAGACTTGAAGGATGCAAGAAAATCCAAAAGGTAGATTAGGAGGGAGGTTGTGCAGCCAATGAAAATACCTGGATTTAGTACATATAGTGCCTTCTTTGAGGAATACACTGAAGTGCAAGATGGGGATGGGGAGGACTAAGGTGAGAGAAGACTGGAAAGGCCAGTGAGGAAGGCAGATCAGGACTTTAAAATTATGTTAACTAGTACTACGCTCATGTTATTTTATAAAATTTCCATTATGGAATGAATATAAGAGGAGATGGAATGAGGAAATGAAATATGTTCTTTTATTTTAAAATTTAAACTATACAAACAGCCTACAAAGAAGAATGTTATCTGTGCTTTTTAGAAGGTAAGTTCCTCTAAAGAAGGGACTGTCTTCTCTTATTATTATTATTATTTTTTGGTCGTTTATCCCCAGTGCAAACATAGTACATTAATAAAGGTGACTAAATGACATTCAGTGTGTGGGGATTATTGAAAGAAATAACTTTGGACATCATGGGAATGAGGGAGGAGTGAAATATAATTTATCATATTTAATATCCTGCGTTTAAATAATAAGGAAACATGGCATAAGCAAGCACAAGTCTCATTGTCTTTTAGCTGAACATTTAATCTCTATTAAGTACACAGATAAAATCACATTTTCTCTTACTGAGCAAACTCATTTTATCCTGAACTCAATGACTTCAAAAGTCCACAAAAGATGGGTGGGGGCTAATACCTTCTAATTTTGGGACTTTAGGTGAGTCACTTAAGCCTTCCAGTGCTCATGAAGGGACTGGACTAGAACAATCATATTCCAAATGTTTTCAAGTAAAAGGACTTTTTGTGAATGTTCACAAATTATGTGGATGCCCCAGATGAATTTTCAATATACACTGATTGTTAAAATTCATAACAAATAAATTGGAAGAAATTCAGTGGATACATTAAGAGAATTTATATTTTTTAGTCACAATATAAAAAGTAATAGTCACATTTCATTTTTGAAGATCAGCAAAATCCTATTAGGTATAAATGAAGCATCAATAATATAAAATTGTTAATACAAACCCCCATTACTCACATTTCTTTGTTGGAGCTAAATAAAGGTCAAAAGAACAATACTTGGTCTATATCAATAGATCTGCTGATCTCTGGAAATAAATCTGCATATCTTCCCTTCATCTCTATCTCTGTAATAATTTAAGGAGTGATGGACTAATGATTTCTAGTTTCTAACTTATCTGATTATGAATTTTCCATGACACAAAGAGTAACCACTTGTGCCTAGAGGAGGCTTAACTATATTGAAAGCAGCAACAGGTTGGGGAACCAGTTAGCTCAACTCTAGTATGACATCATAGCTTTCATGGTGGAGATTAAGGTTGGCTGGTCAGTACTTAATACTCTTTTGCACGCTGCCTTGAAAGAAAAAAAAAAGAACTGAATCCATACTAGGATTTGTTCTTTAGGATATGGCTAGGGCATTATCCTATTTTATTTATTTATTTTTTTAGGTCACTGCCTTCTCTTTTTTGCCTCTCTTGTATCTGCTGATTTGATCAGCTATACTCAGTGTAAATAATGACTTTTCTTTTAGCTTAGGAATAATATGATGACCCTTAGGACCCTCTACAGAGTTTGCATAAGAGATAGATAGATGGATAGATAGATAGATAGATAGATGATAGATCTTTATTTGTCTATCTACCTATTTAGCTTTATAACTTTACTAGATTGGAGCCCCAGTTAGAAAATTATTATAAATATCCTAGTGTTACAGTTTTTGGGGGTCAGGCTGTATAGGTTTCACCTATACCCTTCCTCAACAGGCTTCGGGCATCCCCAGCTCCCAGCTTCTGCTTCCTCCGGGAGAAACAGCTGCACAGAAAACTTAAGACACAGGGCTTGCTTCTTGCTACTTTCTCTTAGGCTTGGCGTGGCTAGAACTCCCTCTCATTCTCTAAGCTTGGCGTGGGACTGGAACTCTTCTTCAGAACACAACACTTGCTTCTACCTCTCTAAGCTTGGCGTGGCTGGACTTTCATCTGCCTCTGGGTAGCCTGTATTAAAGTCCTTTCTCCAGGGACCCTTAGGGCCCCTCGCCTGGCCTTGCCCTTGCCACAGCTGAGCCAATCATGCATCACCCCGAAGGCGGAGAGATAATCCTGTTTATCACAAACAGGTGTAACCTTCGCATTCTGGCCCGAGGTAATCACGGGCCTGTTAGTTGAGGACGGTTCAACCCATTACCAACAAGAGCCCCAACATCCTAGAAACTTATTTTCATGTGAATTTCTAACTAACCTTTGGCTTCTTTTTATTTCTAGATATAAAAAATGTCTAAATGAAAGTAGCTAGTAAAATATATTACTGTTCCTACTACTGGATTGGAAGGGAAGTAGGAATTGGGAAATAATAACAATTTGGTCACGGAAGAAGCAAGTATGAATGGAAATATTAGTTTGAGTTCTCTTTTGCTAGATGACTAAAGGTGCCTGTAAACTCACCATAGTCTGTCTCCACTGCCATAGCTAAGATATATGCTTATTGTTCATTTTGTTTGCTGCCCCTGTGCCATGAATTATTTCCTTCTTGGTTCATTAAATCCAAAGTAGCACTAGAACCACCCTCCACACCACTGTTGCTAATACTTACCTTTCATAATTCTCAACAATACTAGTTCCCTTCTCTCTCAGGCTATATGAGTTTCTTTAAAAATTCTCAAGCACCCACTTTGCAGATCAAAATCACAATAATCCAAAATCCCTCTCCAGTCTGAAAGAGTTTGCTTATCTTTCTGAAATAGAAATCCCAGAATTCCAGGAAATTCTCAGTTATTGTCCTTTCCAGAATTCAATAGAAACTGTAAACTTTGACAGCATCAGTCTATTAACAAGCATTTAATAAGCATCTATTCTATGCCAAGCACTGTACCAGGCACTGGAGATTCAAAGGCATTAACAAAAGAATCTCTAACATCTAGTTACTTAATGCTTATTGGGACAATACATACATACATGCATACTTTGTTATGAATATCCTAGAAACTTATTTTCATGTGAATTTCTAACTAACCTTTGGTTTCTTTTTTATTTCTAGATACAGAAAATGTCTAAATGAAAGTAGCTAGTAAAATATATTACTGTTCCTACTACTGGATTGGAAGGTAAGTAGGAACTGGGAAAGAATAACAATTTGGTCGCTGAAGAAGCAAGTATGAATGGAAATACAGATAGAGATATAGATCAGTAGATATATAGATAGATAAGTAGAAAGAAAGAGATAGATAGATAGATAGAAAGGTGATAGATAGATAGATAGATAGATAAGACAGACAGACAGACAAATAGATGGATAGATAGATAGATAGATAGATAGATAGATAGACAGATAGATAGATAGATAATGGATAGATAGGGATATAGATATATACAAATTGTTCACAAAATAAATGTAAGATAACTTGTAGAAGTCAATGACAATATTTAGCATCATACAAAAAGTGGCAGAGTTGAAGAAAATGACACTATCAGAAAATATGGTACAGGAAAAATATATGAGAAAGGCTAAAGGTACATTTGCAATATGTAGCAATCCCAATTATCTTCAATCCTGAGTACTTCATTCAAGAGGAGTCAGTTGACACTAGATAAAGGAAGCTGGGTGAAATAATGGATAAAGTTTGAGAACTGGAGTCTTGAAGAGTTGAGTTCAAAATCACCCTCAAACACTTCCTAGCTGCTTGACTATAGGAAAAACCACTAAGCTCTGAGAGCCTCAGTTTTCTCATTTGTAAAATGTGGATTAAAAATACCTACCTACTTCCAAGGGGTTTTCAGTAGATCAAATGAAATATTGATAACAAAACACATTTAAATCAAACTTTAAAATACTAAATAAATGCTCATTATTGTCACAGGGTAGCTGTTCTTATTACTGTTTATAGAAAGCAGAGTTCACAATAGTGGAACATATTTTAAAAGACATATATATATTGGTTAGCCATGACACTTCCTGAATAAGGTACGTTAAGTGGACATCATGTTTTTGTATGTTGCCCCGTCCATTAAATTGTAACCTCCTTGCGGACAGGGGTTGTCTTTATTTGTATTAATTATAGGGTATATATAGTATATAGGGTGTATTGAGGTGTGTGGAGTGTTCATTGATGACCTACATCTCTGGTGTGAGGGCTTGCTGAGTTCTTTATAGAGCTATTCATCCACCTTTAGTGTCCATATATCACCATTTCTCACCTGTGGTTCCAAGAGATTGCAGCAGATGCGTTAAACCAAGTAAAGGGTAATTGAGAGGTCTCAAACCTGTTGGAGAGGTAGGCGAATGTCCACTCCAAGCTTGTGAAGAATTTCCCTGGCAGAATGAGAGGATGAGAACAATTTGCTCCAATGGCCATAAAGGCAGCTAAAGAAGACACTATGGATAGCTTAGACCTTGATCAAATAGAAAAAGTATTCATGTCTTCCCCTGCATCCTGGGCCATCACCAGTCATCTTGACTTTTACCCTCCCACATGACTCTGGAAAAGTGAGAGACACTGATGCTTCTATGTAATTCTGCCCCCTTAAATCCAGTTCATGTGCAAGTCCAGTCATAACCCATCACCCACTATTTTACCTTGATATTGTGATGTCATCTTTGAAAACAAAGGATGAACAACAACATCCTAAGTGCTAAAAACAATGCCTGGTACATAGAAGATGCTTAACAAATGTTTATTTAATTGTATAGAGGAGCTGGTGATTTACCCCCTTATTGGCGGTCTTCAACCAGATGTTTGATGGCCACTTGTAATGTCTGACATAGAAAGGATAATTATTTAATTATAAATTGACCTCCATGCTCCCAGAGACCCCTTCTAAGCCTGAAATTCTGTGATATTTTTGGCTTTCAAGCTCAAAAGGAGTCAACAATAGAGCATGACAACTGAAAAAGCTTATCTGCTCTCAGGCTTCATGGAAAAGATGGATGCTATCCAGAGTCAAAGTGGCAATGACACTATTGTACTCTTCCCAGATGAGAGTTTTGTGTTCAAACTGTACAACAGGAGAGGAAATATTGTGTTATCAAGTACAGAGGCAACATTGGGACCAGGAAGACGAGTTCAATTCTTGTCTCTGAGATATACAGGTTGTGTCACTGGGGAAATATCCTCACCTCTTAATCCTATAAACTCTGTTCAATGATCTAAGAACAACATGGAAAGAATGGCATAGAATAACGAATGATATGAGCAGAACCAAGTGAATACAGTATAGATAGATATGTGAGTGCGCACATGCATATATACACATGTACATGCATACATATATGAACATATACAATAATGGTAATACTGTTTTTAGAACAATTTTGAATGAATAAGTTAGTCTATTTTCAATGCCCAAATTAACTAGAAAGGCCATATGAAGAAAGACACCATCTGGATGCAGAGAAAGAACTGATAAATAGATGTGTGTATGTGTGTGTGTATGTACATATGTATATGTATAAATGTATGTGTGTACATATGTATATGCACACATATATACATATGTGCATGTGTGTGCATATATACATATATGAATATGTGTGCCTATCTATATGTATGCACTCATGCACATACATATGACCATTAATACATGAACTGTATATGTATGTGATATATATATGCATAAACATTCATATATATACACACACATACATAGCTATAGAAACCCATATATTGTCTAATGGTGATCATTACAGAGGGAGGGAAGGGAAGAAAAAGATATTTTACAAGAAAATTTTGTTGTATATTGGAAAGGAATTGCAAGTTATGTGTAGTAGATTCCAGTTTCATGTACAATCATCTTTTTATTGTCCTGTGTCATGGGAATGCTTGTTAAATTTAAAAAAACATAAAATTTGTAAAAGACTTTAAGTTGAAGAAAAGATGCCACCCTTTCCTGGTAGAGAAACTTTCCTTATTTAGGAGTTTCTTATACCAATGAAATCAATGATCTATTCTCTGCTCCTTACCCTGTCCCTACTGTGTGCAGTTTCTAGTTTTCTGATTTTTTAAGTCTTCTATATAATTTTTTTATTTTGTCCTCTAAATAATACTTTGTTGTAAGATCTCTAAGAAAATGAGTCCCAGAAAAACAAAACAAAACAGCAAAAACAACAACAAAAAAATTACCTGCACAGAAAGAACTCCCTTACCCAAGAAATTCCTAAGTGAAATTACAAGGCCAGTTCTTGTCCCTATCTGGACAATACATTTTAGAAAATGCATTGACAAACTAGAGTCATCCAGAAGTAGATGCTTAGGACATTTAATTTTTTTAGAAGTTCATTTCCAAACTTGTAGTTATCTTAGGTATTACTGGCTATTTGGGCTAATCAAGTATTCCGAGTAATAGACAGTACCTTGAGCATCCTGTGTCCAAAGTAATCTGTGTTTTCTGATAATCCTACTCTCTTTAACAAGATTTGGCATCTAAATCCAGAAATATAATTTGTCTTTCCCCTTCTACAAGCACTTACAAAACCTAAAAGTGCCTAGGTTCTACTCATCCCCCACTTCCAACAACAGACTTGAAGAGAATCCTCGACCTGATAGTCTGGGAAGGGACAGAATTTGGAAGGAATGCAAGAGTCGTACCTAACTGCCAAAATCTAGGAGATCCTTCAGTGGGAGAAAAGGCATGGGGGAAATGTGAGTAAATGCCAAGACATACCCCAGAAAGGTTAATCTGATTAGTTAGGCAAGGGTCAATGGGACAAAGGTACCAAGTACAGGAAATGGAATTCCAAGAAGCTCATGTACAACTTGATTCTCTGAGAGCACAATGGACGTTTAGGGCTTTTTCAATCTGTTTCAACTCTGTGGCATTGATTCACCACTATGTATTGGCTGGCATCAATCTATCCTGTCCTTATGTGTTTGCTGCTCCCTGTGACTCCTCTACACAAATACTCATATAAACCAAGTTGTTTACTGTTTTTCACCTTAATACACAATACATACATTTTCTTCTCCGAGTCTTTTTAAAATGTTCGGCTTATCTCCATTTTTTTCTTCGGACTAATTTCTATGCCTCTAAATCCTACTCTCCCTCTCAATCCTAATCCAAGTCCCATATCTTTCAAAGAGGCCTGACAATGACAATATTCTCTCAGAATACAAATTTTGAGAGCTGGAAAGGACGTTTTCAGTCATCATCAATGTATTACACAAAATTAATCTCTGCTATAATACTTAGCAAGTGGATGCCCAGTAGTCACTAAAAATGGCTAAATAAAGGGACACCTCTTTAGGCAATGCTTTACATTCCAAGACAACTTTAGCCATTAGAAAGTTGTGTTTGTTTTTTACACAACATTCCAACCAGGTTTATCTCATTACAATTTCCATCCATTTCTCCTAGTTCTGCCTTTTGGGATCAGGTCTAGTTTTTCTTCCACAAAACAGAACAACTCCTCAGATACTTTGAGGCAACTATCATATGTCACTGACTTTTTTCTTCTCCAAGAGAAGCATGCCCATTGCCTTCAACTGTTCTTCACATGGCATGGGTTCAACCCTCCCCTCGCTCTTCAGGATGTTTAACTTCTTTATTATTTTTCTTCTTAAACCAAGGTGCCCTGTACTGAGCACAATCCTCCAGTAAAGATCTCACAATGACAAAGGACAGAGCCCCACTATCTTCTCTCTGTTTCTAGAGTCAAAGCCCCTTTTGATATAGCCACAAGCACATTATCGTTTTTTAGCTACCACATCATAGAGTTAATGGATATAAATATTACAGTCCACTAAAGTCCCCAGATTGATTTCAGAGCAACTAATGGCTAACCATGCTCCCCTATCTTACACTTGTTAAGTTTATTTTTTTATATCCAAGAGCAATTTTCTATATTTTTCCTCTAATGAACTTCATCTAACTAAATTTGACATAATGTTCTAACTTGCTAAGATCCTCATTTCTCATCAGGCAGCACTGTAAGCCCCAGAAATTTCTTCATCCTGGAAGTTCATTCTATCCCTGGAACTTAGACACTGGAAATACCCTTTGCTGCTGTGTCTCTCTATTGCTCTGATTGGATGGCTTCTCCCCAAATGTCCCTTTAAGGAGACCCAATACAACTATATGTCATTCAACTCTAGGCCAAACTCCAGACTTAATCTACTATACTCTGACTTAAGATATCATTTCCCCTTCTCTTTTTCACCCCCTTTTATATGTTGTCTTCCTCTATCACAATGCAAGCTTCCTTAAAGCAGGCACTACTTGTATGTATATTACAAGCATTTATTATGTGTTAGCCCCTGTGCTAAGTGCTTTTTACAAGCATCATTTAATTTAATTTGATCCTCAAAACAATATTGCAAGGTAAGGGAAATTATTATTCCCATTTTATAGTTGAGAAAACTAAGACAAGCAGATTAAATTAGTTGTTCAAGTCACACATGTAGTAAGTGTATGAGGCTGAATTTAACTGCAGAAATATGTATAATATATGTGTGTGTAAGTGACAGGGGCAAGATTCAAACTCAGATCTTTTTTACACTAAATTTAGTCCTCTATCCCATATACCACCTAACTGCTTCTGAAATCAGTGGAAATTTTGTAATACATAAGGAAAAGAAGGAAATGCCTTAGAATAGTCGTGTCAAAAGCAGAATGCTACTCCCAACACCCCCAATAGCATCTAGAATGAAAATGATATACTTCCAAATTTTATTTTCATGCACTAATTTACTTTTGTTTAAGGAGAAATATATAAATATTTTCAGTTTTCTAAATCAAAGGTGACCAAAATCTTTACGTAAAGTTCAATGGCCTCTGTTTCTTTTTTGATTTTGACACCGTTGCCTTAGAGCATCTATGTTCATGGAACCTCATTAGGGGACTATCACAATGGTCAAGGAATGATGTAATAAGTTCTTGAACTATAATAATAACTTGGCAAGTGAAATGGAGGGTTGTATTTTCTTTGTTGGCAGGGACCAAGTCCTATACTTCTTATCAAATACAGCAACCAAACCCCTTAGTAGCTGAGTAACTATGTGTTAAATTGTGTTAAATTAGCCTGCCTCCTGCTCCCCAGGCTTCTGCCCTAGTCTGGAATGCCCCATCATGGAAGTTCAGTGATGACTGGACTTGAAGACTGGATCAAAGGAAAAGAGATGGAAATGTATCCTTCCCTTCCTTACACTTAGATGTCATCAGAGAGAATGTCACACTTGGTCATCATCCATTCTACTGTAATATATTGGACATGTGTGCACACACATATCTATGTGTATATGTATATATGTATTTGTATATATGTATGTATGTATATGTAAGTGTACACATGTGTGCATACCCCTACATACATGTGTACAGAGTGAAGAAATATGAGAGATAAAAATATGTGTGTAAATAAATGTATGTGATTGTATGTGTCTATACATGCATAATTGTACACACATATGTGCATATGTATGTATTTATGTAAACACATGTAGTGTGTACAATTAAATATGTGTATATGTGCACATGTTTATATATACACATATTTATTTATTCATTTGTTTACCTAGTATGATTATTTGCCTATTTTCTGCCATTACAATGTGAGCTCCCAAAGGCAGAGACCATTTAAAAACTTTTTTTCATCATTCTTAGTATTTGTAGTACTTTGCACACTGCCTGGCACAGAATCAGCTCTTAGAAATGATTGTTGATTGCTTGTTATTGGATGGGAAATTCCAGAGTTAGAAGGCATCTCACCTCTAGTCCAACCCTAGACCCAAAGTCTGCAGAAATCCCTCCTGCAGCATTGCTGACATCATTGATTCTGCTCAAACCTCTATAATGATGAAGAACCCAACAGAGGAATTAAGGGAATGTGGTGCATTCACACACACACACACACACACACACACACACACACGAAAGCAGCATCCCATACAGCATGATATTCATAATTAGACTGCAGAAACATAGGATCTGATGGCAGACCTGAGTACTAATCCTCTCTTCATTGCCTTTAGCTATGGGACTTTAGCTAAAACTCTTCTCTTCTCAGAGCCTCAGGGCTCTGATCTGTGAAATGAGTGGCCTAGGTAAGAATTTGGGGGGGGCGGGGGTGGGGGGGATTCCATAATTTCCAGTGCACAATGTTATGATCCTGTCTCCACTATATTAGCATCATTGAATCAAATACAATCTCACACCTTCAACCACTGAAATCCAAGAACAATGAGATGGCAGTGCAATCAAATTCAATAGTAAACATTGTGCTATTTCAGGACAACCAGCCATATTTTCTATGATGGTAAAGAAGCAAAGACATAGACTGTGCCAAGAGCTGATGATTTAAGAGTGGCATGTGTTGGCAGTGATTAAAATTAAAACTAATGAGCAAAATCACCTGCAGGGAATAACAAATTTTAAAGAGATAACAATACTTTAATTGTTCCTTTTGTTGGAAGACACAGCACTACTGCAGAATGCTATGAAGCTAAATGCTTCTTTATTTTGGTTCAATATATTATCTCATAACAAGAACTTGTATTTAGGCAATGTGGTTCAGTAAGTTCAAATATATTCTTTCCCATGAACTTATCTGTGGGTTCTTAAGTAAGATCCAGAACCTCCAGGCTTCAGATTTCATCATCTGTAAACCAAGGGAGTTGGAATGTGCCAGAAAATAAAAATAAATAAATCATTGGAATAAAGTGAGTAATGAGGTGGGAAGAAAGTAGGTAGATCTGAGAATCAGAATGAGAGATGATCATTCAATCCATGAGACTTTGCCTCAGTTACCTCATCTGTAAAAGGATGATAAAAATAGCTGAGTATCAAAGAAGATAATAGTTGCAAAGTGCTCTCGGTAATATTATTTTTATTGCTATATTGTTTCAGTCATGTCCAACTCTTCATCCTCCATTTAGCCACCAAAGCGATTTTTCTAAAATTATGGCGAAACAGGACACCTTATATTCAATAAAATCTAGTGGCTTCTTAGAGTTAGCAAAAGCAAAAGCAAAATGGGTTATTTGACATGCAAAGTCCTTCACAACCTACTCCCCTCCTACCTTTCCAGTCTTTTTACATGTTGATTTCTAAAATCTACTTTCTTTTAAAAATATTTATTTTTAGTTTTCAGCATTCATTTTTATAAGATTGTAAAGCCAATCAACAGTAGATTCCTAAAAGAATGCTACTGTGAACAGCTTTTAAGATTTGGATTACACAGTATTAGTGAACACTCTGTTTATTCCATTACAAATCAAGATTCAGTACAATGTTCACAGTATCAACAATTCACAATATTATATACAATATTTAGAACAAGGAAAGTCTCAATAATTATGTCTTACTACAGAAAGTAACAAGGAACAAGAGAAGAATCACTTGGTTTTCCTAAGGGGGGAACCAGCTTCACATTTAAAGATTCAATCAAGTTAAAGATCCAATCAATCAATTAACAAAAGGAATCACCTAATTTCTCTAAGAGGGAGTTGATTCATTCAACAATTCACAATATACTGATCTTCCACTCATGGGGCAACCATTAACTTTAGTTTCCAAATAAAATTCTTAGACAACCTCACAAACC
>CM053595.1:301032012-301085577 GCA_028646575.1 Pseudocheirus occidentalis
GGGGAGGAATTGCTAGAATCCAGTATTTAAAGCTATACAATTAAATGCAACTTGGAAATAATACATACAGGGACGGAGGCAGGGAGGAGCTCCCTGCCCTGCTAGAAAGCTAGAGAGGTGTTGGAGGAGGGCATAAAAGGGAACAGATTGTGGGAGGGGTCTTACAGTGTGATCAATGTTCTGGGCTGGGGGGTAGGGACAAAAAGGGGAGAAAATTTGTAACTCAAAACCTGTGGAAATGAATGATGTAACCAAGAAAATAAATTAAAATTTAAAAAAAAAAAGAATTATCCATGAGTAACAAATCAACAATAATATACATATGTACATGTGTATACATATAGATATGTTTCCTATTTATCATGTATATAGATTCTTTGGGCATATTTGTCCACTTCTCGAGTGCCAAATTGATTGTGAACTCCTTGAGGGCAGGGAATGCCTTTGGATTCTTTTTCTATGCCAACACTAAATGTAATGTCTATCACATAGTAGGTCCTTCATAAAGTTTATTGAGTGACTAACACTATGTCTTCAAACTAAGAGGTGATGATCACATGTCCAGTGTGCTTTAGAATGGATCTCCATGTGGTTTGAGATGGACTAGAGCAGGGGTGAGGAACGTGTAGTCTCAAGGCCATATGTGGCCTTTGACTTAGAATGCCTTAGTAGAGATTTTGCTCTGTGAGAGCGCCATGGAATAGTTTGGTACAGACTTGCTCAGTGAGAACGCCATGAGATAGCTTAGCAGAGACTTGCTCTGTGAGAGCACCTTTAAATGGCCTAGTACCCCACGTGGTGAACTTGAACTTCCAATAAACTTTACTTTTTCCTTGGCTGAGAAGACTTGAGTGGAATTCTTTCCGCAGGACCCGGCATGTTGGTATTTTGGTAGCCCTAACCCTCTTTGGGCTTTGAATCCAAACTTCACAGAACAAATCCACTTAAGAAAAGCATTAGTTCTGTAAAGTTTGGACAGAGTCAAAAGATAGCACCCGAAGACCTAGAAAACCACACGTAGCCTCAAGGTCAGAGGTTCCCCACCGCTGCACTAGGCAAGATATCAGTAGTCACTTTCTTTCAACGTACTTTGAATTTCCAACTGAAATGTTTATCACTTAGGCTGTTCATGTCTTATACAGAAAAAAGAAAAGTATCTTACAATTATTTTTAAAATATTCTATCTATTTATCTGTCTAGCTGTCATATACCTTATCCACACACAAATATGTATATATATGTGTGTGTGTGTGTACATATATGTCTATATATGTATGTATATATGTATTTAAAGATACGTAGATACATGTGTATATACCCACTTATACATATGCATCACTCACATAAATACATGTGAGTGTGTGTATATACATATTCATACCCTGGTTGTGTGCCTGGAAGGCAAGTGCCTAAAACTATTAGAGCTTCAGGCCATTTGTTGAGAATCTAAGTTGTAATGGTGGTGGTACATGTTCATTGCACTGATAAAATCAAAGTTATAATTTATGTAACAACGTCTAACAACAACACAAGTTTCTGCAGGGCAGCCAGCTTGTTCTCACCCTCCACCTCAGTGTCCAGAACAGTGCCTGGTATGTTGTTCTTCTTCTTGTTGTTCAGTAATTTTTCTTTGATGTCTGGCTCTTCTTGACTGTCATTTGGGGTTTTCTTGGCAGAGATACTAGAGTGATTTGCTATTTCTTTCTCTGGATCATTTTACAGATGTGGAAAATGATGCAACAGGGTTAAGTGAGTTGTCCAGGATCACCCAGCTAGTGTCTGAGGCCAGATTAGAAATCAGGAAGATGAGTCTTCCTGACTCCAGAGCCAGAATTCTATTCATTGTGCCACATTTAGTGCATAACTATTGGTCAACAAGTATGTATTCACGGGCAAGTCATTTAATATGTCTGTGCATGAATTTCTGCACCTGTAAAATCTTGATAATATTATCAACAGCACTTATTTCACTGAGTTGTTGATAGGCTAAAATGAGAGTTTTGTTTCTCCTTTTAAAAATATAAGAACCTTGAAATTGTTTCATTAACTGTTGTATTGTATTATTCTTTTATTTCCTTGCTTCTTTCTTCCAAGCATGATATCTGACATTTAATAAAATCTCGCTGATTGATTGATATGTGAGCCTTAAATCACTCTATTAATATGTCAATACTACTTACTAATATTTACCCTTGTCTCAGGTTAATTTTACTTGTGCTCCTGTTCACATCAAATCTAATTCAATAGTTCTTCTGTTTGAAAGCCTTCTATATTTAACTATTATTTAGTAAGACAAGTTCAAACTCTTGAAACTAGGATTAAAGATCTCCCAGAATTTGCTATTATCTGCTCACGGTATCACTCCTGGAATCACCTGTTTGACATGCTGATTGATGAGATCCCATTTCATCTGTCTGGTCCCACCTAGCCTACAGTATCATCTTCCTGCCTTAAGCATTCTGCCACTCTGGCATTCACCCTACAAACCAAATCTCTAACTTCCTACTCTGGAGAGCTCAATACCTCTAACTATACCAGATCTTCTGGATTTCAATCCTCGGAACTTGGCACAATGTCTTCCCCTTAGCAAGTATGTTTATTTTTTTTATTCATTCATATCCTACCCATTCCAAAACTATCACTTACAGCCTAATTCAAATGCCATCTCGTCTTTAAAGTTTTTAGTGATACCTTCTGCCATTAATGGATTTCCCCACCTTGACTTCAACATAGGACTTTATTCTCCATGCCTCCAATGAACTTATGGAAAATGAGAAAGAGTATCACAGTCAATGGATTTAAATTTAGAACCTGTATCTGACATTTGCTAATACTGTGATTTCCCGTTTTTCACACCTCAGCCCCAGGGCTCAGTTTCTTCATGTGTAAAATGTGGAGATTGTGCTGGATGCTCATTGAAATTATTTCTTGCTCTATGAGTCTTGATTTTTTGGTACCATAAATATTTTTGTGTTCCTCTGAAATTCACACAATGTCAAGGTGTATAGTGGCATAACTGCAGCAATCTAGCTTGACCTTCAAAGAGAATTTATGGGAAAATATGGACAAGAATGATCCAGGATGATTGAACTTAAAAAAATGGTTCCAATATGTCTCATTATATGGTGCAACCTCATTCTCAAACTCCCATAATTATTTAAAAAATAGATGAATGAATGAGAAAAAAAATCATTTACTATGAACTAACTAAATGCCAGAAATATATTAGGTTTTAGGGATACAAATAAAACAGAGAAGATACCCATTGCCCTTGAGAAGTTTATACAGGTAGAAGCAAGAATCCCATAAGTCAACTATTCTAACCCGTATATATGGATATTCACAAAAATCTACTGTTAATCTGCGCAGTACAGATTGTGCAAACTGCATGCCTCAGCAGATCCTGGCCAGCTCTGTACAGAGCAGGGGAGAGGAGGAGGAGGAGGAGGAGGAGGAGGAGGAGGAGGAGGAGGAGGAGGAGGAGGAGGAGGAGAAGAGGAAGAAGGAGAAGAAGAAGAAGAAGAAGAAGAAGAAGAAGAAGAAGAAGAAAGAAGAAGAGGAGGAGGAGGAGGATGTAACACTTCAAACTTGCTTAAATGCTTTACATTCATTATTCAATTTGAGCCTCATAATAAACTGGAGAATCAAAGAAGATGGATATTGCTAGTCCCATCTTATACTTGAGAAAATTAAGGGCTGTCAAAACTCAGTGACTGGTGAATGATCCCCAGACCTATTAAGGCTCAAAATCTGGATACAAATTATGAACCCTGAATATAGCATTCTTAATGCACATTGTTCTAGCTGCTACAGAATGTTGTCTTTTAGCAACGTAGCTCGCTTATTCGAAATCAATCCAGCCCATATTTTAAAATGTTATGAAAGGGAATAATGGAATCATGGAGTTTTTCACCCTGATTTATATATACATATATGTGTGTATGTATATATATATATATATATATATATATATATATATGTATGTATGTATGTACGCATACACACACACACATATATATATGTGTATATATATTTAATTTACAAGATTCAGTTCCACAAGCTTTTGGGTTCCAAATTTTCTCCCCCTTCCTCCCCTATCTCCAAGACAGCATGCAGTCTGACATAGTATCTATGTATACATTCACATTAAACATATTTTCACATTAGTCACTGTAATACCAAGCAAAGGCAACTTCCAAGGTTCAGATTGACAGGAAAGCATACCCTATTTATTTAGCTAACATTCACAGAACAGAGAAAGTCAAAATACAGTATAACTCATTCCTTTAGCAAGTAAGTTCTCAATTCAACCCAGGTACTACTCAACCCCTAGACAGTACATTCATTTAGTCAGTCAAAGTCTCTTCTCAAATGGAGATCAGTTTCCAATTATAAATAAAGTACATTCATTTGGTCAATCACAGAGCACAAAAAGCCAAAGGTTTCCCACGCCTGGACAAAAAGTAATTACAATAGCATCTATTAATACCAAGCACTTTCTCAAAACGGGCAGGAGAACACAAAAGGTCATCTACCCTTAAGCTACAAAAAGGTCAAGACATCATCCCAACATTGAAAACCCAGGGAAAGGCCCTTCTTTCATCTTCACTGGAGGCAAGCCCTCAGAAATCTCAATTCCTAGGGTGAAAAGCCTTAATAAAGCCATAGCCAGTATACTCATCAAGCTACTCTCTGCCTGTAGAACAGTCCCAGAATCCCTGAAAACAAAAGCAAGGCCCCTTTCCAGGATTTCTATTAATATACCACAAGAAAATCCTCCTTCAGGGCTTCTGAACCAACAGCAAGGTTCCAGGACCTCTACAACAGCAGCACTGTCTTTCATCAGCAGGTGAATGTGGCAAAACAACATCAAAAGAGACAGACAAAATACCGGCATCACAGCCATGCCTCCTCAGTTCTTGGCAGCTCTGGGTGGCAGTTCTCAAAAGTCCTGAGCAGCTCCAATGGGCTCTCAGCAGGCTTTCTCTCAGCAACTCAGGCTCCATAATACTGGATACCGCTCTCCAAAAGTCCTTCTGACCTCCTCTCAAGCTTGGGCCTCTCTCCCAATTCATGGCTCCTCCCAGTTCAGCCCTCTCTTTTCACATCAACAATTCCATCCCACAAGTGGGATTCACAAGCTCTGTGTTTTAACACTCAATACAAAAACCAAGCCAATACAGGGAGATCTCCAGGAGAGAGAGAGAGAGAGAGAGAGAGAGAGAGAGAGAGAGAGAGAGAGAGAGAGCAAATAGCATACTTTAATTATCATTCAGAGTCTATTTCTCTGGATGTTGATAGCATTTTTCATCATGAGCCTTTTGGAATTGTCTTGGAGCTTTGCATTGCTGAGAAGATTTTAATCCACCAGTTAGTCATCACACAATGTGACTGTTACTATGTACAGTGTTCTCCTGGTTCTGCTCCTCAGACTTAGCATCAGTTCATATAAGTATTTTCAGGATTTTCTGAAACCTGTCTGTTCATCATTTCTTTTTTTTTCTTCTTTTTTTGCTTATTGGAGTGCAGTTGGGGTTAAGTGACTTGCCCAAGGTCACCCAGAGCATTTTTATGTTAAGTGTCTGGGACTGGATTTGAACTCAGGTCCTTCTGACTCCAGACCCCATGCTCTATTCACTTTGCCACCTACCCAGTCCCTGCTCATCATTTATTATAGCACAATAGTGGTACCATAAATTTAAGGGTGATAAGATCTGTTGAAATAATTTAAAGCTAAGACTTTCTTTTTACAGATGAGGATACTGAGCTCCAAAGATTCTGTGACTTTCCTGATGTTACACAGTCAGAGGCAGAGTAAGGATTTGAACCAAGGGTTTGGGATTCCAAATTCACTGAAAAATTAACAGGCAGGCAGGCAAATTAATGTGAAATTCCCATTGATCATTTTTTTTTATTTCCATTGCTTCAGTGACTCCAGGATACTTTAAAAAATTTAGTTGGATATAAATATCACACATGAGCTTCAATGGCTATAATCAATACATGTACACAAGTCATTTAACCTTCTCAAGTCTTCTTTTTCCTCACTTGTAAAACAGAGGTAACCTTTGTACTGCCTATCTATCATGGTCATTATGAAGAATGTACTTGGTAAAGCTTAGAAAACTATTTTAATATAATTATAAGGTAGCATGGTGTGGTGGATAGAGTACTAGGCCTAGAATCACAGAGATATGGGTTTTACTACTTCATTCATTTTTAAGCTTCACAACACTGAACACATTACAGAATTTCTCTGGACCAGTTTCCTCATCTGTAACATTAGGGAGTTCAGTTCACTGACCACCAAGATCCTTTACAATGTCAAACCTTTGGAGAATGTATAACAGTGTGGCAGGATGCAGATAAAGGTCCAGCTTTGAGTTTGAAAGACCAGGGTTCAAGGTTTGCTTCTGTCCTTTACTAAATGTGTGACCTTGGGCAGATCACTAAGCCCCTCAGTTTCTAAGGAAATTTTCAACACTAAGATATACACAAATTGCATACTTGAATCAGTGAGGGGAGTTTCTTCTCTAGGAGTTCTCCATCTGTTAAAATAACAAATCTGTACAACATGATCTTGGTTACACTTCACATATGTAGCTCTTTAAGTTTTATGAAAGGCCTTATTCTGAAAAAGTCTGATAGGGGGCAGTCAAGATGGCAGTGAAGAAGCAGGAGAACTCTGTGGCTCCCCCCATAACCACCCCAAATGCCTATAAAATGTGACTCTAAACAAATTTTAGAGCTCCATAACTCACAAAATGACAGAGAAACAAGGCTCCCACAGAAGGACAGAAAGGGCTCATAGCAGCATGCTGTGAGCAAAACCCAGCCCCATGCGCTTTGAGCCTCAGGCTGTCTGGGAGAAGCCCTGGCTGGAGCTTTCAGGAGAGTGCATAACCAGCAGCTGTGGCATTTTTCAGAATTACCAACACATAAAAGCCAAGGACAAAGGTAAAATGTCAGTGGAACTCTGCTAAATTTGGGGGAGAGGGTCTGGCCAACTGCCTCCAGAGCAAGAAGCAGTCTGAAGTGGTGGCTCTGCAACTGCCTTTATGTGGCTGCTTCATAGCTTGTGGCCTGCAGATTGCAGGGGGGTCAAGTGATCAATCAGAATCTAAGTGCTCTTGCCTTAAACTGCCTGGATGGGGATCACGGTCTTGGGTGGTGGTCCTGAGGTGCCTTTTCAGTGAGCCAAAGCTGGTGGGGGCAGCAGAGAGGCAGCCTCCTAATATCTCTGGCAGCTGTGAAAACCCCAGTGATTTGTGTCAGAGCTCTCACCACTAAAAATAGAATTCTACTGAGACCAAAATTCTAGCAATTGACTGGCAACCTGAGCAGACAAAGGAAGCAAAGCAAGCTCAGGAATCCAATTTTAGATTCCTTTTTGGGGAACAAAAAGGATCAAAGCATGGATTGGGAGGAAGACAACACAGTCAGAACTCCCACACCAAAAGCTTCCAAGACAAAGGTAGACTGGTTACAAGCCATAGAGGAGCTTAAGAAAGATTTTGAAAGCCAAATAAGAGAAATGGAGGAAAAATTTGGGAGAGGAATGAGAATGATGCAAGAAAATCATAATAAGAGAGTCAACAATTTGACTGAAGGAAATAACACCTTAAAAATAGACTAACTCAAATGGCAAAAGATGCCCAAAAAGTCAATGAGCAGAAGAATACCTTAAAAAGTTGAATTTGCCTGATGAAAAAAGAATCTCAAAAACTTTCTGAGGAGAATAATTCCTTCAGAATTAGAGTGGAGCAAATGGAAGCAAATGACTTCAGGAGAAATCAAGATACCATTAAACAGATCTAAACCAATGGAAAAAATAGAAAGCTATGTGAAATATCTCCTTAAAAAAAAAACATTGACCTTGAAAATAGATCTAGGAGAGCCAATTTAAAAATGATTGGACTACCTGAAAGCCATGATCAAAAAAATAACCAAGAAATCATCCTTCAAGAAATTCTCAAGGAACATTGCCCAGATATTTTAGAACCAGAGGGCAAAATAGAATTTGAAAGAATTCACCAATCACCTCTTGAAAAAAGATCCCCAAAAGAAAACTCCTATGAATGTTATATCCAGGTTCTGGAGTTCCCAGATTAAGGAGTAAATATTACAAGCTGCCAAGAAGAAACAATTTGAAAACTGTGGAAACACAATCAGGAAAACACAGGATCTAGCAGCTTCTACATTAAGGGATCTAAGGGCTTGGAATATGATATTCCGGAGATCAAGGGAGCTAGGATTAAAACCAAGAATCACCTACCCAGCAAAACTGAGTATAATGTTTCAGGGGAAAAATATGTTTATTCAGTGAGACTGAGGACTTTAAAGCATTCTTTCTGAAAAAAAAACAGAACTGAATAGAAAATTTCACATTCAAACACAAGAAGCATGAGAAGGTAAACATTGGAAAGAAACCATAAGGAACTTATCAAAGTTGAACTATTTACATGCCAACATGGAAAAATGAGAATTGTAACTTATGAAACTTTTCTCATTATGAGGCTAGGTGAAGGAAATATAAATATGTGTATGTATGTATGTATACATATGTACACATATACATCTATATGTGTGTGTTCATGTATGTGTATATATACGTATATAAGTATATATACACATATGTATATATAGGTGTGTATGTATGCATATGAATACATATTGGAGTATGTGTATACATAGTCAGAGGGTACAGAATCAATTGAATTAGGAAGGAATGATATTTGAAAAGGTGAAATTAAAAGGTGTGAGAGGAATAGAATGAGAAGAGACAGAGACAGAAGGGGGTCAAGCATTTCATGAAGAAGAGGCAAGGAATAACAGGTATAATGGAGGGGAAGAACAGGAAGGCAAAAAGGAAATGTGTCAACCTTACTCTCATTGAATTTGACTTAGAGAGGGAATAACATACACTCTAACTTGGGTATCTTGCCCTGCAGGGGATTAGGGGGGGAAGGGATGAGGGAGGGGATGATGGAGGGGAGGCCAGCTTTGGAGGGAGGTCTGTTAGAAGCACACACTTCTGTAAAGGGACAAGGACAAAGTAGAGAACAGAACAAGAGGAGGCTGGGATAGAAAGGAGGGAAATATCATCAGTGTTACACAATATGTCTATTGTGGAGATGTTTTACATAACTACACATGTACGGCTTGTACTAAATTGCTTGTCTTTCCAGTGGTGGTGGGTGACAAAGGAGAAAGGGAGAGAATCTAGAATTTAAAGTTCAAACATCATATACATGTGTGTATATATATGCATACATACATACACACATATACATATGTGTATATATGTATATATAATTATTATTATTTGCATGCAACTGTGAAATAATATATACAGGCACTGAGATAAGGAGATCCATCTTGTTCTAACAGAAAGCCAGAGGGGTGATGGGGGACGATATAGGAGACAGCAGATTGGGGGACAGGTATACAGTGGGATCGTTGTTTTAGGGGAGTGGGTAGGGATAAGATGGGGAGAAAATTTGTAACTCAAAATCTCTTGGAAATGAATCATGTAAACTAAAAATAAGCAAAAGTTAATTTAAAAAAAGAATGCTGAAAAAAATTAAAATGCAAAAGTAAAAATGAGAAGGAAAAAAAAAGAAAAAGCCTGTTAGTAAAAGAGTAAAAGCACACCTGTTTTTGTAAGATGGACCAGGGCTGGTGACTTTCTTAATGCATTGTGAAGTAGTTTCTTCTGTCAATGCAAATCAATACTTGGTAAGTTATAGTCTTGGAGCACTGGTTGAGGCATTAAGATGTTATGGCACTTAGTTAGAGACACATAGTATAAAGCATGTTGACTTAAAACCTTGTCTTCATGACTCCTGCAGTTCTCATAACTCCCATTTTTTATCCACTACTTGGTTGGTTTGACTAAGTTTCTGAAAGCTGAGTCCTAAAATTAGAATGACAATTTGAATTTTATATACCATTCTGAGTTATGATAATACCCATTTTACAGATGAAAATAATAAGTCTGATGTAAGGGCAACTTAGGCAAATTCATATAACTAGTCAATGTCAGAGTTAGGACTCAAAAGTAGTTATTCTCTTAGACTAGCATTCTTTTACTTCACCATATTCAAAAGGTCTTTTAAGACATATTTTCCTCTCTGTTACTTTGCCCTAAGCAAATTAGGGAGATTCAATCTAATTGCCTCAGTTTCAGCTGCATTCTCCTACCAGGTCTAATATAGGACAATAAAACTTATTTCTAAGAATTTCTGCTCAGATACTGAAAATCGAGTCCTGAAATTAGACAGTGAATTAGAATGATTTACACTGTTTGCAATATTATCCTCGTGATGATGGACCTGGCTATTTTTACTTTCCCTATATCTGTGCTAATTTATTTTTGCATTTATGGGAGTTTTATAGCACATTTCCAATGAAGTGCTCCATGGATCTCAGAAGGAGAACATGCAATTTTGAAATGCACAGATAATCCCCAAACACCATTTCAGCCATTAGTTTCAACCTTCTTCTCTGCCCAGCTTTCTACCAGGGTGGATAATGAGGAAAGAAGGAAGCATTTTTCTGCTTTCTTGAGAGACACATTGACATAACTGTATTCCCTCTCCAGAGACCCCTCTTATGTCAGATACTTGCTAGTGGCTTAGCCTTAGGAAATTCACTTAACCTCTTAGGTAAATGAGATGAGATCTGGATTTGTAATTAGAGGACTTAAGTTCAAATTTTACTGCCTGTGGGATCTTGGTTGAGTCATTAATATTTCTGGGCCCTTGAGACCATCATCTTCAAAAGGATATGGTTGGAATAGGTGGGTGTCAGAGTTCCATTTCAGGCATACTTCTGTGATCAAGTGAATCTCTCTTAGACATAATCTCCTCACTTGTAAATGAGGATAACTATCCTATAGGTTAAGCTTGTTGTAATTATCAGGTGGGATAATCTATATGGTATGGTTTTTAATACTCAAATATATACATATATATATATATATAGTTGTTGATAATGACATCCATAGCAATAATAATAATAAATACAATAATAACAACTGTTTTGTTGTTGTTCAATTATTATTTCAGTTGTGTCTAAATCTTTATGACCCCTTTGGGGTTTTCTTTGCAAAGATACCAGCATGCTTTGCCATTTCCTTCTTCAACCCACTTGATGGATGAGGAAACTGAGGCAAACAGGGTTAAATGACTCAGCTAGGATCACACAGCTAGCAAAGTCTGAGGCTTGTTTGAATTCAGGTCTTCCTGATTCCATATCTGGCACTCTATTCACTACACAGCCTTCCTGCCCCAACAATGAGAATAATAGCAAGCCCAAAGATGCTTACAGTGAGTCTACAGATGTCCTTATATGCCAAAAGTTTTATTTAATTATATAAAAACGATACTCTTTTCCAGTCACACAAGTTCCCCAACCATTAAACATATAGTCAATGAATAGTAGTAGTATAAGGAATTGGCTCCCCATGTTTAAATTCCATTCAAATGATGATGGTGATAAATTACCCTCCAATGTTTGTTATTTGTCCTAAGAGGGTTTAAATATCCTAAAAGTATTAAGAGTTTGAAGGCGAATTGAAGTTGTCCATGAACTATTTTCCCTACACTTTAGGTGTGACCAGATTGTAAAAATTAATATCATCCCTAACCAAAATTATTTGAAAATTGCCCCACAGAAGCTTCTCTCTAGCTTCTCACTTTCCAAATGCATTCTTCACAAATACTATTGCACAGAAAGGTTCCACATAATGAATCTATTTTTCTATCTTAGCAGGTGGTCCAAGAAACAGTCCTTTGTTATATCTCTGCTGCTTTTGTATCATCTATCTTTAACGAATGAGCCTACTTCAGGCTGAAGGATTCTTCAATGTGACCCTTATATAATACTTGTCTGGGACACTGGTATCTCTTAACACAGGTATCAGCTTTCTATTTGTAAAATGTCTCTTTGTAGCTAACTAGAACAGTATGTTTATTGTCAAGGCCCATTTTTGTACCCAGATACACTAACCCACCATCTTTACACACAGATATTTCAATTTTTTCTCTGCTTTATAATAATCTCAAAAATATAGAGTCATCAGATTGGAACAGGATCTCACCTCTCTCTCTCTCTCTCTCTCTCTCTCTCTCTCTCTCTCTCTCTCTCTCTCTCTCTCTCTCTCTCTCTCTCTTCCTTTTTCCTTTCCACCCATATTGTCTGAATCCCATACTATGTCCGCCATTTTCTATTTTTGAGTGGGTGGTTTATTGAAAACGAATCCATAAATCTTTTCTTCTAATCCATCCAACTTTGAAAGCAATTCTTATTACTGGGGTGGGGCTTTGGGCAGAGGGATGTTTGGTCTAATATAGGAATTATTTTAATTTAAGAAATGAAGGTAATCAAAAGAAAAGTTAAAAAGAAAAACTTAACTCAGACAAGTAAAAAAATCTAAGAGGAGATCCTGAAGCCTTCCTTATGCAGCACATACCTATCTCCCACCCACATTCTTCTAAATTGTATATTCCAGATTTTCAGTACTTTGGGAACCAGAAGGTGTGGAGGCTTCAAATCATGGATCATGACTCCCCCAAAAAATAAATCTAATTTTAAAAATCAGCCAAAATACTCATTTAACTCAAAGTAAAGTTAATTTATGAAATAACACAGTAATAATCTAAAAAACACATAACACTCAACAATAAATCTTGAAATCATTTCCCAAGAAATATAAACGTCCTTATTCAGAAGAGTTTAGCTTCATAAGTACCTCCACTACCTCACTCTGTCCCCCATGGCCGTATTATACCTACTTTGAAGAGCAACTTACTCTCTTAACCACTTTCCCTGTAGGAATATATTTTCAACCAATGAGAAAATGGATGCAAAAAAAATTTAAACAAGCAATGACACAAAAATGTCATCCTTCCAAAGACAGTTTACTAAAAAATGTTATCGAACTTGGAAAAGGATGACACATCTCCCAAAGAGTCTATCTCCTACCTCCTTCGTGGGGAGAAGGCATTCCCCAGGGGTGCATGTCAAAGCTATTGGACACTGGATGTGCATATCTATCTATCTATCTATCTATCTATCTATCTATCTATCTATCTATCTATCTATCTATCTATCCATCTATTCATCCATCCATCATATATCTATCATCTATCTCTCTATCTCTATCAACTATCTCTATCTATTCATCTATCTATTTATCTACCTACCTATAGATATAGATATAGACATAGACATAGACAGAGATAGATATATAGATATAGATATAGATATAGATACAGATTCAGATATAGATAGATGTGTGTGTAGAGGAGGAAATTTGTAACAGGTGGTGCAAGCTGGTAGGAAATTTCTAGGCAAGGTATTCAGGGTAGGAAATATGCTGCAATTCTCCAGAAAAAAAAATGCCCTTTTCTACAGGGACCTTTTGTTTCCTCCTCAAATTTTGGCATTCTAGTATTACTGCCAGTTTACCATAATTGCAGCCCTACTTAAATGTTCATAACTACCAGAATAAATTAATAAGTGTACCTACATCAATGCACATACTATAAAACAGGTATTGTCCTAGATTGTGAAAATACTTCCCTATATTGTTATAGTCCCTAAGGACTTCACTGAACCACTGATGAGGGCTATATAGCCACATGGAACTGAAAGTGAAGGCCATTAGAAAAGTATCTCAGGAAGCATTTAATGCGATGGAGAAACTTTAGAGAAAACATTCCTTAAATAAAGTCATAAAGAAAGATGACTTCTGTTGGGGGAAAGACATCAGATTGCTGTCAAACCATGTCAGATGAATCAGATATACAGAGGCTGGGGGAAAGAAAGAAATATAAGTGTTGTTCTTTGAACAGAAAAGATGCTTTCATAGTTCTCAAAGCCTCAGAATAGTTGAGTGAGTAGAGGAGGAGAGGGATAAATGATTGTTGTTTCATAGAGTCAACAACAGGAATTTTGAAAACAGATTTTCAGGAAACAGGCAAATTGCTGTTGTATGCTGACAGTGAGTGGTTGTACAAACTAGCCTCTTCGAAGAGAGTATAACTGCATGCTAGAAGAATAAACTGACATTTTGAACTATTAATAAGAAGAGTAAATACTATATTATTTAAATACTATTTCTCAATTATAAGTAAAAAATTAATAATCTTTTTTTTGGAAATTTTGAGGTCCAAATTTTCTCTCCCCACCTACTACTCCCTCCAAGAGAAAGTTGGCAGTTATACATGTAAAGTCATTCAAAATATTTCCATATTAGCCATGTTGCAAAAGAACATGCAAACAAAATAAAATAATAAATATAAGGAAAGTTTTAAAAGAATTGTTCAATCTGGATTCAGAGTTCATCAGTTCTCTCTCTGAATATGGATAGCATTTTTCCTCATGGTTCCTTTGTGATTATCTTGAATTACCATCTTGATCAGAGTAGCAAAGTTTTTCACAGCCGATCATGCATACGCTATAAGAGTATATAATTTTTTTTCTTTTAAACTTATTGACTTTTAATTTACAATATTCAGTGACAGCAGTTTTTGGAGTACACATTCCCCCCTCCCCTGCCATAATGCAATTCAGTATAGGTCCTACTTATGCCTTCACATTAAACATTAGTCAAGTTTTAAAGAAGAATTTTAACCAATGAAATGAACAACTAGAAAGAAGAAATGAAACAAAGCAAAGCAGAAAAGAGAAAGAGAAGGTAATTTGCTTCAACTTGTCTTCAGACTCTGTAATTCTTTCTTTGATTGTGAATAGTCTTTTTCATCACAAGTCTTTTGGAGTTGTCTTATAGCCTTGCATTGTTTATAAGAACTCAGTATATCAAAATTAGTCATCACAAGTACAATGTGTCTCTAATTGGGTGCAATGTTCTCTCGGTTCTGCTCCCCTCACATCAGTTTATATAAGTCCCTCCAGGTTATAATGCAGTCTGTCTGCACCTCCTTTCTTATAGCACAATAGTATTCCATTACATTCATATGCCACAACTTGTTTAACTATTCCCCAATAGAAGGGTGTCTCCTTGATTTCCAGTTTTTTGCCACCACAAAAATAAGTGCTATAAAGATTTTTGAACATGCAGGTCTTTTTCCCACTTATATGATCTCTTTGGGATACAGCCCTAGAAGTGGTACTGCTGGGTCAAAGGGTATGCATATTTTTATAACCCTTTGGGCATAGTTCCAAATTGCTCTTCAAACTGGCTGATCAGTTCACAACTCCACCAACAATCCATTAGTTTTCCAACTTTCCCACATCTTCCCCAGCATTTATCATCTTCCTGTTTTGTTATGTTGTCCAATCCAGCTGGGAAGATGTGGTAGTTTAGAGTTGTTTTGATTTGTATTTTTCTCATCAATAGTGATTTAGAGCATTTTTTCATATGCTTATAGATATATGTAATTTCATCCTCTTAATTTCATCCTTTATCCCTTGACTATTTATCAATTGGGGAATGACTTGTATTCTTATAAAGTTGACTCAGTTCTCTGCCTATTTTAGAAATAAGGGCTTTTTCAGATACTAGTTGTAAAAATTCTTTCTTGATTTTCTGCTTCCCTCCAAATCTTTGCTGTATTGACTTTGTGCAAAATATTTTCAACTTACTGTAATCAAAACTATCCATTTCTGTATTTTGTAATGCTCTCCATCTCTTGTTTGGTCATAAGTTCTTTCCTTCTCCATAAATATGACAGGTAAATTATTCCTTGCTATCCCAGATTGCTTATAGTATCAACATTGATAACTAAATCATACACAAATTTAGATTTTATTTGGTATACAGTGTAAGATATTGGCCTCTACCCAATTTATGCCATGTAATTTCAAGTTTTCCCAGCCAGTTTTGGCAGATAGTGAGTTCTTATCCCAGAAACGGGAATCTTTGGGTTTATCAAACAGATTACTATGGCCATTGACTACTGGGTCTTCTGTACCTGACCTATTCCATTGATCCACCACGCTATTTCTTAGCCAGAACCAAGTAGTTCTTATGACTGCTGCTTTATAATACAGTTTAAAGTCTGTTATGACTAGACCACCTTCCCTAGCATTTCTTTTCATTAATTCTCTTCATATTCTGTAACTTTTGTTCTTCCAGATGATTTTTGCAATTATTTGTTCTAGCTCTGTAAAATATTTTTGGTAGTTTGATTTGTATGGCACTAAATAGGTAAGTAAATTTAGGTAAAATTGTCATTGTTATTATATTAACTCAACCTAACCATGGATAACCGATATTTTCCAATTATTTAGATGTGATCTTATTTATGTGAAAAGTGTTTTGTAATTGTGTTTATGTAGTTCCTGGGCTTGTTTTGGCAGGTAGATTCTGAAGCATTTTATAATGCCTATAGTAACTTTAAATGGAATTTCTCTTTCTGTTTCTTGCTGCTGCACTTCATTAGAAATATAAAGGAATGCCAAGGATTTATGTAGGTTTATTTTATATCCAACAACTTTGCTAATATTTTTTATTATTTTTAAAAGTTTTCTTACTTGATTCTCTAGGAATATCCAAGTATATCATCATATCATCTGCAAAGAGTGATAATGTAGTCTCTTCTATGGCTATACAAATTCCTTCCATTTCTTTTTCTTCTATAATTACTACAGCTAACATTTTTAGTATCAAATTGTATAACAGAGTGATAGTGGGCATCCTTGTTTCACCCCAGTCTTATTGGAAATGCTTTTAGTTTATCCCTATTACTTATTGATGGTTTTAGGTAGATGCTACTTATCATTTTAAGGAAGGCTCCATTTATTCCTTTGCTTTCTGGTGTTATCAAGAGGAATGGGTGTTATATTTTGTCAAAAAAATTTTCTGCATCTATTGAGATAACCATATGCTTTCTACTAGTTTTGTTGTTGATATGATTGATTATGCTTATAGTTTTCCCAATATTGAACGAACCTTGCTTTGCTGGAATAAATCCTACCTGATCAAATTATATTATTCTCATGATAAGTTGCTGTAGTATTTTTGATAATATTTTACATAAAATTTTTGCATCTACATTCATGAGGAAATTTGGTCTGTCCTTTTCTTTCTCTTTTTTGTTTCTTTCCAACTTAGGTATCAGAACCATATGTTTATCATAAAAATAATTTGGTAGGACTCTTTCTTCTCCCATTTTCCCAAAATAGTCTATAAAGTATTGGAATTAATTGTTCTTTAAATGTTTGATATAATTTGCTTGTAAATCCATGCATCCCTGGAGATTGTTTTCCTGGGAATTCATTGATGGCTTTTCCCATTTCTTTTTTTGAGATAGGGTTAAGTATTTTATTTCCTCTTCCGTTAGGCTGCACAATTTATGTTTCTGTAAATATTATTTCATTTCACTAAGATTGTTAAAATTTGGGCATACAACTGGAAAAAATAATTCCTAATTACTGTTTTAATTTTCTTTTCATTGGAGATGAATTTACACTTTTCATTTTTGATACTGGTTTTCTTTTTTTAAACAAACTAAAATTTTATCAATTTTACTGATTTTTTCATAATGTTAGCCCATTAGTTTTAATAATTTTAATTGCATTAATCTCTGCTTTGATTCTCAGTATTTCTAATTTAGTATTTAATTGGAGATTTAACATTTATTTGCTTTCTAGCTTTTTTTTCTTTGATCCCTTTTTTCTCTATTTTATTCATGTAAGCATTCAGACACATAAAACTTTCCCTAAGAACCTCTTTTGCTACATCCCATAAATTTTGGTATGTTATTTCATTATTGCCACTTTTAATTAATTTTTAAAATTTGTTTTCTTGTTTACATCATTCATTTTCATGAGATTTTTGAATTACAAATTTTCTCCCCATCTTTCCCCAAAACAGTGATCCCACTGTAAAGCCCCTCCCCTGATCTGCTCTCTTACTTTCTGGTATGTCAGGGAGGGTCTCCCTACTCCAGCCCATGTATATCTTAATTCCTAGTTACAGGTATTGCAGAGCTTTAAATTCCAGATACTTTTAATTCCTCCCTTGTCACCCACCCCCACGGGAAGGACAAGCAATTCAATACAGGCTGTGGATGTGTGATTATACAGGACATCTTCATAGTGGACATATTGTGACAGTGATCATATGTCCCTCCTTCCTATCCCTCCCCCCCTTGTTCTGTTCTCTACCCTCTCCCTGTCCCCTTCCTGAAGTGTGTGCTTCCAGCATCCCTCCCCCAGACCCTGCCCTCCCCTCCATCATCCCCCCTCTCTTCCCCATGCCCCCTACTCTCCTGGGTGGCATGATACCCAGTTTAGAGTTTATGCCATTTATTCCCTAAGGCAAATTCAATGAGAGTAATTGAAAGTAAAATTGTAACAGTTATCCATGGCCTCTTCTTTATGGGATGGTTAACCCCATTTTGTCTCTCCCTGTCTTCTCTCATTCTAGTCCTCTCCCACCTCAGAATGTCGCCTTTTAAAGTATCATCCCTTCATATTCAATTCATCCTATACCTTCTATATACACATATACACTCATGCTCAGATATGTATTCATACGCATATATAGCCTCCTATTTAGACATAGGTGTAAGTATACTTATATATGCATTTATATTCCCCTCCCCTATCCTCATACTCAGAACAGTTTCCTAAGTTACTATTATTGTTTTTCCTATTGGCATGTAAATAATTCAAATTTGACAAGTTCCTTATGATTTCTTTCGCATGTTTACCTTCTCATGCTTCTTGTGTTTGATTGCCAAATTTTCTGTTCAGTTCTGGTTTTTTCAGCAAGAATGCTTTTAAGTCCTCCACCTCATTGAATGACAATATTTTCCCCTGGAATAATATGCTCAGTTTTGCATTCTTGGTTTGAATCCCAGCTCCCTTAATCTTTGAAATATCATATTCCAGGCCCTGTGATCCCTCAGTGTAGAAGCTGACAGATCCTGGGTTATCCTGATAGTGCTTCCACAGTATGCAAATGGTATTCTCTTGGAAGCCTGTAATATTTTCTCCTTTAGCTTGGTGTTCTGGAACCCGGCAATAACATTTCTAGGAATTTTCTTTTGTGGATATTTTTGAAGAGGTGATGGATGAATTCTTTCAAGTCCTATTTTGTCCTCTGATTCTAAAACATCAGGGCAATTTTCTTTGAGGATTTCTTGAAGGATACTTTCCAAGTTCTTTTTCTGGTCATGGGGTTCAGGTAGACCAATAATTTTCAAATTGTCTCTCCTGGATCAATTTTCCGGGTCAGTGGTTTTATCAAGGAGATATTTCACACTGCTTTCTATTTTTTCATTTCTTTGTAACTGTTTAATAGTATCTTGGTTTCTCGTAAAGTCATTAGCTTCTACTTGCTCCACTCTAATTCTGAAGGAATTATTCTCTTCAGAACGCTTTTGAGATTCTTGTTCCATCTGGGAAATTCGACTTTTTAAGGCATTCTTCTCCTCATTGGCTTTCTGGGCCTCTTTTGCCATTTGAGTTAATCTATTTTTTAAAGTGTTGTTTTCTTCAGTCAGGTTGTTGATTTTCTTTTCATGATTTTCTTGCATCATTCTCAGTTATCTTCCCAATTTTTACCTCCATTTCTCTTATTTAGTTTTCAAAGCCCTTTGTAAGTTGATCTATGGCTTGTAGAGAATCTTCATATTTCTTGGAAGCATTTGGTGTGGGAGTTCTGACTGTTTTGTCTTCCTCCCATTCCATGCTTTGATCCTTTTTGTCCTCAAAAAAAGGATCCTAGCATTTGATTTTGCTTCCTTTTCCTACTCATGTTAGCCAGTCAATTAATTTCTTGATTTTTTAGCTCTGTGGAACTCTATTCCAGGGGAGAAAGCTCTGTCTCAAATCACTGGGGTTTTCACAGCTGCCAGAGCTTTTAGGAGGGTACTGTAGCCCCCACCAGCTTTGACTCACTGAATACACACCCCAGGATCACCACCCAAGACCATGATCCTGATCCAGGCTGCTTAACGCAAGAGTACTTGGCCTCTGATCAATCATTTGGCCCCCCTGCAGTCTGCAGGCTGGGAGCTCTGAAGCAGCCGAGTTGGAGGTGGCTGCCACTTCTGCCACCTGTGCCGCTTCCACTTCTTCCTTGCCCTGGGGTCAGTTTGGCTAGATCTGTTTTTCTCCCCCAAATGTAGCAGAATCTCACTGACCTATTATCTTGGTCCTTATTTCTCCTGGCTTGATAAATTTGGAAATTGCCACAGCTGCCACCAAATCTGCTCTCCTGAAAACTCCAGCTGCAGCTTCTCCTGATTACAGCAGGGCCAGGCTGCAGTGTCAAGCTGGTCTGGTTTTGGCTCCCAGCCTGCTGCAGTGAGCCCCACCTGCCAAGCTGCCTTCAGCAAGAGATGTGCTTTCTGTATTTTTGTGAGTTTTGGAGCCACGAAATTTGTTTAGAGTCATATTTTATAGGTATTTAAGGTGGCTGTGTGGGAGCTGTAAAACTTTGCTGCTTCTGTGCAACCATCATGGCTCTGCCCTCCCCTCCTCATCTTTCAATTTTTTTAATTTAATTGGTTTGGGGTTTTTTTTGCTCTTTGGAGGGCAGTTGGCATTAAATGACTTGCCCAAGGTCACCTGGTGCTCTATTCACTGCACCACCTTGTGGCCCTAACCTTGATCTTTTAAAACCTGCCCCCACCCTACATATAGGAAAACAGGGTTAAAGGCAATGTTGTGTAATGGATATCATTCTATAATAAAGCCCTGAATTCAAATTGAAATTAACTTGATGTATTACCAGGTACAGGTATCTTAATTTACCACTCAGAGCTTCAGTCTCTTTATCTTTAAAATGGTAACAATAGGATCCACCTGAAAATTCGTAGTATTTGCTTCACACAGAGTCAAAAGAAACAATGCATGCAAAATTCTTTGGAGATTTGAAAGCCCTATCTAAGTATCTGATAAAAGGTAACAGGCCATAGTGAATAGAGATCTGGGTTCTGAGTCAAGAAATCAAGTTTAGTACCTGTGTCTAACATACTAGCTAAATTACATTGGGCAAAATATTTAACCTGTCAGTGTCTCCAGAAGACATCACTAAGACAATAAGTTTCTGAGAAGGGGTTGATGTACATTTGTACAGGAAGTATCATCACCTGTGGATCTCTATACCAAAGAAATAATGGGAACAGGAGAGACAGAGGGGAAAGAGAAAGAGAGAGGGAGAGAGAGAGAGAGAGAGAGAGAGAGAGGGAGGGAGGGAGAGAGAAGGGAGACTACTGTGGATGGATAGAGGGATGGCAGATAAATGAATGGGTGGATCTTGGATCTATTGGTAGATGATAGGAGGATTGATAGATGAAAGCAAATATATGGAAAAAAGGAAATAAAATTGGTTGTTCTTTGCATTACTTATGCAAACTACATCCTACTCATGCCCAGTCAACAACTCCCATAAGGGTCAGGCAGTTGCCTTTATAATTCTGTGAACCTTCCATGTTTTTGTTGTTGTTGCTGTTATTCGTTTAGTTTTCCACCAAAAAGTGTTCTCTTAGGGGTCTCTATGCTTGGAATGGCTCCATATTTTCCTTCTGCTGAAGCAAAACCTAATAAATTCTTCTAATACCAAATATATCCATAGCCCAGGTATATCACCTCTATGACTGAAGGATCCTTACTCTGCTCCCATGCTGTTTTCTCTTTCCAAATTTCTACAGAGCTTCCTCAATTGATAAGTGATCAAAGGATATGAACAGGTAATTTACAGAGGTAGAAATTAAAGATATCTATAAGCACATGGAAAAATGCTCTAAATCACTATTGATTAATAAATGCAAATCAAAACAATGTTGAGGTACCACATCTCACCAGTCATATTGGCTAAGATGACAAAACAGGAAAATGACAAGTGCTGGAGAGGATGTGGAAAAATTAAGACTCTAATGCATTGTTGGTGGAGCAGTGAACTGATATAACCATTCTGGAGGACAATCTGGAAGTATGACCAAAGGGCTATAAATAATTGTATACCCTTTGACCCAGTAGTACCACTTTTGGGGTTGTATCCCAAAGAGATCATAGAAGTGGGAAAAGGTCCCATATGTACAAAAATATTCATTGCAGCTCTCTTTGTGGTGGCAAAAAAACTGGAAATTTAAGGAATGCCCATCAATTGGGGAATGGCTGAACAAGTTATGGTATATGAATGTGATGGAATACTATTGTGCTATAAGAAATGGGAAGGAAATGGACTTCAAAATTAAGTGGAGAGGCATATACAAATTGGTGCTAAATGAGAAGAGCAGAACCAGGAAAAATTTGTACAGTCACAGATACATCATATGTGTGATGACCAACTTGGAAAAACTGGACCCTTCTCAGTAACACACAGTTAAAAGACAACCCTACAAGTCTCAGAATGGAAGGAGATGTCTACATTCAGAGAAAGATCCAGAAAGATCAGAGTCTAAAAGGAGACTGAAGCAATGCATGCTATCATTCTTTTCTATGTTTGGCTTTTGTTTCTCTTTTCTCATTGTTAACTCCATTGGCTATAACACCTATACAACCAGACTATTGTACAATGTGAAAGAGTTTGCAGATCCTATACATGATTGTATGCCACCATGGAGGAAGTGGGGGGTGGGGAGGAAGGGGAGAAAAATCTGAAACTCAAGTGATTCTGGACCTGAATCTTGTAAACTAAAAGTAAACAAACAAGTCAATAAAAAAATAAAATTAAAGAAAACAAATTTCTACAGAGCTTAGAGTTTAGAAAGCACACTTTAATCATTTGTCTGCGTCATAATGCATACATTGTGTGTCTCAAATTTTATATCTCCCATACCATAAGCAAAATAACTGAGCTACCTTAAGAGTAAGGAAGGTGCTTTATACTTCTTTATAGCCTTCTTAGCACCTAGTTCTATGATACCTGAAAAATATTTGTTTAATTGAATTGACCCAAGGAAAAATAAGTTTCATCCTTTCTTACTGCCATCCACCAGGAAGAAGGGAAGGGAAGGGAAGCTCAGGGGAAGAAAAGGGAGGGTCAAGGTGAAAAAGGGAAGGGAAAGGAAGAGAAGGGCAAGGGAAGGAACGGGAAGGGATGGGAGGGCAGCATAATAAGGGAAGGGAATAATCATTTACATTGTGTCTACAGGGTGACATCTACTGTGCTAAGTTCTTTTTACAAGCATTATCTCATTTGACACAACAATGCTCCAAGATAAATTCTATTACTATCACCATTTTACTGTTGAAAAACTGAGGTAAATAGAGGAAAAGTGACGTGTCCTCCATCACACTGCTGGTAAGCATTGAGAACAGAAGTGAACTCGGGTCTTCTCTATTTCGGAATCTCTTTCCTGTACCAATAAGAAATGAACGTACAATATCTGAAATGTTTTAAGATCCTTTTTTTTTCCTGCCTGCCATTGAACTTGTCTTTTGTTTTTGATTCAATCCAAAAAAAAAGAAGAAAATTTGATATTTGAAACACGTTCTTAATTCTGCATGCATAATTAAAATGTAAGTGGTAGTCATTTTCATTAGGGCTTTGTCAACCCAATTAAAATATTAATTTTTGTGTTACTGCATTTGCAGGTCTTACTCAGATTGAATTTGCAGGTGGATTTTTTTTATTCACCTAATGATGTGGAAATCCATGAGCTTAATACAATCAGGAATGATGGAGGTCCAGAAAAGGTAAATGAACTTACTGAAGCCATATATTTTGACCACACACATCTAGGCTGTTTAAAACCTTTTGGGGCTCAGCCACAAATGTAAAAAGTGACAGGAGAATGAAGCATTTAGTGAAACAAAGGACAGAGAAATGATAGAATATTTGGGTCCAGGATACCCAAGTGACCCCCATTCATTAGTTTCATTTCACTCCTGTGTGGTTTCTGACACACTGGCTTCACAGTGTGATTAAATATTTGTAATCTGTGAGGGATTTTATACAATGGAGAAGCACAATGTTGGAGAGTTGTGTCTCTTATTCAAAGTAGGGATGTGTTGGCTGTCTTCAGCTGAGATCTGGACACCAGGAACTGGGGTTAGATTTAATCTACTTGGCCTCAGTAGGCAGGAGTAGAAACAATGCATGTATAGGCATGGATTTAGGCTTTTTGGAGCCAATTTGCACTTGAAAGAAAGAAATATTTCCCAATATTTGAGATACTCTAAAGTGGAAAAATCTGCCTAAGGAGGTAATATGCTCCTCTCTCACAGGAGGCAACTAAAATGCACAGTGAGTAGATTACCAGACCTGAAGTGAGAAATATCAGAGGACAAATATATCCGCAGACATTAAGTGTTTCCCTGAGCAACTCACTTAACCTTATTTGCCTCAGTTTCTTCAACTGAAAAATGGGAATATATAGCATCTACATGGGATGGTGTGTAAATCAAAAGAGATGTTTGTAAAATATTGAGCAAAGTGTCTGGCCCATGTTAGATGTTATATAAACGCTTATTCCATTTTCCTGTTTAAAATTTATTTGTGTCAGTTTCCTCAACTAAAATGAAGATTATAATAGCCCATATCTCCCAGGTTTGCTGTAAGGATAAAATGAAATATTTGTATAACACTTTGGAAGCAAAAAAAAGACTATATTAGAGAAAACCATCATCATTATCATCATTAATGTTAAGATTATGTCAATGACTGGTTAGTTCTTAGTCATGGTCAATGCAAAGTAGAATCACTGTTCAGATATTTGTTGTGATAAATAGATGGATTCTGAAGTTGCTTCCAACACTAAGCTTGTCAAAATCTGTTCTCTGCCTACTCCAAATGGTTGGAAACACATGGCCCTTTTAAACTAGACATGCCACACCTGAATGGTTAAAATGAGTTGTCCCCAATTCATCCAGATTTTTGACATACGATTCCACACAACTTAATCTCCTGTGAAATTGATTAAGGTTCTGCCCACTCCCGCAGTTAATTGTGTGGTAGGCTGTCAAATGAGGATGCTAGCAGGAGAGTTGTTGTCATGTTTCCAGTGAATGGGAGATGGTCCAACAGGCTCTGAGAAATGAACCAACTATTTATCTGAGATGCAAAAAGGATTTATCATTAGAAGGACCATTGCCTCATCTTTGAAATGCCAGGCATGCTACAAAGAAATTGATAAATTCTGGCCACACATTGGGTAAGCACCAAGAAAGTAGGGCCAGCATTGCACTGAGGCTGCATAACTTTCACAGTAAGATTTCAAGATCCTCTCAGATCAAGAATAACAATCTGCCCCCTCCTTGTTGGTTAAAGTCCTACATTCCTTAAACAAGCAAAAGCCATTTAGGGAAGGGAAGAGAATGGGAGGCAAGGGGAGGCAAGAAAAGGCAAGGCAAGGGCTAAATTTTTTTTCCTTAAGGAGAACTGTTGCTGACAAAGCAAATATACCTAAGAGAAGAAGTTTAGGGGTTGGATTTTGCATTAGCTTGTAATGAAATTAGACCAGTTACACAGTTGACATTTATAAATACCTACTATGTGAAAGTCCACTATAGGCATTTTAATGTGTTTATTGTGTAAAGCTCTGAGGATTTACAGAAAAAAAGCCAAAAGAGGATTTGTGAACATAAAAGAATAATTCTAATTGAGGAGATAATACACAAAAACCTGCATACATATCAGATATTTAAAGTGTAAATTGAAGGAAATTTCAGAGGCGTGAGGTCGGGGGGGGGGTGAATATGGGAAAGGCTTCCTGAAGAAATGGGGATAGGAGCTGACCTTAGGTCTTGGGGATGCAAAGCTGAATTAAAATAGTCACTACTCTTAGGAGACTGACATTATACAATGAGAAATAATTGGCACATATATGTGTTAATAAAAAGTAGAAGATTACTATGGCTGTTTTACCACTTAGGACATGCAAGTGATGGGAGATTAGGAAAGGGTTCTTGCAGAAAGTGGCACTTGCATTGAGTCTTGAAGGAATTAGAGGATTCTGGGAAGCAGTGCTGAGGAGGGAGAGCATGACAGGCATGAGAATCAGTCAATGCCAATGTGTAGGGATGGCATAAAAGTGATAGGTAGAAATGTAACTATTCTCAAATAAACACTTTTTTCTTTCTTCAGAAAGTTCATGTGATGAAATTGACTGAGAACTGAGTTTGGAGTCTGCAAAACTGTGAGTTTGAATCTGCCTCTGGTATTTAATAGTTACATCACCAAGAACAAAACATTAAATTCTCTGAGCTCCATTTTTCTTGGCTGTAAAAGTTCTTAATTTCCTGTCTCTGAATCTGGCTGCTAAACTTCAAAAACATGTCTCTTCTTGCTACCTTATTACAAACTTCCTTCAGTCCCTGGGGTCTGCTCAGCCTGGAACATTTAACCATCTCTTCTGCCTCGATGGCACTGTATATAGTAAACTTGGTCTACTGTCTGGAAGATCTGAGTACCAGGCAGATTATGGATACTTACTAACTGTGTGACCCTGTGTAAGTCACTTTACTTCTATCTGCCTTAGTTTTCTTAACAAAAAATGGGGCTAATAATAGCACTGACCTCATAGGGTTGCTATAAGGATAAAAAAGGGTTAATTTTTGTATTTAGGACAGTTACTGTCTCATAGTAGGTAATTAATAAATGTTTCTTTCCTCTCAGCCACCCAACCAGGAATATCTTTTCAGAAAGGCCACCTCTTCTTCTGTTGGTGAGCTCCTCTTAGGATGAAAGCCCTAGTCCTTACTCACGGGCTTCAAAACCATGATAGGTAGCCTAAGTTTCCCCATTCACTCCTTTTCCTTTTGTGTGTTGCCTTCCCCTATTAGACTATAAGTCAGGGGCTGTATTTCCTTGCCCTTGCATTTGTGTCACTAGCACTTAGTACATTGTTTACCATACACTAAGTGCTTAATAAATGTTTTTGAGTGCATCCATGATAATGCCTACAGTGTCTATTCTGAAAGTATCAAATGGGATAGTCTTTGCAAAGTATTTTTTGAACTTTAAAGAGAAATACAAATTTCACTTACTTTTATTATTATTGCCTGACTCTGTCAAGGCTCTATTAAGCTCCACTCTTATTGTCCTTGCCCTTACAACTGGCTGGCTGTGCATTTCCAAAAGCTACTGCTCCAATTGGGCATGTGATAGTGAAGATTCTGTTTATATATGTGTCAGACTGGGCTGTCACTGAGGTCTCTTCCATCTCCCTGATATTGTGAATCTATGAAATACTCAAGCTAGCTACAGTTTTGAATATGAGCAATGCAGGAGGCTGTGTCAGCTAATCATGTTGAGAACAGATCCATGGATATTAGGAACAGTTATAACTAATGTTGACATTTTATCCCTAGATATGAAAAGCATTAACTTCTGACAGCAATCCCAGAAGACTATTAGCTTTTAAGGATTTGCATGTCTCTTATTTTATAGCAAATATGCCCAGATTACTTTGGAACTAATTCTCCTTCTCTTACCTTTGTCAAACGAATGTGTAGTTCAACTTCTCCCACAACATGAAGGGAAAGAAATCTTGTAGACAGGCTAAAAACAATTTACGCTCAGTGACACCTGAGAGAGGAAAAGCAAATTGACTCTAAGGCATCCAGACGGTAATCTGGGAGATTGGGAAAGTGTATGATTGAAGATGAAAATCTCTAAATATTTTTGTTTTATCCATGTGAAGGCTAAAAGGGTTTGGGAGTGAAAGTGGTTAGGTGAGATGTTGCTTATCTTTGAGTATTTGAAAAGCTAGTTGGAAAAGAGTTGAAATTGCGCACGTGCGTCTGTGTGTGTGTGTGTGTGTGTGTTCTGCCCAAGAAGGCAGAACCAGGAATGATAGGTAGAAGTTTAAAATAAATGTTTAATTCAAGATTCAGGAGGATCTTTGGCATCTAGGCGGCACAGTAAACAGTGCTCACTATGTGACCCTTCTCTTAGAGCTCTTGGTAACAATTAGGTCATTTGCAACAAGAAAGAATTGAACTCATTGGCCTTAAAAATCCTTCCAGTTCTAAATTTATTAGCCTGTGAATTGTTTAACAAATAAAATTTTTCAAAAGTGGAGCATAGTTTGAGGGATCCTCTCATTTCTTCTTTCAAACTAAAATAATAGTAGGGATTGGGGGGGCATATGAATTGGATAGAATGACCCCTGTGGTCATTCCCAATTCTGAAATTGCTTCTCTGTGACTTGGGCACAGGTCCTGGACTCTCTATTTTCTAGTTGTGTATCCTTAGACAACTGGGTTAACCTTCTTCACCTTTTGTTTATTTTGTTTTAATCTATAAAATGATGATAATATTAAATGTCTTTTCTCCTCGACAGGGTTAGGGGAAAATAAAAACCAATGTGATAACATACATAGGTCTACCCGTCTTCCCTGTCAGCTTCTCCACTAGCCCCTTACATCACGCTCAATGCAAGGTCTCTTCAATGAAAAGCAACTCAAACATCATTAGCCTTCTCCAGCTCACTCTTTCCCCCCTCTGAATCTAAATGAAAGCCAGTTTTGTCTTAGTTGTAAGCAACTCTTTCTGCCTATTATCCAGCTCAGGGGGAGTGGAGGGGAAAGTAAATACTTCTTGTCTTCAAGGCCATTGCTCTAATACCATCTCCTCTTTTAAAGCCTAGGACCCTCTGGTAGGTCCCTGTCCTTGAAAACTATTGGTCTCAAGGATATTGTCTTTTCTTCAGTGGCATTAATACCTCATTTACTAACCAACTCTTCCACCAATTCCTTTTTACCATCTTGGTACCATCAACATACACTTTGAATATGATGCAATCCTCATTTTTTTTAATAAATGGGGGCTCTTGTTATCCCTAAATCATGTTTGAGGCCCTCGGTTTGCTCTGTTATAAAATGGGGGCTTTGAGCCAGATAACTTGTAACTTTCATTCTACCTTTAAATCTATGTCATATGACTCAATGATCCTCTGAGAGCTGGAGGACAGAGAAAAAAAATCCTTTCCAATGAGCTCTTTAGAGAATGCCTCACAAAGAGGATGGCACGAAGATAAGGTTCTAGAGGGAGGAAAGGATTTCCTCAAGGCAGACAAGAGGTTGTATAGTCCATTCTGGTCTTTTGGAATGAAGGAACAAAGGTACAGAGATGGAAGAGAGTAAGATGAGAACAGAAAGAGAGGACAGTCTATTTTACCAGAAACACAGAGGATGTAAAAGGGAAGCTAAGGCTGGTTTGAGTTAGGCAAGCCTTGAATTCTAGGCCAAGGACTTCTGGTGCTTTTTGGTGGCCATGGAGAGTCACTACATATTTACAAATAGAGGGCTAAGGGGGGAGTAATTATTGCTAGTGTTTCTTGAGACTTATCTGTGAGTACTTTTTAAAAAATCGAATCTGTGGTCCTGGGTTTGAACCCCTTAAGTTGCCCAAACAACTAACAAGCATTTACTAAGCACTTATATATTCCAGGCAGAGTAAATAAGTGCAAAAACAGTCCCTTCCTCAATCTAGGAGCTCATTTTCTAATGGAGGAGACACAACATGCAAGTATCTACATACATGCAAGTTATATTTTGCTATTGCTCAGTAGTTCAAGTGTGTCCAACTCTATGGGACTCCATAGATTTTTGTCCATTGGGTTTTCTTGGCAAAAATACTAGAGTGGTTTTGCCATTTCCTTCTCCAGTATGTTCTTATTTCACAGATGAGGACTTGAGACAAATAGGGGTTAGATGACTTGCTCAGTCATACGGTTAGTAAGTGTCTGAGGCCAGAATTTTGAACTCAGGTATTCCTAACTCAGGGCTGATGATCTACCCACTGTGCCACTTCACTGCCACACAATTTATATACAAAGTAATAATTTGTGATCTCAGAGGAAAGGCACTTACCTGGAAAGGTCCCTTCCTGAAGATGGGAATTACAATAGCTCTTAAAGGTAGTTAAGGAAATCTGGAGACAGAGTGAAGAGAGAGAACATTCTAGACATGGGCACAGGTACAGCAAAGGCACTGAGTAAGAAACTGGATGCAAGAAATGTGTAAGGAATAGCAAGCAGACCAATGTAGTTAGATATAGAATGTATGGAAGATTCAAGATGTAGGAAGAATGGAAGGGGAGGAAGGAGAAAAACCTCTGGAGGGCATCTTAGAGTTCATTGCATCCAATTCCTTCATTTTATAAAGGAGGAAACTAAAACCCAAAAGGCTTAAGCACCGGATTCCACATGTAATAAGAGACAGAGGAGGGTTTTGAACCCAGTTCCTTTGACTCCAGATGTGATGTTCTTTCCACTGTAAGTAGTTGTCTTCCATAGTCCTGACTCTTATCTCTTGCTTTCAATTCTCAACTGGTATGGTCTTTTCTCTTTCTCTCAAAGAGATTATTCTTTTTTTATGATGACGATGGAGCTAATATGGAAATCTAGTTGTTCTCCCTCTTTATGACTATATTAATCTTTCAAAGAATGTGGAGAGATCCTCTATTTGGAATGGCTTATTTTGGCAGGACATAGTTATACAGCAGAAAATCCAATTGTCAGCAAATTAGGCCTCGGCTCACCCATTTAGAGCTATTATGCTTATGGTACTTTACATTCCTGTAATAAATTATGGCAAACATGTGCCCTCCCCGCACTTATCGAGACCTACTGGTGAGGAACTCTATTTCCTGACTGCAATAATTTGATGTAAAAGAATTCTACAGCAAGTTTATTGCACACCTATCAAATTAGCTTCATGCTAGGAGAATATTTGTTGCAGCATTTATGATGAAAACTGGACATCCAGTGATTCATCATGCCGTGAAACTCCATGTTAACTCTCACTCCTAGCTGATACCAAGACGGAAAACTCCCTAGAGCCTGTTGCTAATCTATAATCCTCAAAAGTTGTTTCCTTCCTTCCTTCCTTTCTTCCATCCTTCCTTCCTTCCTTCCTCTTTCTTTCTTTCTTTCCTTCTTTCTCTCTCTCCCTCTCTCTCTCTCTGTCCCTCTCTCTCTCTTCCCCTCCCTCTTTCTTTTTCTTTCTTTCTTTCTTTCTTTCTTTCTTTCTTTCTTTCTTCCTTCCTTCCTTCCTTCCTTCCTTCCTTCCTTTCTTTCTTTCTTTCTTTCTTTCTTTCTTTCTTTCTTTCTTTCTTTCTTTCTTTCTTTCTTTCTTTCTTTCTTTCTTTTTCTTCTTTTTCTTTTTCTTTCTTCAAAGGGCTTCTCCTTGATGTGAAATATTGTGATTTGAAGAGTTCACCAAGGATGTGGCAAAAAGTCAGAAAGGACTCTGGTTCAAGTGTACTGCATAGACATATCATAGCTGGGTCAAAGGGTCAACTACATAATCTATGAATCTGGAGGTTTCAGGAAATAGGATTCATATCCAGTGCAGGTATTAAGGTCAGGTTGATGTTCAGTATCCCCAATCTTCTTCTGACCCCTTCCCCCCTTTGCAACAGCTTCTCATTTTCATTCACCAAAACATACTTAGGAAAAGGACATGTCTGTTTTCTGTTAATCATCTTGTTCTTATAACCTAGGGGAAAATCAGCTTCCCAACTCTACTGTATCTTCTCAACTGCGGTCATGTTGTAGGCCACTAATGGAAGATAATGTCTTTAAAAGTATACACTGTCTCATGTATATCTTTGTATCTCAATGCCAGGACAATTCATGGAATATAACCCGTGTTTAATGAATGCTAATTGATTAATTTCTACCTTGTATGAATCAAACACTATCTGAGATATTATCTCAATGGCTTTGATGAAGTTACTTTACCTTTGGACTTCATTTCCCTAATCTGTAGGATAAGGAGGCTAGACTGGAAGGCATTTGAGATCTCTTCATTCTCTGTATCTATGAGCCTATGATTAAGTCACTGGATTTACTTTCATAGAAGACTAATCTTAACTCTGGGGAATGGGAATTTTTTTTGCTTTCAAATTTCAATGTTTAAACTTCGTTTCTTCAACTAGTAACGCTTATCATATGACCGCATGATCTTAAAGATGAAAGGCACACAATGTATGTTTTCCAAACATGTCCTGGAGCTTGAACTCCTAAAAGATATGCGGGCAGCCCAGTCAAATGAATACTGAACGATTTCTATCTCTTGAGGATGTATTTCACTGGAACTCCTGGGCTTTTCCAACTCATAGGCTCTCAGAGTTGGAAAAGTTCTTAGAAACCAGTTAGCTCCAACCTATACCAAATTGAGAGACTGAATTTAATTATCCAGCCTCTGATTGAACCTACCCAGTGTAGTGTGTCCCAGTTCATCTTAGCCTTTTCCTCTGTGGAAATCTTGTGCTAGCATAATTGATTTTTTGAATCCAAGTATGAGACGACATTGGGGTAAGGGCTTGGACTAGATATGTGACTTTATTGATAGAAGGAAATTTTAGTTAAGGAAATCCTGTCTACTAATTCAGGAATCTTTTCAGCAAAATATGAGATCACAGAGTTGCCTGGGGCACTGAGAGGTTAAGTGTCTTTATCTAGGCCAGCTGTTCTCAACCTGTGGGTCATGACCCCTTTGAGGTTCAAACAACCCTTTTACAGGGGTCGCCCAAGACCGTTGGAAAACATATTTCTGATGGTCTTAGGAACCAAGTCACCCCTCCTCTATCTGTGTCCAGGCAGGCTGGCCCACATGAAGATAAACCCACATACAAAGGGTCCCTGCACTAGGAAAGTTGAGAACCACTGATCTAGGCTAAGTCAGGCTTTTAGAAGTAGGTCATCAACACAGGTTTTACTGGTTTTGAAGACAGTGGTCTATCCCTTAAATAGTTAGGTGGTACAATGGTTAGAGCACCGAGGTGGGAGTCAGGAACTCTCCTGTTTGTGAGTCCAAATCTAGCTCCAGAAGCTTACCATCAGATACCCTGGTAAAAGTCACTTAAACTTGTTTGTCCCAGTCCTTCATCTCTAAAATGAGCTGGAAAGGAAAATGGTGAACTATTCCAGTATCTTTGCCAAGAAAACCCCAAACGACGTCATAAAGAGTCAGATAAGACAAAAAAATGACTCAATAACACAACTCAAATCTATGAATTAAACCAGGATTCCCTTATCTTTACTATTAATTTTCATCTTATCAGATTCAGTGATTCCAACCTGTTAAGTTTATTTTACGTTGGCATACAATGAGTTTACTATACTTTCCAGGGTCATATCATTCACAAATTAGACAAGACTACAATCTATGACCACTAAAGGCAGTGATTAAAAAATAATTAATAATAATAACGAACAGGAAAGAGCCCTTGGGCACATCATTTAGAGATCACCCTCCAAGTGATATTGATACATTAATTATCATTCATTGTGTCTGGTCATTTTGTCAGTTCTGAATTCAACTCATTCTATTACGAATCTAGTTCCAGTGAGTATGAGAAGGATGTGGAATATTTGACAAATAGGCATATTCTCCAATTATAAATGAATAATCTTTTATTATCTATTTAAACTATTGTCTATTTAAACTCTAAAAATATTTTTCCATATTAAGCAAAATTTATGGAAAATTTTATAGAAACCTGAGGCTTCTGGGAGACCAAAAAGGTGAATAGATTCTAATCTAGCCAATATGTTTACAGCTGGCCTAGGTAGGTATGATGATATACTTTGTTTACAATCCACACATGTTTTAATCCATGGCTATGGTGTTCATTTGCCATACCTGATAAAGAAATGAAGAAATAAGATTACTTTGGTTAGACCTGTTCTTGATAATTCCAAAATGGCCTTTGGTAATGACCACTTCCCTTTCCAGGAGGTGATGGTCACTTCTGTTTCCAGGAATCCCTTCAGCAGTCTTCCTTAAAAGTTAACATCTTCTCTATACTTAAAACCATTGCTGTAAGAAAAGTTAACTACTGATGACTGGATCAGTTAGAAGGTAATGGCAATGAAACTTTAAGCTGATGATGAGAATCTGAATCCTTTACCCACTACCACCTTCCATCCCCAGTAGCCATTAAAATCAAGATATGCAGGCAGAAGTGCATTGAAATCTGTAGCAAGAGCCAATTGTTAAATGTTCAATGTCAGCATGTAAACTTCAGTAATTGACAAACACTACAAATCAGGAACTGATTTATTATTTTGTTGATTGTATAAGCAACAAATTAATGGGAAAATGTTAATAATGCATATTTAACTTAAAAGTATGTTGAGGGGCAGCTAGGTGGCACAGTGAATAGAGCACCGGCCCTGGAGTCAGGAGTACCTGAGTTCAAATCCGGCCTCAGACACTTAACACAAAAAACTAGCCATGTGACCTTGGGCAAGTCACTTAACCCCAACTGCCCTCCAAAAAGCGAAAAAAAAAAGAACTATAAAAGTATGTTGAGCATACAGATTATTCAGAAAGCTGGTTCTTAAACATTTGACAGAACATACTTGGGATAGCCCGAAGAGGCAGTATGTAGGACAGCAGAGGAAGGAGTCAGAAGCTCAGTGTTTAAGTGCTTTCCCTGACTTAACATGCCCCAATGTAACTCTCTAATTATTACTAAGTAACAGATGAAATCTTGATTGGATCTCCAGTACAAAGAGTTTTGAAACTGACAATCCAGACATAGTCCTCCCACTGACACCACCATCCCTTTCCAGATGAAAAAATCTGAGAACAAAATTCTGTGGATAGAGGGTATGAATCATTCAGGGTGCCCCATGACCATGCCCTTGGAGTAAAACAGAGCTCCCAGGCTAATGACAGCTGACATCCCATTCCTTAGAAGAAGGGACAACATGTTTTTGTTAACTCGACCATGCCATAAACTTATTTAAACATTTTCCCCCTTAATGCCTTCCAATGCATCTTGTTGCTTACCAATGCTAGAAACTAATTACATTTATTATCTACAGGGAGTTCAGTTGTAGTTTCGCCAGAGTAAAAGATTATACAATCCACTCTCGGGACATTAGTCTTACAATATTCTTATGATTAATTATACCTGGATCCCATAACATTTATTATTTAACCACAACAATCATACAAAACAGTGTAATTACTTCGATGCTGATCATCCATCTTTTATGGGGCCTTAAAGGAGAAAACATTAAAAAGACATGGAGTGCAGACACTTTTCATAGCTGTTTGTCCCTTGGGAAGGCAAGATAACAGACCAAGAAACCTGCTGGATGGAATCAAAAGATTTCTAAGTTCAAAACCATCATCTGACTCTTAAGAGTTTTATGTTTCTTAGCAAATCATTTAACCTCTCCTTTACTTAGTTTTTCTCATATGTGAAATAGGGAGAGTAATGCCTATACTAACCACCTGTTGCTGGATTTTTTTGGAGACAATTAGGGTTAAGTGACTCCTCTAAGGTCATACAGCTAGTGTCTGGAGCTGGATTCAAACTGAGGTCCTCCTGACTTTAGGGTTGGTGCTCTACACGGTGCCCCCTAGTGGCCACTATATTAATCATCTGACTGGGTCCTTGTGAGGAATGGATGAGATAATGTATTTAAAGTACCATTTAAATATTGTCATTTGTATGCATGTCAGTTACTGAAACAACCTAACATACTGTAGATGTGCTGGGTTTGTGGGGAGGAAAGCTGGAATTTAAACCACACCTCTGCTGCTGGTGGTGTAACTCTGGGTAAGTGACTTAACCTCTGTAAGCCTCAGGCCATTTTCTAGCATCTATCTAGCAGATGGCAGAGAGATTGTGATCTGCCTTGGTGAAAGGAGTGCCCATACCAGAAATCCTCCATGCTGACAAAAATCACAAATCCTCGTGTATTTGCAAATGTCAACTATTATTGCAAATTATTATTTTAAGGCACTCAAGAAATGTACTACATGTAATTTAAATTGTTATTTTAAAGCAGTCTACAAATGTCAGCTATTTTCATACTTCAAAATGTCAACTATTATTCATTCTTGCATACCTACATCAATGTCGACTAAGTACATAATCCATGGAAAGATTTCCCCTTCCAGAAGCTCATGGCTAAGATCAAAGGTAGATCTAAATCATGAGCTAAGTCTGGGGTCAGCTCACTCCCTGATTGAGGCCAGGAGTCTATCTACCGCAGACTGGAGTGAGCATTCCCCGTGATCTGCATCCATGCTAGTCTCAGGTTGGCAGGTTTACAGAAAGAAGCCTAGGATGCAATTCTTTCTGAGCACCAACATGCAGGAGGGTGGAGAGAGGGAGGAGACTAATGAGCCAACATTCCCATATACTTGGGAAACGACCACCCTTTTGTCGTAGCAGAAGGAATAAGGTTGCCACACTATTAATTGCTAGAAGTTTAAAAACTGTAATTAATTAATTACTCAGGTGACAGATGGAGCCAGAAAAAGCACCAAGTGCAGAAAGAAAAATTGAGTTGCTTGTGGCTACTACATAAAAAAAATTGTCTGAAATAAGTCATATGTGTCACTGTTGACTCATTATCTCTGGGCGTTAAATCATTCAGGAAAGTTATTTTAGGCCCAAATGCTTGAAACATGGGTGAGATTGGAAAAAGAAGTAGCCATACAGCTTAGGAAATAGAAAAAATAAAATAATAAAATTAAATTAAATTAAAATAAAATATAATAAAAAAGAGGCTGCCATGATAGATAAAGATCTGAGTTCAAATCAAACCTCAGATACCTGCTACCTGGGAGACCTTGAGTAAGTCACTTAACCTCTCTTTGTCACAGTTTCCTTAGCTACAAAATGAGGAAATAACAGTAGCTACCTCATAGGGTTGCTGTGAAGATCAAATAAGAAAATATTTGTAAAATGCTTAGCACAGTGCCTGGCAGGCAATAGGTGAACCTAAATGCTTATTCTCTTTCCCTCCCTAAAGATCACAAAAGCATAGATCACAAGAGGTGAGGGAACCCAACACACCCATCTTGTAGACAAGGAACCTGAGGCCCAATTAGTTGTCACTTACCCTAGGTCTGAGAGATGGTTCAAAAGTGGGGATTCACAACAAGGCCTCTTTCTACTGTGTAACAACATCTTCAAAGAAGGACTGAATGACATCATAATAATTATAGCTGGCATTTATATAATTATTTAATGATTTCAAAGCATAGCTAAATGATATCCTTTATAGAAGGCCACTATCTGATCCCTTCTTTTTTTCATTCAAAGCCTCTCATTATCTGCCACCCTCTCAGTTTGCTCACCTTCCCATACTCCTGGATGCAGGGACCCTGGCCTCCACCTTGTGCCTCGCTCAAGATCCCAACTCCTGATTCCATGAACTTTCACCTCCTGATTGTCCCTCACGACTTGAATTCTCCCTCACCACCAAAATCTTTGGCACAGTCAAGCAGTTCAGTATTAGGAATGGATATTCTTTTATCAGTAGGAATGATATTAAAGAACATATATTACCAATTGCTTTGCCATTGCACCCAAAGAACTATGGGACCTTTCCATCTGACTTGCAGTTAACCCCTCTTAAATAGTGTTATCATCTCTGCTAGAACTGAGCTTCTTGAGAGGAGAGACTATTTCTGCTTTTCTATTTGTATCCTAAGCAATGTAGCTCAGTGCTTTGAATGTAATGTTTAATAAATTGTCTTTCATCCTTTCAAGCACTCATTCATTACCCAACACAGATATGACTTTCCTCCTGCTGGTGGAAATCTTTCATTTGCACCTCATTCCCATCTTCCTCTTGGGCCAGGCCCCACCATCTATCCGTTGCCCTCTACTGCAGTGGTTCTCAGCCTTCCTAATACTCGTATGTGGGTGTAGCTGCATGTAGGAGGACCTGCCTGGAGACAGTTAGAGGAGCCGTGTCTCAGTTCCTAAGACTATCAGAAATATGTGTTTTCTGATGGTCTTAAGCAACCCCTGTGAAAGGGTTATAAAGGGGTCTCAACCAACAATTTGAGAACTGCTGCTCTACAGCATCTATAACTTCTCAAGATCTTTTGGCTCCTTTCTTGATTCCCACAAACATGCCTATCCTTTGCATACATACACACACAAACATACACACACACACAGATACACATACACACATACACACACAGATACACACACACACACACATACACACACCACAAACCTCCACTGATCCTCTTACTGTCTTAGGATTTCATATCACTACTAAACTTACAAAGGTGTCTGTTTAGCTGATATATTTTAATCCATGACTATTTGTGAGACTGTGTTCTAGGCACGAGGTTGCAAAGACAAAAAAAAATACAGTCTCTACCATTAAGGAACTTTCAATCCCACAGAGTGGGTGCACCATGCATACAAATAAGCTAAGCACAATACAGACTATGATACCAAAAGAAACAAAATTAGACCTTTTATTTATTTATTTTAGAGTCACCAATTGGTGTAGTTATGCTCATGAATAAGTAATATTTTAGTTTTGTGGAATATAAATTATAGAGCTGAGAGAGTAGAGTCAAAGGAATCATTTTAATAAACACACACACTCCTGCATATATAAAATAGGTATATGTACATTTACACATCTGTACTTCTTGTTGTTCATTCACATCTCCCTCTTCATGACTGTCTTTAGAGTTTTTTTTGGCAAAGATAATGGAGTTGTTCACCATTTTCCTCTCCAGCTCATTTTATAAATGAGGAAACTAAGTCAAACAGGGTTAAATGACTTGCCCAGGATCACATAGCTAGTAAATATTTGAGTTCAGATTTGAACACAAGTCTTCCTGACTACAGGCTTGATGTTATATCCCCATTGTCACCCAGCTCCTACACATATGTACATCTACATATGTTACACATAGATATGTACAAATTGGTTGGTCAATTATGGGCTGATTGATAGGAAAATAAGGTTGAATTTTAACAGATTGAATGAATGGTCCCTAAAGTGATGACTAATATATCTATACATATATGCGTAATACAATGTGCATATGTACATATATTTTTCTTTGCATCCTTGTGTAATGGTTATGGGATTTGAAGATCTTCCATGCCCCTTGAACTTGCTAACATAGTAGGAAGGGGTGGGGCAGGAAGAAGCCAGAGCTGCGTTAGAACCAGTGCAGTGACTGAAAGGAGCAACGGTGACCCAAACTCCTTTTTTTTTTGAGCCAGCTAGAATCTCTAAGGATTCCTGCTGAGGAATGCCAGGGAAAGGTACTGTGGGGGGCCGGAGCTGCTGAGAGCAAGCTGCCTGGATGCTAAGCAGTTGTGTGAGTGAGGAGAGGAGGATCTTTGGCCTGACATAGCCTGTTCTGTTTGAAGGCTTGAGAACGTGGGTGTATGCTGCAGTAACTATGGGAACCAACTCCATACATACTGTGATGGTTTTGACTTTCTGGTTTGGGGGCTTGGTTTTCTGGTATTTGATCTTCGAGTATTTCTTGAAGGATGCTTTCCAAGTTCTTTTTCTGGTCATGGGTTTCAGGTAGACCAATAATTTTCAAATTGTCTCTCCTGGATCTATTTTCTAGGTCAGTGGTTTTTTCAAGGAGATATTTTACGTTGCTTTCTATTTTTTTCATTTGTTTGTAACTGTTTAATAGTACCTTGGTTTCTCATAAAGTCATTAGTGCACCCCAGGACCACCACACAAGACCACGATCTGGATCCAGGCTGCTCAACACAAGAGCACTTGGCCCTGATCAATTGACTCAGCCCCCCTGCGGGGTCTGCAGGTCAGGGGCTCTGAAGTAGCCCAGTGGGGAAAGTCGCTGGTTACAGCAGTTCCTGCCCTTCCCCCACTGCTTCCTTCCCCTGGGGGCAGATTGGCTGAACTGCTTTTCCTCCCCCAAATTTAGTTTCAAAGTTTCACTTTCACTGACCTTCTCTAATCCTGGCCTGCTAGATGTGAAGATCCCTTCAGGTGCTGTAGATCTGCTCCCTGGGGTAGACTCAAGCTGAGGCTTGGAGGCACGGCTCCCGCCGACTGCCCTGGGGCCTGGCCAGGGTTGCGGTTTTGGGCTGGGCCGACCTTGTCTCCCAGGCTGCTGCGTGAGACCCTCCTGCTGCACTGCCTTTCTGTAATCCTTATTTTTCGCCCCTTGGTAGATGTGGAGTTGCTCCAGGTGCTGTAGATCTTCTCTCTTGTAGACTGGCTGCAGCTAGGCTCCTCTGGGCTGCCCTGGGGCCTGGCTGCATTTAGGTTTTGGGCTGGGCTGGCCTCGGCTCCCAGCCTGCTGCAATGAGCCCCTCCTGCTGAGCTGCCTTCAGTGAGAGATGTGTTTTCTGTATTTTTGTGAGTTTGAGAGCCCTAGAATTTGTCCAGAGTCATATTTTATGGGTATTTAAGATGGCTGTGTGGTAGCTGCAGAACTCTGCTGCTTCTACACTGCCATCTTGGCTCTGTCCGCCATGTTCTACCTTTTTAAAGTTGTATTCAACTCTTCATGATTCTATGTGGGGTTTTCTTGGCAAAGAAACTGTACTGGTTTGCCATTTCCTTCTCTAACTTATTTTATGCATTTTAAAACAAAGACAAACAATGTGAAGTGACTTTCCCAGGGTCACACTTCCAGAAAGTATCTGAGAACAGATTTGAACTCAGAAATTTAACTCCAGGAATGTAACAGCAATCAGTTTAGCAGATACTTAGCACTTAGTAACTTAGGGCTAAATTAGGAAGGTGTGAGCCCTGCATCCTGTTGAGAGGGTGTGAACACCCCTGTTGATGTGGAAGAAGGGCATTGGCTGAGACAGGAGGCCACTGTGTGTTTATAAGCAAGAATTCCAGAGACAGAGAGACAGAACTGGAATTTTCCTATTGGAGCAAGAAGGATTGTCTCAGCATCTGGAAGCTGGGCTGCTGGACTGAAGAAGTGAGTTGGAGTTTTCTTGAGAGAGAGACAGAGAAACAGAGAGACAGAGAGACAGAGACAGAGACAGAGAGACAGAGAGAAAGAGACAGAGAGAGACAGAGAGAGAGAGACAGAGAGAGAGAGAAGGAGAGACAGAGAGACAGAGAGACAGAGAGAAAGAGACAGAGAGAGAGAGAGACAGAGAGAGAGAGAAGGAGAGAGAGAGAGAGAGAAAGAGAGAGAGAGAGAGAGGGAGAGAGAGAGAGAGAGAGAGAGAGAGAGAGAGAGAGAGAGAGAGAGAGAGAGAGTTTCTCTCCTTTCTCTCTCAGCATCTGGAAGGTGACTGAGAACTGAGATGGAGTTTTCCTGAGACCAGAATCTGGTGAAGGCCACTCAGAAGGCTGATATTCCTTCTGGGTCTTAGGGCCAGCTGAACAGTTGGAGGACTAAAGAAGCATGACCAGGATGGGACTCTGGTTGTTCATTGCCTGGCTGATCCTTGAGTCCCAGGCAAGAGAAGTGCTGAAGGGTTTGAGATGTGCTGGACCCTGTGAACTTTAGCGTGTTCCAGGGACTGCCCTGAGGACTGGACGACAACCTGGCAGCTGTCTGCTTCTGAATCCAGGTGATTGTTTGGTGGATTCAGGAAGGAGCTGGGACCATGGAAGAGGATTCAGGGAATCAGAGAGACCTCCCAGAGTCCAGATGAAGATAAGGCCTCCCCTTGGAGGAAACTGAGGTTTGCTGGACACCAGGGGGTGGAGGGTTTGTGTAGTTTTCTAATGACTGTACTAGTGATTAATGATGGTAATCAAAATCTAGATTAGTGACTGATTAAGTTAATGGTTGCCCTATGAATGGAAGATTGATATATTGTGAATTGATTGAATGAGTGATTAAGTGAGAAAGGTTCCCCCCTTAGGGAAACCAGGTGATTATTCTTTTGTTCCTTGTTCTAAATATTGTGACCACTGTAGTGAAAACTGTGTGGCCATTCTAATGTTAAACTGTCATGAACACCACATTATGATTTTCTGTGACAAGATATAATGCCATGAATATTATATTGCAATATATTGTGAATGTTTGCCTTGATTTGTAAAGGAATAAATAGAGTTTTCACTATTACTGTGTAATCCAAACTTTAAAAGCTGTTCACAGTAGCATTCTTTTGGGAATCTGCTGGTGCATGGCATTACAAGGGGCAGTGCTCTATTCACTGTTTCACCCAGCTGTCCTGAGTGTTTTCTGCTAATCTGTAATGATTCTTCCATTAGTCCTCACCTAAATGCTTCCTACCGTATGTCTCTCCTCTGATTCCTGAATTTCTTCACAAGTGTGCCTTTTAATATGTAATGTTACCTTACCTATACTTCTGTTTTGTATTCATCCAAAGACAGATTCCAGCTATGAGATTTATCCCACTAAGTCTCAGTAATAATCATAAGAATAACTGTGCTTCCTTTTCTTTATGGGATTTAATATAGACATGTGAAGACATGGAGCATATTTCTTAGATTGCGTCTTGTAAATTTCCAGGTCTTTCAAATCTTATTTTTGCCCTACATTGAAGCTACAGTTTAATGGTATCTAGATTAGTGAATATATATTAGCAACATTCTCCCCTTCTTTTTCATTTTTTTTCTTTTTGGAGTGGGAAAGGTAGGGCAATTGGGGTTACGTGACTTGCCCAAGGTCACACAGTTAGGTTTGCGTTAAGTGTCTGAGGCCAGATTTGAATTCAGGTCCTCCAGACTCCAGGGCCAGTGCTCTATTCACTTTGCCACCTCGCTGCCCCACTTCCTTTTCATTTTCAAGCAATAATGAGAATATTTCAAGATGCAGCCTTGTTCTAGCCTGTATTTCAAGCCTTGTTATACAGTACCTCCCATCTCCACATTCTGTGATCTAGTCAAATTTTCCTCTCTCTGCTCTTCCCACATGATATTTCCTCTTTCTGTGCATTTTCACTGTGGCTATACTCCATACCTAAAATATACTTTCTTTTCACTTATATCTCACAGAATCCTTTTTTTTTCCCTTCAAGGCCCAACTCAAGTCATATCTTCTATAGGAAAGCTTTGGTCATTCCCTCAAATTCCTGGATCCTACCCCTCAAACTCTTGCATTTAATGAATTTGTATTGATTTGAATTTATTTTCTTTATATGTCCTGTTCATATACATCTATATCTATATATCTCCTTATGTGGTCATCCATTAGAATGTCAAGCTCTTTGTGGTTAGGAGTCATCTTATTTATTATCTGTACTTCCCTAATGCCTTGCACAGTTCCTAGAACAAAGTAAATGGCTAACAAATGTTTATGGATTCATTGATTGATATCAGGCAAATAGAGATCGATAGAGATAGAGATAGAGATGGAGACAGAGAGAGAGAAAGAGGGGGGGGTATAGGTATAGGTATAGGTATAGAGACAGAGACAGAGATAGAGATAGACAGACAGATAGACAGATATTCTTACCCTTAAAAGGAAACAATGATTAAAAACATCTGTGCCCCCAGGACTTCAGTTTTTCAATCAAAATTGTGAATCCTTTGTCATTGTTCCCCTCAGATTCTCACTGGCATCATCATCTGTGCCATGTCAATCACTAATAGGTGCTAATTCATTCCTCTTTGTCTTGTCTTTGGGAGTTGCTTTAGACACATGTTTGATTTTTCTTTTTTTTAAAGGGATGGCCGAGCAATTAGCATTAAGTGACTTGACCAAGATCACAGAGATAATAAATGCCAAGTATCTGAGGCCAGATTTGAACTAAGCTCCTTCTGGCTCCAGGACCAGTGCTCTATTTACTGCACCACCTACCTGCCCCTAGACATATGTTTTTGAAAGACAACTTTCTATTGTTTATGGGGTAACAGGTAGCACTATGATCAGAGAGTCACTAACCACTGCTACTCTTTTCTTTTTTTTCCCTTCCTCTCCTTGTTGTCTTTCTTGAAAGTTTTCTTCAAAGTGTTTTCTTTCCTGAAAGTAACTAGTGACCTTCTTGATCATTCTTCCAAGGATATAGCAAACAGCTCCTATCTCTTTAATAATAGCCATAAACTTGTTCTTACTTGGGAGATTTGGTCCAATCCATTCACTGGTTCTTCTTCCCTCTCTTCCTGGTATGACATTTTTCCCCTTCCCAAAGTCTCTACAGAACTAAGGTTCCAACTCTGTTTCTTCCAGTCTTGTTTGTTTATTTTTAGAAACATTGCTATGACCCTCATAACGCTGAATGTGAAGAGGCAATCTATGATCTCAACATACAGACCTCCTTTACTGTACTGATACTTTCCTGTATCAGAATCAAATCAGAACCAAAGCCAACTAGAGAAAAATTAAATACGTGGAGTTTAAATAGTTTTCCTGTGTTAAAAGGAAAAAAAATGAATAACATCTTAGGTTTCCATGTCCAAGCTTGACAAGCCTAGATTTACAGTTCTAGCCGGAAGCACAATTTACACCAACTTGGCCTTCTGTATTCTTTTGGGGGTTCTGACTAATTTACAGATATCCAATAGCAATTAAAACAACAATCCCACCTGGTTAGTTGCTACCAAAAATCATTATGTGCTGAAAGTCTCTTGACAACTCATGTCGAGTGAAAGGTGGTTTCAGTCTCAAGTCTAGGGCAAGCAAACCATCCGTGCATGGATCCTACCTCCTTTTGACTGGGAAAGCAAAGGAGGATAGATAGGAAACTTCCACAGTCTTGAATGTGGGACCTTGTTGCAAAAGAACCTAAGGTCTAAAGGTAAGTCCATTACATCTGAAGTCAGATAACATGGGTTTCCATTCTGATTCTGTCCTTTAGTTCCAGAGCCACATAACAAAGGTGAGATGATTGAAGCTTTGCCCTCAGACATAAAAATTCCTAAGGCTAAGCAAATTCACAAATTGAAACAAAAACATCATTTCTACTCTCATTCTCAGTAGATGGCTTTACCCATTAATTTAAAAAAAATTAAAAACTAGAAACCATGTAGCATATTCTCCTTCTTTCACCACATTCCCTAACCCAAGCCCCATGGACACCTCCTATTCTCAAAGGAGGGAGAACATCCCGGGAATGGGAGATTGCATCCTCCCAATTCTATCAATGAAGAATATTCACCTCTACCTCTCTGATTCCTTCACATTCTTTAATACTGAACTCAGGTGCTGTCTCCTACGGAAGAGCTTGCTTGCATTGCCCTAAGTTTCTGATCCTCTGTATTTGTTTTCAAAAATAATATTTATATCTGTATATTATATGTTTGTCCATGTATTTTGTTTCCACTTATCTATAAACATGTTGCTCACACACACAGCAAAATCTAGCTCCCTATGGATAGTATGATGCTTCGCAGGTGTTTAAAATATGCATGTTGAACTGAATAACAAAATTGGCCAGCCAAGCAACAATCCTAGTGCATTGGAAATTGCATACTCTGTAAACAAAGGACTTGGGTTCAAATTCCCTTTCTAGTATGTATTATTAGCGTGTCATTAGGCAAGTCACTAAGTCTCCATTGGCCTCAGTTTATTCACTTGTAAAAATGTGTGACAAACTCTTTGATCTCTGTGGTCCCTTTTTTGCTCCAGAGCTATGACTTTAGGGAAGATTCGTATCACTATCTCAGACAGATACGGGGATAGTTGGGTCCAATTCAAATGTACCACACCAACTTTGGAACAATCTCTCCCCTGCCTTCCTCCCTCTTCCCTCTTCACTTTTGTGATTGAGTTCTGAGTTCACTACTCCATACGAGACAAAGGCAGTTTCCCTTGTTTGAGATCCCTGCAGTCCTGACCCAAACCCTCAGCTCCTCTCAAGTTATTGAGAGCTTACTGTCCAGATCAGCTCCTTGGAGATGAAGAGGCCAGGGTAAGAGCTCTTCTGAAATTGGGCCAGATTTGAATGACAAACAGTTCTAGGGAAATCTGTCTACTTTATACCAAAGCACACAAAACACTCCCCTTCTTCTGTTGACTTCAAATTAGTTCTTGGCTGATGCAATCTCCTTTTCTCATGAAGGCCAGAAGGCTATCTGTGGGGGCCTTTTGAAATCTCATCCCAGAAAAGTGCAGCCATCAACTCATGTCAGAGATGAAAAATGGGGTTTGTAAAATCCAGAGGTGCATACAGCATCTTTTTTTCTTGTAGGAGCAAGAATGTTTGTGTTATTTGTAGCTGGACTCCTGAAGACATGTTCTTTCAAGGTTTCCCTTATTTCTGTTATAGAATAATTTCAATATTTTTTTAATCTCAGCTCTTAATCTTTGCTTCCTTTAAATATTTCTTCTAACTTTAGGAGGCTCCTAAAGACTCTGCTTTCACAGTAACCCATCAAAGGAATACAGAAGAAAATGAGGCTCCAGCTATCTGTAAAGTCTCTTATCAAGAGCAAAGAGCAATACCAAGTTCAGTAAAACTTGGTCCCTGCCCTTAAGGATCTTCCAATCTAGTAGGAGGAACCTGTATACTACAAGAATAAAAAATAGATTGGGAAATGATAATAAGAAGTAGAAACAAAGGACTGTGAGTACTGGGGGAAAAGATCACTTTTCATTTAGTGCCTCATGGAAGTGTACATGGAGGAAATTATATATGAAAAGGGCCTTGAAGGATGTATAGAATTTTACTAAGATGAGCTATGATTACACTTTTGGCGCAGGAAGGAATGTGAACAGAGAGTTGAAAATCCATAACATTTACTCAAAAAGTAGTGAGCAGTCTGATGTCTGACAACAGAGAGTATATGAAGGTAGTTCTGGTTTCATTTTATTTTTTGATGCCTTTTTTCCCTTTTGCAAAGTGTCGTTTTGCGAATTGTTTCTTCTTTCAGAATATGACTAATATGGAAATAGGTTTTACATGATTGCGTAAATAAAACCTATATCAAATCACTTACTATCTTAGGGAGAAAGCAGGCTAGGGAAGGAAGGGAAAAGTTTGAAGCTCAAAATTTTAAAAAATGAATGTTAAAAATTGTCTTTACAAATAATTGGAAAAATGAAAATATTGTTGAAAAAGAACGATGTGGAAGGTTAGGTTGTAGCCACAGTGTGGAGGCAATTGAATTATAAGTTTTAATTTTGTATTGTAGTCAATGTGGAGAGATGGAATATTCTTGGCCTGGGCAATGTAGTGTAGCTCTTAAAACCATCAAAGTGGTGAGGGGGAAGGGCACAATCTAAGCATCTTCAGAGTGTGAGCCAACCATCTGGTAGGCAGTGAGCATGATCCAATTGTCTTTCAGGAAAGCCATCCAGAAACTCTTTGCATGAATAAAAGAGACTTTGGACTGATTACTCTTTCAGTGTACAAAATATCCCAATACCTCCATAGATGTCTTTCTAAAAGCTTAAGGAAAATAGTATTAGAGTCACAACATCCAAAGGTACAAGGGAAGTAAGGGTTAGCAAAGTCACACTATTGTTGTTCTACTTTGTACTTCATTCTCAGAGGACCATGACAGCAGGCAGGTGAGGCCGTGACATTCAAGTGAAGTGAGGGAGGACTATGCAAAGTCAACAGCTTCACTTTCTCCTCCAGAGCCACCTGGGTCCAGCGGCCACATATAGATAAGGATGACTACAGATAGCGCAGGATGCAGTGGGAGACTTTGGCTTTTTCAAGCTAAAGTCTTTAACAGGTCTTAGTTTGACTGAGACAATGGTAAGGCTTAATAAGAAATGAGGTAGAGAATGATCTTCCCATGCTAAGATCAGTAGAAGAAAAAACCCAATTGGGCATATTTATTTTGGGGACCTGAAGGCATAGGGACAAGGACTAAAAGGCTTAAAATATTTGAAGGACTTGAAACATGGAAATGGCATCAATTCTATTCTGTTTTTACTTCAGGGGTCAGAAGAAAAACTAAAGGTAGAACTTACAAAGAGGAAAATATGGGCACAATTGATGGGAAATCTCACTAAAATTCGTTCTTCCCATTTGGGCTGTTGCATGTCATGACAGATTCCTCAAAATGTAGGCTTTCAAATAGAAAGTGAATGACCACGTATTGGATACGTCATAATGAGAATTCTAGATCAAGTATGGTTTCATCAAGGTGGCCTCGGAAGTATCTTCTAGCTTTGAGATTCTGTGATAGTAGGAACTTGTTCCAAAGAAATGAAAAAAAACATAGTCTTGTGCTACAAATAAAATAAGGAAGAACAGTTCCCTTATGCATAAAAATAATAGCTTTTTTGTAGTGGCAAAAATAGTAATTAAAGGACTGCCCATCAATAGAGAAACTGCTAAACAAATTATGTTATTAAAATGAAATTGAATAATAATCATTTGTAAGAAATAATGGAGATAGCTACAGAGAAATACAAGAAGAATTGTAGGAACTGATGCAGAATGAAATGAATAGAATCAAGAGGGAATGTTATAACAACAATGGAAAAAAAATTTTAAAAACTTGAAATTTTAAGAAATTTTCACTATAATTCAATAGTCAACTATGGTTCCAGAGTAGTAATAGCTAGCATTTCAAGTGTGTGACTCATTCTATATGTTTTGTCTCTAATTCTCAGAATAACTGTAATTTTCTTGGAAATTTGTACCTTTCATTCTTCATATTTAGTCCATTACTTATTTGTCAGGAGGTACCTACCAAATAAAACAGTATAAATAAAGCATGTTAGAAGGTGTCAAATCCTATGGAAATTCTAAGGAGGGAAATAATTCTGACAGTGGGAATCGAGTCAGATCTGGGGAGTATATAACACCTGAAAAGTTAGGTAGCATTTCAATAGTCAGGAAAGGAATAGCAGAGTTAAGTGGGGAGAAGAGCCAAACAAACATCAAGAAGAGTATAAGTAAATGCATGATGCCTTGAAAATACTATCTATCAAAGATAAATATTTCAATTTGGCTAATGCTAGAGCATTCTTGAGCAAATTCTTGAGACGGATGTGTAAGTGGACTTGGATGACAAACAAAGGATTTAAACACTGACTACATTGTAAAACTCCCTACCTTCTCAATAATTTATTCTATGATAATTCTCTATAGATTAAGAAAAATAACTAATAGCCTGTTTTTAAACCATTGTCATAATTTTACATTTTCCATTAACAAACATTTGTTTTCTTTCCCTCCTTGGACAGAAATAGAAAGAGTTGTGGGATGATACAGTTGTTTTATTTCTGGATGAATGGGTACTTACTGTTTAATAACCTTTAGGGGCCCAGTTTTCTTTTTGCCTTTTCTCTACAATTGGAAAAATATGAGCATAAAATTTTGTAACAAATGCGCATAATCCAGGAAAATATTTTCTATGCTGATCATGTAAAACATTGTGTGTTTCATTCTGTATATTTAGTCTACCTCCTATCTCTCAAAAGGTAGGATGCATGCTTCATCAATAGTTCTCTGGAATCATTGTTGACCATTGATCAAATTTCTTATTTTTTTCATTTTTTCATTTTTCTGTTATTGTTACAATATTCTCTCTTGGTTTTATTCATTTCATTCTCGTCAGTTCATACAAGATTTCTCTGTGTGCCTTTCTTATTTAAACATTCTTTCTTTATATAGAAAAGGGCAGGAACAGAGACATATATGAAATGAAAAATACTGAGAATATGAATCTAAAAGAAAAAAAAATGCTTGGGAAAAAACTCAGACAATTCTGAGAAAAACTGAGGGAACTAAGCTCCAAGGGACACTAAAGCCTGAGTTAGCCTTGATGCTTTCTTTCCTACCATTTTCACTTTACTATAAATATTGAATGGGATTGAAATTGATAGCTAGGAAACAGTTAAAAAAGAAATATCTAAGTACTCATATGGTAGTTGCTGTTTGCCTATCTGAAGTATATCTGACAGAAATATTAATTGTAAATTATTTCAGACAAGAAATTTCTGCTTTGATGTAAAAATGATTCAATGACTGGACTCAGTGACCAGAAACAATAAGAGAGAGGATGTGCTTCTGTCTTTAGAGCCTTCTCATCCTCCAATATCTTCCCACCACACCAGTGCCATTCTCCCAATAATCAATTACTTTTAAGTCTTTCATTGTGTGATCAGGATTAATACAACTATGCTTCATTCCCCACATGACTATGTTCCTTACTGTGGATTTTCCCACCATGCCTTGCTTGCTGGTATCCCCTTGCTTCTTTTTGTTTATTTTTATGTATTTCCCCATTAGAATTTAAGCTTCTCAAATACAGGATTAGTTTTTAATTTTTCCTAACATTTGTATCACTAGTCCTTAGCATAGGACCTGACAGAATAAGAGAGCAAAACATATGTGTGTGTGTGTGTGTGTGTGTTAGTGGAAAGAAGGAGATGAACATAAGACAGACTTTCAAAGTGGAAATGATAAGACCTAGCCAATGATTTTATGTGCATCTTGGGAAAGGGAGGAGAGAAAGTAAAAAATGATTCCAGAGTCACATGAATACATGATCATAAGAATGGTAGTGCTCTTAATAGAAATGAGTTTATGAAATAATGATTTTTTTGAAAAGCAAAATATCTATTTTGGATATATTGAGTGGGAAATAATATTAATTGCCAGAATTTAGATGGCATTTAAAAGTTTTACAAAGTACTATTGAGTACTTTCTTATTTTATCCGAATAAACCAGAGAGACAGATGCTATTATCAACATCCCCATGATACAGAAGTGGTAACTGAGGTAGATTGATGTTAAGTAACTTTCTATGGGTCAAGAAATTAGTAAGTGAAAGAAACTAGATTTGAACCCAAGACTCCCTGACTCTAAGTCAAGCATTCTATTAACTATAACACCTAACCTACAGAACATTCAGTTGAATATATTCACTAACTAGTGATGTATTTTTACAGCTTAGGAGATGCACGAATGCAGAATTGGACATTATCTCCATAGAAATGATAACTGAAACCAAGAAGAGAGATATGATCATTAAGACTGTAAAGAGATAAGATAAATGGGAGGAGATAAAACGGTTGCCCAAGAGGGAAAATCATGCACTCTCCATGGTTAGAAGGAGTAAAAACCTTGAGGAAATTATAGCTCTATCAAAATATAACAGATATACTCCAGTAGCTTGGGTTGTAGGGGGCTGGTACAATGATAATGAAGAAGTTAGAAGTTTTCTTTCCTGTTCCAAGCTGATGTTTGGAAAGACATACAATGGTGTAAACAGTGGGAATGGATAGGAGTTGATATATGCAAAAGATATTAAAAGCTAAAATTGATTATTGTTGTTCTTTGTTCTTGAAGAGGACCAAAGTGACATCACTGTGAACAGGATAGATTCTCTCAATTTGTACATCTCATGTTTCTTTTGAGCTATTTCAATTCTTATTTGCTCATAATACCTTCTCTGATTAGGGTGCACTAAGAGGGGCATCCCTGTGCCAGTGTCTCCAATGTCACCTAGTAAATTCTAAAGTTCTTCAAAGAGACCTAGAGAATGTTCTTGTATCACATCAGCACCTTTCTGATGTAAGTTCTCCATAAAATAGTCTTTCAGGCAAATATGTTTAGTATTTGAACAGTTTGGTCAGCTAATAGTAGTTGGCTCTCTGTGGTAGCATTTAAATGTTTGGCAGTTTAGTTGGAGAAAAGATCTTAGTATCTGGTACCTTAACCTGCCAGGTGATTTTCAGAATTTTCCTGAGACAATTAAAATGGAAGTGATTCAGTGTCCTGGCATGATGCTAGTATACTGTCCAGGTTTCACAGGTATACAATAATGAGGTCAGCACATGAGGTCTATAGACCTTCAATTTGGTAGTTATTCTAATACCTCTTCTCTTCCACACTTTCCTTTGGAGTCTCCCAAACCCTGAGTTAGTTCTATTAGTGCAAGAATGGGCACATCCCTGCAAACTATGCTGCCAAGGTAAGCGGACTTATCCAAAGTATTCAAAACTTCTCCATTTGGTGTAAATGATGGTTCCATATATGGATCTTGTGATGCTGGCTGATTGAGAACCTCTGTTTTCCTGATGTCAGTTGTAAGGTCAAAATTAGCACAAGGAGAAGAGAACTGATCCTTACTTTTCTTTTTTCATCTCATCTTTAGTGACTCCATTAAGTGCACAATCATCTGCAAACAAAATATGCATCAACTCTCCCTCCATTTTAGTCTTGGCTTGTACCTTTTTCAAATTAAATAATTTGCCATCAATATGGTAGCTTACTTTGATATTGTTTTGGTCTGTTTTGAAGGTATCTAAAAATATTGGGGAGACATCATCCTGGGACTAGGAACAGAATCAAGGTGGCTGGGACTTACATGAATTCTCTCCCAAAACCATTCAAATACCTGTAAAAAATTTCTCTAAACAAATTTTATAGCAAAAGAACTCACAGAATGACAGAGTGAAACAAGTTTCCCAACCAAGACATCCTGGAAAATTGCCAGGAAATGTCTGTTCCACCAGTCTGAGAAAAAAGCACACTCAAGCATGGGCTAAGCCAACAAAGACTGGGTCGGAGGAAACTTCAAGGGACTGAATCATTTGCAGCTGTAGTGATTTACAGACTTCTCAACCAACAAATGTCAAAGACAACTTAGAAGGTCACAGGGAAAGAGCTCACTGGTGTGAGAGAGGAGCCTGGTCAGCCCTTAGCCCCAGGGCAGTGGTAGCAGTGGCAGCAGCAAGATCTGCTGCTATTTCTGGAGCTCCCATTCCACAGATGGTGGGGGGATGAAGCATCAGATCAGAGTGGTACTGCAGGGATTTCTTTGCTAATACTGAGGCAGAATTCTCTTCCTTTGCTTTGCTTAGATGTGGGTCTCACTCCAGGATATGGGGTCCTTGAGCTAAGAGGAATACTGCTGTTGAGGAGCCTGTAATCCTCCTCACAGTTTCAAGGCAGAAAAGATTGTGGTCACTCACAAACAAGAGAACAGACAAGAAAAGGAGTAAACACCTCTCCTTTAATTATACCATCTTGGAAGAAGTGGAAATTTACAGATCCATAGAAGTATCTCTGAAAACTGCTATACAAAACCTTTGATACTTGGGACAGTACACCCTCCAAACTGGAAGCAGTAAGATCTTACTAAAAGTTAAAAAGTCAAGCAATTGCCTGGAAAATGAGCAAACAGTAGGTAAAAATCAGAATATAGAATCTTACTTTGGTTACCATGAAGATCAAAACATAGATGCAAAAGAAGATAACAAAGTCAAAGATCCTATATTCAAATCCTCCCAAAAAAATTAATTAGACTCAAGCCGTGGAAGAGCTCAAAAAGAAAATTGGAAAGCAGCTACAAAGACATAATTCAAGTATTGTGGAAATACAATCAGAATAACACAAGACTTAGCAACTTTTATACTAATGGATTAGAGGGCTTCGAAGATGATATTCCATAAGTCAAAGTAGCTAAGATTAAAACCAACAATCACCTTCATAGCAAAAGGCGCATAATTCTTTGGGGTAAAAAAAGACATTTAACGAAATAGAAGAATTTGAAACATTCTTGATGAAAAGACCAGATATGAATAGAAAATTTGACTTTCAAATGACAGAATCAAGAGAAGTATTAAAACGCAAACAGGAAAGAGAAATAATAAGGGACTTATTAAAATTTAACTGTTTATATTCTTTCATGGAAGGATGATATTTATGACTGTTGAGACCTTTCTCAATATTAGGGTAGTTGGAGGGAATATATATATACACACACTGTAAAGCCAATCAGCAGTAGATTCCTGAGAGAATGCTACTGTGAACAGCTTTTAAGATCTGGATTACACAGTATTAGTGAACACTCTGCTTATTCCATTACAAATCTTTATTCAGTACAATGTTCACAGTTTCAGTAGTTCACAATATTATATACAATCTTCAGAACAAGGAAAGTCTCTATGTTATATCTTATTACAGAAAGGAACAAGGAACAAGAGAAGAATCAGCTGGTTTCCCTAAGGGAGAAACCAGCTTCACACTTTAAGATTCAATCAATCAAATAACAAAGGAATGACCTAGTTTCCCTAAGAGGGAGTTGATTCAATCAACAATT
>CM053595.1:301086077-301144343 GCA_028646575.1 Pseudocheirus occidentalis
CAGGCCAGGGGCTCTGAAGCAGCCTGGTGGGGGCCGCTGCTGGTTCCAGCAGTTCCCCTACCCCACTGCTTCCTTGCCCCAGGGGCAGATTGGCCAAACTGCTTTTCTTCCCCCAAATTAAGTTTCAAAGTTTCACTTTCACTTTCACTGACAGTCTAATCCTGGTTTACTGGATGTGAAGATTCCCTCAGGTGCAATAGATCTTCTCTGAAGTAGACTCAAGCTGCTCCTTGGGAGGCTCGGCTCCGCCTGAGTGCCCTGGGGCCTGGTCTGGCTGTGGCTTTGGTTTTGGGCCGGGCCAGTCTCTGCTCTGGTTCCAGCTGACCCTCCCCAGTCCCCATTCCTCATGTCTTGGGAGATGTGGAGGTGCTGGATGGTGTAGATCCTCTCCTCTGAAGACTGGCTGCGGCGCAGGTCGACTCAGCTCTTCCCGCCTCTTTCCCACCACCCTGGGCCTGGCCGCGGTCTTGGCTTCAGGCTGGGCCAGCCTCTGCTCCCGGCCACGCTGAGCTGCTGCTGCCAATCTGCCTTCAGCGAGAGATGTGTTTTCTCTATTATTGTGAGTCTGAAAGTCTATGTCCACTTTTTTAAACACAAGATTTTACCTTGATTTCTGTTTCATTTTATTTTTTTAGACTAAGTCTAATGTTCCAGATTTAATGCTGGAAGGTACTATAAAAGTTGTGTTATAAACCTGACTGGCTCAACTCCATCATTTTATAGATGAGGCCCAAAGAGATCAAGTCACTTGATCTCAGTGTCATACAACATAAGTGATAAAAGGTCATGATGGGATTTTGGTCCAGGTTCTTAGACCCTGCATCAGAAAAAGCATCAGAACTGCAGACAAAAGATTTAGGTGACAAATGTCTGATCTTCTCATTGCTACCTGTGTGATAGTGGGCAAAAAAGACTCAACCCTTAGGGAACTCTGTGTCTTTGTCTCTAAAGCTAAGAGGTTAGTCCAGATAAACCCTGAAATCCCTTCAGTATCTTCAGTAAGTAAATTGTATTTTTAAAAAAATATGTGTGTGTATAAAAACATATATATATATGTGTATGTGTGTATGTATATGTCTGTATGTGTGTATATATATATGTGTGTATGTGTGTGTGTATAAAATTCAACTGATGTGTCATCCTTCCACTAGCTTGAGGCAAGTTAAGGACTAATGATAGGCCTTGGCAGAAGCAGTGAGACCTGTCAGGAATGGAGGATTCCACATTAAGTAGCAGCAAGCTTTGAAAAAGAAATAACACATGCCTAAGCCTGGCACTGAGCATGACCAGTAACCTAAAAATAACATTCTATCAACAAGAACTCAAGGGAAGCCAATGCCCACCACAAGCACCCAGGCTGCAAGCTCCAATGCCAGCCAATATTGTTTTCCCAGCCTGCCGTGGGTCTGTTCCACCAGTTCTTAACATTCAGCATAGAGCCCTGAGCATACTTTTCTGCCTACAACTCTTGAATTTCCATCTGTCCCTCCCTCCTTTCTCTCTCTTTCTCTCTCTCTCTCTCTCTCTCTCTCTCTCTCTCTCTCTCTCTCTCTCACTCTCTCTGTCTCTCTCTCTCTCTCTCTCTCTCTCTCTCTCTCTCTGTCTCTCTCTGTCTCTCTGTGTCTCTTCTGTCTGTCTCTGTGTCTCTCTCTGTGTCTCTCTCTGTGTCTCTCTCTGTCTCTCTCTGTCTCTGTCTCTCTCTGTCTCTGTCTGTCTGTCTGTCTCTCTCTCTCTCTCTTTTTGATTTCTTGGACATTGACTCTCATACTGGTTTGGGTCCATTAATCTGTCAGCTCCTTCCACACTCAACAGGCTTTATATTCTGATCTGATTTGAGCTGCTTTGCTTTCCAGAGTTTTTATTTCCTGTATCCACCTGATAAGTTCCTGATAAGGGGAACAAGGCTAGACTTTCTGGTTATGTTTGCCAACCTTTACAAACACCTTTTGTCAGAAGGGATGAACTGAGTTTGAAATAACTACCTTATAACTTTGGTTGGTCATAAATTCTAAGACAGATGCACATGAAGTGTTTCTGTATCTGGAGACAGGAAGATCTGAGTTCAAATTGACCTCAGACAGTTATTAGTTGGCTGACTCTGAGCAAGTAATTTAACCTCTGCCTCAGTTTCTTCAACTGTAATAGGAGGATGATAATAACACCACTAATCACCAAGCAAGAGGGGACTGTTGTCAAGATCAAATGAGAGAATATTTCAAAGCACTTGGCACAATGCCTGTTGCTTAAAATGCTTGTCTCTGTCCTCCTTCCCTTTAGTCTTTGACCAGCTGAAAAGGTCAATTAAGTATGTTGAAAGGGAAATGCTGAAGGCTTCTCAGTTTCCAGGAATCCATTATTAAAATGCACCCTAGGAGTGCTAATACATTGAGCCATCAGATTTGAACCTGTGGTTTCATATATACAGGTAAATCCTCTTTGATGAAACACCTTCTCCTGATGATGGTTATACCATCTTCTTTTTGATTTATAGTCTTAAAGAGTTACCTAGAACCTGAGGTGTCAAGAGACGTGCCCAGGGACAGGCAGGCAGAATGAGCCCAAAGCAAGACTCAGACCCAGGTCATCCTGTCTCTGAGACTGGTCCTTTATCCACTACATGACACCTCCCATCAACACTATATTTTCTTGTGTCTTTTTCTGATGTATCCAATTCTTTGTAACCCCATTTGGGGATTTTTTGGCAAAGACACAGGAGTGGTTGGCCATTTCCTTCTCCCTCTCATTGTATAGATTAGGAAATTGAGGTAAACAGGATTAAGTCATTTGATCAGGGTTACAGAACTAATAAGTGTCTGGCACCAGATTTGAACACAGGAAGATGAATCTTCATGCACTAGGACTAGCTCTCTATGTATAATGCCTTATTTCAGCCTTACAATTTCTCTGTGAAGGGAAATTTGCAGATATCCCTCTCCTTATTTTACAGAGAGTAAACAGAAGGTCAGAAAGATTAATTGACTTGTCCATGGGAGTTAGAGAGTAACATAACTAGCATTGAAGGTAGAGTTTGAACTTAGATCTTGCCTAAGGCCAAACCCAAAGTTCTTAGAGCCAGGGATGTTCTGGTGAATGTTTAATAACCACCTCTGCAGGGGGAGGTGAAGGTGTGCTTGGGTGTATACACACACACACACACACACACACACATTTGTATATGTGTCTATATATGTATATATGTGTATATATGTAAGTATATATGTATTTGTGTCTGTATGTATATAAACATGTGTTTACATATTATATACATTGTATACATGTTTATACATTATATACATGTATTTACATACATAAATATGTACACATATATATTACTTTTAAGTTTAATCTATATTATTAGTCTTTTCTCCATCACGTTCTTAAGTCTAGACATTCAGCTAAACATTAAATCAGTCCTTAATTTGTGGTGTTTAAACGGTTCTGAGGTGCAAATACTCATGCTGAAAATTTAACAATTGACTTTGGCTTATTACAGTGGTTTATACAAATGAATTTAGGTAGGTTATAGAAAAGCAGATTTGAAGAATAATTAACGGCCCAATTTGTCTATAATAGAGAACAGTATGGAATAACATTGGCAAGGTAGGTGGAAAACAAATTTTGGAGAGACATAAAGGTCAGACTTATAAGAGTATTTTATACTATTGCTAATAGGAAGACATTGAAGCTTTTTTTTTTTGCTTTTTTTTTTGGAGGGGCAAGGTCAGGGCAATTGGAGTTAAGTGACTTGCCCAAGGGTACTTAGCTAGGAAGGGTTTAGTACTAGAGGCTGGATTTGAACTCAGGTCCTCCTGACTCCAGGGCCAGTGCTCTATTCACTGTGGCATCTAGCCACCACTTACTGAAGCTTTTGAGTCAGAAGCCAGCATGGTGTCTCAAGTGAAATTCAACAAAGACAGACTTAGATTCACCAAGCAAGATAACAATTTATGAATAGGGGAGTCACTTGATTTCATAGGGATCAATGAATTGCTTCCAATTCAGCCAAAGAGCAAAAGATGAAGTCTTAAGTCATTTTATAAGGTTAGCAAAAGGAACAGAGCAGGGTAAGTGATGTCATGAGGTGTAGGACAACATGACAGGCCACACATTATGAATGGTTTGGAAGTTGGAAATGAGGGCTAGCAAAAAGCTGTCTTTCCCTCCTGTAAGTAAGAAAAAAAATCATCGTTTGAGTCCGCCAACAAGCTCAAAGCCTATTTGGTCAGACTTCTTTGAACAGCGAGCTAGGAGCCTATAAATGTACGAGACCAGAGTCTCTGGTGTCCACCCACATCCTGCAAAGGTAACAGAGTGCCTTGAGCCAATAAAAAAGCAATAATAAGCAGGAGAACTAGATGTGGGTATTTAACTCATTACAGATCAGCCAAAATTTTTGCACCAAGTGCAGAGATAAAGAATAATGATTCTGGCTGTTACAGGACAAAATTAATTACAAAGTCAGGTTAAATAAATAATCAAAGTTTACTTTTCTCAGTTGTCAGACCTAGGTGTTAGGAAGATGTTTTCTGAGATATGTTCAAGAAAGATTGGCAGGGGAACAGTCTGAAAGCAGAGAAAGCAACTGAGAAGTCTTTTCAGTCATCTAGGCAAGAAGAGATAAAGGTTTGAAACAATTCTTATGCTCACTTCATCTGTGACCCTCTGTGAGTGACTGCGCATTCTGGGCTTCCATTTTCTGACCCATAAAAGTAAAGGTCTAACATCCCTAGACTATCTGATCCTTTGTCAAACTACTGCCTCTTTACCTTCCTCTCAGTTTTACTGACTTTTATAGACAGACCCTCCCATCTGCTTACATCTGAATTATTCCTAGCACTGATGTCTCCAAGCTAGTCTAGGTCTCTGCTTAACCACACCCTAATGTGGATCAAACAACTGGTCAGTATTGCATTAAATTCTGCCAGTCAGAATGTAATAGACCTTCCTCTGGGATCAGAATCAAACTCCACCCTGAGCTTCACTGCACAGGTCTGAAACAATTTATAGATGATGTTAATTTTGATGCTAGAGGGAAAAAAAAATGATCCAATCCGATTAAATCTTCCCCTAAGAAATCATTATTCCATTCAGCTCATCCAAATAGCAGGGTGTGATTTTAATTATTATAATAGAATGTAATTGTCACTAAACTGAGGAGTTAATTATTCTGAAAATAATTGTGCCATTCTTCTACAAATAAAATGAGACAAAAATGTATTTTGTAGGCTCTCACTGTTAAATAATACTGATGGCGCCAATCTGTTTGCTCAGGCAGAACTTAAGCAATAGTCACTCGTCATTTAACCGATCTTCTCCCAAGAGGTGGATTTATTTATTTATCTGTTTGTTTGTTTGTTTGTTTGTTTTAACATTCTGATTGGAAAAGGGAAAGTACTTCTCCAAGGCATCCAACACATTTCATAGAAATTGAATCCAGGATCACCAAATCTAGGATATAGAGGGAGGGTAATCTAAAGTTTTGTAATCCATTAACCCTGGTGTCTAGGAAGTCATCTTTACAGTCTCTTTAGGAAGCATAGGTTTCCTGTATGTGGTCATGGAATGTTAGACTGGGAATAAGGAAGTCTTGGGTTCAAATTGTGGCTTTGAAATTTATTAGTTGGGTTACTATAAAAAAGTCACACAATGATTATGGCAGTTTGTATTCACGTAGTCCTTGAATGTTAGCAAAATACTTTACAAAGATTATTATGTTAAATAATTCTTTAGTCTTACGAAGGAAATATTTGTGACGCTTGCCTGCCAACGTTTCTGTGAGGATCAGATGAGATAGGACGTTTTGAACCAATGGAAGGAGTACTGACAATAATATGTTGCCAAGAGAATTCTGTTTGAAGTCAGAAAAGTTGAACAAAGATCTTAGTTGTACAGCTTTCTACCTTGCAACCTTGGACAAGTCATTTAACCTGCTTACTGGTCCTCCTACTTATTTACTCAATAAGCATTTACTAAGTACTTACTATGTGCCAGAAACTGTAGTAAGTGCTGGGGTTCAAAAAGAGGAAAAAGACAGATTGTGCCTCCAACAAGCTTACAATCTAATGGGAGAGACAATATGCAAATAAATATATACAAAGCTAGATATACACCAGATAAATAGGAAGTAATTAAAAGAGGGAAGGCATGGTAATTCAGAAGATTACAGAAGGTTTCTTATATAAAGTGGGATTTGAGCTAAAACTTAAAGGAAAACATAGAGGTTATTACAGTGGCAGAAGGAAAAAGTTCCAGGAATGAGAGATAGCCAGAGAAAATTCTCAAAGTTAAGGAATGGAATCTTGTTCAAGGAATAGAAAGGAGTCTGATGTTGCTGGATCGAAGAGTATATGCTGAGGAGTAAAGTTTGAGAAGATTGGAAAAATAGGGAGGGTCTAGATAATGAAGGGTTTTGAAAGTCAAATACTAGAGGCAATACAAAGTCAATGGAGTTTATTGAGTGTGTGAATGGGTGTGTCATGATCAAACCCTTGCATTAGGAAAATAAGTATAATGGGTTGAGGAAGAATGGACTGGAGTGAGGAGAGACTTGAAATAAGTGGCCCCAAAACACTACTGCAATAGTCCAGGTATGAGGTGATACAGGCCTCTATCAGGGTGGAGGTAGTATCAGAGGACAGAAGGGGATTTAAAAAAAAGAGAAAAGCTGCAAAAGTGATATAGGCCTTGGCAGAAGTTTGGATAGGGTGAGGGGAGTGTGGAGGTGGTTGGGTTTAGGGGGGAAATAATGAGATCCGCTTTGGACATATTGGTTTTAATATGTCTGCTGGATATCCAATTCAAGATGTTTGAAAGGCAATTAGAGATGTGAGGTTGGAGGTCAGTAGAGAGATTGGTACAGGAAAGGTAACTCTAAAAATTAGAGATGGTGATGAAATGAAGGGGTGTTGAGATTATCAAGTCAAGTACTATAGACAGAAAAGAGAAGAGAGATCAGGACAGAATTCTCGCTGTAGTGAGAGGATGTAATCTGGAAAAAAAAGGTTCAGCAAAGGAGTTAAAGAAGGGGAGATCAGATAGGTAGGAGGAAAACCAAGAGAAGTTAGCATCCTGAAAATCTCAAGATAAGAATGCATCAGGAAGAAAAGTGACCAACAGTGGCAAAGATCAAGAGACCTGATGGAAGGTCTAGGATAATAAGGACTGAGAAAGGACTATTGAATTTGGCAATTAAGAAATCATTAATATTGTTTTTCAGAAAATGGTTTTGGTGGAATGACGAGGTTAAAAACTAAACTGTAAGGTGATAAGAAGAGAGTGAGAACAGAGAAAGTGTAGCCATATATTGCAGATGGTCTTTTTGAGGAATTTAGCTACAAAGGGCAGAAGACTTATTTGATGATAGTGAGGATGGAAAGATCAAGTGAGGGATTTTTTAAGGGTAGGAGAATCATGGACATGTTTGTAGACTGTGTGAAATAAGCCAGAACAGAGGAAGCAGATATATTAGAGGAGAAGTCATTGAAAATCATGGCTTGATGAAATGGAGCAGTTAGCCTTGGTGAAAAGTAAGGCTACCTCATGTGAGACAGAGAGAAGGAAAAGATAGTGGCAGATGGCATTTGAGTGATATGAGAAGAGATTTTTCAGAGCTAACGACTTAATTTTTTTTTCTGTAAAACATGAAGCAAGATTTTGAACTAAGACAGTGGCAGGGGGGAGGTGGCATGGAAGATTTGAAGGGGGATGAAAGGTTAGGAAGAGCTGCTGTGAAGAGTAAAATAATGAGTTGATAAGAAAGCGACAGTTAGGTGGCACAGTGGATTAAGTATTGGGCTTGGAGTCCCAAAGATTCATCTTCCAGAGTTAGAATCTGATCTCATATCTTTACTATTTGTGTGACCCTGTTCAAGTCACTTAACTGGGTTTGCTTCAATATCCTAATCTGTAAAAATGAGTTGGAGAAGGAAATGGAAAACTTCTCTAGTAACTTTGACAAGAAAACCTCAAATGGTGTCATGAAGAGTTGGACACATTTGAAGATGAGTAAACAGCAACAATAGGAGAGTTGTCTGGTAGCAGGGGTGGCCCAGCTGAGGCTAGTAGTACATGTTTGTAGTGAACTCAGAACATTTGCATGATTGTCTCCACCTTTCTACTGCAGTATGTGGGTAATAGAGGTGATTTGATTCTCCAATGGGTCAACATAGAAAAAAAAGGAGAGAATAGCCAGTATAGGGGGAAGTGTCCTGGGAAAGAATTTAGATGTCAAAGGATTAGAGGATGGAGAGTGGATAAAGAGTAGGGTTTAATAAAGGGAGGCAGATGGTGAGGTGAAAAGCCAACAAACAGATTATAAACAGATAAAGGAATTTCAGAATTCTCAAATGCAGAAATGATGTGTTTGTTAGTGAACATGCATATGACTATCTTTGTGTATAGCTAAGGTGGGGTGGAGGAGTAGCTTGTGGGAGATGAGTAAGTTGAAGAACTGAGTAGTTACTGTATTTGAGATATAATCAGTATGTGTATGGCAGCCCCCTACTATGAGGGAAGGAGTTAGGGAAGAAAGAAAAAAAAGTGCGAGCTAGATGTTGAAAGGAAAATATGTGAGGTATAGCCAACAGCTATACACTTTTTATTTTGTTTTTATTTTTTATTGAGTGGTAGATATTAATAACAGGTATTTTAAAAAGAAAAAGAAAAAGAGAGTTACAAAGTGCTGGAGGAAGAAGGGAGTTCCTAGAAATGTCATTGGAAAGTAAGAAGTATTACAACTTTCCTTCTTCTACCAGCGAGTCAAGAAGAATGAGTGAAAGTAGAGCTATGGTCAGTCCTGGAAGAGGTAACCAGGGAAGCTGTGTCATTTGGAGGAAGCCAGGTTTCAGTAACAGCTATCAGAAGTAAGAAGTGGGGTGGGGGCATGGAGCCAAGATGGCAGAATAAACACACAGATTTGCTTGAGCTCTCCCCCAAATGCCTCCAAACACCTGTAAAAAATGACTCTAGACAAATTCTAGAGCTCCAGAGCCCACAGAAAGAAAGAGTGAAACACACCTCCAAGAAGGGGCTATTCACTAGGCTGGGAATTTAGCATTGGTTTAGCATTGGTCACATCCACACAGTCTGGGCCAGCAAAGGCTTCAGGGCACTGAATCACTGGCAGCTGGGTTAGTTTCTAGATATCTGAACCCACAAATGCCAAAGACAAAGTAGAAGGTCAGGGGTGAAACTTTATAGGACCTGTGTGAGAGAAGAGTGTGGTCTGGCCCCAACCACAGGGAGGCGAGGTGGTAGCAGGAGCAGCAGCTGCAGGAACAGCAGATGCTGATTTAAGAGGTCCAGACCCACAACTGGTGGAGGGATCAAGTAGCTGATCAAAGGGTGATTACAGGGACCTCTTTCTCCGGCCCTGAGGCAGGATTCTCTTGCTTTGCCTCCACTTGGATCTGGGTCACAGTCTTTGGTGGTGGTCCTGGATTGAAGAGGAGCACTGGCAAGGAGAAGAGTAAACACATTTCTTTTGATCATACCACTTTAGAAGAACCAAAAATTTACAAGTGCCTGTAAGTATTTCTCATAACAGCTGTGCAAAACCCCTGAAACTTGGGACAGAGCACTCTGCACTCTGGAAACAGAGTCCTATATTGACAAAGAGCTCAAAAGTCAAGTAATTGGCTGGGAATAAAAGCAAGCAGCATAAAAACAAATCAGAATATAGAATCTTACTTTGGAGACAGAGAAGATCAAAACATACAACCAGAAGAAAAGAACAAAGTCAAAGCTCCTTCCTAAAAACCCTCAAAGAAAAAATTGGTCTATAGTTCCAATGCCTACAGTGTCTATGAATATGACAGCATAATTCAGAATTGCAAAATATAACAAAATTTCCATGTGGAAGACAGAACCAAACATTTGTTCTAACATCAAAAAGCCAAATCTCAACACCAGAAAGTCAAATCCATCATAGCAACAAAGAAATATATACACAAAAACAATGCGGGGAGCACTGTCACTCCCAAGCCTTCCCCCTACTATGGCCACTGATCAACTTCTCTCAGTTCTTATTCTGGGAATCTGAAGATCTTCCCTGTCCATAGGCACTTTAACAGGCTTAAGTGACTCTGAGAACCTTCCTGGATTTGAAAGTATACTCTCCCCCTTAATGGGCTGAATGTGGTCACATGGAGCCTGTGGCAGGAGGCTTATGCTTTACGAATGTCCATGCCTTATTACTTTGTGATTGGGCAGTGGGTCAAGAGGGCTATGACATTCTCTGACCCAGGAGAAGGCTATACATACTGCTATTGTGAGGTTTTGCTTTGGGGTTCACTTTGAGAAGAGTTGTATGATTTGACCAGATGAAACTCTGGGAAGCTGTTGAGCCCCCTGGCTTAGAAAAACCCAGATGTTGGTGCTTCCCTCTCTGGTAACTGAATAGGTATGGATGTAATGGTCAGATGGGTGGAAGCCCATCTGCTGATCTGTTTCTCTGTCTGCTTGTAACTTGTGCTTATATTCTGTTTGCATTCTCTGAAGTTCAGGGTGCTGACTTTTTCCCCTGAACTAGGTAAACGATTTTGAGTTGCTTTCCTTTAGAAAAGCAGATCTAAGAACCTGCGCTAGCAGCCATCCTGGGTATGTTAGGGTGCTTGCTGATACAGCTCTCCTCCACATTTCCCACTCCAACCTTTCTGCTCCACCCATTCAGCAAGCTCTTCCAACCACAGTCTTTATGTGATGCAGATTCGTGTGTTTTAGGCTTCCATGTGACTTAAGGAGCTCACATGGGCCTATTAATGAATGGGAAAGATCTTTCTATTTACATTGCCATTATGTGGCCACAGGCCATGGAGGAGCTCAAAAAGGATTTTGAAAATGAAGTAAAAGAAATAGAGGATAATTTGGGAAGAGAAATGAGAGTGATACAAAAAAACCCACAAAAAATAGGTCAACAAATTGTAAAAGAGACCCAAAAAATATTGAAGAAAATAATACTTTAAAAAATAGACTAACCCAAATGGCAAAAGAGTTCCAAAAAGCCAATGTGGATAAGAAGGAATTAAAAAGCAGAACTGGTCAAATGGAAAAGGAGGTTCTAAAGTTCACTGAAGAAAATAATGCCTTAAAAATTATAATGGAGCAAATGGAAGCTAAAGACTTTATGAGAAATCAAGTATGAAACAGAACAAAAAGAACCCCCGAAGAGAAGACAGTGTGAAATATCTCACTGGAACAAACCACTGACCTGTAAAAACAGATACAGGAGAGATCATTTTAAAGTTATTGAAGTACCTGAAAGCCACGACTTAAAGAAGAGCCTAGACATGTTGTTCAAGAAATTAATTGAGAAAAACTGCCCAGATATTCTAGAACCTAAGAATAAAATGGGAATTGAATGACCCCACTGATCACATCTTGAAAATAAAACTCCTAGGAATATTGTAGTCAAATTCCAGAGTTCCTACGTCAAGGAGAAAATATTGCAAACAGCCAGAATGAAATAATTCAAGTATTATGGAAAGAAAATCAGGATAAGACAAGATCTAGCAATTTCTACATTAAAGGATTGAAGGGCTTGGAACATGATATTCCTGAGGTCAAAGGAACTAGAAATATCTCACACACACACACACACACACACATACACACACATGCATATACATCTATCTATTTATCTATCTATCTACCTACCTTCCTACACCTACCTATATCTATATCTATATCTACATATCTATTTCTACATATCTGTATCTATAGCTATGTCTATATATCTAGAGAGAGAGAGAGAGAGAGAGAGAGAGAGAGAGAGGTATATGTATATATGTATATGTGTGAATGTGTGTTAATTAATTAAAGTTTGTTGACCCCTTTAATGTTGCTTTCCTTTAGTAAAGCATATCAAAGGACCAGTAATAGCTGCCATCCTGGGTATGCTAGGGTGCTTGCTATTTCATCATCCTGCTTGTTATCCTTATCTTTTTTATTTGGAGGGCAGTTGGAGTTAAGTGACTTGCCCAAGGTCACACAACTAGTTTTTGGGTTGAGTGTCTGAGGCCGGATTTGAACTCAGGTCCTTCTGACTCCAAGGCCAGTGCTCTATTGACTGAGCCACCTAAGTTTACCTTTTTTCAACTTCCATCACATGCTCCTAATCCTTCCCTTAGAGTCAAGGACAAGTTGTACGATCCCTCTTCTAAATGGAAGGACTTCAGATGCTGGAGTACAGAAATGTATCACTCTTACGTCTTCTTCTCTAGATTAAATATCTCCATATCCTTCAAAAGGTCATTGCATGGAATGACTTTTTATAGAATTGAACATAGTGTTCCATATCTAGTCTAAGGAAGTCAGAGTACAACAGAAATATGACCTCATAATGATGGAATCCTAATAAAGCTGTCCCCAGCCCCAATATTCTAACTTCATTATAGGCCCCATTTAATACCAGACACACCACACCTAGATAGGCCCCCTCCTCCTGCTCCTGTCAATATCCAAACTTCTTCATATATGCCTCACTGCTCACTGGAACAACAGGTGTGTCCATGAACTCATATTTCTCACAGAATAGAAAGCGTATCCATATATTGGGAACCCAGCTACTGCCTCTACTTAGCAACTATACCCAGACTCATTCCACATATCTGAACAGGGGTCTTGTGTTCAGTCACAATCACATCATCCATCTAAAGACAGGACCGCAGTATTTAACTATTTATCTTGATCAGACAGGACAATAATAGCTGGCCAACTGGAGGGGCAGCATTACCAGAATATTTACCTACCGATCCATTGATGGGAATTTCCTCCTTTACCTAATCCCTTAACAAACTCCTGTTTTTTAAAAATATTAACCATATTCCTATATTCTATGTAAATTTTGATTGTGTAATCAGCATCCTTACCCTATGAAGATCCATCTTGTTTTTTCTAAAGTTGCTGGTTCCTTCCAGAACTTAGCCTACTCTATGAGAGACATCAATCTCAGTCAGTGCCAATACTTGGATTAGAATTGGTCAGACTCCGAATTCTTTGAGATTGTTCCACTACAACACATGAAACCTCAACAGTTTTTGGTTGGGCAGAGTACCCACCACAACAATAGTCATGTACTGGGGGCAGTTAGGTGGGGCAATGAATAGAGCACTGGCCCTGGAATCAGGAGGACCTGAGTTCAAATCTGGCCTCAGACACTTACCACTTACAAGCTATGTGACCTTGGACAAGTCACTTAACCCCAAGAGCCCTGCATTCCACCCTTCAAAAAGGCAAAAAACAAAAACAAAGAAAAAAATAGTCACAAACTATAAATCCCTCAACATGACCTAAGAGCAATAATTTGTTTTTTACTTACATCTTAAGATTGCTAAATCAATAAATTACTCAACAACCACTTATTAAGCAACTAAGAAATGCCAGGAAGAGTCCTAAGTGCTGCTAGAGATACAAAGAAAAAGAATTACATAAATCCTGTTCTCAAGGAGTTTACATTCAACCAGGGGAGACAAAATCTTAAAATGTGTGTGTGTGCACACACATATATAAAGTTATATATATGCATGTCTGTGTATATAATGTGTGTATGTGTATATAATAAGAAGAAAAGATATGAAAATGAGTAATTTGTAGTTAGGAAAGGAGGACACTAGCAGTTAAGGGAAAGGGGAATCAGGAAAAGTGTTTTATTGGAGGTAGTGCCAAAGCTGCATTCTGAATGTTGTTCTTCCTTCCTTTTCAAAGAGGACCAATGGCAGCAGAGGTTGATTTCTTGACTTCTCTCTGAAGTGGATTTAAGTGAATCAGAGTTTCATAAAGCTGTTGGTCTCACTCTCTCTTCCAGAGATATTAAAGTCCAGTGGCAAGAGAAAAGTCAAGATGATTGGTAACAGCCTGGTATACAGTGGATGACCTTGATTTCTTCAATGTCTGGCCAAGCTCCAAATGCTCCACAATACCTGCTTCAGCTGTATTTATGATCCTTGGAACAATTGTTCTTATTCACCCATTCAAGTGAAGTATTCACATTCTTGGGGTAGATGCTCTCCTCACCCCACCCCCAACTCACTGATGGATTTAAAACCAGTAAGTTATCTTCAGCCTGGTTTAGTCCATCAGCTGAGATGTTTTCACCAGGATGTTGCTACTGCACATGCTACAGCTTCTTGGAGACAGGTAAAAGTTGAATGACAGGGGGATACCAAAGCATCCCTGAAAAATACACAGCAAACCCTCTTACCAGAAGTGCTAGTCCTTCCTGAATACCTCATGCCACCCTGTTCTAAAAGTAGAGAGATATTTTAGAAGGGAGAGAAGAGGACCATCGCCATGTAATGTCAATAGGATTTAAAATCTTCCCAGCCCATTAATAGATCTCATGGGAGGCTATTAAAGGAAGCTTATTTAGGGGAGGCTTGCTTGTAAGAAAGTTTTCACGTCTTTTGCTAATTTCTAATTAGTTACTGAGTCACAAGGGTTGTGATGTCTTCTGGTTCTGAGAAGTGCATGTTTATTCTGGGTTGGTATTTTGCTTTGGGGGCTTGCTTATGAGAAGGATCTTGTGATTTCCTGATCAGGATTCTGAGTGGCCATATGTTCAGAGTATCCCAACTGCTCAGATATAAAGGCTATCTCAATCCAGAGATATATGTAAAGTATAAAGTTGATTCAGGCAGTTAGGACTTTGTGTGGTGGTCTTTATTTCTCTGCTTTTATTTTTTATGTAGTTTCTCTGAAGTTCAGGGTACCAACTTCTCCTCTGAACTAGTGAATGTAATTAAGAAAAAAACATTGTTGACCCCTTAAACAGCGTTCTTTCCTAATAAAGTAGAATGTGTGCTAGCAGTCATCCTAGGTATGCCAGTATGGTTGCTGCTACATCCCATGAAATCAGATGGCCAATAAAAGGAGGTTGAGATGGGAGATGGGGTGCTTTGTTTAAGGATCAGAGAGAAGTTCAGTTTGGCTGACTTGTAGAGGGTAGGAATGTGAGTCAAATAATAAGGCTAGAAAGATTACAATCTCCTTGTACTATACCTCTTCCCTTACACCATTTTTTTCCTCCCCAACAAACTGCTCCTTATAGACATGTCTCTCATCTGTTCTTTGTGAAGTTAATTTTTTAAGCCCAACTCTAAGACTATAATTTAACACCCCCCCCAAATATAGTCTCACTAAATTCAGCCCTATGCCTTGGTTTGTTGAAAATTTTATAAATACTATCATCCAATGTGTTAGCTATTCTTCCCAGCTTTCTGTCAAATTTGTCAAGCATGATATATATGCTTCTTTCCAAGTAATTGATAACAATTCGAAACACCACAGTACCTTGCACAAGAGTCCCTGATTTACTCCACTAACAGTTGCCAGGCTGGTATTGAATGATTAGTAATATGAGGTCAAGAAAGACTTCCTCTAATTAGGGCTGTCAAAAAGTGGAATGGGTTCTCTCTGGAGGTTGCATACCCTCTTTCATTACAGATTTTAAGTAGGAGCTACAAAAATACTTAGGAAAAAAATTGTTGTGAGATTTACTTTGTCTATGAGTTGAACTGAATGGCTGTTGATGTCCTTTCCCAGTTCTGTGATTCCGTGATGACTTTTTGTATCATGCACATCAACCACTTTAGAATGCTTGATATTATTCTGTTCTCTATTGTAAATTCTAATCTCAGTAGGTCCAAACAAGGTTTATTTATATTTGTGACCAAAAGATACACATCAAGATCCTTAATTAAATGATATCTTGGTCTAGAAAGCTATTTGTGAGACTGACATCATAGAGAGAAAGTCCTGGGTGGAATAGATTCTGGCACTGATTCAAAAAGGTACTTCTTATATTTTGGTGGTCAAAAGTAAGATCTATAGGCATTTTGAAGTACATGATTGTCAAAATGAAGTGGTTTCAGAGCTTTCAAAGTCCTATCAGCCTCATGCTTGCCCGTACCTAATATCCTTCCACACCAATCTTTCACAATAAGACATTGCTGCAAATGCAAAGACTTTCAGATTGGGAACCAAATCATATAAGTAAACACTGAGGAACAAATGACCAGTGTCATACCCAGAATACCTTTTGAGAGTACATACACTTCTACAGTAATTTATTGAATGAGGAAAAGCATAAAAAGGGAAGACGGCATACTACATATAAACTTTGGTTTCAGTAACATTTCTACTAAGCAGTGATCCTCACCAAAATCTTAATGTTCAAAGAGATGTTGAAGATCTTCTAATTAAATGCCACCATTTTACAAATAGAGACAGTGACACCAGGTTCTGAGTGGAAGTCAGAAAAAAAAAATTAAGGACCATTCTGGAATTGTGTCGAAAAGTTTACATTTTCATCAAAGGGAGGGGAAAATAGTGAAGAAAGTTCAGAAGAAAATTTTCTTGAGAAGATAATTCACTTTAATTTCTGAACATTTGATTTCTCTAACTACCCACTACAGTGACAGTATGTCATTTTGTGACTTGTCTACAATAAAAACCAGCAGTAAACTGAGTGCAAAACAAGGAAGAGATAATGAACTACTTATTTTAATCCTGCTGAGTACTAAGTGCCCCCCTAGTGTCTTGGTGGGGTTAATGCAAACCCCTGAACACCTAATTTACCCTCAAGCAGGGACTTAAACCCTCTGAGAACAGCAGCCTGTAGTTCTTTAAAATCCAATTAGCAAATCAAAGAACAAAGGTATTGTCCTCAATTGTAATGTGGCTCTTCTGTCAGCCTCTCTGCCTAAACTCACTATGAATTTCTGTTAAAGTGCTGATGTATATTTCACAAAATGAATCCATAGACATTTTCTGCAGAGAAGGCAGCAAAGTACAGGCAAAAATGTGGTGGCCTGGAGAGTTAGAAGCATGTTAGAGTCAATGCCTTTAAATATTCCTCTTGTCCTGTCTTTTTCCAACTTTGAGGTCTGGAATGTACATAGGGAAAACAGACGAGGTTCATTGGATCCATGTTAATCTGTACAATGCAGCATAAAATCACATATTTAGAACTGGAAGGCATCTTCCAGTTCATTTCATAAAGCATTCTCACTTTATAGATAGAGCAATGGATTCGGAGACATGATGACATGGGGTCAAATCACTTATGCATAAAGACTATGGAGAAGTCTCTTTAAATTTTTTTTTTAGTTTATTATTTTTTTTTTTAGTTTTCAACATTCATTTCCACAAGATTTTGAGTTACAAATTTTCTCTCTGTCTTTCTTCTACACCAAGATGGGAATCATGCTGAATACTCTTCCCCAAATCTGCCCTCTCTTATATCCCCTCCCCCTCATACTTTCTTGTAGGGCAAGATTCTTTTTTCTTCCCCCTTACCTGTATATCTTATTTCTCAGTTGTGTGTAAAAACAATTTTGAACATTTGTTTTTCCTTTTAATTTTGAGTTCCAAATTCTGTCCCTTTGTTGACCTCTTCACCCAGCCCAACGGGAAGACAAGCAATTCAATATAGGTTATCAATATGTAGCTATGCAAAACATTTCCCTATTAATCATGTTGTGAAAGACTAACTATATTTCCCTCCATCCTTACCCACCCCCATCTATTCTGTTTTCTCCTTTGACCCTGTCTCTTTCCAAAAGTGTTTGCTTCTAACTACCCTCTCCCCTTCTATCATTTCCTCTCTTATACCCTTTCACCTACTTTCCTGTAGGATAAGATACCCAGTTATATGTATATGTTATTCCCTCCTTAAACCAAATTCAATGAGAGTAAGGTTGACTCATTCTCTTTCACCTTCCTGCTTTTCCTCTCCATTGTAACAGCTTTCTCTTGCCTCTTTTGTGTGAAATAATTTATCCTTTTCTATCTCTCCCTTTCTCCTTCTCCTAATATATCCCCCTCTTACCTCTTACTTTTATTTATTACATATCATCCCTTAATATTTAACTCATCCTGTGCCCTCTATCTATACATGTATACACATATGGCCACACATACACCCACCAATACATACATATTTGCATATGCATATATATTCCATTCCACTATCCTCATACTGAGAATAGTCTCATGAGTTACAAATACTATCTTTCCACAAAGGAATGTAAACAGCTTAGCTTTAACAAATTCCTTAGGATTTCTCTTTCCTCTTTACCTTTTTATACTTCTCCTGCTTCTTGTATTTAAAAGTCAAATTTTCTGTTCAACTCTGATCTTTTTATTAAGAATGCTTGAAAATCCTCTATTTCATTCAATGTCCAGATTTTCTCCTGAAGTATTATACTCAGTTTGACTGGGTAAGTGATTCTTGCTTTTAATCCCAGCTTCTTTGACCTCTAGAATATCATATTCCAAGCCCTTGGATCCCTCAATGAAGAAGCTACTAGATCTTGTGTTATCCTGATTGCGTTTCCACAATACTCAAATTGTTTCTTCCTAACTGCTTGTGAAATTTTCTTCTTGACTCGTTATCTCAGGAATTTTGCTATAATATTCCTAAGAGTTTTCCTTTTGTGATCTTTTTCAAGGGGGATTGGTGAATTCCCTCAATTGTTATTTTGCTTTCTGGTTCAAGAATACCAGGGAACTTTGCCTTGAGCATTTCTTGAAGGATGATTTCTAGGGTTTTTTTATCATGGCTTTCAGGTAGACCAAAAACTTTTAAATTTTTTTGGGACCCAGCGGAGGGATAAAGTTGTGTGTGGTGGGTGGGGTTAAGTGCCATAGACCCCCAATAAGCCCACTCTGTTGGTTTTGTTGTCCAGTGGAATGCTAAGCAAAGGCAACTTCCAAGGTTTGGATTACCAGCATAGCAACCTCCATTTATTCAGTGACAGATTAAGGCAAAACTTTCACAGAACAGAGAAAATCAAAATACAGTGTAACTCATTCATTTAGCAAGTACGTTCTCAATTCAATTGAGAACTACCAAGGTCCAAGTGTCCCACCCCTGGCCAGTAGGTTAGTCAAAGTAGCACAGTCCTGGGCAGTACATTCATTTAGTCTCCTCTCAAATGGAGATTAGTTTCCAATCATAAACAAAGTGCAATCACAGAGCAGAAAAAAGTCAAAGATTTCCCACCCCTGGATCATAACTAATTACAATACCATCAGTTAAAGCCAAGCACTTTCTCAAAAGGGGTAGGAGAGCACAAAAGGCCATCTACTCTTAAACTACAAAAAGGTTAAAATATCATCCCAGCATTGAGAAGCCAAGGAAAGGCCCTTCTTTCATCTTCACTCCAGGCAAACCCTCAGCAATCTCAGTTCCTGGGGAGAAACAGCTCAACAAAGCCATTGCCAGTGTCCTCATCAAGTCACTCTCTGCCTGCAGAACAGTCCCAGAACCCGTGAAAACATCAGCAAGGCCCTCTTCCAGGACTTCTGTAAACATACAACAAGAAAATCCTCCTTCAGGACTTTTGAACCCACATCAAGGTTGCACGACCTCTACAACAGCAGCACTGTCCTTCACCCACAGGTGAAGGATACCCACAGACAAAATACTGGTACCACAACCATGCCTTCTCAGTTCTCAGTAGCTCCAGGTGGCAGTTCTCAAAAGTTCTGGCCATCTCCAACTAGACGTCAGCAGTCTTCTCCCAGGAACTCTGGCCTCCTCCGCTTGGGCCTTCTCTACACATCCACAGCTCCTCTCAGTTCAGTCTTCTCCCTTCACATCAATAAGTCTATCCCACAAGTGGCATTCACCAGCTCTGGGTTTTAACACTCAACCCCAAAACCAAGCCATTACAGAGGGATCTTTAAATTCCATTACCATTACACCCAGTCACTCTTCAGGAATTGGAAGCAGGGGCTGGAGCAATGTTAAGACTGGGACTTGGCTCATTAGAGCCTGCATGTGAAAGTGCCAGGAGGAAGTCTGCAAGGGCAGTGTGAGGGGAAGGACACTCACCCCCCCACCAAGAGAACTGTATTTGGACATTTTTGTTTTAGATTGCTGGTAATGAGCTGGTATGTTATCATCTTGCAGATGTGATGTCTCTGTTTTGTGGGGTTTATGCTGTACTCCAGAGATGTTAAAGCTAATTCAGATGTAAGTTGCCTGTGTAATAAGCATGAAAGATCTTGGGGCTGAATGTTATGGGAATCTGAAGATCTTCCCTGCCTCTAGGCCCTTTCATACGCTTAAGTAACTCTGAGAACTTTCCCTGATTTGAAAGTATACTCTGCCCCCTAATAGGGTGAATGTGGTCACATGGAACCTGTAATGGGAGACTTAATTTTATTAATGCCCACACATTATTACTTTTGTAAGTACTAAAACAATTACTTTTATAAAAGTTGAGAAGTGATCAGCAGTGTTTCAAGAGGGTTGTGACATTCTCTGATCCAGGAGAAGGGTATATATACCCTGATGCGAGATTTTGCTATGGGGCTCACTTTGGAAAGAGTTCTGTGATTTGACCAGATGAGACTCTGGGAAACCATTGAGCCCCCTGGCTTTGAAAACCCATATGTTGATGCTTCCCTCTTTGGTAACTAACTAGATATGGATGTAATGGTCAGACAGCTGGAAGCCCATCTGCTGATCTGTTTCTTTGACTGCTTGTAACTTCTGTTTATATTCTCTGAAGTTCAGGGTGTTGACTTTTCCCCTTGAACTAAGTAAATGATATTTGTTTGATGGATTAAAGTAAGACTGTTAACCTATTTTGAGTCGCTTTCCTGTAGAAAAGTAGATCTAAGAATCTGTGCTAGCAGCCATCCTGGGTGTGCTGGGGTGCTTGCTGATGCATTGTCTTCTTCTGGTTCCATGTTTTGATCCTTTTTGTCCCCAAATAAAGATTGTATGGTCTGGTTGAACTTCTTCTGTTTGCTCATTTCACCAGCCAATCACTTGACTTTTGAGCTCTTTGCCATGGTAGAACTCTGCTTCCACAGTGGAGAGAGCTGTGTTCCAAATTGCTGGGGTTTTCACAATTGCTATCAGAGCTGTTGTCAGATCTGTGAGGAGGGTGCCTTCTCTACAGCCACTACACCCCCTGACACATTAGCTTTCCTCACCCCAAGACCATCAGCTAAGACAGCAATCCAGATCCAAGCAGGTCAAAGCAAGAGCAAACATCCTCTGAATGGTCACTTGGTCCCCCTATGAGCTATCTGGCAGTGGCTGTTGCCACTATGCCAGTGCCATCTATAATCCCAGGGGCAAGAACCAGACCATGCTATTCTTTTATCCAGTTCCAAAAGATTTTCCTGCTGACCTTTTGCTTTCTTTTTGGTGTTTAAGGGTTGAAAAGTCTGGGCTGTGTGTCTGGGAGAGCGTAGATCACACAGGATTATGCTTCATTCCCAGCCCTGTCAGATAGAACCTTCTTGTTGGCTTGCCAGCCTGCCTTCAGTGGGAGGTTTGTTTCTCTCTGTCACTTTGTGGTTTCTGTAGCTCCAAAATTTGTTTAGAGTTGTATTTTACAAGTATTGCAGGTGGTTGGTGTGGGAGATTAAGCAAGTTCCTGTTTTATACCACCATCTTGGCTCTATCCCCTCATGATTTTCCTGCATCATTCTCATTTATCTACCCAATTTTTCCTCCACTTCTCTTACTTGATTTTCAAAATCCTTCTTACGCTCCTCCATGGCCTGTGAGCAGTTCATATTTTCTTGGATGCTTTTGATCCAGGAATTTTGGCTTCACTGTCTTCTTTTGGTTCTGTGTTTTGATCATCTTTGTCACCAAAAGTAATTATATAGTTTCATTTTGCTTCCTATGTTTCCTCATCTTCCCAGTGAATCACTTGACTTTTGACCTCTTTACCATGGCAGAACTCTGCTTCCAGAGTCAAGAATGCTGTGTCCCACACTTCTGGGGTTTTTGAGGTTGTTGTCAGAGCTTCTTCCAGGCACCTGCCTCAGAACTGTGAGGATAACTGCCTTTCCACAGCCTCAACAATCTCTGCCACACTAGAGCTCCTCACTGCAGGACTACCACCCAAGACTGTGACCCAGACCCAAGCAGGGCAAAGCAAGAAAATCCTACCTCATCACCAGCCAAGAGATTCTAGCAAGTGCCCTCTGGACAGTCATTTGGTCCCCCCACTATCTGTGGGCCATGAGCTCTTGAAGCATCAGCTCAGCAGCAGCTGCAGATGGCTGCCCCCTCTGCTGCCCCAGGGTGGGGGCCAGACTAGGAGCTCTTCTCTCCCAGTTCCAACAGGGTTACCAACTGACCTTTTACATATTTGTGTTTATGGGTTGAAAAGTCTGAAAAACACCACAGCTGCCAGTGATTCTCTCTCCTGAAGTCTGCTCTGGCCAGTCTGGGGTGCTGGTAGTGGCCTCCCTGGGTATGGACCAGCATGGCTCACACTGGTCTTTGTCTGGCTCCCAATCTGGTGCCATAGATCCTCCCTGTTGACCTGCCAGGCTGCCTTCAGTAGGGAATTTGTTTCTCTCTGTCACTTTGTGGGTTTTGTAGCTCTAAAATGTCTCTAAAATTTCTTTAGAGTTATTTTTATGGGTTTTGAAGGTGGTTGAAGCAGGAGCTCAAGCAAGATTGTACTTTTACTAGGCTATCTTGTCTCTGCCTGGGCAAGTCACTTTAAAATTTTGTTTCCTAATTTATAAGGTAAAACAAATGTTACCTATAGAATCTAACTCACTGGTCCTGTAAATCTCAAATAAGATACTGTATATAAGGTCCTTTGTAAAACTATATGCACTGTAAGTTTACTATAATAATTTTTAACCATTTGAGTTGCTTCTTTCATAATTTGATATTAACTTTTTTTGTTGTTCAGTTATTTCAGCCGGGTCCAGCTCTCCTTGACCCTATTTGGAGTTTCCTTTTCAAAGATACTAGGGTAGTTTAACATTTCATTCTCCAGTTCAATTTATAGATAAGCAAACTAAGGGAAAGAAGGTCAAGTGACTTGCCCAGTGTCATACAGCCAATAAGGATCTAAGGTTAGACTTTAACACAGGAAGATAAATCTTCCTAACTGCACCATCTAGATGTCTTCAGTTAACATATTGAGGTTAATTAATAGAACCTTGATCTTCTTTGCCTCTAGCCTTGCTTTACTCTTGGTTCCATGTTCAAAAGATAAGTGAGACCCAAAGAGATCATATATTAACATAGAGTTAAACTTATGGAAACCACTAGGCCACTATAGTGTAAAGAAAAGAAGAATGAACTGAAAAATTCAGAAAATTGAATTTTCCTATAGCAGGAAGGTCATTGACTTGGAAAAAAAAATTCTAGGTTTGAAATCCAACATCCATTACTTTTTCCCTGAATGGCCTTTGGACAAGTCATTATTAAAGATAGACAGACAGACAGACAGACAGACAGACAGACAGACAGATAGATAGATAGATAGATAGATAGATAGATAGATAGATAGGAAATAGATATAATTATGCCAAATTTCAGTTTATTCATCTCTACAGTTAGGGGTTTGTAATAATTATTCTTGAAAAAATCATTAAATGTTTATTGCATGTCATGTGTAGTATGGAAAAGCAATAGTCAAAAATGAACTAGGTGTTTTCCTCAATGTTCTTATATTCTAGGGAGTTATCCTGGTACAGTGGAAAGAGTGTTGTCTCTAGAGTCAGAATGCCTAACTTCAAATATTACCTCTAACACAGTATCTGTGTGACCTTGGGCAAGTCACCTCAACTCTCTGGACTTCAGTCATCCCCAATTAAACAATGAGGAAATTTGACTACATTTACAGATTTTTTTGTTGCTTGTTTATTGGTTTTGTTTTGTTTGTTTTTCTGCTCCTTGATCTGTGAGCCTATAATTCTACTCAACGGGGATTGGTAATGAAGGTCTCTAAGATTCTTCTCCCCTCTGGATTTGATACACTCACTTATGTGACCTTGCAAAAGTCATTTTACCTTTTAAGATCCTGTATTTCATAAAAAATGGTGGAATTTAACTGTTAGAATTCTAAGTCCTCTTCCAGCTATAGAATTCCACAAGTCTTTGGCCCTTTGCCAGAGTAACACAATAATTCATTGTCTTGGAATAAGTCTTGGTCCTTTGCAGCTGGAATGATGTAATGTGAATTTATATAAGACTGGGAAGACAGGAGATCTGAACTATCCCCTGTGTAAATTATTCTCTTTGGGAAGTAGGAAGTGGGAAGTGGGAGTGGGAAGCAGAATACATCTGTCTTGAGTAGAGGCATTGTGGAATAGACCTGCGACTATAACTTTCTAGTAAAAACAAAAATAAAAACAAAAACAAAACATATTTATTTTGTTATCCATGCTATTTCTCAGTCTTCCTTCTGCTATTCTAGGACTTGGCCAACATTTCAGCTTTCCAATACAACTATAATGTTAAGACAGTTTTGTACCAGCTAGTTCTGCCACTCACTGTTTAACTTATGTATAATGCCAACTCTACTCATTCAAATAATTCAAGAACTTGGTGATGCCATCTCTGAAGGTGGAAAGAACTGTTCATTTTCTAATCTGTCATGCCTAAATCAAATGCATATACAGTATATTTCAGTGAATCACCCCCACCAAATAAAAAAGGAATAAGCTAAAGAATTAAATTCTTTATTATTTGTGTAATGAAAGAACCATCTGCCAATGCAAGGGTGTGATCTTCCACCAACATCTGCAACAATACAACTCATTTCCTCTGCAGATGCTGCTAATCACCAGAAACAGCTTCTGCTCCTGCTGCTCAGAGATCATTACATTGGCATGGGTAACCAGTAGTCTCATCTTTCAGTGGAGTGGGAACCAAAGGGGGATGCTGCCTGCAAGTGGCTTCTGGGGAATAGTTTCAAAAAAGAAAGATGAAATGGGCTGGCAACTCTTCATGAGTTCACAGATTTACAGAGATGGGAGACACTTAAAGACATAGTTCAATGTTTCTTATCCTTTATTGGGTCATGAGTCCTCCCACCAATTAAATCCTATGATTAATGTTGAATTTTCCACGTAACATTAGTGGTTGCTAAGTGGATAGCAATGGATAGAGAGCCAACCTGGAATCCAGGAATCTTGAGTTTAGAATTCTAACAGATACTCTCTGACCCTGGACAAATCATTTAAGTATTTGGTGATTAGGGAAACTTTCTAAGACTAAAAATTATTAAGACTAAAAGTTGGAGGGAAAATGGTGACCTTGAGAAAGGGAGTTAATTTATATGGGGTTCCCTTTAAAAATAAAGTCACAGGTCTAATCTATAGCTTCCCTTTTGGAAAAATAGAACAGTCCCAGAATCAAGGGATCTTTCTCATTCACAGATTAATTTTCTAATAGTGTCATGTACATGACCATTTTCTCCCCACCTGGATTATTACTACTTTGAAGTCAAAGAAATCATTCCATATTGCATAATCGATTTGCCAAAGTAGAAAATTAATTTTCTTGTTTATTCAAACGCATCTATCTATCTATCTGTCTATCTATCTATCTTTTCTCTTTCTCTCTCTTTCTTTATTCCTTCCTTTCTTTCTTCCTTCCTCCCTTCCTTCCTCCCTTTCTTTCTTCCTTTCTTTTTTCTTCCTTCCTTCCTTCCTTTGTTCCTTTCTTTCTTCCTTCCTCCCTTCCTTTCTTTCTTCCTCCTTTTCTTTCTTTCTTTCTTCCTTTCGTTTTTCTTCCTTCCATCCTTCCTTCCTTTCTTCTTTCCTTCCTTCCTTCCTTCCTTCCTTCCTTCCTTCCTTCCTTCCTTCCTTTGTTCCTTTCTTTCTTCCTTCCTCCCTTCCTTCCTCCCTTCCTTTCTTTCTTCCTCCCTTTCTTTCTTTCTTTCTTTCTTTCTTTCTTTCTTTCTTTCTTTCTTTCTTTCTTTCTTTCATCTATCTATCTTTTCATCTATCACCTTTATGTTGGAGATATCTTTAATTATAAATATATATTCATGTCTATCTCTATGTATAGATGGATAGAGATAGATAGACTTATATGCCTACCCTCTCTTCTGAGATCCAGTTTTGTATACCAACTTACCCTTCACCATATTAAACTGTATCAGTCTTCATTATGTGCTGCTTTAATTATTACAACAGCATTCTGGTTAGTCAGGTTCAAATTTTTCTCTTCTCAAGACATTTTCTCCTCAGCTATGAGTGATTTTCCTAAATCAAAGGTCTGGCCATGTCACATCACTAGCCATAAACTATAGCGGCTCCCTATTACCTCTAGGATCAACAATATCAATCTGACTTTTAAAGTTCTTTGAGGTGTTGCCCTTCCTGTACTTCCAGTTTGCGTTTTCCTTATTCTCTTCCACATATGCTGCACATCTTAGACTTGCTGTTCCTGCCATATGACAATCTGTTTCCTAATTCTAATCCTTTTTTACATAACAACAAAACAAAACAAAACAAACCACATACCTGTGTAATAGTGATTACTAAAGCCCCCACAACCTGAAGCCGAGGGTTTTGCGTTTCACCCCTCCTATAGCATTGTTTAGCACCATTAAGGGCATTGTCTTTCTCTATCATTGTCTCAACTCCTTCCCCACCAATTATTATGTTTCTTCAGTTTTAGGGGCTCTACATCCCCGGTTCCATTAACCACTTAACAATTAGATTCGATTTTATAAGGAAGTATTTATTTCAAAACTACACCGCAGACAATCATATATCACTCCAAATACCTGGGGACGTGACCCCCCTACAACCATTTCAGTCTCTGGAGAACAGGGTAGAGAAAGTAGTAAGTATTTGCTGAGTACTTATCATGGGCCAGACAGCATTCTAAGTATTTTATAAATATTAGCTCTTTTGATCTGCACAACAATTCTGGAGGGTTGGTGTTATTATAATCCCCACTTTGCAGTTAAAGACACTGAGACAGTGACTTGCCCAGAGTCATACAGCGGCTAGATTTGAACTCAGGGCTTCCTGACTCCAATCTCAGCTCTCTATCTTCTAGGTAATGCATTTCCTAAATATCATCTCATTTGATACTGAAAACAACCTTGGAGGTAGGTACAATTATTATCATCATATTCCATTTGAGGAAACTGAAAAAAAGTTCAGTGACTTGTCTAATGTCACAAAGCTGGTACTATCTGGTACAGTGTTTTAATTCCATTCTTCCTGACCCCAGGCCCACCAATCTTCATAGCTTACCTCAGAGCCCATATAGTACCACTCCCACAAAGTTCAAAATCCAAATACTTCCCATTCTACCCCAGAGTGGTGACCATGCTGGACTCCCCTGCTGGGTTGATAGCAATATCCAGATTGGAATCTGGCTCCTATGTAAATGTGACTTTAGTTCCTAGATCTGTGTGTCTAACACGTAAGCACATAACCAATAGAAAAACCTAAACAGATCACCACATCTGTTTCTTGGGGCTACAGAGCCTATAGAGAAGGAGAAAGCACCTCTTCCATTCACCTCACTTAGTTCATGTTATACATACTGTGGAAAACAAGATCCTCACTCCTGGATGCCATAAGAAAAGGAGAACAAGTTTGCCCTCTCTGGTAAATTTAAAGAAATGGCCTATTATAGGCACAAGCCCAGCGGAAAAAGGCTGCTCCAACCCAGACTGTGTGAGATAGCCAATGGCTTCTCCTAGAAGCAAGTCCCAGGAGCATCCTCCAAATGGGTGCCTCTATCTTAGATACTCTGGGCATGAGCCAAAGCTAGGTTACACCTGGAATACTCTTGCTCCTCACTCCCCTTTGACTTTTCTTGCCTCCTTCAAGTATCACATCAAGTACCAACTTCTGCAAGAGGCCTTTCCTGGTTTCCTCCACTCCCCACCCACAATATTTCTCTGGGATTTTAATACAGTTACACTGTATACATCTTTTATATACGTAGTTATTTGCATGTTCTTTCTCCTGTTAGAATACAAATTCCTTGTGGCTAGGAACTGTGTTTTTGACTTAAAAACAAAATCGTTATCCCTGATGCATAATAAAGGCTAAATATTTCTTTACTGACTACATACATAGTGTAGCCTTTTATGTTGACAGTGAGATGATATTGGGGTTTGGGCTGAATCATCAGGTGTCCTTCTCCTTGTCATATAAATTAAAGTGAGTTCAGAAGGTAGCATGAGCTGTATAAAGGTGAAAGTCTTGACAAGAATCACAAGAAAGGTGCTAGGTGGGGTAAAAATGTGCCCTCACACAAGATGTCCTGAAGGGCTAGAATTCATCTTAAAAATAAAGATCTCATGCATTACACTTTTAAGTGTTATCACACATCTCAAGTCTGTGACTTCATACGTTCTTTAGTTAGAAACTTCAGATTTGGCCTGAACCATTGTAAGCTTGTCCATGTGTAGAAATGCCGCGCAGAGATTTCTGAGTTCAGTCACCAAATTGGATGATGGACCTACTGTGTACAGAAACTATGCAGAATGATATGGGGGGTAAGGAAAGTAAATCTATTAGAGGCTAAATTCAAAATACCTCACACTGATTTCATATAAAATAATTCAGTCCTGGAAATGATTACTGATTCCAAATCACATAATGAAATTTTAGAGCTGGAAGGGCACTTAGAATGCAGTTACCCCCATTCAGAACTCGTTAAGTATTTACTATGTACCAGACACTGCTCTCAGCACTGAGGAAGAAAAGAAACACAAAATAAAATATGGCCCCTGTCTTCAAGAAGCTCACGTTCTAATAGGGGAAAACAGCATTCAAATAACTGTGCATACCAATAGCATGGTTTTTCCTTTGTTTTGAAAATGACTAATGGCAACATGGGGTGATGTCTTGAGTTGCTCATGAATTGAATTTAGATGAGGCAGGGTTGCACAAACTTGTCTGCCTCAGAAAGAAGCCTCTCTCTCTTCCAGTGTCATACAAGTCCAGCAGTAAGACAAAAGTCAAGATTCTGGGTGATGGTGCTGAGATGCAGTGGATGACCTTGGCCTCTTCAATGTCTGACCCAAGCTCTAAGCTCCACAGCACCTATTTCAGTTGTCTTCATGGCCTTTAGAACAAATTATTCTCATCATCCCATTCTTCAGGGTAAATGGGCACATGCTTGGGGTAGACATCCTCTAACTCACCTATGGGTTTGTGACCTATTCATTACCCTCCACCTGGTTTACCCTTTCTGCTGATCTGATTTTACCAGGGCATGCCTGTTGTGATGCTACAGCGTCTTGGAGCCACAGGTGAGAGTTGAGTGAAGGTGGACACTAAAGTTGGATAAGTACCCTTGAAAAGGACTGGACAAACTCTCCCACCAGAGGGTTTAGTCCTCGTGAACATCCCATATACCTTAACAGATATAAACAGTACAAATGGAAGATAATCTCAGAGAGATTGCATTAGGAGTGCTTAGAAAGTGAGGAGCAGGAGACATTCAGCAGGAAAAAATCTCTTGAAAAGGGAGAATTTAAATTGAGTTTTTAAAGAAGCCAAGAAGCAGAGATGAGAAGAAGAAGTAATCTAGTCACAGCAAATGGTCAGGGAAAATCATGGGGTCAGTAGATGGGTGATACGTACAAGGACAGCAAAGCAAGAATCGCTGCGTTGTTAAGACTATTTGGAGGGAAGAAAGAATATAAAGTATAGGTGAGGTCAGCTTTGGATAGAGTTTATTAAGAAACTCATTCAGAATAAAACAAATGTAGGATAGGATGTTGGTGGAGCTGGCAGAAACAGACAGCAGAAGGGAGGATGGAGAAGAGCGTAAGGAGGAGGAATGCAGAAGTCACCACAATATCTATAGAGACTAAAATGAATGATAGAAAATAGGGGATCTTTTAAAATGTAAAGTGCACACAGAGTACTTAAAAAAAATCTAGCGGGGCGGCTAGGTGGTGCAGTGAGTAGAGCACCGGCCCTGGAGTCAGGAGGACCTGAGTTCAAATCCGGCCTCAGACACTTAACACCAAAAAAACTAGCTGTGTGACCTTGGGCAAGTCACTTAACCCCAACTGCCCTCCAAAAAAAGCAAAACAAAAACAAAAACAAAAACAAAAAAAAATCTAGCTACTCAGAAAGGACTTCGAGTGCAGAGACAATAGATTCTATTTCTGTTCTTTTCCTTTTCCATTCAGGAGAAAGACTGGATGCACAGTAGACACCATCATCATCTCCCCGCACTAAAAGATCCAGCCGGCTTGAGCTGCATCTTTGTGTTTCTACACTCCCACCCCCTATCCCCCCTTCCCCCACTTACTTTTCCCTCTGAGTCCAGCTTTTTGTTGTCACTGCCCTCGTTTTATTGTTGTTGTAGTCCTTGTTGTGTCTAGGCTACTACTGACTGTATCAAAATGGAAATTCCTAAAGGAACAAGACCTTCTCTCTGCTCCAGTAATGAATAGAGAGTATTCTCTATACTTCTTCAGGGTCATAGAACTGGAACTTTTCTTAAACATCTAATTTCCTTCCTATCAAGCTTCAGTGTATGCAGTTCCCTTGCTGCCTGTCATATTGCTCTCACAAAGAGAGCTCCTAGATAGGTAAACTGAGGGCATGAACTTGATCACTTTGTTTGATCTCAGATCATTAAACTTGTATTTTATCATAGTTCCATAGATTACCCTGCTGAGCACGGTTTCATAAGGGTATTCTGTGGGCCTCATGACCTTGAAGGAAAGCACAAATGAAGGGGTAAACAGCTCAAAGGGGCATACTGTGCTGGTAGCATTACAGATACAATTCTCTTCCCTTCTCTCTCCTCTCCTCCTCTCTCCTCCCTTCTCCTCCCCTCCTCTCTCCTCCCTTCTCCTCCCTTCCCTTCCCTCCCCACCCTCTCCCTGTCCCTCCCCTTCTTGCCTCTTCTCTCCCTCTTCCACCCCCCTCTTTCCCCTCTCTCCGTATATATGCATATACATGTATACATGCATATAAAATTCACACACACACATCCAGACACACACACACAAATATGCAGATAGATAGAGAAAGAGAGACAGAGACAGACAGACAGACTGAAAGAGAGTCAGTCAAGTGTAAAGGATAGACATTGGGGCATGTTACAAGTTCAACAAAAACAAATAAAACAAGTCCTATGGGATCCCAGATATGGAACTGGAAGGGACTTCAAAGGTCATGTAGTCCAATTGCCTCAATTTAGAGATGCAGAAACTATAGCAAATGGAGATTGAGTAATTTACTGAAGAACTCACAATTAGTACGTGTCAAAAGCAGTTGCGATATCAAATTATGCATTTTGGCTTCAGAATAATGTCCTTTCATCACTATAATGCAGCTTTAAAAGGACACTGGCAAAGGTAAATGAGGGAATACCCTTTCCAAGCCAAGTAGGACACCAGTACTACCTCCCACGTGAGTGGCTCAGAGAGAAGTTAAAAAGTAAGTTAGAAGCCATTCCACCCAATTGAAGAAAGATGAGTTGAACCTACCAGGATTAGTAAGTATCCTCACCTAACCTCATTGAAGAAATGGAGATTGAGAGGAATTTTAATCTTTTAATCCCACATACTGCTTCTGCTTTATCCAACATATTATAAAAAATAGAGCCCTAGAGTTGGAGGCAGAAAGTGGGATAAAATCCTACTCAGACATCTGTAAGATGTGTTACTCTATGTAAGTAACTTAACTGCTCTCAATCTCAATTTCCACATCTATATAAAACAAGGTTATTAATAGCACTTCATAGAGTTGCTGTGAAAATCAGCCACTCAAATAAACATTTATTAAGCAGCTGCCATGTTCAAATGCCATGTGCTAAGCACTGAGGAAAAGAAAGAAAGAAAGAAAGAAGAGAAAAATAGAATTTTTTCATCTGTTTTCAAATGCTTCTAGTCCTTTCTCTGGAGGCAGACAGCCTTTTTCATCATGAGTCCATTGGGATTGTCTTGTATCATTGTGTTGCTGAAAATAGCTAAATCATTCAGCTATTCATCATGCAATGTTGCTGTTACTGTGCACAATGTTCTGGTTCTGCTCACTTCACTCTGTATCAGTTCATATAAGTTTTACAGTTTTTTTAATCATCCTGCTTGTCATTTCTTAAAGCACAATAATATTCCATTACTATCATATGCCATAACTAATTCTCAATACTTAGCTACCACCAAAAAAAAAGATTTGCAATAAATATTTCTATACAAATAGGTTCTTTCCCCTTTATAAAAATCTCTTTAGTACATAGATTTAATAATGATATTGATGTATCAAAGGGTATGCAAGGTTATATAGCCCTTTGGGCTCAGTTCCAAATTACTCTCTAGAATGATTGGATTGGTTCACAACTGCATGAAAAATGCATTAGTGGTCCAGTTTTCCATATCCCCTCCAACATCCCTAATACCTATTCTTTTTGCTGGAATGGAGTTCTGGGGAGAGAGGAATTCCTTTAATCAGGTACCAAATCATTCCAAACACCTTGAGAAAAACAAACAAAAACAAGGCAAACAAACAACAACAAAATGTGGATGTCTGGCAATGTACAATACCGTTTATGTTGTTTGAGTAAGCTTGTTCCTTCAAGATCACAACATGTTTGAGAATCAGAGATGTGACATGGGACCAAATGGGCTAGGTTCCACAATTAGCCACTAATATTAAGGCCTAGACATGGTTCAGTGAAGAGGACTTATAGCGATGAATACATTCCTTTAAATGGAGAAAGTCCTTAGTCAGAATTGGAAGAGAAGTAAGGATAATGTATATAAAGTATTTTGTGAACCTCAAAGCATTGTGATGGTCAGATTACCTGGGTCAGGGTAGCTTCTTTTTATGGTACCCTTCATTTTCTTTAACCACATAAGTTGGCATCAATATATTGCTTTACCCATGGCATCTTTCCATAGAATGTAAGCATCTTGAGGGCAGGGGAATCTTTTTTTTTTCCTTTGTATCCTCAGGACCTAGCATAGTGCCTTTTCCCCAATGCTTGTTGAATTTATTTGAATTAAAATTGACTTTACCTGTGAGTTGTACAGTGTATCTGGTGTAATTCCCAGCCTTGATTTCCAAGAATATGGATTTATTTAATATGCTAAAAGCCCAGAGAGCTCCACCAAGTCAACTACTTCTGTTGACAGAAAAGGTTTCCTTATCTGTGAGTTTCCTATAAAATGACATCACATCTGATCACTATCCTTATCCAAGTTCCTACCTAGTATATGGCAGAAGTGGAACCTGAACCCAGGTCTTACTAACTGTAAAAACAGCCCTCTATTGACTATTCCTTCCTGCTTCTATCATCATGAATTTTTGATGTTATTCTGCTATGTTGGACTCAGTGTTACCCAATTTGAGGATTTTTTTTTGCAAAAATAACTAAAATATTTTGCCATTCCCTTCTTCAGCTCATTTTACAAATGAAGAAATTAAGGGGAAAAAGGGGTAAGTGACTTGTCCAGGGTCACACAGCTAGTAAGTGTCTGAGACTGGATTCGAATTCAGGTCTTCCCGACTCCAGGCCTGGCCCTCTATTCATTGTGCCCCTAGCTACCCCTTTAATAGGTGCAAAATATATTTTTACTTCATAAATGAAGAATGGAATAAATAGATCAATGAAATTTCCAATGAAAGATGACTAAGAATTAATTCTATTTCATATGTTATCACTAAAAGGATTAAGTTTAGTAACCAATGTTATAAATATATACCCTAAACACTTCCATTTAACTACCATATTAAAAAGAAAAAAAGTGCTATCCCATATACATAAGTGGTATTTATTGCATCACTATTAGCACAATATGCATTTTAAGTTGTTGCTTCAGCAGAATGAAGAGTTTGCGTCTGTTCATTCAAACTCCCTGACCCCAGCCCCCTCCGGAAAACTGATCAAACTGCAGGGGATCTGAGCAAGGTTAGGTGTAATTTTATAGATTTTATAGAACAGATAGAATCTAAATGGGACCAGGAAACCATAACTTTGACTTCAGAAGACCATGCTCTACCTCACTAAGCTGACTATGCAGGGCATTCTTCTCACAAGCAACTGGGCAAATCCTCCCAGGGATTCCAATCCTGACTTTGCAAAAGCACCTTGTTCAGCCAAAGTTAGTCTAATGATCAGAAGTGTGTGCCCAATTCTTCTCATTAAAACCATTATCCTGGACAATTTAAGAGTAATATCCCTTCTCTAAATCTATTGAGACTTCATTGGAAAATAGCCCTCTTTAAGAGTTACCCTCAGAAAAGTATAAGCCTTGCTTATATCACAGTGTCCTCCTATGCAGATGCAAACTTAGAGGTTCTGGCTTGAAGGAAACACTTACAAAGCATTTTGTGATCTCTAGGTAGTGGAGCCTGGGGGAGAACTGAAAATTATCATTGATTCTGAAAAGAAACCTCCCTCCCTCTGTCTTTTGAAACCAGCTCCAGATCTCCGGGGAGAAACAAAATACTTTGAGTTCCATAATCAATGCAGGCAAACTTTTCACCTGGCTATCATTGGAATGCCTGACCTGTCTTTATCGAATGAGATATTTTGCTTAGGTGAAGAAAAATACCTGGAGGATTTAAATAGACCATTAAATTAGTTTCACCTGCTTTGCTGGATGCCATGGGAGTCCTGGAGAAATGAGAGTTATGAAGTGAAAAGATGGGTTTATTTCGACTTTTTTTCAAGGGCTCTATACCTAGAGGGCATTCTCACGATTCATTCCAATGAGTTAACTCTCTTCTTTACTAATCAGCAGTCAGGCTCTGCAGGAAAGAGGGGCTGAAAAAAACGGGAAAGTCATTATTTCTATAACTACTTCAACATTAATAATAATACCTAGCAGTAATAATAACTCAATTATGTAGCAATTTAATGTTTATAAAGTATTTTGTAAATATTGTTTCATCTGATACTCATAATGACTGTGAGGTAAGTACTATTGTCATTTTAACAGGTGAGGAAACTGAGTCTGAGAGGTTAATGTCTTGCGCATAGTCCTATTGCTAGCAAAAATCTGAGACAAAATTTGATCTCTGGTCTTGGTGACTCCCTTCCCAGAACTCTATTCATTGACTTGCCTACTTGCCTCTTTACTCTTGTCTGTCATCCTTGATAAATTAATGAAATTCATTCATTTACTAAGTTCCTACTATGTTTCAGGAATTGTATCACCTGATGCTAAGGATTCAAAGTAAAAAATAAAAATAAAGGTTTTTTTGTTCTTAAGTAGCTTCCACTGAGTAGAAACCACAGGTGCACAGATAAATAAATAAATATAAATGGATGGATGAATAAATGAATACAAAATATGTGCTAAGTAGGGTGGATCTTATTGTCTGTGCTGGGGGAGAGGAACAATAAGAATAGATGACTTAAAGAAAGAGATAGGAAATTATCTCTGTTTTTGGAAGAGAGTGAGACAGAGACAGAGAGAGGAGAGAGACAGAGAAAGAGACAGAAAGAGAGAGGAGACAGGCAGAGGAGAGAGACAAAAAGAGAGACAGACAGAGAGGAGAGAGACAAAGGAGAAAGAGACAGAGAAAGAGACAGACAGACAGAGAGACAGAGAGGAGAGAGACAGAAAGGAGAGACAGACAGACAGACAAACAGAGACAGAGAGAGAGAGAGAGAGGGAGAGAGAGAGCTCTAACAGATGCCAATATTATTACCCCACCACCTCCACCCTATCATGTCTATCCCAAACTCATGCACATTTCTCAGATCTAACAGACTGATAGATATAGCAATAACAACAAAATAAGATAATTGATGAAAGACTCCAGGAAAATATGTATATCAGTACATTATTGGAGAGCTGGGATTTATTCCTTTGGAAACCAGGCCCCTCTCCACAACCCCCTTCCACACCATCCAAAGCACTAAATAATGCATTTCCTTTAAGCTAAGGCTATCACTACTAAACCTATAGTGAATAGAGACCAGAGGAAGATGCAAAGGACCTATTTGTATCAAAATATTTTAGCTGTGTTATAGCATAGAACTCGAAACTAAGATGATGTCCATAAATTTAGAAATGAACAAATTATGTTGTATAAATTTAATGTAATATTGCTGTGTCAAAAGAAATGATAGAAGAAACAATTCAAAAGAAATCTAAGGATAAAGTAATGTAAAATGAAATTAGCAAAACTGGTGGAACAAATTATACAATAATGATAACAGCATCAAGAAAAAGACCTTTGAAAGTCTTCAGAACTCTGATCAATGTGATGGCCAGTTTTGATGCAAGTGAATTGATAGTGAAACATGCTACTGACTTCCTGACAATGAAGTCATGGACTTAAGACTAAAAGCATAGAATGAGACATGAACTAGTAAGATGGATGGATGGATGGGTGGGTAGATGGATGGATGGATGGATGGATGGATGGGTAAATAGGTAGATAGATAGATAGATAGATAGATAGATAGATAGATAGATAGATAGATAGATAGATAGATGAATACATGGATGGATGGGTGGATAAATGATAGATAGATGATAGATAAATGAGAGAGAGAGAAAGAGAGAGAGAGAGAGATGGATGGAAGGATGGACAGATGGATGGACCAATGGATGGGTGGATGGATGGGTAGATAGATAGACAGATTGATAGATGATAGATAAATTAGATAGATGGATTGATAGATAAATGGATAGATATATGGATACATAAATAGATAAAAAGAATAGATATTAGTGATATATAAATAATACAGATATAAATATAATATTTAATCCCAGCAAAGAAACTGTTAAAAATTGTTTGTTTAAAAAGGAATGGTATCACTTATTGTGACAAGTTCCCATGCAAGGGGGAACAAAATAACACTTGCATGGAACTTACATGAGATCTGACATGAAATAAGATGTTTAACACAAGGCTTAAGATCAGATTCAGGGATGAAATCAAAAGGCCACAGGTCAGACACAATACCTAAGACTAGAAGGAAGATGCAGAACAAATATTTTCTGGATAAATCTTCAAAAGATTAGGCATAGACAAGGATGAAAGGTCAAGGACAAAAAAAAGAGATCAGCCACAAAGCCTGAGGTCAGATACAAGGTGAGAGATTAGATATCGGTATAAAATAAGAAACAAGGCATGAAAGCATACATGTACACATCAACTGATTTTTGTATTATTAATCTTGAATCCTTAAAGAATGGCTACATTGTATTTCTTCCAGGAAATTAATTGAGTACTTTTTTTAGCTCAAGTATCAAATTAATTTCTAATTTGGCCAATGTCAAAGTCAAGCTAAATACACATTTATTAAGCCCCCCCATATGACTAGCAATGTGCTAAAGACAAATGTAAATAGAGAGACCAAAGGATTTCTAGTTTTCTTTATTAGTGTAATTTATATATGTAATTTTGTGTGTGTATGTGTGTGTGTGTGTGTGTGTGTGTGTGGTGTGTGTACTAGAGCTGGGATTTAAGAGAGAGGGAGTTTCTGTTGCAGAAAGTTATTCTACACAAATCCTGCAAGGTGGGTGCTACTATTGTCATCAATATATAGCTAAAGAAACTGACTCGGAAACAGGTAAAATGACTAGCTCAGCTAGTAAGTGTCTGAGGCTGGATTTGAACTCAGATCTTCCCAACTCCTCAGTTAATGAATGGTAGAGCTGGAAGGGTCTTGAGCTATCATCCAGTGTAATTCCTTCATTTCAGAATTGAGAAGAAGGAGGCTCCATCTGAGGTGATGCTACTCATCTTATTGCCATGAAATAAGCCATTTTAGACCCATGTTCTTTATTCCAAAGCACATTGAATTAAATTCAGATCATCTGATTTAAAGTACAGTGCTGAAGTCTGTCCTATTTTACAAGTGCCTTGGGGAAAAACAAAATACACACACACACACACACACACACACACACACACACACACACACACACCCCTAAGCTGTGTGATTTAACAGAAACTATATACCTTTTGATTGTTTCTGATCAAAGTCTTTGGAAATATTCTGAGTGGAATCTTAATTATTGCTCCTTAATTATCCTATTTGATAATTGGCTTTTCATTTAAGGTCCTCAGCCAGAGCTCATTGTAATAGGTAAGTCATTAGCTCTCTCCCTCCCTTTTGCCATGCTCCACTTCTTTTGTTCATGTAATACACTAAGGTATAGCCATTGGTTAGTTCCCAGTTTGCTGAACATTTTCTGAAGTTTCTCAGTTTTCAGGCAATTTCTCTCTCCTCTATTCTATGCATGCTCTCCAATGGCTGCAAACTGAGCAAAACTGGGCAGTCCCTGAATTTAGTCTCGAGAAACTCTCACCTATCCTTTGTCCTTTCTCTCCCATATTAAGTAGAACTTTTTCTACCAGCACCATGAGCTCTTAAGATGTATCAGTCAATGTGTGTGTGTGTGTGTGTTTCTGCCAAAGTTGGAAAGTCATCTGATGAATTCTTTGCTTCTAGAACCTTCAGGACTGGGAAGGGATGCTCCTATCTCATAAATCTAGAAGAAGAAAGAGTCTGGAGGCCATCTGGTCCACTGCCATCATTTTACAGAAAAGGAACTGACCAGAGAAGCTGAATAATTTGCCTGAAGTTGCATACACAGGTATTAAGAAGCAAAACCCAGCATTCAGACTTTTGACAATTACTCCTGGTTCAGTGATGTTTGCCTACACTTTCTCCCTCTGCCAGAATCTTTGCATTTGAAAAGGTGTTACCTGGAGGGGGGAATCAATCATACAATCAGCTGGCTTTTAGAGGAGGAAAGTACTTTAACCAACATCTAACTCAATTCTTTGTGAAGGGTCTGAAATGGAAGATAAAGTCCTTATTAGATCCCACAGGGGATGGAATATATTGACTCCTTGCAGGCTATTTCCTCTACACATCCACTGACTGTCTTGCTGCCAAAACCAGAACCCACCCCCTGAAGTAACTTCCAACTTGGTTCTCTGCTCTACTTGTTTGTGACTGTCTCTTCAAGAGCACCTCCAACTCTGGAATCAGAAGACCAGGGCTCGAATGCTACCCCTGACATTTATCATCTGTGTCACCTTGAACAAGTCACGTTGACTCTCTAGGCCTCAGTTTCATTACGTGACAGATTTGGGGATTGGAACTGCTACCCTCTAAGATCCTTTTAATGCCCAAATCTACAATTTTATGAATGGATGGAGGACATGATCAGATCAATTCTTTAAGAAATTGTCTTTGCTAGTGGAAGATAGATTGGGAAGAGGTTTGAAATGAGGATAATGAAGGCATTATCACAATAATTTAACTGAGAAATACAGGAGAGACCAAAATAGAGAGTGATTGTGTAACTGGATAGAACTGAATGCATATGAGAGACATTTTGGAGGTAGAAAAGATTGGGCACCTGTTTAGATATCTGCAGAGAGTGAGAGCTGTCTTTTTTTTTTGGTCTTTTTCATGATTTTCTGTGACAGCAGTAGTCCAAATTCTCTTTGCAATGAAATTAAATTAAAAGAAATGTAGAGAACATCCCATATGAACCTTTCATTTTACCATAAGTTTAAAGATTGTAAAAGGATGCGAAAGAGGGAAAACAGTATGCACGTATGTATGTGCATGTATGTATACATGTATAAATATGTGCATGTATGTATATACACATATATAAAGTTGTATGGCATAGATATTAGCTATGATGTATTTAGAACAGTGGTTCTCAACCTGTGGGTTGTGACCCCTTTGAGGGTCTAATGACCCTTTCACAGGGGTCACAGGAGTTGCCTAAGATCATCAGAAAACACATATTTCCAATGGTTTTAGGAACTGAGACACTGCCCCTCTATCTGTCTCCAGGCAGGTTCACCCACATGCAGATAAGCCCACATACAGTTATTAAAAGGTCATGGCATTAGGAAGGTTGAGAACTACTGATTTAGAAGATAAAAGTTGAAATCCTTCAGAGTGCAAAAGAGTTAAAAATGCAAGAAAGTCAACAGTACTAAAACACTTGGCTTTGAATATTAATACTCAAATGTACAACACTGATCCAACAGGGAGGCAATAGACATTCTTCAGCCACGGTGGCAAACTAGACCTTTTGAGTGTCAATAAGATTTGTTGGGATGAAACCCAAGACTTGAACATGATGCTGAATAGGTATGAATAATTCAAAAGAAATGGGTTAGATAAAAGAGAGGCATAGGATTCTGTATTATGGATAAGGAATGGATCTAGGTTTTCATTACCATGAGGAATTCTGCCAATGTAGGTTGGCACCTTCTGAAATTTATAGTCTTAGAGACATGCCTAGAGTTTTGAGAAGTTAAGTGACTTGCCTAGGGACACTCAGATTATTTCAGAGGTTTGCCTGACTCTGAGAAAGCTAGCCTCCATAGCAGATTCAGTGCTGAGCCTAGAATCAGGATGACTTGAGTTTGAATATCGTCTTAGACACTTATTGTGTGGTGTTGGAAAAGCTATTTATCTCAATTTCCCTAACTGTAATATAAGCATAATAATAGTATCTACCTTCCAAGGTTATCGTAATGATCAAATGAGGTTAATATTTGTAAGGTGCTTAGCACAGTGGCCTCCTCCAAGGGGAACACTCTATTCAATATGTCAGGTTGCTTTGTATATTAAAAAGAAATATTCATATGAATTAATCATCTCTAGCCATGAAGGGATGGGAGAAATATGGCAGAAACCTGTTGCTGAAGAGCACTGGAAGGGCAAAGTTACATACAAAGATTTAAGACAGAACTGGGTTCAAAAATACTGATCTCCTGACCCATAGAACAGTTTTCTTTCTACTATATCACAATGATGAACAATAATTCCTCCCTATTACACTTTTCCAGTCTGCCTATCCCGGCACAAACTTTCTCTTTCTCCATGCCATTTGGCACTACTACCCCTACTCCCTCAAATGGACAGAGTCTGACATTTGTAAGATTCTATCACCATGATGTTCTTCTAAAACCCATCTTCACACCCTCTGGCTTCCAGGGCTTTAGGGTTTGGAATGTTCCAATTTGCACTTGAACCACCACTATGCTGGTACTGCTAAACCCAATTGTTGAGTTACCTTAAAAAAATACCTATGCATTAGTGAAAGTAAAAACTAGCACCTTCTAGCCAAAGTAGGTTACAAAATGCTTCTTCAATGTCAAGTGAGCTAGCCCATGGCCACTTAGATATTATTGTTCATCCTGTAGCCAGAAAATAATTAGAAGAAGGCAGAACAATTCTTCATCCTGAAGTAGGGACCAATCAATTAAATAGCAATCATGTGTTAAGAGCTTCCTATGTTCCAAACCCTGGAAATTATTATACAAAAACAGGAAAAATATCACCAGCCTCCACAAAGTTTATATTCAAATGGAAAGGACAAAATACAAGTATAAGTACATATGTATGTGTGTGTGTATATGTATGCATATATGTGTATATACATATACATATACATAACTATAATATATCTGCATAAGTCTAATATATGTACATAAATACATGCTTTCAAGATGCATGCAGAGTAAATGAGAGATAGAGAAGGCATTTCACCACAGATAGGTCTCCTACAGAAGGTGATATTTGAGGTGAAACTTGAAAAAAAGCTAAGAATATGAAGAGATGAAAGTGAGAATGTAGAACATTCTGGACATGAAGAAGAATCACACAAATAAGTTATGGGGAATGACGTATTGGGTGGCTGAGGAACCAGCATCCAGGCCAATAGGGCTGCCCTATGTTGTATCTGGAGAATATGAGATAAAAGAGAGCTGGCAAGTAACATGTACATAGCAGGGGTAATATTCTATCTACTCTGTATTCTCAGCTTACAACCAGATGTTATAATGTTATGAATGTCACACTAACATTGACCTATCCATACAATGAATGATTTTGCAATAGAGTTCATTGTAGGTAGGCAATTATCTAGACAGCTCATCTCAGAACCCTCCATGTATCTAAAATCCTGAATGGGAAGTTATAATGCCAATACAATATTCATAGTGCTATGGCAGCTATCTATATGCTGGTGTAGTTCTGATTCATAAAATGTAACAGACTTTCCACATGGAAAATAGAACCAAAACATTTATTCAAACTCCAGTACACCAAATCCCAAAACCAGAAAGTCAAATCCATCATAGCAATGAAGAAATTCGTACATATAACCAATGCAGCAGGCACCAACATCCCCAAGCTTTCACTCTGTCAGACCTTCAAAACAAAACAGACTCCATTAATCAAAAATGCCCCTGTCTCACTCATGCTAGCTGCTCTGCCTCCACTCTGTGCTCCCAGCTCTGCTCTTGCTCTCCTTGACTCCTTCCTACCCCACCCTTGCTGCTTCAGGCTTTCAGCAAGCTCCACATACAGTGGGCTCTTTGTAATTACATTTGGTCTATTTATGGCAGGGAAGGTTTTCAAATCCCCTTAGGCCTATTAAGGGGCAGGGAAGATCTTGAAATTCCCATTACCATTACAGGAGTGCTCTGCAAACTGAAAAGAAAAGGGGGTGAGAAAGGGAACAAGAATTTATTAAGCACTACTATGTGGCAGGAATGGTGCTAAGTGCTTTGTAGATGTTATTGCTGTATATAAATATGAGCTCTCTCCCATTTTCCAAGTGGTAGAAAACAAATGGAGAGCTATGTGGTGCAATGGATAGAGCACTGGGCCTGGGGTCAGATTTATCTCCCTGAATCTAAATCTGGCCTCAGACACTGACTGTGTGACCCTGGAAAAGTCGCTTAATCCTGTTTGTATCATTTTACTCATCTGTAAAATGAGTTTGAGAAGGAAATGGCAAACTACTCCAGTACCTTTTCCAAGAAAAAACAAACAAAGAGAAAAAAATGAGGTCATTAGGAGTCAGGCAGGACAGAAAAAAAAACAAAATAAATGAACAAAAACCAAGTAGAGGACAACAACAAAAGCAGAAAGCCAAGGCAGTGAAGTGATTTTGCCCAGAGTCACCTAGTTATTAAGATCAGCTGGGAAAATACACGAACAGCATAAACAGTACATGGGAGTATATTGCTGATGCTAACCTCTGGGGGAGAAATAGCCACACAAGACATCTTCTTGAACAAGTATGACCAAAACAAATTGGTCAAGTTGCCTGGGGATGGGGGGGGGAGTAGGACGGGGTTCAGTAGATGATGGGTGGACAGTCCAAATCCTACTTAATATTCACAAAAGATTAAACACGCCAGAGCAAGGCCTCCAGTATTTCAGGGGATGCTCTGAAGCACTGTAATTTCATGGCAGGAGAAAGTACCAATGGGTTTTAAGTAAAGATAGCTAATAGCGTTTCTATAGCACTACAGTTTGCTGACTTCTTTAGACATCTCATTGATCCTGACAACAACCTCCTTTTGATATGAGGGAGCTCAGGCAGACAGAGGGTAAATGACCCACCTAGAGTCATACAATGGGTAAGTTTCTGAAGCTGGATTTGAACTTAGTACTTCCTGGTGCTAAATTCAGCACTCTTATGCAATGTATCAACGAATAGACTCATTTCAAGTGAAAGGAGCAATTATAATCATAGCTAACACAGAGTGCTTTCTATGTGTCAGGCACTGTGCTAAGTGCTTTACAATTATAATCTGATATGATTTTCATAACAACCCTGAGGGGTGGGTGCTATTATTATCCCCATTTTACAGATAAGTAAAATGAGGCATATAGGGTGAATTCCCAGGGTCAAAAACTGATCAGTGTTTGAGACTAAATTTGAACTTGGGTCTTCCTGACTCTAGGCCTTGCTGCCCATTCACTGGACCACATAGACTATTCAGTGTAGGTAAAGGAAGCACAGACCAGTCACATGGGAGGTTTACAAAGTATGAAATTATTGCTAAAGTAACTTTAACATCCTGAGTCTGAGTCTCCTCATCTGTATAATGAGAGAATTGTACTAAACGGCCTCTAGGGTCCCCTCTACCTTTAAAATAGGATCTTACGATGTCTAAGAATAGTTTCAATTGTAAAATTTTATAATTAAGTTCTTAGCATAGTTCCTGGCACATATTAATGCTTATTTGACTGACTTTTAGCATTTTTTTATTCCCTTCTTTCTGTCATTATCCAAGAAACTACTGCTCAGAATCAGTGACCAATAAACAATTTAGGGAGCGAGAAGGAGGAGAGAAAGGAGCCTGGGATGATCATTACCATCATTCACTCTATCCTGTGACCAGTCTTACAAATTTTCCTGGGGCATAGAACCTGTGGCCAAATCATCCTCCATTTCAAATAGCCTTAGTTCTAAAACGACCCCCAAGGGCACGTTTTTATGTTTCCTAGTGGTCCCCTACTTTACTCCTCCCAGCCTGCTCTAACATACATCTTCATATCTTCACTATTTGCAAATTCCTTCCTTTTCTCAGCACTCACAGTACCTGGAACCTTGTAGGCATTTAATTAATGCTTGTCAATTGATCGATTGATGAATTGCCTTAGTCTGGACCTGAGGTTTCAGCAATGTGAAGAACTCTAAATATGAAAACTTTCTCCACTCATGCAAATTGTCAATTTTCCCATAAATTTCAAATTTTAGAGAGTCATTTGAGATGGAGAGAGCAAAAGTAATCTCTCCTTTCTGACAGGCTGTCCCTTGATTTATTATGCTAAACTGACTGTCACTTCTCATCCTTATGTAGTGAAGAAAAAAAAAATCCTTCCTATCTTTGTTTTCACACAGTAGAAGGGTTTGTCATTTTGTCATTCATTCACTTGTAATGACCCATTCAGATGCGTCTCCTTTTGTTCCTTTTTTTTTGCCCCTGACTTAAAGGTAGGAGGGTCAGTGGCAGAAGCAATAAAAAGTCCTTGATCTCTCACCCTGATTAGCTATTAAAGAGGAGATGTGTACTTATGATCAGAGAGTAGATATCCAAGGAGTTGTGATGCTTTGAAGGGGTAGGAAATGCTTAGATAAGAGCTTCCTGCATAATTGCACTAGGACCTACAGGATTGCATGGAGAATGAAACTATTTACTGGATGATAAATCAATAGCTTCTTCAGACGAATTTCTTGTGGATTCTGCAAAGCAAAGGTGACTTTGTTCTCCCAGCCATCCATTGTCTTTTAAGTTCTCCTTTTCTCACAACCAGCTATTTGGTAGCCAGGTATGTAGACACACACACACACACACACACACACACACACACTCCCTCTCTCTCTCTCTCTCTCTCTCTCTCTCTCTCTCTCTCTCTCTCTCTCTCTCTCTCTCTCTCTCTCTTTCTCTGTCTTTTTTTGGTCTCTCCAATGATCCCAGTCCCAGAGTTACGGAATAACTCTTAAGATGTCAGCCAATTAGGGAATAAGCTACTCTGGGCCAACCACTGTGAAAGGTAAAAGTTGAAAACAGCCCTATATTTTGAGTAGCTAACATTCCAGTGCGGGAGACTACAAATAAAGAATTATGTTTGAACAATATATAGAGAGAATAGATTGGAGGTAATAACAGACGGAAGGCACTAGCATTGAGAGGCATAAGTTAAGCCTCTTGAAGAAAGTAGACTTTGAGCTGAGATTTGAAGGGAGCTAGGAAAGGCAGGAGGCAGTGAGGAGGAAGATATTTGAGTCACAAAAGACAACTAAGGAGTGGTAAAGGACAGCAAGCAGAAGCAGTGTCACCCAATTGCAGAGTCCTTCAAGAGTTAGGCAGAGTAAATTCTAAGAAGGCAGGAAAGGTAGGAGGAGGCCAAGTGGTGAAGAGTTCTGAATATCAAGCAGAAGATTTTATGTCTCATTCTGGAGATGATAGGGAACCTCTATAGGTGGTTGGATATGAAGGGTGAGGGTGACTATGAAGCCTGTCTGACAGAAACCTGTGGTGCCCTCAACAGTAAGGGGAAGTTTGGAAGAAGGGATGATTTTAGGGAGAAAGATCATTAATTCTAAATAATTTTATGCAGAGAAGCCCAATTTCTTTCTAAGCATCATGCTTCTAGTGTCTAAACACATAATTTACAAGCAGTTCCCTTTGAGGTGCTTTCTGGTGATGGGAGATGGATAGCCTCAGAGTGAGGAAGGTCTCTCTGAACTTTGGTTTCCTCATCTATAAAATGAGGGTAATAATAGCACCTACCTCAAAGACTGATGTTGAGATTAAGATAATGCCTATGAAGTGTTTTGGAAACCTTAAAACAATATGTAAATGAAAACTATTATAATAACATCATTAGCAAAAAGATGCCTTGGCAGATTATTTTCAGTGTGCATATTTTTGAAGGTATTAGAAGTCCTTTTAAATGGGCTAGTTCAGGAAACTGTGGACTTGTGTTCATATGTGACATTTTGGGTCCTCAGGTGTGACCAAGTTGTAATGCCAACACAATATTCACAGCACCCTTGACAACTGTGAAATATGCCTTCATAGTTCTGAAGAGCAAAATAATACAGATTCTCTATATAAAAGACAGAAGCAAAACATATTTTTCAAACACCAGAAAGCTATTCCCAACACTAGAAAACCAAACCCATCATAGTAACAAAGAAATATATATATATATATATATATATATAATAGCATTACAGAGAGTAAAACCATCTCAAAGCCTTTCCACAAACACTAACAAGTCTAGCTGTCTCCTTGCCTGCTTCCTCTCTCTCCTACCAGATTAGCTGCTCTGACCCCCAGCTTCCTCTCATCTCTCTTCCACCCTTCTTGCTCTACCCTTCAGCAAACTCTTTCCACCATAGGTTCCATATAATTACTATCCATCAGTTAAGGGGCAGGGAAGATCTTCAAATTTCCATTACCATTGCATTTGGCACCAAGATCTTTTATGTCCCTTTGTAACGTTAATGGCATCTAAAGATCTTCCATGCCCCTTTGTATTGGCAAGTAAGCAGGTATTTAGCACCTTGTTTCAAATTAACACCTTGTTTAAGCTATTTAATTAACACAGAAGTAGTTAACACCTTGGGAATAAGTTGCTGATGTAACAGGAAGGGGTAGAAATGGGGAAGTGTATATACTGTATATAAGGAAGAGAACCAGCAGGACAGTCAGATTTTCTCTCAGTTAGCACCTGGAGGCTGCAACTTTTGCCAAAGCCCTCCTTCTAGGAACTTTTTGATGAAACCTTCCTTCTGCAATTTTTGCTGAGAACTTCCAAGAACCAAGCTGAGGAGCTACCATGAGTGAGAGAAGCTTGCAGGAGCCTGTTCTATTGTGAAGGCTTAGGAATGTGGGTTTTCACTGCATCAAGCATGTGTATCAGCTTTGTGACTACTATAATGACTTTGGCTTTCTGGTTCTGGGACTCATCTTCCTGGTTCAGGGACTCAATTTTCTGGTATTTGAATAAAAGCTTTGGTTCTACCCTCCAGATGGGGAGGAGTTTGCTACATTTTGTGATTCACAACTGTACCAGCATATTCATAACCACCATGGCTGTTGTGAATATTGCATTATTGTTACACCTTTATATAGGTCAGTAGGACTTTAGGGATAATTGGTGTCAACAGAACTTGACAGCAATATATCAGGGATAGCAGAAAATAAACCAATAAAAATATCTTAGGGTGTGACTTGAGCAAAGCACCCCATCATTTCCCCCTAGAACAAATGGGGCTAAAAATCTTGGGGTAAAGGGGGAAAGCCTCTTCTTCTACAGTTACTTCCTCCTGAAATTAAATGTAGAGCTGTCCATGCCCCAAGAGGTCCCATTTGAGAGGTCAGTTGTTTAGTTGTCATCCAAAGCTTGGGTCAGTGCCACCTCCATGAATGGACACAGGGATATCACAGTTGTGGACAGGGGGTGACATTTGGCTTAAATGATTAGGCATTTACAGCTGGAGGCTACTAAGCCTACAGGAAATAAATCTATCAAATAAGTGTGACACACAAAAACACCAAAAAGACACAATGAGACAATAACCAGAAGCATGGTAGATATAGGGTCATCCATGCTTCTGGAGTGCATGAACATGCTATCATAGCTTTATTTGTTATTGCTTACTATGTTCTAATTTGCAGTTTTGGGGTCACCATTCTGGCTAGAGATATACTTTCTTTAATCTTAACTGGGACCACATCAGTTCCCTATTCTACCTGCAGGTCTTACATACTTGAATATAATGTTTCAGGAGGATTCTTAAGGGTAATTCTTATTTCCCTGCCAAATATAATATTAAGCCACTTTTCTCGGTACATTTTGTATAGTTCATTAGTTGGAATACCATCTATTCTTCCAAAATCTAGCCCTGCTCTCAATAGAGCAGTAAATAATTCTCTCCTTGTCAGTCCATTTTGACTTTGAATCCACTGGCTATTTACTCTTCTCTCTCAAGGAAATTTATCTTTTCTCCTTTCTTCTAAGTAACTTAACTGTGAAATCTTATCCAGCACCTTCAAAACAGGATGCCTTATCTCCCCAATTAGTAGAGTCAGAATAAGGTCCCTATAAGCAGAAGGAATTATCTTCACTATGATATTTTTGTGAAAAACTGCTAAGGGAATACTAGGATAAGCATCAGTGTCTCACGATAGCTAGCTTCACTACCTCCTCGTTTAATTTTCTCATACAGTCCCTAAGCAAATACCAGGATCTGTTCTCACTAGGTCACATAGAGTCAGCAGCATATTGTTTATTGCATCCATCTTCTGCTAACACTAACAGATTGGTCATATTGTTACCTCCTATCAAAGATGATCCTTAAAAGCTCACTGTATGAAAGGATTCTGATTAATAATGATATATTTCAAGAAACCCACGTTATCAACTGATACTCATCCAACACCTTCATCACTGATTCTCACCATCCAAGACTCTAGTGATTCTCCCACTTTTTGGTGAATCTACTTTATATATGAATGACCTCCTGTTGAGTAAAATCCTCAATTATTTCCCTGAAGTTTGTGTTCCCCCTCTGGTTCTCCTGCTTTTTCTTATAATGAGGCAAACTTCTGCCTAAGAAACCTCATTTAACATTGTTTGATTTTCCTTCCACACATTCTTCTGGCTGTCATCATTGTGCCAGACCCAGATACCCATTCTTTTTTTTTCGGGGCTTAAATTCACATTTTAATATTGGGTGGTCACACAAGAGACCGTATGCAGTTCATGAGCCTGTTCTCAGGCTCACTCACTCCCTCCCCAGGAGAGAGGACTGCTGCCCCACTCTCCTTAGTCTTTGTAAAAATATCAGGAGAAAGATAAGGAAACAGTGTGCAGAGGTCACCTCTGGGTCTGGCACATCCAGGCCCATCTGGCTACAAAATGGAATGCTTCTCAAATGGAATGGTCAGCTCTTTTGCCACAGCCTCATCCAGAAACCAGCACAGTCGCCCCATATGGGGCTGCACCAGTGCAGCAGGAAGTGGATTCTCTTCGTCACTTTCCAGGATCCGCTTCAAAACTGTCGCCTTGCTTTCTCCAGTAGCCACAAACACAGCCATTCATGCTGCATTCAGTACAGGCAGAGTGAGGGTCACCCTCTCAGGGGGTGGCTTTGGAGAATCACTGATGGGAGATACAATTTTTTTCTTCTCCTGCAGGAGTGGGTGATCAGGGAAAAGGGAACATGTGTGCCCATCAGGTCCAACACCCAAAATCAGAAGATCAAAAACTGGGATTGTATCACCTTGAAAGGCTTCTCGAAGCTTCTCTGTATAGTCTGAGGCAGCCTCTTCCATTGGAAGCACAGGGTTAATGGTGATTACCTGGCTCTCTGGGATGGCCAGGTTCGAAAGAAGATGAGTCCGGTATAGGCAAAACATGCTGTCCACGTGGTTGAAGGGCACGAGGCACACGTCACAGAATCCCAGTGTCCAGTGTGTGGGGGCGGTGGGCCTGGCGGGGGCGGTGGCCGCGGGCAGCTCTTGGGCCAGCAGCTGGACCAGGCTCCTGCCTGAGAGCCCAAGTGAGAAGCGAGCCACAACCCTGGCTCTGGCCCGGCTCTGAGCTGCCTGCTGCACCACCAGTTGTGCCAGTGTCACACGCAGCTCCTGGTGGCTCAGGAACAACGAGATGAGGCGGGAGCCTGACCCTGGCATCCCGGTGGTGACGGTGGCGGCAGCAGGGGTGCAGGCCCCAGATACACATTCTTTTCTTATTTATTTATTTTTTGTCTTTTTCTGAGCCAAAGTCACAACATTTCTCTCTTTTTGATACCTGAAATTCTCAAGCTTGGTCTTCTGAAGGAGAGTCCAAATGCTGTGGCGCAGAAAGTTTATCGTGCAAATCAGCTAGTTTCTATTCCATCTGAGCTTTCTTCTGCAGCAGTGTGTCTCTGTTTTTATATATAATACAGTAATATGTTAGTAAAACCCAAACTCTTCTTCAGATTCCTGCCAGTTCTTTCCCTGTTGGTATTCCTTGCAAACATCTTTCCAAACCTCTAGGTTTTCACTTCTGTAGGTTCAGGTTCCAGTTTTCACAAGGTCCCACGCTTTTCGCCCATGCCTTTGCTAGGAAGGAATAAGGAAAATCCTCCAATCCTAGTATATCCATTTCTTCCTCTAACATCCTTCTATCTCCAAATAGAGATCTGATACCTTACTATCCCATCCTCGTCACCAAACATAGCACAAATGAGATATTCACGGCACCAATGGCAACTATGAATGTGTCAACATAGTTCTAAATTGCAAAACATAACAGACTCTCCATATGGAAGACAGAAGCAAAATATTTACTCAGACACCAGAAAGCCAAATCCTAACACCAGAAAACCAAATTCGTCACAGAAACAAAGAAATCTAAACATAGTAACACTGCAGAGAACACCATCCAAAAACCTTCCCACAAACACTCACAAGACTAGCTGTCTCCTTGCAAGCATCCTCTCTCTGCCAGCAGACAAACTGCTCTTACTCCTGGTTTCTTCTCAGCTCTGCTCCATCCTTCCTACTCTACCTGTTCAGCAAACTCCTCCCACGACAGTCTCCATGTGATTACAATCAGCCTATTGAGGGGCAAGGAAAGTCTTCAAATACCCAGTGCCATTACACAAATCCAAGTTTTACAAAACAAATCTTTTTTATTAAGGGGATTTGTACCATAAAGTTTGGATATAGACAAAGGATCAGCCTTATTTTAACTTGATTAATTTTCATTTTTAAGGAATTATTTTCTTGAATAACCTTTTGTGCCTCATTTTCCATTTGACCAATTATACTTTTTAAGGTGTTTTTTTTTCTTTCTTTCAGTGAAGTTTTTTTCCTGTTTTTCCATTTTGCCAACTATGCTTCTTAAGGCATTTTTCTCCTAATTGACTTTTTGTACTTTTTTAACCATTTGGCCTACTCTTTTTTTAAGGTTAATACTTTTTATTCAGTATTTGTGAGTGTGTATGTGTGTGTGTATGTGTGTTTTACCAAGCTGTTGATTCATTTTTCATGATGTTGTTTTGCATTATTCTCCCACCCAACTAAACATTCTGTCATTTCTCTCCCCAATTTTTTCTCTACCTTTCTTATTTTATTTTCAAAATCATTTTGGAGATCTTCCATTGCCTGAGATCAATGCATATTTTTCTTGGAGGCTTTAGATGTAGGAGCTTTGACTTTGTTGTTTTCTGACCGTGTTTTAATCTCCCTTGTTACCACATTAATTTTTAGTAGTCAGAGGTTTTTTGTGTTTTTTCCCCTCTTGTTTGCTCATTTCCTCAGCCTATTACTTAACTTTCTACTCTTTCTTAAAGTAGGGCTGTGCTTCCCGGGTGGAGGGCGAGCTGTCTCTAGCTTCAGGATTTCTGTGTAACTGTTTTTCAGAGATACTTCTAGTGACCTTTGAGTTTTCAGTTCTTCCAAGGTTGTATGATCTAAGAAGAGGTGTTTACTATTCTCCTGGCCTATGCTCTGGTCTATGAGTGACCACAAGCACTCTTTTCTGCCCTGGAACTATAATGAGGATCTTTCTTCCACTGCTGCTTCAAGCTCTGTTATTCTATTGCTCCTCCCTACCTTTGACTGCCACCAGGTAAAGCAACAGAGTCTTGCTTCTAGTTCCAACAAAGAAATCTCTGTAATCTCCTTCTTACCAGTTGTTCAACAACCTTACTGTCTTTGAGCAGAGAACTCCACAAACAGCCACTGCTGCTACTGATTCAGTGGCTCTGAAGGCCTGTTTCTCTTGTTGACCTTCTAAGTCAGTGGTTCTCAACATTTCTAATGCCACGACCCTTTAATACTCATAGGTGGGCATATCTGCATGTGGGAAGACCCACCTGGAAACAGTTAGAGGAGCAGTGTCTCAGTTCTTAAGACCATTGGAAACATGTGTTTTCTGATGGTCTTAGGTGACCCTTGTGAAAGGGTCCTTAGATCCCAAAAGGGGTCACAACCAACAGGTTGAGAACCACTGTTCTAAGTTGTCTTTGGAGTCTGTACACTGACAGGTATAGAAACCACAAATTCTGCTGCTGATTCATGAACATGCTGAAGGCATGTTCTCAGTTTGTTGAGGCCCAGTCTGAGCTGTCATCTGCCCTGGACTGTGCTCCTCTCTCAGTCTAGTGTAATAGAACATTCTTGCCAAACTTCTAAGTTGACTTGGTCTAGAAAATTGTTTCTCTCTGTCTTTTTGCGGGTTCTGCTGTTGCAGAATTTGTCTAAAATCATAATTTAAAGGTATTTGTAGGGGTTTGGGTGGGAGCTCAGGAGAATTCTTGCCTTTACTCTGCCATCTTGGCACTACCTCCTCCTGCCTTTGCTCCTTATTGGTTTATCCAGCTCTGTTCAGTTTGTTCCCTTTGATAGGAAATGCCAATCAATTTTGATTGTGCTTTTAGCATTGTCCCAACCCCAGCCCGTGGTTACTTCACCATGAATTACAGTCATTTGACACATGTCAGACATTACAGCAAAACAGACACTCCAGGGAGTAGCTGAGATTACTCTGTGTCTCACTGAGTGGGAGTGCACCAAACAACTTCTGGTAATTGAAGAAAATTGAGGAAGGGGAAAGGCAATGGTCAGCTTTTATTTCTGAGCATCTTAGATCCTCAGAATGAAGTCAGGCTTCTTCCTAATTCTATTGAAGTAGATGCAGTGAAACCCATCTGTTTTGAGATCACAGAATTTGAGAGCTGGAAAGGACCTCACCAGCCACTAGTCCAACCCATACCTACAAGAAATCTTCATTAAAATGTACCCAAAAGCAGGTCCCATATAGGTCACAGCCTCTAGGAGGAAACAGTGAAAATGCTGTTGGACTAGGATTGAAATCTTGGGTTCGAATTCCCTTTCATCACTTACTAGGCAATTATCCTTGGTCAAGTTAGAGTCCTTTGTATGATTCCAACAACAAAAATATAAAGACTACAGGATACATTTGTTTGATGTTTTATCTTTTTAATCCAGTCCTATCATCAAATTGGTTTAACAGGGGCAGTTAGGTAGCATAGTGAAAAGAGTATGGGAACTTGAATTAGGAAATTCTTAATTCAAATATGATCTCAGATACATTATTTGTATGTGTCTCAGCAAGTCATTTTAACTCCTTTAGACTTATTTTCTTCATCTATAAAGTGGGTATTAACAATCACACCTCTCTGGATTGTTGTGAAGTTCAAATGAAATAATACTTTTAAAGTCCTTAACACAATGCCTGGCACTTAAAGTGCTATGCAAATAATAGCTTTTATTATTAGCTATCACAAAGAACTGATGACATGGAAATTACCTACATAACTTCTCTTCTGGAATTTTCAGACTTATGTCAAAAAGCAGTATTTGGCCGTAGCTCTTGTTAACTCCACAGCCAGCCCTCTATGATTTCCATAAAACCTTATCCAAAGAACATCCAATCTTACTACTATTCTAGCTCCAGTTTATAGTTGGGGAAACAGTATCTAAGAAAGAACCTGCGTGTTCAAGGATACCCAGCTGTGAGGTGTCATATGGAGGATTCAAACATCAGTCCCTTCCTAATTCTGAGACCACTGCCTTTTCTACTACAGCATGTCATCATTTTCATATTCTGAGATCTTTCATTTCATAATCTGTAAAATGGATATAATAATGATTACTTATCCTCCATACTGGGACATTGTGAGAAAAACACTTTGCAGACCTTTCAGTAATAGGCATGTACAGGAGGTGGAGCCAACATGGCAGCATAGAAGCAGCAAAGTTTTGCAGCTCCCACACAGCCACCCTAAATACCCATAAAATACGACTCTAAACAAATTTTAGGGCTCTGAAACTCACAAAAATACAGAAAACACATCTCTTGCTGAAGGCAGCTCGGCAGAAGGGGGTCATCATGACAGGCTAGGAGCCGTGGCAAGCCCAGCCCAAAACCAAAACCACAGCCAAGCCCCAGGGTAGTCGGGAGGAGCTGAGCCACAGCATGAGTCTACAGAGAGCAGACCTATAGCACCTAGAGCAATCTCCACATCTATCAAGCCAGGAAAAAGAAGGATTAGAGAAAGGTCAGTGAAAGTGAAGCTTTCAAGCTAAATTTGGGGAATGAAAATCAGTTTGACCAATCTTCCCCCAGGTCAAGGAAGCAGTGGGGGTAGGGCAGAATCTGCTGCAACCAGCAAGTGTCTCCACTGGGCTGCTTCAAAGCTCCTGGCCTGTGGACCCCGCAGGGGGGGCTGAGTCTATTGATCAGGCCAAGGGCTCTTATATTGAGTGGCCTGGATCTGGATCAAGGTCTTTGGTGGTGGTCCTTGGGTGTGTTTTCAGCAAGCCAAAGCTGGTGGGGGCTACAGCACCCCAATAGCTCCAGCAACTTTGAAAACCCCAGCAATCTGGGATAAGCTTTCCCCCCTGGAAGCAGAGTTCCACAGACCTAAAAAATCAACCAGTTAATTGACTGGCCAACATGAGGAAAAGGAAACAAAATAAAAACAGCAACAAAACTCTACAATCCTTTTTTTGTGGACAAAAAGGATTAAAGCATGGAATGGGAGGAAGACAATACAGTCAGAACTCCCACACCAAATGCTTCCAAGACACCCGAAGATTGTCTACAAGCTATAGATCAACTGAAAAGGACTTTGAAAAACAAATAAGAGAAGTGGAGGAAAAACTGGGAAAAGGAATGAGAATGATGCAAGAAAACCATGAAAAGAAAGTCAACAACATGAGTGAAGAAAACAACACTTTAAAAAAATATACTAACTCAAATGGCAAAAGAGGCCCATAAAACAAATGAGGAGAAGAATGCCTTAAAAGTCAAATTTGCCAGATGGAAAAAGAATCTCAAAAGGATTCTGAAGAGAATAATTCCTTCAGAATTAGAGTGGAGCAAGTGGAAGCTAATGACTTTATGAGAAACCAAGATACTATTAAACAGTTACAAACAAATGAAAAAATGGAAAGCAATGTGAAATATCTCCTTGAAAAAACCACTGACCTGGAAAATAGATCCAGGAGAGACAATTTGAAAATTATAGTTCTTCCTGAAAACCATGACCAAAAAAAGAACTTGGAAAAAATTCTTCAAGAAATTCTCAAAAAAAATTCCCCTGATGTTTTAGAATCAGAGGGCAATATAGAACTTGAAAGAATTCACCAATCAACTCTTCAAAAAGATCCCCAAAATTAAACTCCTAGGAATGTTATTCTCAAGTTCCAGAATCCCCAGTTAAAGGAGAAAACATTACAGGCTGCCAAGAGAAAACAATTTGAATACTGTGGAAACACTATTAGGATAACCCAGGATCTGGAAGCTTCTACACTGAGGGATCAAAGGGCCTTGAATATGATATTTTGAAGATCACGGGAGTTGGGATTAAAACCAAGAATCACCTACCCAGCAAAATTGACTGTAATGTTCTAGGGGAAAATATGATAATTCATTGAGTTGGAGAACTTTCAAGCATTCTTGTGGAAAAAACTAGAACTGAACAAAAAATTTGACAATCAAACACAAGAAGCATGAGAAGGTAAACATGGGAAAGAAATCATAAGGAACTTGTCAAAGTTGAACTATTTACATACCAATATGGAAAAACAATAATAGTAACTTATGAAACTTTTTTAGTATGAGGATAGGGGAAAGGAATAAAAATGTGTGTATACATATATATATACACATATATATATATATATACTTACACATATGTCTATATAGAAGGCTATATATGCATATGAATACATATCTGAGCATGTGTGTATATGTGTATATAGTGGGTATAGGATCAATTGAATATGAAGGGATGATACTTTAAAAGGTGAAATTCTGAGGTGGGAGAGGACTAGGATGAGAGGAGACAGGGAGAGACAAAGTGGGGTTAATCATCCCATAAAAAAGAGGCTAGGGATAACTGTTGTAAATTTACTCTCATTTACTCTCATTGAATCTGGCTTAGAGAAGCAATGACATGAACTCTAAACTGGGCATCATGCCACACAGGAGAGTAGGAGGCATGGGGAGGAGAGTCGGGATGATGGAGGGGAGGGCAGGGTTTGGGGGAGGGATGCTGGAAGCACACACTTCAGTAAATGGATAGGGACGGGGTATAGAACAGAACAAGGTGGGGAGGGATAGGAAGGAGGGGCATGTGATCAGACTGTCACCATATGTCCACTGTGAAGATGTCCTGTGTAATTACAAGTGCCACAGCCTGTATTGAATTGATTGTCCTTCCAGTGGGGGTGAGTGACAAGGGAGGAACCGAAAGAATCTAGAATTTAAAGCTCTGCAATACCTGCAATTAGGAATTAAGAATATAGGGGCTGGGGTAGGGAGACCCTCCCTGTCCTACCAGAAAGTTAGAGAGCAGATTGGGGGAGGGGCTTTACAGTGGGATTGCTGTTTTGGGATTGGGGTAGGGGAGAAGGGGAGAAAATTTGAAACTCAAAAATCTCATGGAAATGATTAATGTAAACAAGAAAACAAATATTTTTCTTTAAATTGGCGTGTACATAATTTGCGTCAAATATGTCCTTTCCCTCAAACTCAGTCTCAGTGGTAATGGTGTCCCACTGAGACACATTTGTTCCAAACTCTATGGATGCTCATATTTTTAGTGTCATATGAATGTTTTTGACACCATGCCATTGCCCGGGATGTCCCTTAGGCTTGGAAGGCCATCTCTCTTCATCTCTGCCTCTTAGAATCCGGGGCTTCTGTAATGTTAATGAAATCAGAAGATCTTCCTTTCTATTGGCACCTAGTAAAGGCACTTAGCTCCTTACTTCAGGTTAACACTGTGGGAGTAGTTAATACCTTAACAGGAAGGGGCTGAACAGGGAGGAGCTATACTGAATATATATGGAAGAGAACCAGAAGGACCTTCAGATTTTCTCAGTTACCACCTGGAGACTGCACCTTTGACTGAGATCCTCTTTCTGCTGCTTCTACTGAGAACTTCCAAGGACCAGGATGAGAAACTGTCATGAGTCTGAGAGGGATCCCTGCTTGAGGGAGCCTGTTCTATTTGTGAGGGCTTGGGAATGTGGGTGTCCACTGCATTAACTGTGTGTATCAACTGTGTGACCACTATAATGACTTTGGCTTTCTGGTTTTGGGACTTGTCCTTCTGTTTTGGGGACTCAGTGTTCTGGTTTCTAAATAAAGACCTTGGGTCTACCTTCCACATGGAGAGTTTGCTACCTTTTGTGATCCAAAACTATACCAGCATATTCATAACCATCATGGGTGTTGTGAATATCTCATTATTGATACATTTGGTGATGAGGACTGGATCACAAATTCTCAGGCCTCTACTTGGGAATGCTTTAGAGGAATAAGTATCTATCCCAGGATGGGAGGATTTGCCTTATTCCTCTCTAGCGAGAGAATGGGTCAAAAGCACAGGACCCTGTGAAAACTGGGAACCGAGGCTATAGAAGGGAGAACCTGGAGATTTGGAAAGATGTTTGCAAGGCATACCCATAAAACCAGGCAAAGAAGTGGCAGGAGCTGGGTCTTGCTAACAAGTTATCATCTTATGTGTAAGCATAGAGATAAGCTGCTGGAGGAAAATAGCAGGTTGGCAAAAGAGCTGGCTGGTTTGCCTGAAGATTCTTCTGTGCACCAGTATTCAGAAGAGCAAACTAGAGGGTCTCAGGTGGAAGAGCAAGCTGCTGTTCATGTAGCTAAAAAGAAGCAAAAAACTAGCAGAAAGAATGTGCATGCAGTTTTTTCACAGTCTGGGCAGAATTACCCCAACAACTACCAGGAGGATGTGTGTGAGGAGAATAAAACAAGGTTAAATGGGGAGTCTTCTAATTCAGAAGTTCTATCCATATTAAGAAGAAGGGAGGAAAACATACAGGGCCAAACTGAGTTCAGGGTGATAGTTGAAGATTTCACTCAACAGAAGGTTACTGACATATTGAATCGATTTACTGAAAGAATGGGAGAGTCTTTAGTGTCTTGGATGGTAAGAATCAGTGATGAAGGAGCCGGTGGAATAGCACTAGATAAGGTGGATTGCATGAAATTCTTAAGCATCAGTCAGAATCCTTTTGTACACCAAGCTTTTAGGGATCACCATACACAAGAAGGAAGTGACAGAATTACTTTGTTAGCTTTGGCTGCAGAGGGATGCTGGAGGCAATACCCTGCTGACACTATGTGGCCTAGTGGAGATAGACCCTGGTACTCACTTAGAGATGGTATGTCCAAGCTAAAGGAGGAGATAATGAAAACTGCTATCATGCCTGGAG
>CM053595.1:301144843-301181481 GCA_028646575.1 Pseudocheirus occidentalis
TTTTGGGACTCAGTGTTATGGTTCCTGAATAAAGACCTTGGTTCTGCCTTCCATGTGGAGAGTTTGCTACCTTTTGTGATCCAAAACTATACCAGCATATTCATAACCATCATGGGTGTTGTGAATGTCTCATTATTGATACAGCTTCTTTCAAATATAGGATCAACTGACAACTATTTGAGAGGATTTTGTTGTCCTGTGCCCCTGCCCCTCACTGCTTGGGTCTCCTTGGCTATAAAACCCTCTCACTTACTTTGCATGTACTTCACATTCTCTTACGTTCATAATTGCTCTATCCTTCCAGTAGAACTGCTGTTTCTCCCTGAGGAGAAGTGCTCCTCTTTTTGTATCCCCAGTGCCTACCATAGTGCCTGGCACAGAGCTGGCATTCAGTGAATGCTTGGTGAATGAGGAGGTGCAGTGTGGTGTTCTGGAATGAGCACTAAATTTGGAGTCATTCATGGGACCTTACTACATGTTTGACCAGGGGAAGTTACCTTAATCTTTCTCCACATTTATGCACCTGTGAAGTGAGGGGACAGAATTAAATGTCTTCTGTGAAGACTGTGTTAATGAATTTAGTGCCTTATTATTCTACTTATTTTACTGACTTCCCAGACCATAACTTCCTTTCCTGTGTCTATCCCAAGCTAATGTGAATGTGTTGAGGGTGGGGATCATCACATGTTTGCATTTGCATTCCAATGACAAAGTTCAGTGCTTGGAACACAGGAAGTATTTAATGGGTGCTTTTTATTCATTCATTCACAAATTCATTAAATGGGAAAAGAAAAATATTCATTGGAAATACATAATAGTAGAAAAAAGCATTTGAATTGTTCTTATTCAGTCTTTTCGGTCATGTTCAACTCTTTGTAACCTCATTTGGAGTTTTCTTGGTAGAGACATGGGAGTTGTTTGCCATTTCCTTCTCTAGCTCGCTTAACAAATGAGGAAACTGAGGCAAACAGGGTTAAGTGACTTGCCCAGGGTTACACAGCTAGTAAGTGTCTGAGGCCAGATTTGCACCCAGGAAAATGAGTCTTCCTGACTCCAGGCCTGACCCTCTATCCACTGTGCTGGAATCAGAAGGCCTGAGTTCAAATTCTGCCTCTATACATTATTATTTACCTATGTGACATTTCAGTTTTCTCTTCTGTAAAATGAGATCATCCCTAACAACTCTCAACATATAATTCATGATTTCTCAAAATATGCATCCAATGAAGGGGAGAGATTACTGGACAATTAGGACTAAGTCCTAGAAACATTTATGTCAGTAAGTCAGTTTCTAAAAGGGCCTACTCCTCACCTCATAAACAAGTGTTCAGTGACACTTCAACCTCCTAAATTTGTGGTAAAAAAAAATGGACTTGTGATTAGCAGCTGAACTGGATGAGCGTTCGGAGAGCTCTAACCAACAGAAGGGAGGCTCTTTCCTGTTTTGCTACATTAGAATGTGTGGGGTAAGCTACAAGCCATCAGGTGGGGATAGTGGAAAAGGGTGGGGGGAGAGAGAGAGAAAGAGAGAGAGAGAGAGAGAGAGAGAGAGAGAGAAAGAGAGAGAGAGTAACAGAGGTGGCAATGACCTCTTTGTGCCAATTGCTTATCTCTTCACTTGGGCCAATATGTGTCTATCAATAAACACATCACCTTTGCCTATATGTGTTTGCTTTTTCCTCTTCATAGGTGAAAAGCTGTTTGGAGGCAAAATGGATTAGGCTACCAATGTGAGATAATGAAAGATCCAGGAAATAGAGTCCAGGCCAGTAATTGCTGCCAGCATAACCCTAAGGACTGACCAACCTGACAGCCCAGTAATAAATCAATCCCTGCATCAACGTGCAATTTTTGGAGCAATTTCATCTATTGACCATGCCACACATGGCACATGAAAGTAAACTTAGTGGAGGGAAATCCTTGGTAGAAAAGTGTTAGTCACTGCTTAACTAAATAAGTTGGCATATCCCCATGGGGGGGAGGAGATTTAATTTCTGTTTTTGCCATAGATTCTCAGTAAATATTACTTCATAAAAACTGATGTTGAGTGATTACATGATATTGGGATACTAATCACTAAGTTAATCAATAGTTTGGAGCCATATTGAATGAAACTGGCAATTGATATGGGGTAGAACACATTAGAACATCAGCTTTGACTGATGACTTTAGAGAACAGACTTCCTCAGCCTCAAATAAATACTTAAAGCCTTGAGGGAGAAATGTTATCTTCAGTCTTGCTCTAAAGGACCAAACTCAGTGTGAGTGGAAATTAAGGGAAAGAACCCAGAGCTGAACTACAAATGCAAAGTAAATAAAATGTAATTGGCATGGGCTGGGTATATTTAAAAAGGAGCACTAAGAATTGGAGCATCAGAAAATGTTTCTTCAGTCATCATCATCATCATCATCATCATCAGGTAACAGGAACATGAAAGAGTATATGACAAAGAAGACATAAGTTAGTAAGAAAACATTGAGGAGGAGGAGGAAGAAGAGGAGGAGGAATAGGGGAGGATGTCAGTCCCAGTCACCCCAGTAACTGTCCCAGATGAGCCCATCCATCTCCATTATTAGCATGTTCTCCCTTCCTGCCTCTTGGGAGAATTTCATTTTGGTCAATGTGATTGATTGCTCTGCCAATCAGAATGACAGGAGTTCCTTGAAATATGAGCACTTTTCTAACTAGTGCCAGGGGAGAGACTGTTAATCTACCCAGATCAGGAGCAACAGTAATACTAACTAAGAGTCTCCTGGGGACTCAGCCTGGCCTTATGTGCAGAAATCTTCTGATAGGCAGAATGAGAGCACCCAGGCCACTGAACCAGGTGCAGTGAAGAGTTGTGTGTTCTCATCCCTGCCTTGTTACACTTTTTCTTGGCTCCTGTTACTTTCACTGTAGTAGTGGTCACAGTAACTCTAACTGACATTTATATAGCATATTCAATTCCACAAAGCTCTTTATATGCTACTAGCAATTGTAGTATTAATAACTCTTTGTATACGTTATCTCAAAGGTAGCGATGGACATTTAAGCCTCACGACGAATGCATGTGGAAGGTTCTATTCCCACTTTATAGATAAGAAAACTGAGACTCAGAGAGTTGGAGTGGCTTACCTAGAACCATAGCAAATTAGTATCAAAGGTTAAAATTTTAACCTAGGTCTTTCTGAGAATGAATTCTGACCCACAATACACTATCTAATGCTGTCTTTTCCTGTCCCCTGTTACAAAAAAAAATGAAAATAATAATTTCTTCTCTATAAAATGTCTAATCACTTTTCCCCTACTTCTCAGGGTGCAAGGATGCTAATAGCTAGGAAAGTGCTTTCAGATGCTGGAAGTTATAGCCATTCACGGAAAGATATGTCTGAAAACTGGACACTTAAAAACGACAAATTGTTTTGGCTGGGTCCTAAAAAATATCCAGTCCAGGGGTAAGATAAAAAGTTCAGATAGAAATAGGTCCAGGGAGTCTGCACAATGACTTAGAAAATCACAAATCACCATTATCTGCCTTATATTGTTTATTTATTTATCAAACATTTAATCCTGTTTGGTTACACTGGGAAGTTTTGCTGGGGCTTGTGACCTGTGGAAGATGAATTTGATACCTTTGACTTAGTCCATGACCTTTCATTCTGCAATGATAAAGTCTGAGGCCCAGAGATGGCCAAGGCCTTGTCCAGAATCACACAGGCTATTCAGTAGATAGATGAGGACAACAACTCTTACCCCAAATATCCTAGTTCAGTGTTCTCACTAATACAGTACAGATAGCTGGCACAGTGCAGAGTGTTAGACTGGGAGTCACACACACACAAGCATGCATGTGTTTGTGTGTGTGTATGTATAAGTATATACAATGTTTCTGACTTTCCCTTTTCCCAAATTTCCCAAATTTCCCAAATTCCCTATTCCTAAATTCCCACAGATTAAACCAAGCATAGGTGTGGAAGCCACTGTGAATTTGGAAGGCTGACTGACTTTTAATCTTTTCCCCTTCCATAATGAGTTTGACAGTCCAGGTAGGACATAGCTCTTGCCTGTGACTATCTCTGGAACACTCAGTTCTTGTTTGTTTTTATGTGTGCCTATACATGTGTACATGTGCATGTGTATGAATGATGATACAGAAAATGGTACGTGATATCAAAGAGGTAAATAAGTTATCAGAGTTGAACTTCTAAGAAATAAGGTAGGAGTTACAAAAGACATGATGTAGTTGTTGTTTTTCTACTTTTAGCATTTTTAGGCCCATTGATGGGCCCTAGGCCCTTTGGGAAATGCCCTTGGCTCTCAGTTATTAGAATTATATGAGACTTCTAAGGTCCTTTCCTGGTCTAAATTCCCATTGGTCAAAATGATTTTCCAAAGCATCTGAAATTCTACTAGTCTAGAAATATTCTTCTTGTTTTTTTAGCACCGTATCTCCAGAAGTCTTCTTTTTAACTGTAAAAGAATGCTGACACATTCTGCCCTAAAATAATTGAATTGTTTTCTGATTCTTTGAGTTTGGTTTGTTTTAGTGACTGAATCCACTTTCATAGAATCTTACTTTTATTTAATTTCTTTCTATGTGTACCTCAAACTTCCCTGCTCCCCTCCCTGCCTAAATGAGAAGTATGTTACATTTCAACTCTCCCCTTCAGGGTTCTCTGGTACCCTTAAGATAACTGAGAGGTGGCCAGGTCCTCTATAGATGGCTTCAGCCTCCAATGATAGTGTTCAGCCAGTTGTATGGGGTTGATTCCCTGTACTCCTGTTCAATTCAGCCACTGCCACATTAGCTTTTATACATAAATATGTACTTTAGAAGGCACAATCTTAAATTTACAAATTTACTTCTTCAAATACCATGACAAAAAAAATTTTGTGATAAAGGGAAAGTGAGATACAAAGTTCCAAGCATGATCAGTTTATTAGCTGCACTAGTAGTTGCCAATGAAAGGGATCCAAGGCTCCTCATTAGCCAGAGGCCCTTCTGACAGCAAAGCAAGCCTTTTATACAGTTGGTCACATCAGATGCCAGTTATACAAACTGAACTAAGGCTGTGATCAGTCATATAGAGATAGTGAATGAGTTTTGACTCAGAAGGAAGATTTCCATAACCTAGGACAATAGGGAAAAACACAGGATTGACTCATATCCTCTCATGGTGGCCAAACATGCTATAACCAGGTTGTCTTATCTCCCTTTTCCCCTCTTCCTTCCCCAAAACTTACAGATTTTGAGTCTTTGTGGTCGGGCTGTAACCCATAGGAAAAGGGAAGTTAAATTCTTTTTTTTTTTTTTTTTGCTTTTTGGAGGGCAGTTGGGGTTAAGTAACTTGCCCAAGGTCACATGGCTAGTTTTTTGTGTTAAGTGTCTGAGGCCGGATTTGAACTCAGGTACTCCTGACTCCAGGGCCAGTGCTCTATTCACTGCGCCACCTAGCCGCCCCGGAAGTTAAATTCTTACAAACTCTACCACTGAGTCATACACATGCAAGTCTAACTCTGATCCAGAAATACTGGTATAGTGATTAGATGAAATTCTCAATCAGTAACTAAATATAAAATAAAATGGAATATCAATTTTCAATTTCATACAACTCAAAACATATATAATCCTACTTTCCCCTCTCACTACCTCAGTACCCTGGAAAGGGGAAGTTAATTAGGTTCATAGCTAAGCTCAGTTCCCATAAATAAGAGTCCCAATTCCTAGTCCAAAATCTACCTTGGGTTTAAATCCCAGGGACCCTGTCTTCTCACAGTTTCTAGGAATTCTGACCAACTATGCTATCCTGCCTACAATCATGACTCTGAGATTACATGGCTTTAGCTGCTGGTGCCATGGGGATCACCCCCAACACCTGAAAGTGAAGAAGAGAAACAACACAGAAGAGAAAAAATGAAAACAAAAACACCCCTGGGGCCCATTTCTAAGAACCAGTAAAAGAGAGCAGGAGAAAGAAAGCCCTTCCTCACTTTTCAGTTCAGTTCATATCAAAGCATCCTCACTGTGAATGAAATGGGATCTTCATTCTCTGTATGAAATAGAAAAAAATGGTCAGAAATTAGAACAGAGAGAGACTACCTTAGTCTCACCAGATTTAAAAACATGGGCAGTCAATCAAAGAGCCTTCCATTACTCACATGGCCTTCATGCTAGGAAAACTGAGCATGCTCAGATGATGTTGAGTTTCACAAACACACACACACGTATGCATGTATATAGATACGTAGATGTAGATAGATAGATAGATAGATAGATAGATAGATAGATAGATGGATGGATAGATGGATAGATAGATGGATAGATAGATAGATAGATAGATAGATAGATAGATAGATAGATAGATAGATAGATGGATGGATAGATGGATAGATAGATGGATGGATGGATGGATGGATGGATGGATGGATGGATGGATGGATGGATGGATAGACGGACAGATAGATAGATAGATAGATAGATAGATAGATAGATAGATAGATGATCAATAGGGAGAGAGAGCACTTTCTGTCCCTTCACTTTATATTTATTCTGTAAATACTAATATATATGCTTGTCTCCTTCATCAAAATGTAAGAGTCTTATAACAGGAATGGCTTCATTCTTTGCTTTTGGAAACCTAGCAGTTAGCACAGTATCTGGTGAAAAGTAAGAAGGTAGTAAATGGTTTTTAATTGATGGATTAATTAAAATTAATGTACACAGCAGGCAGTCATCTTCTTTCTATTATGTATGAGGATTTCTTGGCACTATAACTAGGAAACATTTTAGAAATTGCAGTTGAATCCTTTGGCTGAAGTAGTGTAATGGGACTCTTACATATAACCAGATCATATAAGATGGAGGAATTTATTTGAGAGAGAGTAGAGTCATGTTTCTGGAAGAAAACATCTACTATTGCCCTACCACATAGATTGGGGCAAGCTCTTCCATTGGTCATACAGTTGGAACAGGCTGTATCCTTAAAACTATCAGACTAAGAGTCCCTCTCCCTTTCTAGCTCTGTCCATGGAACAAAGGCCTTATTCTCCTAGAGCATGAGTACCATGCCTATGATAAAATCCCCAGATCTGAGAATTTGCAGCATGGTCACTTTGGAAATAGGATTCCAAGTCCAGAAGCAGGTCTATGCCCTATGGATGCTTCTATCTTAAGTAATATAGGCATGCTTAAAAGTCTATATCTATAGATACAGATGTATATTTGATACATAAACAAAATACAAATACACAAATATGTACAAACATGTATTTATGCATTACAAAATTCATATCTGTGTGTGGAGGGGAGGAGGCTTATCTGGTATATGGACTTCTCCCTCAATGTATACCCTGAATCTTTCTACATCTTGGCATGGCAACAGTTTTATTCATCAAAATGGCACTAAGGATATGACTATCTACCTTGCCTCCCACCCTAAGGACCCACTGTACCTTTCTTTATGACTTACTGGGAAAGTCACTTATATTTGTTATCTTCTGCTATTTCAGTGTAAGCTCTTTAGAGGTAGGAATAGTCTGGAGTTTTTTGTTTGGTCTTGTTTTGTTTTTTGTTTGTATAGCACTTAGCATAGAACTTGGACCATAAATGCTTTTCCATTCAATTTTTCATTGATGTCGCAGCAGGACTGTGACTTCTGGAGCATTAGTCCTAGCAGGAGTTGGACAAAGCTGATGGGGCCATTTGGGGCTGTCACAAGCAAATTCTGTTAACAATGATAGGAATTAGATGAAGCTGAGTGGACAATTATTTGTTTTGGGAGCATTTATTCCTCCTCCTCCTCCCTTCCATTCCAGATCAGCCATTACGAACCTTTTTACATCTCATCTCTCTTTCAAGACACCTTCCAGTCCTTTCCTTGAACATATTGCAACCAGCGTCAATGCCTCACAGCTGACGGAATCCCCTGGTCCAGGAGTCTGGAATTTGGGAGCAAATTGAAGCTTCTTCAGAAGTATTCATTACTGAAAGGGACCGTAATGACAACGAAAACAACAAAGAATTCTGTTATGCCTGTTGTCACTTTCACTGTGTTAAGGAAAAGAAGATAAAGAAAACATGAATAGGATGTCCACTTGTCATTCACTGCCTCACAGTGAGTGGAGCAATGGTTAAAGACTTCATGCCTGTTTTCTCTGCTTAAGTTTTGTTTTGTTTTGTTTTGCTTGGATTGAAAATATTATTAAAATAATGAAAATAGAATTACATTAAATTAAATACTGTTAATTAAAGTTGAAAACCAACATAAAGGCAAAGATAGTGAGAAAGCAGCAGACTTCTCAATGATCTCAAGTCACTAGACCCTGATGAACTATATCACTGGTGGGGGGAGTAGGTGGTGGCTCAGACTTTGTCAGTGATTTTTCAAAGACCCTGGAGAATGAATGAGTTGTCACAGGTGGAGAAGTGCAAGGGACATTGTTATTTCAAAAAGGGGAAGAGAATGGAATGTGAGCTATAGGCCAGAAGGATGCCTTAAATTCCTAGCAAAATTCTTAGATATGTTATTAAAAATATTTTGTGAAAATCTAAAAATGGAAAATAGTGATTACTGATAGTCCATATGGCCTCATTAAAGACAGGTCATACCAGTCACCTTACTTCCTAGTTGACAGCTGTTGGAGCAATCAGTGGAATGTATGAAGCAGTACTCAATGTATGGAAAAGCTTCATAACAATTAGAAGCATCCAAAAGTGTAACTAATTCCACATGGCCTGAAGTCTTCAAGCGAAAGATGAGTTCAGTTTTCATCGATGTTACAAAGACAGGGCTGAGATATCTAATATTCAGTCCTAGATTCATGTGACCATTCCATTTCTTTGTCTCTTTTGCAATCAAATACAGACAACACAACATAGGTATTCAATAAAGGGTTTGGGAATGAATGGTTGCACTTATTGATGTTGGAGGAAGGAAGGAAATACTAGGCAATTGAAGGGAGAGAAAAAATGGGAGATCCCCAAAGATTACCTTCTTTCATTTTGCTAACTATGAGAAGGGTAGTGAAGAGAGGAAGAAGGGGTGCATATTATGGGGTTGCCCAAAAGAGTAATAGGGGGTTGATTCCATTCCCAACCCCATGAGTCACAGGGAATCTTGAAACAGAAACTAGTTTACCATATGTCAAAGATGCTATAATAGGGGACCCTTTCCAAGTATAGGTTAGACAGTGACTGCTGAGAACACTCCTAATTCTAAAATGATATACTTCTGTAACTCAGCATTGTATATTTCCCCTCCCTCCACATCTAGCAGCCCTGTCACTGAACAATCACTTCACTCACCCACTGCCATACATATTTATTACATAAGCCACTCTCTTACTTTGCCATCCCCCTGTTAAGTTTCACTTTTCCAAGTACCCTAAGGGCCAAGCTAGGTATAAAGAGGGACGCTTATTTGAAGGGATGCCAAAGAAGAACACCTTATCCAAAAATATCACCCCCACACACTGTCTGTTACACCACCATTGCTACTTTATTTCTTTGGGCCTTGAAAGTTTTAAAGATTTTCCTATTAAAATGCAGGCATCCTAGGAGAGATGTTAAGGTTTATCAGTTAATGCCTTAGTTGACAGCAAATTATAGCTGACAGACAGCTGAGAGCAAAACTCTGAAGGAACGGGATGTAGGATAGGCACCTGGGGTTGGGGAATGTGGAATGGAGAGCAGGAGAGAAAATAAAACCACTGATAGGGTAGATATGAGGGTGCCAAGAAGATTGCAATTCCTTCTGGTGTGGCTACTCTATCCAGATTCATTGCTTGAGCCTGAGGACTCCTACGATTATTTCCCTCTCCTTTCCATCCCACTGCACCCCCTCTCCTGGAGTCCAAGAACTATCATTTATCTTGCTCCAAGCATTGGTCAGTTGTGCCAAACACTGTTCATGTGGGAATTTAAATAGGATTGGCAGTGGTTGGATGCAGAGCCAAATGAATACATCTTTCATTATTTCAAAGTATTTTGAGTTTTGCTCTTTATCAATTTCCAGACTCATTTGAACATGCTATTGATTAGGAGGATGCTGGGACAGTTGTGTCAAAGAGGCCATGACCCAAATGGGCAGATTTTTTGCTCCTGTGTCTTTGCATTTTTATAACACAGCTCCTGACTGCCAAAATCTCTGAGCCTGGGTATATTTCACAAAGGGAACTGTCAAACAGACGCTCTCCTGGTTGGATTGCAAGATGATTCCTTTCTCCAGCAAGTCAGAGATGCTAGCCCTGGAGAAATAGCACATCATTTGAATAATGTCTTATTTTTTGGTTCCCCCAAGAAAATGAATAGCTAACCCCTGACTCATTTTTTAAAGAATAGGCTGAAAAGACCAAGAGATAGGCATTATTGCAGGCTGCCCAAGAGCAAGGTTTATAAAGATCTCCATATTAATTACTCAGCCAATCAATGGTATGGCGGGGAAGTAGCCACTTTCGCTAGTAAGTCTCACTGTCTTTGAAAAGGAACATAGAAATCCTATTACCTTTAAGTTAGCACTCCTTGTGTATCACCACTTCATTTTCCAAAAGGGTGATCGACATCATTATGAATTAATGGCCATGGGGTAAGAGACAGTAACAACATGCAGAAAGCTGTGTTGAAACCCTATCTCAGACATTTGCTTAGCTGTATGACTCTGGGCAGGCCATATAACCACTCTAAATCCCAGTTTGTTTGTTTTTAATTTGTAAAATGAGAGGGTTTGATTCAATGACTTTCAAGGTACCAATAAGTTCCAAAAGTGTGGTCTATTAATTATTGGGACCTACAATTGTCCTCTATTCAATCCCAAATCCTTTGGTTCTATGCTTTGCTCTATCACTTGTTATATATGTAACTGGGTAAATGACGGAACTTGTCTGGGACTCAGTCATCTCAACTGCAAATGAGGATATTGGATAAAATGATCATGAAAGTTCCATTAGCTCAAATTCCAAGATCTCTGTAGTGAAGGACAAAATTTCAGCCTTAGAAGTAATCTCAAAGTCATTTTGTCCAATACATTCTTGAACAAGAATTCCTCTGCTACACAATCCTGGTCCTACTACATGGTCATCCAGACATTGTCTGAAGTAAAGGGGGATAAATACAGCATATCCCAAAGAAAGCATTCTTCTCTTGAATTATCCTTGTTTCACAAATACTTATCTCTTAAGGATGCCCATTGACTCAGCTAATACTATGCCAACAGGATTAAGTAGGATAGGAGTATGACCAGTCTATCCTAAACTCAGTGGCATAGGAAGAAAGTGAAAATCATACTACTGGAAACCAAGTAATCAATTCTGGGCTTGCTATGATAAGCAATAGAAAGTCATTGAAAGGTTTAGAGAAAGAGAGTAACAGAAGAGAAATTATGTTTTAGTGTATAGGGTTGAGCTTGAACATGGACTTTCCCCCCCGAATTCTTTAATTAGCTCAAGGCTAGTAAGATTTTGTACAAAACCTTGAGATCATCTTCTTTGGAAGTCTATGCCCACCCCCACTGATAGTGTTTTCAGAGAACTATGGGCATTTCTGAGGTTGGGGATATGAGGGGAGTATCCATAGAGATTTTATGAATGATCCTGAGATGTTGTTTAAGACACAGGGTCACAAGATCATAGACTGAGACCTGGTAGGTGCCTCAAAAGTAATCTACAGCAATTATAGATAGATATATCGATTTAGATATATGTCTATATACATATACAGATACATGGATATAGGCATAGACATAGGCATAGACATAGACATAGATGACATGGACATGGACATAGACACAGACACAGACAGACACAGACATAGACATAGACACAGACACAGACACAGACGCAGACAGAGATAGAGATAGAGACAGAGATATAGAACAGATTAAGAGACTGAGGCCTACAGACTTTCCCAAGATCACAAAGTTTGTAAGTCAAATATCCTGTATGCACATCCAGGTCCTCTAGCTTAATACTCAGTGTTTCTTCTATAACACCTTGTCTAGGTTTTATTTTGTTTTATTTTTAATTTTGGTTTTATCTATTTATGAAAGGAATAGAAATGACTGTTACCGAGCAAGGAGTCTCCAAATATAGATGAATTGGTTGTCTCAGACTCTGCATCATGCACTTTGGTGGTTAGGTTGCCCTCTTTGTGCTAGGCAATAAGAGATTCTTCTGTCAGACTGAGTCATTTTCATCTGCAGCTTTATCCATCTTCCTCCTTTTGGAGGACTGAGCAGAATACTGCAGAATGGATCTGTTATCTGCATAAGAGGAAGGATTTCCCTTCATTCTGTTATTCACACCAAACGCTGGTCCATCTGAGTAACACCTGTTTTGAAAATCTTTCAGACCTGTACTATAAAAAGCATTATAGCCTCTTTAAGAGTTTAAAAACTAGGGGATAAAGTGGTAACTCTCATTCCATAATGTCCTGAGACACTGAGGCAGCTGGTAACATAGCAGATAGATCACTGGACTTGGAGTTTTGAATCCAGTTTAATAAACCAGCCTCAAAGACTTAGTAAGAGTGTGATATTGGCAAGTTATTTAATTTCCACCATCCTTAGTTTCCTCCTCTGTAAAATGGGGATAATAATAACACAACGTGTATAAAGTGCTTGGCCCAGTACCTGGCACACAGTAGGTGCTGTCTAAATGTTTATCTTCTTTCATGTTTCCAATAATCTCTGAAATAAACCATGGAGCAGACGAAGAGAAGGAAGATGAGGCGAAGCATCTTTCCTCTGTGAGAACTGTCATAACTGTTGCTTTATGAAAAAATCTTATAAAGATAGTTGTAGGGTGAGTGAATCTAGAGCAGTGGTTCTCAACCTTTCTAATGCTGCCACCCTTTAATACAGTTCCTCATGTTGTGGTGACCCCCCCAACCATAAAATTATTTTCATTGCTACTTCATAACTGTAATTTTGCTACTGTTATGAATCTATCTAATATGCAGGATGTATTTTCATTGTTTCAAATTGAATACAACCACAGGATGAGAACTGCTGATCTAGAAAAAGATTTCTAGAGCTGTGACTTGAGAGTTGCTGAATATACTGTTTTGCTGTCCTGGCTTGAGCTGTTGTTAGGCTGCTTTATTTGTGGACTGTTTCCTGTGGCTCCATTTGGGATTTCTTAGCAAAGATACAGGAGTGGTTTGCCCTTTCATATTCTAATTCAGTTTACATATGAGGAAACTGAGGCAAACAGGGGTAAGCAACTTGCAACGGGTTACACAGCTAGTATAATATCTGAAGCCACATTTGAACTCAGGAAGGTGTGTCTTCCTGATTCCAGGCCTGGGGCTCTATGCACTGTGTTACCTGACTGCCTAATCATGGCTGAGAGATACTAAAGAAGATGGAGAGGGAGGAAATGATAATGCTGTCTCCTTTCTTGCTGTGACTGCTTAACCATTTATCTTCTAAAGAGGATGAAGAGAATTCTTATGGAGAGACTAATTCCAGATGAACTAAATGACTTGGACTTGTCTTTGCAGAAATGAATTCATTTGCCAATACACTGAGGGTTTGGGACTGAATCTGATCTTTCTCACAGTTAAAATACTCTAAATAATTATATATTTTTAATGTTTATACAATTTTTTAATAATTTAAATACAAGGTAATTTTAATATTTACTTAATACTAGGAGATTAAGGGATTTAATGCAGAGAGATATGAGCACTACCATTCAGAAAGAACATTTCTTCAGTTTATCAAAGAAATCATATTTGATCAATCCAATCAGTGGAGAAGTTGAATTTAATGGATTTGTTGAAAGATACACTGAAATTATATTAAATACAAATATACATTTGAATTACCCTAGAGATGATAAGATTAAATGTGGGAACAAGGAAACTAATCGACTGAAGTCTAACTTTGAAGCCGGGAAGTTCTGAAGCTGGCTCATAACTTTGTAAAGCTGATTGTTAAATTTTCAGCGTGAGTATTTACACCTCAGAAATTAATCATTGCTAATTTTCAGGGTTTGATTTATTGTCTGGTTGATTGTCTAGATTTAAGAAAATGATAGAGAAAATGTTAACAAGGAAGATTCAATGTAAAAGCATATTGTGAGTCCTTTTTTTCTGCACAGGGAGCTGGTTATTAAATATTTACCATCATATCCCTGCCTACAAGTAAAGTTTACCCATTTGAACTATATTATATATATATATATATATATTGGGTGAATCCTTCTAATCTTGCTGCAGCTGCTTTGGAACAGAGGCTAACAGAAATTTCATGTGCTTTTGAGCACATGGGTCGAGAGGAGAATTCCAGAAGTCAGTCTTAGAGAAGTAATGATGCAAATTTTCAGCCTCACAAATGGTAGCCATGGAGAAGGCAAATGCCTTGCCCAATTTATCACAGATTCAGAATCCTGACCTTCTAGAAAAATGTCAAAAGCTCCTGAAACCCATCCTTCAAGAGTGGGGCATGAACAACAACAACACCTGAATAAATGTATTCCAAGAATTCAGTCTTATGAGAGAAGAAGTTTCTGGACAAGGCCAGCTGTTGCAGATGAGAAGATCGTTCTGGTGGACCCTAAGGAGGAAAGATCCACAGGGAAGTGTAAGTCATAACACAACAACAATAATTATGGCAAGGATAACAACAACAACATTAGGTTTTCTGCTCTTGCTGAGAGTCCCTCTGGTCGTACACATACAGTTAGAAAAAGGAATTATCTGTCTGGCACCCCTGAATTCATTTCTCTTCTGAAACAAGTCCAGAAAAGCCAGAAGTTCATATGCATCTCTAGGGGAAAGAAGGGTTACTAGTCTGACAAAATTGCACCCCCAATTTGGTTTCACTTCTGAGCAGAGTCCATATCTTCTGAGTGGTATTAAAGTGGTTAAATAATTGTGTGGCTCTTCGGGGTGAAGAAAGGTCTCATGGCAATGAAAGGAGGTCCTCACTCTAGGAATCCCAAATTTACTTCCTTTCTGAGGCATGTCCAAATCACAGGATCTAGGATTGAGATTCATAATCTACAAGTGTGGAGGACTTTAGGACCTTGGAGAAGGTGGGACTCATCTAGGTGGTGGAAATGCAGTGATCATTAATTTTTGAACTATTAAACTAATATTTTTAAACTAAAATATTTTAAACTATTAATTTTTAAACTATATTTTAAACTATTATGCGTTTTCTGCATTTTCTGTAGGGTGAATAAAGGAAATACTGTAAATGACACATGCTTTTGTTACCCTTAGAGTTTTTATGGGGTGTGTTGTCCCTTTACTATATATCACTAAGGACCTATACACAAGTAATAGTTGAGCTATGTTCTAAGATTATGCAGAGGCATCTCTGTACATGGCAAGGCAAGCCAGAGAGCTGTTCCATTGAGGTCAGAACTTGAAATAGAGCTCAGGCTACGTAGAACCTGAATTTGGGCTTTGTTGCTGTCATTAAGTCATTTCTGTCATGTCTGATTCTCTGTGACACCATTTGGGGTTTTCTTTGCAAAGATAGAGGAGTGGTTTGTCATTTCCTTTTCCAGTCCATTTTGCAGATGATAAAACTGAGGCAAGCAGGGTTAAGTGACTTGGCCAAGGTCACACAGCTAGTGCACATCTAAGGCTGGGCTTGAACTCAGGTCTCCCTGACTTCTGTGCTAGCACTTTATTCACTTTACCACCTAACTTCCCTGAACTATGATACTAGAAGATTAATCTCATCGTGGTTAAGGGATGAATGAGAATGGAAAGAGACCTGATCTGGGGAAGTCAGAGGTAAGATATTACAGTAGTTTTCTTTGAAACAATGTGATAAGAGCCCAGGCTATGATGGTAGGTAGCCATGGAAAGAGAGAAATGCAGAATAGAAGAAACATTTGAAAATGGAATCTGTGGACTCTCAGAAAGTGAGGCCAGCTGTACAAGAGCTCTGGCCAGAGTTGCTTTGGGGGAGGAGTAGCTAGCTTTAAGGAAAACTTCCTCCCGCAGCTCATCATGGCAGTGTTGGAGTCTGCTCTAATTCTTCAATTAAATTCAACAATTCAATTAAATTAACCACCTACCATGTGAACTGCACTGTCCTAGGTTTGTGGCATAGAAAGAGATTTTAAAAAGCCCATGTTCTCAATGAGCTCCCAGTCTACAGGGGGGATACAGTATGTGCACAGATAAGTAAATACAATATACTTTGATGAAGAATATATATACTACATGGGTGATATGCAAAAAGGGAAATTGATTACAAACCCCCTCCAGCATTCTAGTTTTTTTTGACACTATAGATAAATGATGCCTTGGTTATATAAGTCAGTTACTGAAAGTGCTGTGGAATCCATCTGCCTAGCCTATTTAACACACAGATGAAATGTTAAAACTATGGCAAGTGAACCTGTGTTTAAAATTGAAATCATTAAAGGGGATGGGTAATGCTTTATCTTTTACAGGGCTAGGGAAAGATACACATGAAAATGCACTATTAATTCTGAGCTGAATTACTATCTAGTACTTATAATAAATGTGTAAGTACAAGATGTGAAGTTGGTGTCACTGTGCAACAGCCTAATTTAATTTATAACAGAAAGGCCATAGTGACAATATAATTACACACCACTTATGCCCAAGAGCATGTATTTTAAATTATATCTAATTAAATATGTACATAGAAGTGAGATTTAAGTTACTGTAATGCCACATCATAGGACAAAGGTCCACATTTTTAATGACTTTATAATATAAAGTGATACATGATTCCCCCTGACAGACAATCATATACCATTAAAAATGAAGTCTCCTTATTGTCATAATTTAAATAGGATACAACTATCTGGAGATTCATCCAGCAAGAATTGTGCAGCTGAGCCTCAAAACAGGACAAAATTGTCACACCATACCTTTCCTTCCTCTCTGGCAGCAATCTATAGTCTTTGTTCTATTATGATATTAGAATTTTTGTTGGGGTCAATCAGAGAGCCCTTTTCTGTCTTTCCTCTAGAAATTCGCTCATCTACTTTTCCCCATGGGTGGCTTTTAGGTATTATTAGGTATATTATAAGTAGTTTTGAACTAGCTGGTCAACCCCTGGAGCGACCAGAGAGGTGAAAAGAAGGAGTTACCTAAATGTTCAGATGTCTCCTCTCTAGTGTTGACCATATCAGAATGAGATTTACATAAAAAAGAGACATAGTAAAGTCAGGAAATTTAAGGATCAGATTGAAGAAGCTCCCTGAACATAATATACATAAAGATCAATTAATATAGACAGGATATATTTTAATGGAAGTAAACTACAAGCAATCTATATGTCTATCTATCTGTCTATCTGTCTGTCTATCTATCTATCTATCTATCTATCTATCTATCTATCTCTATCCATCTATCTATCTATCTATCTATCTATCTATCTATCTATCTATCTATCTATCTATCTATCTATCTACCTATCTATCTATCTCTGTATGCATATACACATGCTACAGCATGGAAGGTAATATATTACAATATATGTGTGTGTCTATATACACATGCACATGGTTGCATATATATATATATACATACATTTTATATACATGAATTTTATACCCATAACACACATCTGTATTTTACATTAATACCTTTGAAGGACAATGTTGCTAATATCAACATTTTCTTTTATATAAACATGCTTACATTGTCCAGAAGACCAGAGTCTTCATACATATACAGGTATCTCATATACAGTATACATACATATACAGGTATCTCTCTGTATATACATACAAATATGAATATACACCCATATACATAGTCTGTACTGTGTGAGTGTGTGTGTATATGTGTGTATATGTGTGTATATACAAAAGGAATTCAGGAATCAGGTTAAAAAACTAGTCTGGAGGCATCATGAAGTCTAATGATTTTTCCACTAGACATATATTCACATACCTGACGATAGCTGTCATGTCTCTGCCAAGCTTATTTTTTTTCTTCTTCTTCAGGTTAATCATTCCCAATTTCCTTATCTATTCCTCATATTATATGGGCAAGAAGTTCTTCACCAACCTGGTTTCTCTCACCTTGATGCTCTCTAGCTTACTATGTCCTTCACAAACTATTATGTCCAGGACTTGATGTAATATTCTAGATGTATTATGACTAGGCTAGTGTTACTGGTGACTTAGATAAAAAGATGGATAGATGACAGAGGGATAGATAGATAGATAGATAGATAGATAGATAGATAGATAGATAGATAGACAGATAGATAGATGGATGGATGGATGGGTGGATGGATGGGTGGATGGATAGATGGAAGGATGGATGGATGGATGGATGGATGGATGGATGGATGGATAGATAGGTAGATAGATAGATAGATAGATAGATAGATAGATAGATAGATAGATAGATAGATAAATAGATAGATAGACAGATGGATGGGTGGATGGATAGATGGATGGATGGATGGATGGGTGGATGGATGGATGGATGGATAGATGGATGGATGGATGGATGAATGGATATGTGGATAGATAAATGGAAGAATGGGCAAGTGGATGAATACAAAGATGGTAGATGGATAAATAAATACCTATGGAGATTTTAAAAATTCTCTGCTATCATTTCACAAAATTATGTACTTTGAAACTCTGGTCTTCTGGACAATGTAAGCATGTTTACATAAAAGAAAATGTTGATACTAGCAACATTGTCCTTCAAAGGTATTAATATGGTAAAATACAGATGTGTGTTATGGGTATAAAATTCATGTATATATGTACAGTTGCATATGCACGTGTGTGTATGGATGTAATAAGTGTACGTATGTCTGTGTTTACATATATAGGTTGTTCTAAAAATCCTAGTACAGGTTTAAGCTACTGGAGATTAGAACTACACTAAGATTTGGGGGTACATTGTAGGTATAAAAGTGTGGATGAGATTACTGAATTATTACCAACAATCCTTAAAAGATTACATAGAATGAGATTTGGGGTGGAAAAAGTGCTTCAAATGAGAGCGGGGGCGGAAGGTGGGAAGGAGGGAAAGAAGGAAGGAAGGAAGGAAGAAAGAAATAAAGAAAGAAAGAAAGAAAGAAAGAAAGAAAGAAAGAAAGAAAGAAAGAAAGAAAGAAAGAAAGAAAGAAAGAAAGAAAACTGGTATTCGTGAGCTTTATGTTGGTGAGATTGACTTTGATTTCTGGCAACAGCAGAGGAGTATTATTAAAAGATCTGTGAGCAGTTAGATTGGAAAGTGGTATTCATAAAGAGACAGCGTGCCTTCATTATATACAGGTCATTCCAGCAGGCACAGTAATTCACAGCTGGTCTAGCTATGAATTGGTCCAACCGTTCTGGAAAACAATTCGGAGTTATGCAAGGAAATGAACTGAATTGTTCATCACCTCTGACCCAGTTAAGCAAAACCAGCTTGAAAAAAAAGTGATTCTGACTAATAGGACATGTCACTTTGTGCATTTGTAGTTCACTGATTGTTAACAGAAAGATAAGAGTTCTTTAGCTTTAATAGCTTGGCTCTAATAGCATCCATTGTATTTGACCAGAGTTGTGTTGCCTCTTAATGTGGTCTTTATTTACATCATTCTAGCGTTTGCATATGTTGTCCTTTTGACTTTGGAGAGATTTGTACTTCTTAACTAGGTGATGTCACAGGTGAAATTTTTCAGAACTAATTGAATGGCCAGATACAATGAGTAATCATAAATAATTCAATGTCAAGTGGGAAAGAAGCTAGATATCTATGTGTCTGTGATTTCATCAGTTGTTTTAGTGGATTAACAACTGAGCTTGGAGTTAGGAAGATCAGGATTCAAATCTCACCATATACATACTAGCTGTGTGACCATGTGCAACTCACCATCTCTGGGTCTAGGTTTCCTCATTTATAAAATGAGGTGTTTGGAATTGATGACTTCTAGGGTCCCTATGAGGTCTGAAACTACGCCCCCACCATGGGAAATCAGTTCTAAAAATGCATATATACTAGTATTCTGTAATGATAGTCTGAGATTTTCCTGGGGTCATTGAAAGGTTAAGAGACTTGCAGATGTGGTAGATATCAGAAGAAGGACCTGAACCCATGTCAATCTGACCCTGAGGCTGGCTCTCTTTTCATCGTGCCACACATGTTCTCATACACTCACACATGTGCTCACACCCAGGTACACAGACACAGGCACACACAAATATATCCTCTTTGTTATCATAGCTATGGCACAACAGCTTGTACCAGACCCCTGCATCCCTTTCTTCTCCCTTATCTGCCAGCCCTCCACCAATAATTGTGGAGAGATCTGCTCATGCTGCAGCTGACTAAAGAGTTCACTGAGGCCTTCCAGGAAGATGTTAGATCACTGACCCTTACCATCTGCCCTGACACTACAAGCTCATCTACTGGGTCCTCTGGGGACTTACCTGTCATATGCCCAATCATGACTGTCTCAGCTGTCCATGTACATAAGGTCCCTGGGCTTTTCCATCCACAAGCCATGTCTATATGTTGTCTTCCTGAATAGGACATGAGCTCCCCTAGATTAGAGACTTCCCTGCTTTTCGTTTGTGTTGCCAACACAATGTTTGACACCAAGCAAGTGCTCCATCAGTGCCTGTTGTATTCATTCACGCATGCACGTATTCTATATACACATATGCATTTGCATATGCGCATGCTTCTATTCATATATATGTATAGGTGGATGCACACATCGGAAAGAAACAGGAGCATGAGAAAATATGTCTTTCTCATGTCTCATGCTTTCTCAGCATGTCTTTGAGAATGTCAAAAAGTCAGGAAGACCATTATGCAAGTATTACCCCAGGCAGGCAGCAGTTGTGTGGCATTGGACGAGTTTGAATGTCTCTGGGCCTCAGCTTCGTCATTCATAAAAATAATGATGATCTTAATTTAGATGGCTTCTCAAGGCCCTTCAAAATCTATATCCTCCTCTAAGTTTCAGATGTCCTCCCAATTGGTATCTAAATACCTACATTGAGTGTCACCTATGGGAATGAAATCATGTGTCCATATACCACATAGATTTGTGTGCACTTCGGAAAATCAAAATCCCCCTGTGACACTGGACAATGCCTCAACACATGGTCTCAGTTTAGTTGTTCCATACTTCCACTTGTGTCACAAAGCTAGGAAGAAATTGATTGGGGCTGGAATTTTTCAATTCCATTTTCTCTTCCTATCATAAATGCAGAACCTCTGGGTAAAGCAACCTTGAATGATAGGACCTACTTCTGTCTGGACTGTGACACCTACCTCTCCAGGACTTCTTCGGTCTTACCCTATTTAAGGATTTCACATCCTTCACAGAAGTCAATAGGTCTTCTTCCCATGGTTTCTAAAAGGCATATGGAGCTCTAAGGCAGAGTACAAAGCTCCAGCTGAAATGAAGCCATTTAAACTTAACTTTCAACAGTGTTCCTAATTTAAAAAAAATCTTTCTAGGTCCTCTATTTTGGGATAAGAGTACAAGTTTGAGGTGGTTGGATTTTTCTCTCTTTCCTTATTGATTTAGATGATCCTAGACTTAGTGAGATACAGAATTCACTGATTGCCGCCTCCTTCCCAATTCCATAACTGCTGCCCCTCTCCTCTCCCCACCCCACAATCTCTGAGCCAGTTAATGTTGGCAAACTTAAAGTTACAAGGGAATAAATGACTTTCCTGTGTATTATGTTCAGTTTAGGGTGTCAGATTTTAGGAATTTAATTGAACAAGTATCTTTCAATGCCAACTTTGCACCAAACACTGTGTTAGTTCTAGGGAGATAATGTAAAAGAAAAACAAGAAAAAAAGTTCCTGTCCTCAAGGAGCTTATGTTCTAATGGATAAATTGGAGACAACAACCAGAAATACTGATGCACCTCAAGTTCATGCCATATGAGAAACATTTGTAGGAAGTGGAAGTGGTTAGCCTGGAGAAGAGACTTAGCAAGGGCATGGTAACTGTTAAAATATTTGAAGGGATGTCCCAAGAAGAGAAATTAGGTTTGTTTTGTTTCAGCCTTGAGGACAGAACTAAGTACAATGAGTAAAGCCATAAAGAGGCAGATTAGAACTACTACACAGCATCTCTATTAGAAGGTTGGGAATCCTCAATCAGTCTTTAAGCAAAGACTGTATAATCCTTATTCAACTTTAAAGAAAGGATTCCTTTTTAAGAATACATTGCAACCTGGATTCGCATTCTATCTGTGCTATTAATTAGCTCTGAGACCTTGGGTAGGACATTTAACTTTTATGACAGTCAAGAACTTCATCTGTAAAATAAAAGTGTTGTAATATACTCTATTTTTAAGTATCTATTGGGCCAGATGATCTATAATAATTTTCATTTCTGATATGTGTGACACTGATTTGATCATAGTTTAGAAGGTCCAAATAGACCTGGGTTCAAGGTCTACCTCTTGGATTCATAACCCAGCTCTCCACAGCTATCATTGAAGGTAAAATTCATTGTTGATAGGGGACAACCCTCTTTGTCACCACCAACAGAAATTACTGACCAATTTTTACCAAGAAACAAATACGTTATCTGGGAGTAGCCATACCTCCTAAATTACTGGGCCCACTTCCTTCCCAACACTCACAAGGTAGCAAGGTCTACAGAAAAAAGCTTTTCACAGTGATTGCCGAGCAAATCCCACACATGAGGCAGACAGTCCAGCCTACCTGAAACAGCAAGTCAGCCTAGAGGAGAGCCAGGGGTTAATATATACCAGGTAAGTCATATTGTCACCACCATCTTGATCATCATATTCTCAGAGACCATGATAGAGGCAAACCACAACTGTGAAGACAAGAATAAGGGATTAGCAATGCTTCCAGCCCAGAGCCCTTAGGAATTATCCTGAGAAGCAGCCCATGAGGAGAAGTAACCTGAAATCTGCTTCTTTGAGTGATAATTAAATCATAGGCCTTCCAATATGACATCAGACCACTGACTTACTATGGGGTCCTGAAATTATGGTATTCATCCATAGCTGTGGTTACTGAAGATTCAGAAAATAAATTTCTTGACACCAACTAATGTCATTTTATCAGTGGACATGACATTTAAAAAGATGCATGACAATCTTCTGGTTACTACATCCTAAAGACTGGGTCCTCTGCATTAGCCTTGTAGCTGAAATTTTCAATATGTGTTGTATCTCTCATAAAAATGTGATCTCTTGAGAACAGAGACTGTGACTTTTTTTCTATTTGTATTCCAGTGTTGAGAATGGTGCTTTGCACATAGTAAGCCCTTAATTGATCCTTTATTCATTCTTTGACCTCTGACATATACTGGCTGTTTGACTCTGGGCAAGTCACTTCTCAGTAGTCTGGGGTTAGACCAAGTTTCAGAGAAGGTGTCAACCTGAAATGGTTGTGGACATTTCCTCATAGAAATTCCCTCAGAACTCCTCATAGAGTTCCCTCTAATAAACTCAGAGGTTCCATCCCTATCCCTGTTTTGAGATGAGAGATTTCTAAGATCATTGAGTTCAACCTCATCATTTAAAGATGAAGACATAGAATGCCAGAGATTTTAAATGATTTACCCAGGGTCACTTGACTAGTGAGCAGAATGCTGGACAGTACTAAGTATTATAAAGTTGTTGTTGAGTTGGTAGGACTTTCAGGAGCCCAGATGGCAGAGTAAACAGTAAATCTCTGTGACTCGCCTATACTCATCTCCAAACCACCACAAAATATAACAAAACCAATCCTGGAAAAGCAGAACAAGCAAAAAAAAAAGATGGGGAAGATTGGCCAGAAAGGTCCATCCCACTTGGGTTTAAGGGGAGTGCAGTCCAAGACAGGAAGTGTCCCAGCAAGTCAGCAGCAAGCCCTACCTCAGCAAACCAGCAGAAGATCCTGAGCCCCAGTGTGGTGGAGCAAGGGAATGACAGCTTAACCCCCCCCCCCCACCCCCGCCACGTGCCTTAACATAGTCAGGGGAACTAGGAGATTCCAAGTCCAAGAACCATCACATGCTTCAGCGTAGCTCCCTGCAAATAAGCACGGCCCAGAGACCAGACTGTCATGTGCTACAGCACAGCCCCAGACAAACAAGTAGACTATAACCCTATGGACAACCTAAGCAAATAGGTAGTTGCCAGTCAGCATCAACCCTGTCCTACTTCAATGGAGCCTTAGGTAAATAGTCACCTTCAGTGTAGTCAAGAGGAAAAGCAGAAAATATCCCACCAGGCCTCAGCACACGCTAGCCACCATCACTAGGACCCCAGCTCAGCAACATGCAAGTTACCAGACCCTTATGGTCTGCAGCAGCACCAGTCAATCCCTACCCCACCCCCTCAGAGCAGTATTAGATTGTAAGGGTCTCCTGTGGGGACCAGGGCAGCATCAATACAGTACCACATAAAAGGGCCTGTAGTCACAAGCACAAGAAGCCAGAGACAATGCCCCTTCTACCCTGGGAGCAGAGATTAAATTTTTAAAAAGGAATCCCCCCCCCAACAACAACAATAACAAAGATGAGCAAAAACAACAAAAAAGCGTCTGTCCATGGAAGGTTATTATGGTGACAGCAAAGGCCAAGAGAAAGAGAGAGAGAGGGTGAGAGAGAGAGAGAGAGAGAGAGAGAGAGAGAGAGAGAGAGAGAGAGAGGATAAACAGGAAGAATAGGATGTGGGAAAAGAGATAGTAATAAAAACTGTGAATGTAAATGGGATGAGCTCTCCCTTAAAATGGAAGTGGATAACAAAGTGGATCAAAATCCAGAATCCTACAATATGTTGCTTACAAGAAACACACTTGAAGCAAAAAGACAAGCACAGAGTAAAGGTAAGGGGTTGGAGCAGAATCTATCATGTGTTAGCTGAAATAAAAATAGCAACAGTAACAATCCTGATCTTAGACAATGTAAAAGCAGAAATAGACCTAATTAAAAGAGATGAGGAAGGAAACTACATCTTGCTAAAAGGTATCAGAAAGTTAAATAATGAAGCAATCAAATTAGAAAAGCAATGCATAGTCTACCTGTCAGATCTGTGAGGAGGGGAAGAATTCATGAGTAAATGAGATATAGAGAGCATTACAAAATGCAGTATAGATGATTTTAATTGTATCTAATTGAAAAGTTTGTGTACAAACCAAAGCGATACAAGAAAGATTAGAAGAAAAGAAAGCTGCGAATCATTCGTTATAGAAAGTATTTCTGATAAAGGCCTCATTTCTCAAATATAGAGAGAAATTGTGTCAAATTTATGAAAATACTAGTTATTCCTCAATTAAAAATAGCCAAAGCATATGGACATGTAGTTTTTAGTTGAAGAAATCAAAATTATCTATAGGTATATGAAGTTCCCTAAATCACATTTGATTAGAAAAATGCAAATAAGGGCAGCTAGGTGGCAAAGTGAATAGAGTACCAGCCCTGGAATCAGAAGGAACTGAGTTCAAATCTGGCCTCAGATACTTAACATTTAATAGCCATGTGACCTTGGGCAAGTCACTTAACCCCAATTTCCCTGCCTTTCCCCCTCCAAAGAGCCAAAAAATGCAAATAAAAACAACTCTGAAATACCACCGCACACTAACCATATTGGTTAATTTTATGAAAAAAAGAAAAATGATAAATGTTGCAGAGGATATGGGAAAATTGGGACACTAATGCACTGTTGGTGGAGTTGTGAACTGATACAACCATTCTGGAGAGCAATTTAAAACTATGCCCAAAGGGCCACCAAAATATGTAAAACCTTTGATCCAGCAATACCACTACTCAGTCTATATGCCAAACAGACGATAAAAAAATGGAGAAGGACCTATATATGCAAACACACACACATATAGCAGTCTTATTTGTGGTAGCAAAATATTTGAAATTGAGGGGATTCCCATCAATTGTGTAATTTCTAAACAAGTTGTGATATATGAATGTATGGAACATGACTGTGCAATAAAAAAAAAGATAAACAGGAAGATTTCAGAAAAATCTGGAGTTGTACGAACGGATGCAAAGTGAAATGAGCAGAACCAGGAAAACATTGTATACAATAACAGCAACATTCTTTAATGATCAGCTATGAATGACTCAGCTCTTCTCAGCAACACAGTGATCCAGGAGAAGTACAAAGGACTCACCAAGGAAAATGATTTTTAGATCCATTTATTTATTTATTTTAGATCCAGATAAACAACAAATAGATTCCAAATGCAAATCAAAGCATATTTTTTCACTTCTTTTACTTTCTTATGCTTTTTTCTTTTGATGTGTTTCTTCTTCTACAACTATGATAAATATATTGTACATGATAGTGCATGTATAAACTATATCAAACTGCCTACCACTTTCAGAAGAGTGAAGGTGAGGGAGAGAGGAAAATATTATCTCAAAATTTTGTAAAAATGAATACTAAACCTTTTCTTGATATATAATTGGGGAAAAATAAAATATCATTTAAACAAATAAACAAAAAACCCCCACAAAGTTGCTTTTGTTGATTGTGCTATTGATGTTTTATCTCACTTTTCACTTAGAGGTTAAGTTCAAAGTTGCCTCCTTATCAAGAAACTAGCCTTTAGGCCGGTGGGAAAAGTCTATTCTCTGTTCTACTTAGCAACTTTTCATTTAAAAAACAATACCACAGCATCATCCCTTCCCCCACAAATTTTATCTTTTCTTATATAAGGAAAATTATTGCACTTTTTACTCTTCCTCATGTGACATGTCTATAGACCATTCAATATCCTAAGCACAATCCTCTGAACATAATTTTATTCCTAGTATTCTTTAAAAAAAATGTATAGAACTGGAATGAGACAGGAAAGTGCAGATGTGCTGTGACCAACATGAAGGACAGGAAGGTCATTACTTCCTTTTGTGTACACTCTCCACCCACTGATTGCAGCAGGCTACTTCACAAGTATTAACAAGCACAGAATCTCAGAGTTAAGATCCCATGGACTCTGTTCTTTTGGAATATGTGGAAGAAGAAAGGAAAAGGGCAAAGATGAAAGGTGAGTAAGAGAAAAAGAAGTGAGAATAATAATAATTTTCATTTCTTTAAACCTTTGATGTTTACAAAATTCTGTATTCTGAGAAACCCTGTGAATAAGGTGGTATATTTTATATTCATTTTGTAGGGGGAACTAATGGGGTACAGAAAGAGCAAATGACCTGTCCATTGCTCTACTTAGCTAATAAATATCAGAACTATTACTGAATTGGCAGTTTCTGATTTGATACCTGTATAAGACTCAGTAGGAAGTAGATTTTTGTGGAAGTATCAGGAGGGCAAAAAGATAGAGAATCAATGAGTGAGCATTTATAAAACAATTATGATGTGTTGCAACAATCACGAGGCATATAAAAACTACATATTTTTGCCTTCAAAAACTTGCTGTCCTTCAGGGGAAATGCAATTGTATGTTTATCAAGATATATAATTGCATATATTGCATATATGTATATACATATACATGTACATTTGCATGTAGAGTTATATGCATATATACATATATCCATGCATATTAAATAACACAGATTTTTGTAAAATGAACATAAAGCAATTTTCAGGGCAAGTTACCTGTAGCTGAACAGATCAGGAAAGGCTAGAAGTGGAAAGTAATGGCCTAATGAGTTTTGAAGTAAACTAAAAGGTGCAGTTGAGCAGAACATTCCTTCCAGGTATGAGATTGGTCTGCACAGAGAAACAGAGATGGAGCGTTATATAAAAGGAACAACAAAAAGGCCACTTTAGCAAACCATGCTGGTATCTTTGCAAATAGATAGACAGACAGACAGATAGATAGATAGATAGATAGATAGATAGATAGATAGATAGATAGATAGATAGATAGATAGATAGACAGATGAATGGATGGATGGATGGATGGATGGATGGATGGATGGATGGATGGATGGATGGATAGATGGATGGATGGATGGATGGATGGATAAATAAAACAAAAGAACAAAATAAATGAAGTCACAGAGCGTTGGACATAACTGAAAAACAACTGAACAACAACAACGAAGAACACTTAGGAGAGGGAGAAACTAGTAAGTGAATGATTGCTTCCTCCAGCTCAAGGCCCTTAACTTGGGTTTTCTGAATTTGTTAAAGAAAAATAAATAAATAAGCAAATAAACAAACAAAGGAATGAACAAACACATGAATAAATAAATTAATACCTGAATTTTAACATAACTGGTTTTCTTTCTAACTCCAATGTACTTCACTATATGCATTTGCAGACATAATTCTGAGAGGGGTCCCATAGACCTCACTGGCCTGCCAAAGGGGCTATGGATACACCATCATAATGAACTAAGCAAACAACTAAATGCTTACATTGGCCTAGAAGAGCACTAAATGAACATCAAATCAGCAAAAATGACTTATGACATTTCAGGGTTCACAAAGCACTTAGGATAAAAGTATCCAGAATTTGGAACTAGAAGGGGCCGTAATGGTCATATAGTCCAGCATCTTTATTTTAGAGATGGGAAACTGAGGCCCAGAGAGCTAAGTAATATGTCCAGAGTTATAGAGGTAGTTAAGTGGAAGACACAAGATTCAAACCCTGGTCTCTGACTCCAAATTCAGCCTTTTTCCACACTACCATACAACTAATATTCTTAGGATGATTGAGGGTTACCCCTCGGACATCTCAAAGCTAGAAATATTCTGCCGTGTAACAGTGCCATAAATCAATCATTTACCCGTTAGTAATCTGGAGTGGCTCATTATTCACAAGGGTTGGTATTGTTCAGTGGAGAGGAATTTTATTTTCAAATGCTTCTTTGGAATCATTTAAATTAAAGTGACAGCCTATTAAAATTCCTCAGGCAAATGAGTTTGTTTGTTAAAAGCAAGTGGGAAGTCATGGTATGTGGGATGTTAATTGCTCAGCTAGTTCCATTCACTCTAGAAGAATGGTCCAGGAAAAAGATCACTATTTAACCAGGGAATCAAGAAAGCCTGGGTTCCAGGGGAAGCTCTGCCTTTAGGAGGCATGGTAATGTTGGGTAAGTCTTTAAACTCTCTATTCAAATATGAACCATAATTCCTGCCCTACTGACTGCCAGCAACAGTGTGTTGTCAAAGACTGGGAACTGACCTTGAACTCAGTAAAACCTGTGTTTGAATCCCACCCCCTGGATGCTACGTGCTGCATGGATAAATCATCAGGAAGAACTGAGTTCAAGTGTAGCTTCAGACATATACTGTCTGCATGACCCTGGCTATGTCATTTAACCCTCTTTGCCTCAGTTTACTAATCTATAAAATGAATTGGAGAAAGAAATGACAAACCACTGTAGGATCTTTGCCAAGAAAACCCCAAATGGATTCATAAAGAGTCAGACATGATTGAAATGACCGAACAACAAGAAGCGGCCACATACTGGTTGTGTAAACCTAACTTAACCTCTCTGGGTTATAGGAAATCCATTAGGACATTCTGTTGCAGAGAATGGATAGATGACTATGTTGGTAAAAGGTCTTTCAACACCTGAGAATGATTTATCCCTCTAACATCATACATTCAGTTCTCTTGTCCACACTTCTTCCTGCCACTACTTTCTTTTTAAGAGTGTGGTTATGTGAGTGCTTTGACAAGTTAAAAGCAATATTAACATATAAAGTGAATAATAATAGTGTGGTGTACAGTCACTAATATAGAGCTGGTCATGGAGGGTAGCGTGTTGTGGTTGTTGATAAGTGATATTTGTTGTTTCAGACTCTTTACAATCCCAATTGGGGTTTTCTTTGCAAAGATCCTTGAGGGGTTTGCCATTTCCTTCTCCAGCTAATTTTACATATGAGGAAACTGAGGCAAACAGAGTAAAGTGACTTGCCAAGGGTCACACAGCTAGTAAGTGTCTAAGATTAGATTTGAACTTTCTGACTCCAGGTCTTCCTGGATTCCAGGCCTGGTTCTATCTGATACACCACCTAGCTGCCCGTAGATATGGTATAATCTGTATGGGACTCAAACCCACATGCCATCCCCAAGACCTACTCTTGCAATGTTGAGGCAGATAGGCATTATAAGATAACATTTATTATAGTGATCTTTCCTGGGAATCAGACTTTAGGAAACACATGGCTCACCAAGAGAATGTCCAGAGAGGAAGAAATCTAAATTAGTAAAGGAATTTGAGCTAATTATATCTTATGAAGACCCATTTACGGGAATGGAGATGTTTAGACTGGAGAAGAGAAGAACCTCTCTTGCCTACCACCTGGCTCTCTACACAATCCTGCCCTGGGAGAGTGTGAAATCTTGGAGATCAGGATCTGTTTCATTTCAGTCTTTGTAACAGCAAGCCTAGTACAGCATCTAAAACATCGTTAGCGCTTTAAAATCCGTTTTGATTGATTGACTGACTCGGTGGCATGGTGCTGATTCTTATGTATGTGAAGGGCTCCTGCTGGAACCTGGAGTGATCTACTATGTTACTCCCTCTTCATCTTTCCAGCAGATTCTATGAGGGAGCTAGGGGTATTTATCTTAAAGTAGAGAAGACTTGGGGCATGTGAGGACTTCGTTAAAGCATTTAAAGTTCTGTCATGGATGCGAAGCTAGAGGATAGAGAACAGGGCTTGGAATCAAGAAGACTCATCTTGATGAATTCAAATTCATACCCTGACATATACTAACTGTATGACCCTGGCCAAGTTGCTTAACCTTATTTGCCTTTATCTCCTCATCTAGAAAATGAGTTGTGCAAGGAAGTGGCAAGTGACTCCAATATCTCTGCCAAGAAAATCTCAGATGGGATGACAGTCGGATACGACTGAAACAAAATGTATGTAAGAGGAATTAGATTTATACTTAGGCTGAAAGGGCAGAGTGAAGGGTGATAGCATCAGAACTTATGTTGATGACAGAGAATACACAAAACAAAACAAAAAACAAGAACAAAATTTCCTAGCAATTAGAGCTAGCCAGAAGTAGAATGGTCTGCCTCAGCAGACTAATGGTGCTTCCTTTCCTTGGAGATCTTCTAGGCTAGGCTGGAAGATCACCTGTAAAATATGTTGCAGAAGGGATTCCTTTTAGAGTTGGAATCGATGGACACTGAAGTCCTCTCCAATACTGAGTGATCTGAATCTGATCCCGTAGTGCTTTGTGGTAATGGATATTTCATGTCAAAATTCCACGTTCAAATCCTAGCCCTGCCAGTACCTAGCTGGGTGTCAGTAATTTTCCTTCTCTTGGTTTCCCCTTCAGCAAATAAAAGAAGTAGAGGAGAGGGTTGGCCTACATGATCAGCACAATCACCTCCAGCTCTTTCCTTCCGTGCATCTAAATGCGTTTCTGATGTGCCTACCACTAAGGCAAATCCTGAGGTATTGGAGCTGTAATAGCAAGCCTTTGAAAGTCTGAAAATGAAGCCTGCAAAGCTCCCAGCATGGGAGGATTTAATAATGCAGAAGCTTCTCTTTGAATAGAAAATGGCTCCTAAAAGATTCCACTTTATGCAGGTTCAGGCTTGGCTCAGTCAGATTCTCCTGTCTGACTTGAATTTGCCTAGTAGTCATCTAGGCTCCTTTCACTGATTGTGTGACAAATAGGTTCCTACTGCAATGTCGCTGTGCATCTTTTTGCCTCTTTTGCTGATATACTGTGTGCATACACTGAACAAGAAAGGCAGGAGTTGGTGGCCAGCCACTCTAAGCAGTGAGGGAAAGCCTTTTCCTAGCAGATCAGCATCTGATATTCCCCATTGCGTCTACTGTCCCTTTGGTTCCAGTCAAACAGGCAGCCAAGTGCAGTGGATAGACCAATGGACCCCACATCAGGAAGACTTGACCCAACTTCAATTCTGACCTCCTACTTTTGCTAACTGTGTGATCCTAAGCAAGTAACTTAATGTGTCTTTGACTCAGGTCCCTCAAGTATATTATGGGCCTAAAAACAACACCTATCTCTCAAAATTTTTATAAGAATTAAGAAGAAGATAATACTTATAAAGTGCTGTAGAGACTTTAAAAGTGCCATATCAATAAGAACTATAATCAATCAAAACTTCTATTACCTATCATCTCTTAGAAGAGTAGTATATACTACAGAAGTGAGAGACACGAGTTCTAATCCTGCTAAAACTGTTGCTTAGCTGACTAGAAGGCACTTAATGGTTCTGTACCTATTTCTCCATCTGTATAGTGGAAAAATGGGAATACTGATCCCTACTTAGCACACAGGGTAGATACAGTAGTAGTAACAGCTTCAGTAATAGGAGTTACTAATAATAATAACTACAATAGCAAGAGTAATTAATTTAAGCCATTGAAGTTTGCAGAACTTTTTCTATTTCAAGCTCACAAGAAGCCTGTGAGTTTAGATGTGTGTAGAGGGTCTGTAGTGGCTGGCAATCGACCTTTCCCCAAAGTCTGAAGTAACATTAGAGGTTACTTGGCCCACTGCTCTTAACCCTACTCCCCCTTCAACGCCTTTAAGAGAAGGTCACACACCCATGAGATGTTCTCTATTGTACAACTCTACTCACTGGGTAAATGTTGAAGGTATCATTACTAGACTTCACAAGTGAAGAAATAAAAGCTCAAACTGGTTGTTTTTTTACTATGGTCACACAGTTAGTATATGTCAGAATTAACACCAAAGAAGAGAGGGAGGGGATGGCTAGGTGGCATAGTGAATAGAGCAACAGCCTTGGAGTCAGGAGGACCTGAGTTCAAATCTGGCCTCAGACACTTAAAACAAAAACTAACCATGTGACATTGGGCAAGTCACTTAACCCCAACCGTCCTGCAAAAAGCAAAACATGAAAAATTTTAAAAAGAGAGGGAGAAAGAGGTTAATAAATATGTAGTATCTATCATGGGCCAGTTATCTATAAATACAATCTCATTTGATCCTGACCCTAGGGGTTAGATGCTGGTGTAATTTTATAGATAAGGAAACCGAGACAAGCCAAACTTAAGTGATCTGCTCAGGATCACCTAGCTAGGAAGTGTCTAAGGCCAAATTGGAACTCAGGTCTTCCTGACTCCAGGCCCAGTGCTCTAAACATTGCTACTTCTCTTTGCCAAAGAATTCCTATTTCTAAAGTTTTCTAGTGACTGTGCCACAGAGTATGAAGTCCAGTTTAGAAAATGCATATAAAAAATCAATAAAGGCTGAAATGCTGTAGACATCCAAGCATTACTGTGGCATTATCAGTCAAGGACACTTCAGCGTCGATGAGTTTATGAGAACCTTTTCTGCAGTCAAATGTGATGTGTGAAGGAAGCACAGATAATATGAGTGCCTGAGGTAGGCGAATCTTCAGGAAGGCAGAAAATGAAGGCTGCGCATCCTGAGATCTAACCAACTTCATAAAAGATGCGAAGACATGTTTTCAATTTTTAAAATGTTTTTTATGTCAACAAGCATTTGTTTTTTTTCCCTTCCATAGATATGATAATAAAGGATAGCTAATTGTTGAATGTTAGCACTTGACTTCACAGGGACGAGAAAGCTGCTGAACCAAGAGTCAGGAAGGGAACCAAAGTGGCCGTCATGCTGGGAGAGACCAAAGACATAGTGCACTAAATCTACTCAACGTTAGTCCATCAATTAACAAATATTTGTTAAAACACTGACCTTGTTTTTCAGTTGTGTCTGACTTTTCTTGACCCTATTTAGGGCTTTGTTGGCCGAGATAATGGAGTCCTTTGCCATTCCTTCTCCAATTAATTTCATAGAAGAGGAAGTGAGGCAAACAGGGTAAAGTGATTTGCCCAGGGTCACACCATTAGTCAATGTCTGAGGTCAGATTTGAATTCAGGTCTTCCTAGTCCAGTGTTCTGTCCACTGTGTCCTGCTAGCTGTGCTATAAAGGCAAAAATATGATTCCTGCCCTTAAGGAGCTCACATTCTAATTTAAAAAACCATGTACATAAAAGATATCCACAGAATAAAGAAAATCATTCTCTGCTGGAAGGAAGAAAACAAGCATTTATTAAATGCCTGCTATGTGTCAGACACTGTGAAAAGCACTTTACAAGTATTATTTCAACAGTTCTGGGAGGATGGTGCTACAAGATCCTCATTTCCCAATTAAAGAAATTGACAAAGATCACAGTTAAATAACTTGCCCAGAGTCTCATAGCTAGTGAGTGCCTACAGCTGGACTGGACCTGAGGCTTTCCTGCCTCCAGGACCTGACTTATGTCCCTTAGCTTACCTAGCTGCTACTGGTATACATTTCCATTGGGGAAAATTACAATGGGTTTTTTACAGAATAAAACAGACAAACAAACAAATGGATGAATAAATAAGTAAATAAATGAATGGATGGATGGATAGATGATAGATGGATGGATAGATAGATGATGGATGAATAGATAGACTATAGATTGATAGATAGATGGATGGATAGTAAATAAGTAGATATATAAATAAAATAATAGCATCCAGACAGAAGTTAACCATAGAGGGAAAACAGTAGCAGTGAAAAAGACTGGGAAAGTCTTAACTTTCTTAATTTCTTAACTGAGCTGAGGTTTGAAGGAAATGAGGACATCTGTGTAAGAAGGTGACATAGATTTTCTAGGCAGATAAATTTTCTGTGAAAAGCCACAGAATTGGGAGATAGAGTTTTGCATACCAGGATGAGAAAGATGGTCAGTTTTGTTGGTTTTTTATTGTATGGGAAGGGGAATAAAGCTTAAGAAGGATGGAAAAGCTGGAAGAGATTGAATTGTGAAAGACTTGAAAAGCCAGCAATGAGTTCATATTTCATACTGAAGATAATATGCAGTAGACAGAGAATAAGCAATAGTGTTAATGGGATTCTTTGAGTACAGTATCCAAAAAATCTCACAGATCTAGTTATAGAAAGAAAGCAAAATGAGAAGAATCTGGAAGGACTTTTTATACAGGGAAGAAACTGAAGTTTCCAGACTCAATTTGTCCTGTGGCGAAGTTGTTACCTTCAACTTTCTCCTGAAAGAGAAACCAGCAGAGGTGTTCTTACCACTGTTTCTTTGACCTACCTGGGATCTGTAGCCAGGTTGCCAGTAGCCCGAATTCAACATAAAACACACCCCCAAAAGCAGGTGTTGTAGTGAATGTATGGACTCAGGACTGCTGCAGGTCTGAGCTGATATTTCTATTTTGATTCAGTCTTTGGGCTATATATTAAGACATGACTCAGCCAGGAGAGGTACAGAAAGAACCCCAATTCTGAACATAGCATGACAGTTACTATAAACTCAGTTTTTCCTCCAACATCATGTGTAGACTATCCCCTATTGCTGGTCATAGACTCTCTCTCAGTCTCAAACACAGCCTGATTCTCTACCCCCAACCTAATATTAACAAACTGCCTCTAATCTTGGCTCAGTCCAGATTTATTGCAAACACCTGCATCTCCCCCATCTCCAAATCCAAATCCCCACAGATAGTAGGAAGGACAAAAGAACCAGAAGCATTTCTTAGAAGATGAAGTGAAACAAATTGAGGGCAGGATTACACTGAATACTCAAAAGCATGGTATCCTTAGGGGATTCTAGGGGGCACATTGAATAAAGCACCTGCCCTGGAGTCAGGAGGACCTGAGTTCAAATATGTCCTTAGACACTTAACACTTACTAGCTATGTGACTTTGGGCAAGTCACTTAACCCCGTTTGCCCTATCCGACCCCGTCTAAAAATGAAAAAGAAAAAGAAAAAAAAAGAAAACTATGGCATTCAAAAATGGAATGGCCTGTCTTGACCTCTCTGGTGGAAGTCTTCAAGATACTATTTGTCAGTGTTATATTAGGAGTTTTTTGAGATGTATGAGATGGACTTGAATAGTAATGTCCCTCCTAGCTTGCATATTTTCTGGCAAAGGAAAGTGGTTAGCTTTTTATGGTACTGTCTATGTTACCAGAAACACAACTTGGTCCATGGCCTATTTGTCAATGCTGGGAACCAGGCTGCATTGTTCTAGAAGACATAGTATTAGTCCTCATAATTATGACTCATTAGTCAGTGAAACTCTATGAACATTTCACTTTGGTTGCTTACCCTGCCCGATATGCAAAGAAAACCTATTACCATTGCAAAGATTGTACAAAAATTGCTTCCCTGTGCAAACTACTCTGGAAATATCTATTTTAATTTTCTAATTATCCTGGATCATAGAGCTGGAAATGAAATGAAGGGATTACCTTGTCTATTCCCCTTAGAGCCTGGGCTGAATTATTTCGATGTGCCAGGTGCAGTCTCCCTTCTCAATTCTTTTCCAACACAACCATTGTCCAAGGTTGTGAAAAGTATGTGAGTATGAGGAGGAGGAGTATGCAGATGGAGAAGTGTGTAGTAGATGGATACTTATTATCCTCAATCAGTCAATAAACATTTATTAAGCAACTACTGTGTGCCAGACAGTATGGTAAATATTACAAATACAAAAAAGAGGCAAAAATATTTCTCGCACTCAAGGAGCTCATAATCTACATTCTATATGTCTAAATATTTGGGAGGATTAGAGGTTATCAATGCAGCATGATTAAAAGATATGTCATTGGGTAGTGTGGTATAGCAGAAAGAATATCAGATTTAAAATAAAGAAGTCTAAATCTGAATACTGGCACTGTTAGTAATTAAGTCATCCTGGACAAGGTGCTTACGTTGTCTGAGCCTCGAATTTCTTTTTTTTTTAATTTTGTTTATTTTTACTTTACGTCATTCATTTCCATGAGATTTTGATTTACAAATTAT
>CM053595.1:301181581-301216266 GCA_028646575.1 Pseudocheirus occidentalis
TACAAAAGTATGTGCTTCTAATCCCTCTATAACCTTCCCCCCCTCCATCATCTCCCCTCTCATTCCCTTTCCTCCTACTCTCCTGTAGGCCAAGATACCCAATTTAGAATGAATGTCCTTCCTTCCCTAAACCAACTTCAATGAGTGAGGTTGACTCATTCCTTTTTGCCTTCCAATTTTTCCCCTCCATTGTAACAGTTATCCCTTGCCTCTTGTATATGAGAGGATTAACACTGTTCTGTTTCTCCCTGTCTCCTCACATAGTATTCCTCTCCCACCTATCAACTTCACCTTTTAAAATAATATCCCATCCCATTCAATTGATCCTGTGTACTCTGTCTATGTACACATATATACACATACTCCCATATGTATTCATATGCATGTATACCCTCCTATATAGACATATGTGTATGGATACACATATACATTTATATTCCCTTCAACTATCCTCATACTAAGAAAAGTTTCATGTTATAATTATCATTTTTTCCATGTTGGCATGCAAATAGTTCAACTTGGATAAGTTCCTTATGAATTCTTTTTTCCATGTTTGACTTCTCATGCTTCTTATATTTGAATGTCAAATGTTCTATTCAGTTCTGGTTTTTTCATCAAGAATGCTTAGAAGCCCTCCACCTCATTGAATGACCGTATTTTCCTGTGGAACATTATACTCAATTTTGCTGGGTAGGTGATTCTTGGTTTTAATCCTAGCTCCCTTGATATCTGAAATATCATATTCCAGGCCCTTTAATCCATTAATGTAGAAGCTGCTAGATCCAGGGTTATCCTGATTGTATTTCCACAGTATTCAAATTGTTTCATCTTGGCAGCTTATAATATTTGCTCCTTGATCTGGGAACTCTGGAACCTGGCTATAGCATTCCTAAGAGATTTCCATTTGGGATCTTTTTAAAGAAGCAATTAGTGAATTCCTTCAAGTTCTATTTTGCCCTCTGGTTCTAAAATATCTGGGCAATTTTCCTTGAGAATTTCTTGAAGTATGCTTTCTAGGTTCTTTTTTTAATATCAGAGCTTTCAGGTAATCCAATAATTTTTAAATTGTCTCTCCTGGATCTATTTTCCAGGTCAGTTTTTTTTTCAAGGAGATATTTCACGTTGCCTTCTTTTTTTCATTTCTTTGGATCTGTTTAATAGTATCTTGATTTCTCATAAAATCATTTGCTTCCATTTGTTCCACTCTAATTCTGAAGGAATTACTCTCTTTAGAAAGCTTTTGAGATTTTTTTCCATCTGGCAAATTCAACTTTTTAAGGCATTCTTCTCCTCATTGGCTTTTTGGGCCTCTTTTAATCTGTTTTTGAGGTGTTATTTTTTTCAGTCAAGTTGTTGACTCTCTTCTCATGATTTTCTTGCATCAGTCTCATTTCTCTTCCCAATTTTTCCTCCACTTCTTTTATTTGGTTTACAACATCCTTCTTAAGCTCCTCTATGGCCTGTAACCAGTTCATATTTTTTTCTTGGAAGCTCTTGGTGCAGGAGTTGTGACTGTGTTATCTTCCTCCCATTCCATGCTTTGATCCTTTTTGTCCCTAGAAAAGGAATCTAAAGTTGCATTGCTGGGTTTGTTTTGCTTACTTTGCCTACTCATGTTGCCAGTCATTTGTTTGACTTTTTGGTTCAATAGAACTCTGCTTTCAGAGGCGAGAGCTTTGTCCCAAATTTCTGGGGTTATTGCAGCTGCCAGAGCTATTAGAAAGCCTTTGTTTCTGCAGCACCCACCTGTTTTGTGAGCCTCAATTTTCATGAAGCTATAAATAGCATTTTTATCCCAAGAACAGGTGGTATGAAGTCACATTGAATTTACTTTCTCAAGATTATTATAGTCAAGAAGGGTGGTGACCTTGAGATGCTGTGAAGAAGCTGTTTCTGGGAAGTCTAGAACTAGACTGGGGATGGGGAAGAAATCCAAGAAAAGGAGATGAAGCTATATGATATCTGGTGGGGGGTGATGAGAAGATGAAGCCCCAGAACCATCCCCCCTACTTATGTTTGAGATGGATTGAGTTGAATCATCTCTATCTTTTAGCCTTTGCATTCTATGAATGTCTGAAGTCCCTTCTCCCCGCCCCCTCATATTTTCTACACTAGGTACCTACAGTTCCTATAATTCTCCCATTATGTATTGTTATTCTCTCAAGTTTTGTGTTCACTGGAATCCCCTGATGAAATACAAAAGTAGAGAAAAAAATATGAAAGTGAATTAGTGTCTACCTTTGTTTAAAACACCTGAATGATATCTGAAAAGTATATTTTTTAAACAGTCTCTGCCCTTAATGAACTTATATTTTACTGGCGTAAAATAAGGAGAGTTGGGATTAGAGAGCAGCATGTCCAAAGATAAATAAATACAAAAGAAACATGATACACAATTCCTGCTATGGGAATACAAAAACCTGAACCTTTCAAGAAAAGACATTTTGTAGAAGAGGGAATGAGCTGAACTTGGAAACTGGAGGGATGATGGGAAAAGGGTGGAGAGAGGGAATTCTTGGTTTGGATTCTTGTTCACTGAAGCTTAGGAAGCTTCAAAAACTCCAAAAAAAAGTATTTCCAATAAAAATTGCATTCACTGGGACTTGAGATCACTGATTTCTAGGCGTAGCTGGTGTGGTATCTCTAAGGTAAAGAACTTTAAAATTCCCTTTCAAATGTTCTGATGGGGATTTCTGTTATTCAGAAACATTATCAAAATAATGCTTTGGTGAATTCTCTGTGAATGAATTTGACACATACTTTTGCCTAATAGAAAAATGTTAGATTTGTTCAGGATGAGATTAATGTCTGGAGTTTCTCCCCAAACCTGAGCTGTTTAAAGAAAATTGGTCAACCCTCAAAGCTCAGTCTAACTCTCTATCTCCCTCAACAACTGTCCCATATACCTCATACAATTGGTAATTTTGCTCCTCAGCCCCAAAGACTGTTGTTCTGATAAGTTTATTGTTTTTTTTTCTTTTTCAGTTTCCAAAAGGGAAAAGAAATTCATTGTTTGTTTTATTTCTGAGAGTTATAGAAGTAGGATGGATAAGAGCAAGCAGCCTTTAGCATTCATTCATTACTAAGTGGAGTGGTTAAAATCTCAGATTTGGGAAAGACCTCAGAGTTTATCTAGTGAAGTGAACAACTGAGCAGGAATTTCCTCTACCACCATGCCTGACAAATTGTTCATCCATCCTAAAAATTAAGGACGTTTTCTCCATCTAGTGATGGAGGACTCACTACCTCTCATGGAAGACTACTTCATATTTGGATAGCTCTAAATGCTAGGAAATTACTTTATTTATTCATTATAAATTTGAGTTTCTATAGTGTCTTTTGATGATGATTAGACTCTGTTGGACTAAAAATTCAGTTTTGTTTTTGCTTTCTTTAAGCAACACTTTATGTTATAGAATTTTCAAGATGAGTAATAATAGATCACAAAATAATGTTAAGAAGGAAATTAGGATGTAATCCAACTCTCTCTCTCTCTCTCTCTCTCTATCCAAACACATGTATGTTTGTATGTACAGACACACATATGTGCATATGTGTATATACATGTAGATGCAAACATACATAGACAATTTCTAGAGAAGAAAGATCAGAGGGACTGAATGAACATTTATTAAATGCCTATTACGTGTCAAACACTCTGCTAAGCACTTTTACAATCTCATCTCATTTGATTCTCACAACAGTCCTGTGAGGTAGGTAGCATTATTACCGTTTCAATTTTATAGTTGAGAAATATGAGGCAGAAAACAGTTAAATGCCTTGGCATTTATACATTGGCATTATACAACTAGTAAATGTCTGAGGCAAGATTCAAGCTCAGGTCTTCCTGACTCTAGACCCAGTGGTCTATTCACTGAGCCACCTAGCCACATATAGGTATACATCTACATTTTCCTTTGAACATGACATCTTTAGTAATAGTTATTTGTTGGGTTATACTTCTATGAGTGTCAATACCATGAACTAATTCAATTGCATTTTATCTCCTCTTCTTTCCTGTGACCAAGAACATGTCTTCAAAAGGGCAGAAACATCAAGATCTGGATAGTATGAAATGGAATTTTGGGAGGTCTTAACATTTCTGGAAAACTTCAGGACATTCTATCTAGGGCCTGGTCTCAGCACAAATTCCCATTATAGGAATTAAGTTTACCACATGAGGAAACAGATGAAACCTCATAATACAAGGAAGAAATGTTGAGTTAAAAAAATGTAAACCCAGGAGATTGGGTATAGCTCTAGAGTAAAGGCAAATAGACACTGAAATAAAGTAACACATTGACTGCACAAATCCAAGAGTACTTGAGACAAGAGATAAATTACATAATTAGATCTCTTAAAGGAAATATATGTATATTAAATTATTAAATATTATATATATGGAGAGAGACAGAGAGAGGGATAGACAGAGACACTGAGAGACAGAGAGGGGAGAGAGAGGAGAAAAGAGAGACAGAGACAGAGAGACAGAGACAGAGAGGGAGAGAGAGAGAGAGGAGAGAACAGACAGAAACAGAGATGGAGAGAGACAGAGACAGAGAGATGGAGAGAGACAGAGACAGAGAAAGAGAGACAGAGACAGAGAGACAGAGAGAATAAACAGCTTTGCAAATAAGGAACAAAATCTCAGCACAGAAGTGAGCACCTTGAAAAATATAATGGAGTAAGCAACTCGCTTCAATGAGTTAACAAAAACAGCAGCAGAGCAAAGTCAGAGCACTGAGCTTCCCTGGTACAGATGAGGATAAAACTTAGGGATCTGTCCAATGTGAGAATACCTGGGGAAAAGCAGAAATATGGAAAGGGAAATGAAAAGAAATATCTAGACAGCCCAGGAATCCTGTTCCCCTAACTCCCACCCCTTACTTTCATCACCTAAATGACTAGGTGGTCAAGTAGATGGACTGTTAAGCCGGGAGTCAGGAAGATTGATACTCACTGTTTGCCTCAGTTTCCTCAGCTGTAAAATGGGAGAATAATAACAACACCCAACTTGAAGCGTTGTTTGTAAAGCTCTTAGCACAATGCCTGCTGTGTAGTAAGTGCAATATACATGTTTATTTCTTCTCTCTTCATTCAGTCTATTCTGTGTTGGGATTTGGAGACATTCATGTTTCCTACTGCTAATATTCCAACTTGACATTCAATACAATAAAGTTGGTTCAGGTCAGGGAGGATTTATCCCTCTTATTGAACCCTTGGAGATATCAACATTTGCTCCACTGTTCAATGGCGGCAGATTTATGAAGAACTAGTTGTATTCCTGTGGTGAGAGATGAAAGCAACATATTGATAGGACACAACAGTTTTATCTACTGGTGGTGGGTAACACTGCGTAATATCGGGAGGACCAATGAGGGAGATAAATGGCCTGTGGTTGTAAGTGAGAAGCAGGATTTGAGTGTATTGGAAGAGGATTGTCCTTATCATTTATTTTCTTTCTTTCTTTTTTGCTTATTTTGGAGGGCAATTGTGGTTAAGTGACTTGCCCAAGGTCACAAGGCTAGTTTTTGTGTTAAGTGTCTGAGGCAGGATTTGAACTCAGGTCTTCCTGACTCCAGGGCCAGTGTTCTATTCACTGTACCACCTAGCCACCCCTCTTGTCATTTATTACCAATCCTCTTTGAGTCATTCCCTTTTTCATTGAACTACTTGTACTCTCTTGGGTCTAATGTTTTGGCCTGGTACATTAGCAGGGTCTCTTGAACAGTGGTTTTGAGTAGATGTTGTCCCAATTCATGCCATAATCTGGGTTAATTTTTATTCTTTTACTCAAAAAACTTCTAGAATGTCCCATTATTTACCAAATAAATCATTAACTACTAATCCTGGCATGGAAAACATTCATAATCTGGCTTCGTTTTCTTATTATAATTATCTTCATCACATTGTATTCTTATCACTTCTGTCTCAGTCTGAATAGAACCTTATTTGGTTCCTCTCATTTTGAGACCTGTGTCTGAAAGGAATTCCCTTGTCTCTCCATCTGTGATTAGCAAAATTCCTTACCTTGTTTCAAAGCCTAGTTTAGATGTCATCTCCTCCATGAAACCTTCCCAGAGTAGCCCAGCTTTTTGGTCCTTAAGTGATTTTTTATCTCTAAAAAGTTCTTTTTTTTCCCCTTGGAATTCCCGAGTTCCCTAGTTCAACCAGGCACAGATGGCTGATTTTGAATAGTTATGGTGGTCAGACTTGCATACCAAGTGCATAGCAATTGGTATAAATTGTTTCAGCCCTAAAATTTCAAAATACACCATAGTCAGAACAGAACACATTTGGAGAAAGCACTGTCCTTTCCACTTTCCTCTGCAAAATTAGTCTCAATTATAGATATAAGACTGACAAAGTGTAAGTGATTTTCCCAAGATCACAAAGCTAGTCAGCAATAGACATTGGATTCAAACACCCACAGGTATCTAGATCAAATAATGAATGCTTTTTCCCCCTACTACACCACTCTTAAAAAAATTTAGTATTTTATTTTTCCCAGTTACATGTAAAAACAATCTTAACCATTCATTTTTAACACTTTAAGTTCCAAATTCCCTTCCTCCCTCCTCTTCTACCACCATCATTAAGAAAGCAAACCATTTGACATAGGTTGTGTAATTAAGTGGAAACACATCCATAATAGTCCTGTTGTGAAAGAAAACAGACAAGAAAACCTAAAGAGTAATGTTTTTTTTAAGTATGCTTCAATCTATATCAAAACACCATCAGTTCTTTCTGTGGGGATGGATAGCATTTTTCATCATAAGTCCTTCAGAGTTGTGTTAGATTATTATATTGTTGAAAATAACTAATCCATTCACAGATAACCATCTTACAGTATTGTCCTTACTTTGTACACAGATCTCACTGTGCATCAGTTCATGTAAGTCTTTCCAGGTTTTTCTGAGAGCGTTTTGCTCATCATTTCTTATAGAATAATGGTATTCCATCATAATTGCATACCCCAAATTTTTCAATCATTCCTCATTTGGTGAACATCCCCTCAAATTCTAATTCTTTACCACAAGAAAAGAGCTGCTTACATATTTTTGTACACATGGGTACATTTGGGTTTTTTGGGGTTTTTTATCTCTTTTAGGATATAGACCTAGTAATGGTATTGCTAGGTCAAAGGGTATATAGTTGTTTGTTTGTTTGTTTGTTTTTATAGCCCTTTGGGCATAGGTAAAAATTGTTCTGTAAAAAGGTTGAATCATTTTATGACTCCACCAATAGTTCTTTAATGTCTCATTTTTTCCCACATCCCCTCCAATATTTGTCATTTACATCTTCTATCATATTAGTCAATCTAATAGGCAGGAGGTTGTACTTCAGAATTATTTTAAATTGCATTTCACCAATCAATAGTGAGTTAGAAGGGGGCAGCTAGGTGGTACAGTGAATAGAGCACGGGCACTGGAGTCAGAAGGACCAGAGTTGAAATCAGACCTCAGACACTTAACACTTACTAGCTGTGTGACCTTTTTCAAGTCACTTAAGCCCAATTGCTCCTCCAAAAAGCAAAAAAAATTAGTGAGAGTATTTTTTTTAATATGGCTATTAGCTTTGATTATTTGGTCTGAAAACTGATCAAATATTTTAATCATTTATCAATTAGGAAATGACTTATTTTTTATATAATTTGACTCAGGTCTTTTTTATATTTAAGAAATGATGCCTTTATCAGAGAAATTTGCTTCACTTTTTTCAGTTACTATTGCTAATTGTATTTCCCTCCACGCTATCCTCCCTTTATTTTAACATATTTCTCCTTTCACCCTGTCCTGCCTCAAAAGAGTTTTGCTTCTGACCACCCACTCCTCCAATCTGCCTTTCCTTCTATCATCCTTCCCTTCTATTATCCCCTCCAATCTCTACTTTTCTGTAAGATAATCCCGTATCCAATTTAGTGTGTATGTGATTCCCTCTTTCAGCCAATGCTAATATAAGCAAGGTTAACACTCCTCTTCAGGTCTCCCCCTTTTCCCTTCTATAAAAGCTTTTTCTTGCCTGTTTTATGTGAGATATTTTATACCATTCTACCTATCCCTTTTTCCTTCCTCCCACTACCTTCCTTTCTTACCACTTAATTTTGTTTTTTCTAGATATCATTCTTTCTTATTCAACTCACAAGTATGTTCTCTGTCTCTCTATATTCCTTCCACCCACCCTAATAATGAGAAAAATCTTGGGAGTTACAAACATCACTTCTCCACATAACAATATAAACAGTTCAATCATATTACATTGCTTATTATTTCCCTTTTCATTTGCCTTTCTTAACTGCTCTTTAGTCTTGTATTTGAAAGTCAAATTGACTGTTCAGCTCTTGCCTGTGCATCCAGAATACATGAAATTCCTCTCTCTCATGGAATATCCATTTTTTTCTCCTGAAGAGTTATACTCAGTTTTGCTGGATAGGTGATTCTTGGTTGTTATCCTAGCTCCCTCAACCTCTGTAATCTCATACTCCAAGCCCTCCTGTTCTTTAAAGTAGAAGCTACTAAATCTTGTGTTATCCCGATTATAGTGACACCATACTTGAATTCTTTCTTTCTGGCTGCTTGAAATATTTCCTCCTTGACTTGGAAACTCTGGAATTTGGCTATAATATTCTTGGGAGTTTTCAGTGATCAGTGAATTCTTTCAATGTCTATTTCACCCTCCAATTTCAAAATATCAGGGTAGTTTTCCTTTATACACTCTTGAAAGGTTGTGACTAGATTTTTCTGATCATGGCTTTCAGGCAGTGGAATACTTTTTTTTTTTAATTATCTCTCCTGGATCTATTTTCCAGGTCAATTATTTCTCCAATGAGACAATGAGATATTTAAAATTGTCTTCTATTTTTTTAAAATATTTTTTTAGTGTTTCTTGATTTCTCATAAAGCCATTAGCTTCCATTTGTTTCATTCTAATTTTTAGAAAATTAACTTCTTGTTCTTTATTTATTTATTTACTTTCAGTTAACAACATCCAGTTCTACAATCCCTTGAGTTCCAAATTTTTCCCCCTTCTTCCCCCCCCCCCCGCCATGGAGGCTTGCAATCCAATATAAGTTCTACACATACCTTCACATTAAGCATTAGTCAAGTTGTAAAGAAGAGTTATAAACAATGGAGTGAACAATAAGAAAGAAGGAACAAAAGAAAACAAAACCCAAAAAAGAGAGAGCAATTAGTTTGCTTCAATCTGTATTCACATTCTGTAGTTCTTTCTCTGAATGTGGATATCACTTTCTATTGTGAGTCTTTTGGGGTTGTCTTATAACTTTGCATTACTGAAAGGAGCCCAGTCTATCAAAGTGAGTCATCCCAGATACAATGTATCTCTAATTATGTACCAAGTTCTCCTGGTTCTACTCTCCTCACTCAGGATTAGTTTATATAAGTATCTCCAAATTATTTTGAAGTCCATCTGCTCCTCATTTCTCATAGCAAAATAGCATTCCATTACATCCCTATACCACAACTTTTTAAGCCATTCCCCAAATGATGGGCATCCCCTTCATTTCCAATTTTTGCCATCACAAAAAGAGCTTATATAAATATTTTTATACATACAAGTCCTTTTCCCACTTGCAAGATCTCTTTGTGATACAACTCTAGAAGTGGTATTGCTGGGTCAAAGGGTGTGCACTTTTCTATAGCCCTTTGGGTATGGTTCCAAATTGCTCTACAGAATGACTGGATCAGTTCACAACTCCACCAACAATGCATTAGTGTTTCATTTCTTTTGCATCCTCTCCAGCATTTATCATTTTCCTGTTTTGTCATATGCAATACCTCAGAGTTGTTTTGATTCACACGATTCCAATCAATAGTGATTTAGAGCACAGTTATTCCTCTATTTCTATATATCTTTAATTTATTCCTCTGAAAATTGCCTGTTCATATCCCTTGACTATTAATTTATTGGAGAATGACACATTTTCTTATAAATTTGACTCATTTCTATGTATATTTTAGAAATGAGGCCTTTATCAGAGACACTAGTTATTAAAAAACCTTTCCCAATTTTCTTCTTCCCTACTAATCTTGGTTGCATTGGCTTTATTTGTACAAAAACCCTATCATTTTTTGATAAAACTAGCAGAAACCAAATGATTATTACAATAGATGCAGAAAAAGCCTTTGACAAAATACAACATCCATTCCTTTTATAAACACTAGAAAGTATAGGAATAAATGGAGTTTTCCTTAGAATAATAGGTAGCATCTACTTAAAGCGATCAACAAGTATTATATGCAATAGGGATAAACTAGAAGCATTGCCAATAAGATCAGGGGTGAAACAAGGATGCCCACTATCACCCCTCTTATTAAATCTGGTACTAGAAATGTTAGCAGTAGCAATTAGAAAAGAAAAAAGAAATTAAAGGGAATCAAATTAGACAAAGAAGAGACTAAGCTATCACTCTTTGCAGATGACATGATGATATACTTGGAGAATCCTAGAGAATCAAGTAAAAAGCTTCTTGAGAAAATAAATATATTTAGCAAAGTTGAAGAATATAAAATAAACCCACATAAATCCTCAGAATTCCTGTATATTTCTAACAAAGTCCAATAGCAAAGGAGAGTAAGAGAAAACCCATTTAAAGTTACTGTAGACATAAAATATTTGGGAATCTACCTGCGAAAACAAACCCAGTACCTTTATGAACACAAGTACAAAACATTTTTTACAAAAAAAAAATCAGATTTCACTAATTGGAAAAACATCAATTGCTCATGGCTGGGTAGAGCTAATATAATAAAAATGACAAGTTTACCTAAATTAAATTACATATTTACTGCCATACCAATGAATACACCAAAAAATTACTTAATAGAACTAGAAAAAATAGTTCTTCATTTGGAAGAACAAAAGTCCAGAACATCAAGGCAAATAATGAAAAGAAATGTTAGAGAAGGTGGCCTAGTCTTACAGATTTTAATCTTGATTATAAAGCAGTAGTCCTCAAAACTGCCTGGTACTGGCTAAGGAATAGAGTAGTGGATCATTGGAATAGACTGGGTACAAAAGACTTAGTAGTCAACAACTATAGTAATATGATGTTTGATAAGCCCAAAGACCACCAATTTCTGGGTTAAGAATTCACTATTTGACAAAAACTGTTGGGAAAATTGGAATATAGTATGGCAGAAACTGGGCATAGGCCACCATCTAACACCATACATTAAAGTCAAATCTAAATGGGTGCATGGTCTAGGTACAACGTCTGATACTGTAAATCTGGGGAAGCAATGAATAGTTTACCTGTCAGATTTATGGAGTAGGGAAGACTTTATGACCAAAGAAGAGTTGGAGAGCATTATAAAACGCAAAATGGATAATCTTGATTACATTAAATTGAAAAGTTTATGTACAAACAAAGCCAATGTAGCCAAGATTAAGAGGGAAGCGGGAAATTGGGAAAGAATATTTGTAACCCGTGTCTCTGATAAATGCCTCATTTCTAAAATATGCAGTGAATTAAGTAAAATTTATAAGAATACAAATCATTCCCCAATTGATATATGGTCAAAAGTTATGAACAGGCAATTTTCAGAGGTAGAAATTAAAGGTATCTTTAAGCATATGGAAAAATGCTTTAAATCACTATTGATTCAAGAAATGTGAATCAAAACAACTTTGAGGTACACATCTCACCAGTCAGATTGGCTAAGATGATGAATCAGGAAACTGACAAGTGCTGGAGAGAATGTGGAAAAATTAAAACTCTAATACATTCTTGGTGGAGCTGTGAACTGATACAACCATTCCGGAGGGCAATCTGGAACTATTCCCAAAGGGCTATACATAATTGCGTGCCCTTTGACCCAGTAATACCACTTTGGGGGTTGTATCCCAAGGAGATCATAGAAGTGGGGAAAGGACCCATACACACAAAATATTTATTGCAGCTCTCTTTGTGGTGGCAAAAAACTGGAAATTTACAGGATCCCCATTAATTGGTGGAATGGTTGAACAAGTTATGGTATGTGAATGTAATGCAATACTATTGTGCTATAAGAAATGAGAAGGAGATGGACTTCATATTTACCTGGAGAGGCTTGTACAAATTGATGCTAAATGAGAAGAGCAGAATCAGGAAAAATTTGTACACAGTCACAGATACATCATATGTGTGATGACCAACCTTGATAAACTGGACTCTTCTCAGCAATGCACAGTTAAAACACAACTCTACAAGTCTCAGGACAGAAGGAGTTGTCTACATTTAGAGAAAGATCCAGTAAGACCTGAGTTTAAATGGAGACTGAAGCAATGCGTGTTATCGTTGTTTTCTATGTTTGATTTTGTTGTCTTGCTCTGAGTGTATGTTTTGATCTTCCTCATCACCATAGTAATTTTTTACAGTCAGAGTTTCTTTTTTATTCTGTTGTTTGCTCATTTTCCCAGGCTATTACTTTATTTTTAATTCTTTGTTAAAGTAGGACTCTGCTTCCAAGGTGGAGAGTACTTTATCCCAAGCTTCAAGGGTTTCGTGTAGTTGTTTTACAAGACACTATATCAGCAAGTACCCTAGCACACCCAGGATGGCTGCTAGCACAGGTTCTTAGATCTGCTTTTTTAGAGGAAAGCAACTCAAAATGGGTTCGCAGTCTCACTTTAATCAATCAAACACATGTCATTTACCTAATTCAGGGGGAAAAGTCAGCACCCTGAACTTCAGAGAATACAAACAAGTTACAAGCAGAAGTTACAAGCAAACAGAGAAACAGATCAGCAGATGGCTTCCAACCCTCTGACCATTACATCCATATCTAGTCATTTACCAGAGAGAGAAGCACCAATATCTGGGTTTTCAAAACTGGGGGGCTCAACAGCTTCCCAGAGTTTCATCTGGCCAAATCACTGAACTCTTCTCAAAGTGAGCCCCAAAGCAAAACCTCACATCAGTGTATATATAACCTTCTCCTGGATTGGAGACTGTGACAGACCTCTTGACCTACTGCCCAATCACAGAGTAACAAGTTGTGGGCATTCCTGAGGAACAAGCCTCCCACCACAGGCTTCATGTGACCACATTCAGCCTATTAGGGGACAGAGTATACGTTCAAATCAGGGAAGGTTCTCAGAGACACTTTAGCCTATCAAAGGGCCTAGGGGTAGGGAAGATCTTCAGATTCCCATAACAAATACTTCTAGGGATCTGTAAGTTTTCAGCTTTTCCAAGCTGATACGATACAAGGACAAATGTTCGCTCCTTTCCTGTTCTTTGCTCTGGTCTGTGAGTGATCACAAACATTCCTTTCTGCCCTGTAACTGTGAAGAGCATCATCCCTCCTCTGTGGGGCTATAAGTTCTGCTATGTTAGTGCTGCTTCTTAGCCTGGGACTGACACCAAGCACTGCTATCCAGATCTGAGTTTGAATAAAGCTACAATGTACTGCTTCATTGCTAGCAAAAATACTTCTGTCATCTTCATCTGATCAGGTGTTCAATCCCCTTACTCCCTGTAAGCTGAGTGGTCTAGAAGCATCTACTGCTGCTGCTGTTGCTCATTGCCCAGCCACCTCCAAAATCTGTTCCTAATTTGTTGTGTCCAGGGCTGTGCCAGTGCAGTCTGGAGTGAACTTTTCCCTACTCTCAACCAAGTGGGACAGACCTTTCCTATTGACATCTAAGTTATCTCTAGTGTCTATGGACTGAGAGACCTGGAAACTGTTACTACTGCCATTGATTCAATCACCCTGAGGTCTGCTCCAAGTTTCCTAGGCCTGTGCTCAACTGCTCTCCTTTCCCTGGTGAAACAGACCTTTCCTTTCAACCTTCCACTTTGTCTTGGACTGGAAAATTGTATCACTCTGTATTTGTGTGGGTTCTGTTGCTCTACAACTTGTTTAGAGTTATTTTGAAAGCTATTCCGAGGTGTTTGGGGGAGAACTCTTTCTTCAGGTGGGTCTCTGTCTTCACTTTAGCTCCAACCCACTACACTATGCTTGCTCAATCATCATATGTGATGCCTCTGAAAATAGGAATTTGGGGTTAGGGAGTAAAGAAAAAGAAATAAGTAAAGACCTTTTCCTAAGGAGTCAAAGATAGGAGTTATGGTAGAGGAGGAAAATAATTATATATACCACAATTCATTGAACCCCATTTTGGGAGAAGACTGTTGAACCTCAAGCTGAATAATTTGACTGTGGAACTATAACCCGTGATTTGAGACCCTAGAGCACAATTTTAGAACTGAAAAGGAACTCAGTGGTAATATAGTTCATCCCTCTACCTTTTTTTTAACAGATGCAGAAACTGAGGCCTAACACAATCACACCATTAGCAAGTTGCATAAAAATCACAAAGACTTTTAGAATTGGATGAAACCTCATTGATCATCTAATCAATAACATATCCAAGAAAGAACCTCCATTACAACACAAATATAACACAAGAACTTTCACTATAACCAAAAAGTGGTCATGCAATATTTGCCTGAAGATTTCAAGTAAGAAGTGTCCCATCTACTAAGGAGGCAGCCCATTCTACCACCAATGGTCAGCACTAATTATCCAGAAGTTTGCTTTATTTGTTTTTCTTTTACATCAAATAGTACAGAATTTGAACTCAGGTTTCTGTGACTTGAAATCCAAGAATTTTACCTCTACTCCTTGGTCGTTGTTTGGTCATTCTGGCATGTCTGAATCTTCTTGACGCTGTGGAACATACCGTTTCAACGTCAAGGGTAAAGGAGTGGTTTTCCATTTCCTTCTTTGGTGCATGAAGGGAAACAGAAGATAAGTGATTTGCTGAAAGTAATACAGCTAGTGTGTGAGACTGTATTTGAAGTCACGTCTTCCTCACTCCAGGATATCCACTGATCTACTTAGATGCCCTCCTACTATATGCTACCTCTAGTCTGACACTGTTTCCCTTTACTTCACGGAAAAAAATTTAATCAATCCAAAAGCATTCCTTAAGCATCTAGTATATGTCTGGCATTGTGCTAGGACCTGGGGGTGCAAGTTAAAAAAAATAATAAACAGCTTATATTCTCTAAGATCTTGAACTATGTTAGGGGATTGTGTATATAAAATTCTTATAAATATAGACAGTGCATGTTTCTTCAAAAATAAGAGATGTGTTTGTATGTGTATACACACACTCACAGGTGTTATTGTGTGTTACATTAATGTTTGTTTCTACACATGAAAGTACTGGAGGCACTGGCCTAAATAAGATCCTCTCTTCGTTCCCTGCCAGCTTTGACACTGGCAAACTGGCCTAAGTGAAATCAACAGCATTGCATTTTTCAGTGCCATCCCCAGATCTGACCAGTTCTGTTACATCCCAGGAGTTTACTCTTCTCTCTTACTCTGCTCAGTCATTTCTGTGTTGTATTGCATTGTGTTGTTTTACTCTGGCAGGGTCTGTGTGGGTTGAGGAAAGAAATACCTATCCTCTGATGTCGAGTTGGAAACTGACTTTCAAATTGGAACAAGGAGTTCAGAGTACTACTTCCTACCAGTGGAGATAATCGGAAAGCTCACTAATGAGCATGCACTACTTGCTCACTTCATCTTTGTGTGGCACAAACCACAGCCTCAAAGCCTGCTTGAAGGGTTCTATGAAATAAAAAATCAGGAAAAGTCTCCAATGGTGAGACTGATGCAGCAGAAGGAACCAAATGCATCTCATGCCAAAGGCTTATCTTCTCTGTCTCTGCCCCTTTCCTTTTCTGGCAGCAAAACCTTCACTGATTCTACAGGAGAGCAGCTTTATCTTTATAGAACCTAGCATGCTAGGTTTCAGAGCTTAGTGTTTCACTGATGCCTGGAATATTGCTTGGGATAAATATATAATGAGAACTCGCATCCAGGATCTTTTCAACTGTGTCTCTGACAATGATATTGTAGAGATCCCATGAACAACTAACCTCCTCTTCACCCCCAAATGGTTTCTAGACCTGAACTTGTCTAATTCTATAAGTGGAACTCTCATCCTCCTAGTACCCTAGACAGAAGATTTCAGTCAACTTTTATTTCTACAGAGTGGAGGACAAGGCCAGGATCTAAAATGTACTGTTGTTTAGTCATTTTTTAACACCTTGTGGTCTCTTTTGAAGTTTTCTTGGCAAAGATAGTGGTGTGGTTAGCCATTTTCTTCTGCAGCACATTTTACACATGAGATAATTTAAGCAAACCAGGTGACTTGTCCATAGTTGCATGTTCGTAAGTGTCTGAGGCCAGATTTGAACTAGAATATGAGTCTTCCTGATTCCTGCAGCATTTAGATGCCCTAAAATCATACTGAGAGCTTATAAAATCTGGCTAAAGTAAGATGAATTCTAGTAGGGATATAAGTAAAGTTTAATATTTGAGAGACAGAATTATATAATTGATAGGTAACAGATTTGAAAACCAGAAATTCTGTAAAGAAGGCCTTCTTCTGCTGTCTGTGTGACCCTTGACACTTAACCTGTCAATGCCCCAGAAAACCTTCTAAGACTACATTTTGGAGAGAAGTTGCCAAGTTGAAGGGGCAAAACAGGTTTCATTGAGGAGGAATTGTTAAACCACTGAAATCACAGAACCAGTACCTATCTCTATTGGTAAAGTCTTAAACTTGCACACAAAAATTCCGACTTCACAAGAACATAATGAGGGAATAATGTAGAGATGGTTGGTTGGAGAACAATTGGTGATATTTATCAGATTGCAATTACTTCACAGTGTTATATGGGGGCCAAGAAAGAATATGTAATTTTATGCTGAATGAAAAATTGGTCATAAAAATAGGAGGAGGTGTCCTCAACTATAGTTAGAGTATGTGTAGGGCGTTGTGTTTGGGGGCATCACGGTTTGGGAAGGACATTACTAAACTAATGAGAGTTAAGAAGAGGGAAACCATGAGGGTGAAGTTCCTTGAATTCAGGTTATAGAATGATGGATTAAAGCAATGGATTATTTAGCCTGGAGAAAAGGAGAAAGAAAAAGATGACAAGATGACACGAGAGGTATAAACAAATATAAAAAGACTGTCTTGATGAAGTTATATTAGACTTCTTCTCTTTGTCCCCAGAGGGGAGAACTAGGAAGACATATACACACATGCACATATATATGTATGTATGTATGTATGTATATCTATATAGCTTTTTTTATATGTATGGGGCAAGAGACTGGGAGTGAATGGTTTGGGAGCCTTTAGTTCATCCAAAGGAAAATGGAAGTCTACTGGGGAATAATATAAGATCTCCATTTGTTTTAAGACTAGGGAAGTTCCAGGGAAGGGAGATAAGTAAGATCATAGATACCATAAAGTAGGGAAGGATTGTGTTGTGGTTGTCCTTCATTTTGGAAGATGACCAAGGGATTGGGGAAATGACAACATGACTTGCAGTTGATTTTGATTTCAGAAAGGGAGAACTGTGCAAAGTTGCCAGCCTCACTTTCTCCTCCAGAACCATCTGGATCCAGTGAGCAGATAATCCTCAGGATGACTGGAGAGGATCCAGGATTCAATGGGAGAACCTGGCCATTTTAGTCTAAGGCCTTTTCATGTACTCACTTAAAATAAGGTAATGCCCATTCAGTGAATAGGTCTTTTCAAAAAGTGAGTCAAAGGATGGCCCTTTTAATTAGAAAAATAAAATGAAAAAAAAATAAGCTGGGAGGCAAAGATGTTCAGGGTAGCAGCCTCAGAAATACATTAGAGTTTCTATGATATTGAAGGGAAAGCTAGAACTAGAATTTTTACTATTGCTTCCGTGATTAGCCAGGAAAGAAATATGCCCTGGGAAGATTCTGTCAGTGCCCTTTAAATTTTCCACCATGAAATAATGAATTGATGGTTCTACTCTACCTCAGGCTGTGATAAATGCAATTGGTGGAAGTTATAGAGAGCCATTTTTGGGTTCAATGTAAGGGGAAATGTCTTGATATTTGGGTCACCCTGATAGTGGAACAAGCTGCTTTGGGATGGGATTAGATTTCCCCCTTCCATTGGAAGAGTTTGAGCAAATACTGGATAACCACTTTGGAGGTACATTGTAGAAGGTATTGTTATCCATACATGATTGGATTAATAGGTTGAATTTATTTGATTCCTACTTTGTGAGGAGTGTTTTACTCATCATAACAATGAGATGAGGTTGTCTGTGTATCATGGGAAATAAAATGAATTATTAATTCTGAAATTTTCTGATTCTATAAACATCTTATGCTAATTTGGCATGGGAATTTGTCTAGCTAGCTTCAAGGTGAATTGAATAGAGAGTCACTTTAGTATCTGGGAGGACCTGGATTTAAGACCCACCTCTGACATCCACTGGTTGCATCATCATGGTTAAGTCATTTACCCTTTGAGGGCTGTAGGTAATGCTTTATTCCTTCATGTTGCATAGATGTTGACCTACATGGATAGAGGGAGTTCCATATATCAATGAAATAATAGATCTAGTTTCTATCTTAGATTGTAAATTTTTGAAAGTAAGTATTCACATTTTGCTTCCTTATAACTTCTATTGCACTTATAGGAAGAAGTATCTTGGACTAAGAAGATGTAAACACTGATCTCTACTCTGACACTTACCAGATGTTAAAGCTTGTATAAGCAAGTTATTTAATGTTTATAATCCTCAGTCTCCTCATCTTTAAATTGGGAGTAATGATACTTGAACCACTGAAAGCCAGATATTCTCTCAGGAAACCACCTGGTAGACCACAAAGCTCAATTTAAAAATTGTGTTATTAGAACAGTTTGTCCATAGCAGGCACTCAATTATATTTATGGTGTGAATGAATAAATCATGGGTGTTGACCTCAGGGATCAAGCATATGTGCTCAGTCAGCCTGGCTTATTTTAATAAACCTCATCTGATTTGTTGATTTTAACAAAAAGTTTCAATGATAGAAAATCCCAGGGATGATGCTAAAATGCTAATGGCATTTGATCTTCCAGCAACTTTTGCTCCAAGGTAATCATGAGCATCAACAAAGCCTCCTATTTCTCTAGGACCATAAGGTTAGTAAAGTGCTTCCTTTTTTCTCAATGACTTTAAATAGTTTTAGTAATTCAAATATACCATCCTGTCAAAAAGTAACTTTCTTTTTTGGGGGGTGGGGGAAGAGGAGACATGATTTCATGGGAGTGGAAGATATAAAGTAAGTATAGAACACTGTCTATGCTGCAATTTGGAGACTTAGGAAGTCTCCAGGGACATTGAAAGGTTAACTGACTTGTCTATGGCCCCATAAATAGTGTGTGGCCATGGTGGGACTTGAATTTCATTCTCTTTTCGCTATGCCATGCTTTCATCCCCATCTTAGAGATAAGGAAACTGAGTATTAAAGAGCTAAAATGATTAGGATCACACAGCTAGAAAATGTTTGGGTGGGGATTCCAACCCTTATTTCTCTTGGCTACAAGGCTCTTTTCACCATACTAGGCAGGTGCTTCCTAGCCCTAAGATAGGACTTTAGAAACTACTTGAAATTTTCCATACCAGTACATAGACAACCATGACCATTATAGCAAATATTTATCAAATTTCTACTCTGTGATGGGCTGTGTACACTTACCTTGGTAGTGTATTTTCCAGGGATGTACACATTGATAATGAGATTGATACGTACATTTCCAGAGCTAGCTCAGTGTTTGGGAGCCTCTGAAGGAAAGTGTAGGAGACAAGAGGTATTAGACTGTCTAACAAACTGAAGGTCTACACAGCTGTTGTGCTGACCTTATTGTTATATGCCTGTGAAACTTGGACAGTATACCAGTTCCATGATAGGAAACTGAATCACTTCCATTTGAATTGCCTCAGGAAAATTCTTAAGATCACTTGGCTGGATAAGATACCAGACACGGAGATACCTTCCTGGAACTAAACTACCAAGCATTCAAACTCTGCTTCAAAGGGAACAATTTTGATGGGCTGACCGTGTTCGAATGCAAAACGTATGTTTGCCAAAAAGCCTATTTTATGGAAAATTCACACAGGGCAAGCATTCACACGGTGATGAGAAGGAGCGACGCAAGGACACTCTCAATACCTCTCTTAAAAACTTTGGAATTGATTGAGTGACATGGGAGACATTGGCACAGTAGCCCTCAGCATGGTGTGGCCACATTAGAGAAGATACTGTGCTCTATGAGCAAAGTAGTATTGAAACAGCTCAAAGGAAACACAGGATGAACAAATTTAGGAAGCCACCCCAAATATTCATACATGCTTGACCTGTGGTAGATCATTTTGAGCTTGGATTGGTCTGATCAGCCACAGTGCCACACATTGAAACTTGACTCTAGCACAGTGTTGTCCTTTTTGTCCTCTTCAAGTAAGGACAACCACCACCAATAAATCATATTAGTTTACTAACTGATTCCACTGATCCAACACTCTATTTCTTAGCCAGTAACAAATAGTTTTGATTATTACTGATTTATAATATAGTTGTAGATCTGGTACAGATAGGCCACCTTCCTTTGCATTTTTTTTCATTAATTCCCTTGGTAATTTTCACCTTTTGTTCTTCTAGATGAATTCTGTTATTTTTCTAGTTCTATAGAATATTTTTCATAGTTTGGTATGGCACTGAATAAGTAAATTAATTTAGGTAGAATTGTCATTTTTATTATATTAGCTCAGACTACACATAAGCAATTGATATATTTCCTTTTATTTAGGTCTGACTTTATTTGTGTGAAAGGTGTGATATTTTCTCCTTGATCTGGGAAATATGGAACCTGACTCTAACATTCCTAGGAGATTACTTTTTGGAATCTTTTTCAAGAGGTGATCGATGAATTCTTTCAAGTTCTATTTTGCCCTCTAGTTATAAAATATCTGGGCAATTTTCCTTGAAAATTTCTTGAAGGATGCTTTCTAGGTTCTTTTTTTGATCATGGCTTTCAGGTAGTCCAATAAGTTTTAAAATGTCTCTCCTAGATCTATTTTCCACGTCAGTTGTCTTTTCAGTGAGATATTTCACTTTCCCTTCTATTTTTTTTTCATTTGTTTGGATCTGTTTAATAGCATTTTGATTTCTCATAAAGTCATTTGCTTCCATTTGCTCCACTCTAATTCTGAAGGAATTATTCTCTTCAGTGAGCTTTGGAGATTCTTTTTCCATCAGGACCACCACCCAAGACGATGATCCTGATACAGGCAAATTAAGACAAGAGTATTTAGCCTCTGAATAATTGCTTGGCCCAGCTGCAATCTGCAGGCTGGAAACTCTCAAGCAGCCATGTGGAGGCAGCTGTACGGCCACCACTTCTGCTGCTTTCTTGCCCTGAGGGCAGACACCTGGACCCACTCCATTCCCCCAAAATTAGTCTAGTTCCACTGACCTTTCACTTTGTCCTTGTTTCTTATGGGTTGATAATTTAGGAAACTGCAGCAGCTGCCGGTGATCTACTCTCCTGAGTGCTCTAGCCTTGGCTTGTCCTGGCTGCCCTGGGGTTAACTGATTTCAGGCTGGGGTGGGCTCAACTCCAGCATGCTGTGATGAGCCATTCCTGTCTGCCTGTCAGGCTGCCTTCAGCAGGAGCTTTGTTTCTTTGGCATTTTGTGGGTGCTGGAGCTCTAAAATTTGTTTAGAGTCATATTTTATAGGTATTTGAGGTGGTTATGGTGGGAGCTCATGGAGCTCTACTGCTTCTATGCTGCCATCTTGACTCTGCCCCTTTCCCCCTTTTCTTAACTCCTCCCACTGCCTGTAGGGTACAATAGATTTTTATACTTAATGTAATATGTTATTTATTCTTTGAACCAAGAAGAAAGAGAATAAATCTCATACAATGCTCTTCTCCCACCCCTCTTTCCCTCTATTATGAAAAGTTGTATGTCACTTCATGACAGAGTTCTATTATGTAACTGATTATTTTTATTCCTTCCTTACACCAAAACCAATAAGAGTGAAGCTCATATAATGTTTACCTCCCCCCCTTCTTTCCCTTCACTATAATATGTTTTTATGCCTCTTTGTGTGGCATAATTTATCCTTTTCTGCTTCCCCCTATCCTCTTCTCCCATTAAGGTCCCTTTGTACCCCTTAACAAGTTTTTTTTATCATCATTTTGGTTAATTTATATCCACAACCTCTATTTTTCTATATCCCTTTTAAATGTCACAATAAGTATACAATTCTCAATATTAACAGGTATTTGCTTCCCATATAGGGATATAAACAGTTTACTCTTATTAAACAACAAGGCCTGTGTGTGTGTGTGTGTGTGTGTGTGTGTGTGTCTGTGCCCTGTTTACCTTTCTATGCATCCCTTGAGTCTTGTTTTTGGAGATCCATTTTTCCATTGAGCTCTGGATTTTTCACCAGGAAGGTTTGGAAATCCCTTATTTCATTGAATGACCATCTCCTTGCCTGAAAGATTATGCTCAGTTTTGCTGAATAGCTGATGCCTGGTTGTAGCCTGAGCTCCTTTGTTTTACAAAATACCATATCCTAGTCCCTCTGATCTTTCAATGTAGAAGCTGTTAGGTCCTGTGTAATCTTGACTGTAGTCCCATTATGTCTGAATTGTTTCTTTCCGGTTCCTTGTAGCATTTTCTCCTTTACCTGATATTTCTGCAATTTGGCTCCAACATATCTTCGAGTTTTCAATGTGAGATCTCTTTCAGGAGGTGTGCAGTGGATTATTTCAATAACTATTTTATCCTCTGTTTCTACCACCTCAGGGTAGTTTTCCTTGATGATTTCTTGACAGATGTTGTCCAGGCTCTTTTTTTCATTATGACTTTCCAGTAGACCAATAATTCTTAGATTATCTCTCCAGGATCTGTTCTCCAGGTCAGTTATTTTTCCATTTAAATATTTTACCTCTTATACTAATTTTTCATTTTTGAGGTTTTGACTGACTTATTATTGAGGTGTCATAGAGTCATTAGCTTCCATTGGACTGATTCTAATTTTTAATGAATTATTTTCCACAGTGATTTTTGGAGCTCCTTTTCCACATGTTCAGATTTCATTTTTAGGGATTTATTGTCTCCAGTTAGATTTTGAACCTCTTTTTCCATTCCACACATTTTACTTTTTAAGGATCTGCTTTCTTCAGTGAAATGTTTGTTTGGTTTTGTTTTTCCATTTTCACAATTGTAATTTTAAAAGAATCAGTCAGTTTACCTTCTACCTCTCTGATTTGTTTTTTAAAGTCCACCTTGAGCTCTTCCAAGAATGCTTTCTGGTCTTGAGAGCAATTCATATTCCCTTTTGAGGCTTTAACTGTGGGTGTAGAGTAGATGTCTCCTGAATTTGGTTCTTCAGCTAGCAATAATAAGATTCTAAAATCTTTGTCTTTGCAATCTGGTTTTTTTTCTTCCCATTTTGAGGCATGGCCTTAGCCATGCCCTTCCTTTAGGACTCCCAACCCTTCAGTAAGTTCCACTATTTTGGGATTTTACTCTAGGGTAGTAATCTCTGGGTTTTCAGTGTCAGAGGGGGGAATTAGAGTAACTGGAGTTCGCTCTCCCATCCTGGACCCTGGAACTTCAAGTAGGTGATTTTTAAATTTCCAGGATGTGGGTTGATAGTCCCAGGAGTAGCTGCTGTTTCTATTCTCAGTTTTCCCTCCACTTCTCTTATCTGATTTTCAAAATCTTTCTTGAGCTCCTCCTTGGCCTGTAATCTGTTCATAGTTTTCTTGGAAGCTTTTGGTACAGGAGTTCTGACTTTGTTGTCTTCCTCCAGTTCCATGTTTTGATCCTTTTTGTACCCAAAAAGGAGTCTAAGGTTTGATTGCTCTGCTTGCTTTGCTTCCTTTGCTTGCTTATGTTGCCACTCAATTACTTCACTTTTTAGCTTTTTGCCACAGTAGGACTCTGCTTCCAGAGAGGGAGGCTTTGTACAAAATCTCTGGGGTTTTTGTAGCTTGGAGCTATTAGTTGGGTGCCTTCCCTGCAGCCCCCATTAGCTCTTGCCAACTGGCCACACACCCTAGGATGTCCATCCAAGACAGTGATCCAGATCCAATAACATTAAACCAAGAGCAATTATCCTCTGAACGGTGGCTTGGTCCCCCTATGATCTACAGGCTAGGAGTCCTGAAGCAGAGAAGAGGCAGCTGCTGGGCTGCAGCTCCTATACCACTTCTCTCCCAGGGGAGCATGGGCTGGATGGTGTTTCAACTCCCCCTCACATTCCAACAGAGTTACACACTGAGCTTTTACTTTGTCTTTTGCATTTATGGGTTGATATTTCTGGAAACAGCCACCACTGGTTGTGATCCACTCTTCCAAATTCCACTGCAGCTGCTGCTGGTTGGGGCCACCCTGAGGCTAAAACCATGAGCTTATGCAGGACTTTGCTTGGCTCCCAGAGTACTGGGATGGACCCTTCCTGTAGGCCTACCATGCTGCCTTCAGGGAGATTTGTTTCTCTCTGTCACTTTGTTGGTTCTATAGCTCAAAAGTTTGTTTAGAGTCATATTTTATAGGTAATTGAGGTGGTTATGGGGGGAGGTCACAGAGTTTTCTTGTTTCTATGATGTCATCTTGGCTCCCTAATTTTATTTTTCGATCATGACTTTCAGGTAGTCACACAATCCTTAAGCTCTCACCTGGATCTATTTTTCCAGGTCAGTTGTTTTGTTTCCAATAAGATATTTTACATTTTTTTCTATTTTTTTCCCTCTTTTGAATTTGTTTGAATGATTCTTGATATTTCGTGGAGTCATTAGCTTCTGCTTGCCGAGTTCTAATTTTAGAGGAATTGTTTTATTCAGCCAGTTGGTGTTCTTCCTTTTCCAAGCTATTGATTCTTTCCAAACAACTATCATTTCTTTTCGCAATTTTTCTTTTACCTCTCTTACTTGATTTAAAAAACCCTTTTCAGTAGAACCAAGATGGTGGTAAAGAAACAGAAAAACTCCACAGCTCCCACTTAACCACCTCAAATACCCATAAAATATGACTCTAAACAAATTTTAGGGCCCCAGAACTCACAAAATTACAGAAAAACACATCTCCTGATGAATGCAGCTGAGCATGTGGGACAGGAAGGGCTCAGCACAGCATGTTGGCAGCCAAAACCAGCCCAGCCTGAAAACATGGCTTGGCACCAGGGCAGCCAGGACAAGCTGCAGCTGGAGACTTCAGTAGAGTGGATCAGCAGCAGCTGTGGCAATTTCCAGACTTATCAAGCAATAAGAAACAAGGACTAAGTGAAAGGTTAGTGGAACTTGGCTAAATAAGGGGAAGACAACTCGGTCAACCTGCCTCCTGGGCAAGGAAACAGCTGAAATGGTGGCCTTGCACCCACCTACTCATGGCTGCTTCAGAAGCTCCCGGACTGCAGATTGCAAGGTGGCCAAGCAGTCATTCAAAGGCTAAGTGCTCTTGCCCTCTTGCCTTAAGCTGCCTTGATTGATATCGTAGTCTTAGGTGGTAGTCCTGGGCTGTGTATTCAGTGAGCCAAACCTGGTGGGTGCTGCAGCAGCCTCCTAATAGCTCTGGCAGCTGTGAAAACCCCAGGGTTTGGGACAGAGCTTTCTCCTCAGGAAGCAGAGTTCCACAGAGATAAAAAGTCAAGTAATGGACTTGCAACATGAGCAGGTAAAGGAAGCAAATTAAGTCCAGCAATCCAAATTTAAATACCTTCCTTGGGGACAAAAAAGATCAAAGCATGGAACAGGAGGAAGACAAAACAGTCAGAACTCCCACACTAAAAGCTTCCAAAAAAGGTAGACTTGTTACAAGGCATAGAACAGTTTAAGAAGGATTTTGAAAGCCAAATAAGAGAAGTGGAGGAAAAATCTGGGAGAGAAATGAGAATGATGCAAGAAAATCATGAGATGAGAGTCAACAATCTTACTGAAGAAAATAATGCCTTAAAAAATAGATGAACTCAAATTACAAAAGACGCCCAAAAAGTCAATGAGGAGAATACCTTAAAAAGTTGAATTTGCCAGATGGAAAAAGAATTTCAAAACCTTTCTGAAGAGAGTAATTCCTTTATAATTAGAGTGGAGCAAATGGAAGCAAATGACATTTTGAGAAATCAAGATACTATTAAACAGATTCAAACAAATGAAAAAAATAGAAGGCAATGTGAAATATCCCCTTGAAAAAATCCACTGACCTGGAAAATAGATCCAGGACAGAAAATTTAAAAATTATTAGACTACCTGAAAGCCATGATAAAAAAAAGAACCCAGAAAGCATCCTTCAAGAAATTATCAAGGAAAATTGCCCTGATATTTTAGAACCAGAGAGTAAAATATAACTTGAAAGAATTCCCCAATCACTCTCTTGAAAAAGATCCCCAAGAGAAGACTTCAAGGAATGTTATAGCCAGGTTCCAGAGTCCCCAGATCAAGGGGAAAATATTACAACCTTCCAAGAAGAAATAATTTGAATACTGTGGAAACAAAATTAGGATAACCCAGGATTTAGCAGCTTCTACATTAAGGGACTGTAAGGACTGGAATATGATATTCCAGAGATCAAGGGACCTAGGATTAAAACCAAGAATCACCTACCCAGCAAAACTGAGCATAATGGAAAATGTGGTCATTCAATGAGGTGGAGAACTTTCAAGCATTTTTACTGAAAAAAGCAGAACTGAAAAGAAAATTTGATACTCAAATACAAGAAGCATTAGAATGTAAACATGGAAAAGAAATCATAAGGAACTTATTAAAGTTGAACTATTTACCTGCCACCATGAAAAAGTGATAATTGTAACCTATGAAACTTTTCTCTCTATAATGATAGGTAAATGGAATACAGATATATATATATAGTATGACTACACATCTGAGTATTTGTGTATATGTGTACATAGAGGCTACAGGATCAATTGAATAGGAAAGGATGATACTTTAAAAGGTGAAATTCTGAGGTGGGAGAGGAATAGAATGAGAGGAGACAGGGAGAAAGAAAATGGGGTTAATCATCTCATATAGAAGAGGCAAGGGATAACTGTTACAATGGAGGGGAAGAACAGGAAGGCAAAAGGGAAAGGGTCAACCTTACTCTCAATGAATTTGGCTTAGGTAAGGAATGACATAAACTTTAAACTGGGTATCTTGCCACACAGAAGAGTAGGGGGGATGGGAATGAGAGGTGGAATGATGGAAGGGAGGGAAGAGAAGGGAGATGGTTGCTGGAAGCACATACTTCTGTAAAGGGACAGGGACAGGATAGAAAATTGATCAAGGCAGTGGGGAGGGATAGGAAGGAGGGACATATAATCAATCTCTCATAATACATTCAGTGTGGAGAGGTTCGGCGTAACTACACATGTACAGCCTATATTGAATTGCTTGTCTTTCCAGTGCAGCTGCGTGATGAGGGAGGAAGGGAAAGAATCTAGAATTTAAAGTTCTATAATCAAATGTTAATACACACACACATACACACATATATAGTTATTATTATTATTATCATCATCATCATCATCATTATTATTATTATTATTATTAACTACATGCAACTGGGAATTAAGATATACAGGCACTGGTTTAGGGAGATCCATCCTGCCCTAACAGAAAGTCAGAGGGGTTATGGGAGAGGATATAGGAGAGAGCAGTTGGGCAGGGGTTATACAGTGGGATAGGGAATTTTTGGTGTGGTGGTTGGGGGAAAGATGAGGAGAAAATTTGTAACTCCAAAACTCATGGAAATGAATTATGTAAACAAGAAAATAACTTAATTAATAAAATAAATAAAAACTTTTCAAGCTCTTCTAAGGTGACTTTTAAAACTTGAGACCAATTCATCTTCCACTTTGAGTCTTCACATGTATTAATTTTAGCATTTTTGTCCTCTTATCAGTTTGTGTTTTGATCTTCCCTGTTGCCATAATACATTTCCATAGTCCAGGCTTTTTTCCTTTTTTTTCTCTTTGATATTTTTTAACTACATATATTTATTTACTTTTAATGTTGATTTAATGTTTATCTCTCTTCCTATGACACAGAGAACTCTGTCCCAAAGTTCTGTATGGTGATTCACGTGCTGGAAGCTCAACTACTGTTTTGGGGCAAACCAGGCTATCTATTGTGCTGGGGGTTCTGGGACTGGCACTTTGCTTTCTGTGCTGGGGCTGGAGGTCTCACAGCAGGCTTGCTGTGCCACCTGCATGCTGAGCCAAATACAAGGGACCTTGGATTCTGATCTATGCTGTGGCTAGCTCTGTTGGCTAGTCCAAACACTGTTTGCACTGGATGGTGCTCCCCTTTTGCCCAAGTGAGCCAAACATGTCCTGAAGTCCTTCTAAGTTATCTTAAACTGGAAAATTGTTTCACTCCATCTTCTTGTGAGTTATGTTGTTTCAGAATCCCCTTAGAAGCTTGATTTAATATTTATTTTGAGGAAAACTAGAGAGAGGTCTGGGTTTTTTGGGTTTTCTCTGCTACTTTGGCACCCCCTTTGAAGTGTTAAAGTATGTTCCTACATTTTGTTATTTTGGAATGTGACCTGAACATTCTTCTATATTTTTTCCAGTCTTTCCCAACTTATAAAAAAATTGCCTAATACTTGGATGGTGAACAAGCTTTCTCAGTTCATCACTTTTTAATCAATTGGATTTAAGAAAACTATAATTAGGGATCTTTGATCACCATGGTACAGAATCCTTAATTCACAGTCTCACAGGATTCAAATACAATTTCTTTCAGCAATTGCTCATATTTATGAAAAAAAAAACTTTTTAAGGTAATTTCCTTATTACAACTTCTTTAAGGAAGTCCCAGTGTAAGCATGCTGACTTTACATAGAGTTGTCTCACTGAGCTAGAAAAAAGAAGAGACTGAAGAGGACATCCAGTCCATCCACTTATCTACAGGTGAGAAAACTGAATGATTTGTACACCATCATGTACTCCTTAAGAGGCAGAAATTGTACTTGAATCCAAGGTCTTCTGAATCCCCAGTATCACATACTTCATCCTCTATTCTTTGAATAAGTCCTTTCTATATGTTTCCTTTATGCAAATTCCTAAGTGATTCAACCCAGATATAGCAATGGCAACAATGCTGTGTAAATCAGTACTGAGCAGGGAATCAATATAATTGAAGGGGATAGAAAGAAAGAGGAAGAAGAAAAAAGAAATGCCCCTTAAAGAACAGGGGAAATGGGGGCAGAGTCAAGATGCTGGCATAGAAGCAGGAGAACCCTGTGGCTCCCAACAAAACCACCTCAAATACATATAAAATATTACTGTAACCAAATTTTAGAGCTCCAGAACTAATAAAATGAGAGAGAAGCAAGGCTCCTGCTGAAAGCAGCACAGCATACAGAAAAGGCTCATCATAGTGCTCTGGAGCAGAGCCCAGACCCATGCAGTTTTAGTTCCAGGCCGTCTAGGATTAGCCATGGTTGGAGCTTTCAGGAGAGCTCATCTCTGGCAGCTGTGGCAGATTCCAGAATTACCAACCCATAAGAGCCAAGGACAAAGGGAAAAGGTCAGTGGAACTTGGCTAAATTTTGGGGAGAGGGTCCAGCTGACTTCCTTCAAAGCTTGAAGCAAACTGAAACAGCAGACTTGTAGCCACCTCAGTGTGGCTGCTTCAGAGCTCACAGCCTGCAGATTGCAGGGGGGCCAAGCAATCATTCAGAGGCTAAGTGCTCTTGCCTTAACCTGCCTGGATCAGAATTGTGGTCTTGGGTAGTTGTCCTGAGGTGCATTTTCAGTGAACCAAAGTTGGTAGGGGTTGCAGAGACTGCAGCCTCCTAATAGCTCCAGCTGCTACAAAACCCCCAGTGATTTAGGACAGAGCTCTCCCTTCTGAAAGCAGAGTTCCACTGAGCCCAAAAGTCAAGTAACTGACTGGCAACACAAGCAGACAAAGGTAGCAAAGAAAGCTCAGCAATCCAACTTTAGGTTTCTTTTTGGGGGAGGAAAAGGATCAAAGCATGGAATGGGAAGAAGACAACACAGTCAGAACTCCCACACCAAAAGCTTCCAAGACACAGGTAGATAGGCTACAAGCCATAGAGGAGCTTAAGAAGGATTTTGAAAACCAAATAAGAGAAATGGAGGAAAAATTGTGGAGAGAAATGAGAAATGAGAATGATGCAAGAAAATCATGGAAAGTCAACAACCTGACTGAAGGAAATAAAACCTTAAAAATAGACTAACTCAAATGGCAAAAGAAGCCCAAAAAGTCAATGAGGAGAAGAATGCCTTAAAAAGTTGAATTTGTCAGATGGAAAAAGAATCTCAAAAACTTTCTAAAGAGAATAATTCATTAAGAATTAGAGTGGAGGAAATGGAAACAAATGACTTTATGAGAAACCAGGATATTACTGAATAGATCCAAACAAATTTTAAAAAGTAGAAGGTAATGTGAAATATCTCCTTGAAAAAAACCACTGACCTGGAAAATAGATCCAGGAGAGATCATTTTAAAATTAATGGACTGCCTGAAAGTCATGATAAAAAAAAGAACCTAGAAAGCATCCTTCAAGAAATTCTCAAGGAAAATTGACCAGATATTTTAGAACCAAAAGGCAAAATAGACCTTGAAAGAATTCACTGATCACCTCTTGAAAAAGATCCCCAAAAGAAAACTCCTAGGGATGTTGTAGCCAGGTTCTGTGTGTGTGTATGTGTGTGTATACATACATACACATATATGTATGCATGCATGCATGCATGTATACATACACTTATATCTATATCGAGGGTATATATGCATATGAATGCATACAGGACTGTGTGTATATATGCGTACATAGACAGAGGGCACAGGATCAATTAAATAGGAAGGGATGATATTTTGTAAAAGGTGAAATTAAGAGGTGGGAGAGGAATATAATGAGAGGAGACATGGAGAGACAGAATAGGGTCAATTATTTCATATAGAAGAGGCAAGGAATAGCTGTTACAATGGAGGGGAAAAACAGGAAGGCAAAAAGGGAATAGATCAACCTTGCTCTCAATGAATTTGGCTTAGGGAGGGAATGACATACACTCTAAATTGGGTTTCTTGCACTAGAGGAGAGTAGGGGGGAAGGGAATGAGAGGGAGGATGATAGAGGGGAGGGGAGGTTATGGGGAGGGTTGTTAGAAGCATGCACTTCTGGAAAGGGACAGGGTAAAGTAGAGAATAGAACATGTGAAGGGAGGGATAGAAAGGAGGGAAATATTGTCATAATTATACAATATGTCCATTGTGGAGATGTTTTGCATAATTATATATGTACAGCCTGTATTGAATTGCTTGTATTTCCAGTGTGGGTGGGTAACAAGGGAGGAAGTGAAAGAATCTATAATTTAAAGCTCTAAAATCATATGTTAAAATGTATTTTATTATTAATATTATTATTATTATTATTATTATCATCATCATCATCATCATTTACATGAAACTGGGAAATAAGATATACAGGCACTGGGGTAGGGAGATCCATTTTTACTCTGCCAAAATGTCAGAGGGGTTATGGGAGACGATAGAGGAGAGAGCAGATTGGGGGAGGGGGTATATAGTGGTATTGCTGTTTTGGGTGGTTGTGTAGGAGAAGATGGGTAGAAAAATTTTAAGCTAAAATCTTGTGGAAATCAATGATGTAAACTAAAATAAACAAAAATTAATTAAAAATAAATCTAAAAAAAAAGAAGGGGAAGAAGGCTGAAACATCTGGCATTTGGAAGTCATTGCTTCTGTTATTTGGCCTTAATTCTCTTATTCAGAAGATGTTACAAAAATCATTTTCTCTGATTGCACTCTGGGGAGATTTGCAAGAAAGTTTTGGTTCCTTTCAATAGAGAGGAAGTATGTGTAGTGGAGAATGCATAGGGTGTAGTGTCAGGACAGACCTGTGGTTGAATGCTGCTTAAAACATTTAATAAATGAGTGAACCTGCTCAAGTTAACTTCAGCAATTAGAACCCGACTTTTCTCATCTTTAAAGTCATGAAGCTAACAGTAACAGTACCTACTTCACACTGCTGTTGTGAGGAATAAATGAGATAAATAAACAATCATTTATTAGTTACCTACCACAAATCAGGGCAACTGGGGGGGGGGCAGGGCAAGAGTCAGAAAGACCTGACTTCAAATCTGACCTCAGACACTTACTAGCTATGTGATGCTTGATAACTCATTTTATCCATTTGCCTCAGTTTCCTCATCTGTAAAAACAAAAACAACATAAACTGGAAAAGAAAATGGCCGATTACCCCAGTATCTTTTTCAATAAAACCCTAAATGAGGTCATGAAAAGTCATACATGACTGAAATGAATGAAAAACAACAATAACTACAAAACAGTCACTGGGTGAGGTTCTGGAGATATGAAAACAATAGTGAAGACAGTCTTTGTCTTCAAATAAAATGCCTTTTATTGGGGTAAACAACCTGTGTTCGTATTATTATAGATAGATGGATGGATGGATGAATGGATGGATGGATGGATGGATGCATGGGGAGAGAAAGATGGATGAATGGATAGAGAGAGATAGAAATAGATGATAGACAGAGATGAATAGACAGAGAGATAGATGGATAGATAGATAGATTGATAGATAAACAGACAGACAGACAGACAGATAGATAGATAGATATAGTTAGATAGATAGATAGATAGATAGATAGATAGATAGATAGATGGATGGATGGATGGATGGATAAATAGATATGTGTGAGTATGTGTGTGTGTGTGTGTGTGTGTGTGTATTTGGTGAATGGGGAATCTGGACCCATGATTGAATCACTATAGTGGAGGCTCAAGGAGAAAACTCCCATGACAAATACAGATCATCCAGTCTTCTGCCATTTGTACACTTAGAGAATAATCTGGGATATGGATATGGAAAGTGACCTGCCCAGGTGCACACAGTCAATGTCAGGAGCAAGAATTGAGCTCAGATCTTCATGATTTATAAGCTATTTTAAGCAATCTATGCATATTTATCAAGTGTCTACTATGTACCTTCAATTTACATATGGACACATAAATGCACATGTACATATATGCGTGCACAAATATATATGTATACACACTATATACATAAACATACACATGCACTTATATTCACATATACAGACATATATAGGCATGTATATACATATATGTATACATACACACATATGTACATTTGTATGTGTAAGGTGATATGAAAAGAAGGAGGATGAAGGCCAAGTAGAACTTGAAGAATCATCACTTAGTTGTTGGGGACAAGCTTCAATGGAACCTAGGGAGAGGATGTAATGAACTTTTTCTAATCTTAAAGCACTATATAAGAAAGAGTTATTATCATTATTGTTTCCTAAGGGGAAAAAAAGTTTGGAAAAATGGGACCTAGAGTTGCCTTTCAGCAAAACTATAAGGTTTCCTATTTGTTTGTTGAGACTTTTTTTCTAACCAATTACTCTAGCCTGGATTATCCCCTGAGGAGGATTGTATCTTTTCAAATCAAATCAAGAGCTATATACTAGCTGATCACTAAACACAAAGATTCAAATGTATCCTATGTCTCTTATTCTCTTTGATCCTCAACACCCAGCAAACAGACTTCCATATGGCAGATGCACATTGGAAGTTATTATCATGGTGATGATGAAGATACCACGGCTGTTCTTGAGACTGGCAGAACTACTGGCTAAACAAAGGTCCAGAAAATAGGATTTTCCATCTTCTCTTTTTTTTGTAAAAATTTTATTTGTTTTCTTGTTTACAGCACTCATTTTCATGAGATTTTTGAATTACAAATTTTCTCCCCATTTTTCCCCTACCCACAATCCCAAAACAGCCATCCCAATGTAGAGCCCCTCCCCTGGTCTGCTCTTTAAATTTCTGGTAGGGCAGGGAGGGTCTCCTTACCCCAGCCCCAGTATATCTTAATTCCTAGTTGCAGGTTTTGCAGAGCTTTAAATTCTAGATTCTTTTGGTTCCTCCCTTGTCACGCACCCCCGCTGGAAGGACAACCAATTCAATACAGACTGTGTAGGTGTGATTATACAGGACATCTTCATAGTGCACATATTGTGACAGTGATCATATGTCCCGCCTTCCTATCCCTCCCCCCTTGTTCTGTTCTCTACCCTGTCCCTGCCCCTTTATTGAAGTGTGAGCATCCAGCATCCCTCCCCCAGACTCTGCTCTCCCCTCCATCATCCCGACTCTCATCCCCATGCCCCTTATTCTCTTGTGTGGCATGATGCCCAGTTTAGAGTTCGTGCCATTTCTTCCCTAAGCCAGATTCAATGAGAGTAAATGAAAGTAAATTTGTAACTGGTATCCCTTGCCTCTTCCCCACAGGATCATTAACCCCATTTCGTCTCTTCCTGTCTCTTCTCATTCTAGTCCTCTCCTACCTCAGAATTTGCCTTTTAAAGTATCATCCCTTCATATTCAATTGATCCTATGCCCTCTAAATACCCATGTATACACACATGCTCAGATATGTATTCATATGAGTATATAGCCTCCTATATAGACATATGTGTAAGTATACATATATATCCATTTGCATTCCCTTCACCTATCCTCATACTAAGAAAAGTTTCATAAGTTACTATTATCGTTTTTCCATACTGACATGTAAATAATTCAAATTTGATAAGTTCCTTATGATTTCTTTCTCATGTTTATCTTCTCATGCTTCTTGTGTTTGATTGTCAAATTTTCTGTTCAGCTCTGGTTTTTTCAGGAAGAATGCTTGAAAGTCCTCCACCTCATTGAATGACCATATTTTCCCCTGAAATAATATGCTCAATTTTGCTCGGTAGTTGATTCTTGGTTTTAATCCCACCTCC
>CM053595.1:301216766-301293319 GCA_028646575.1 Pseudocheirus occidentalis
GATATGTTCTGATTAAATTTACATCCAGTCTGTATAAGTCCAAAGCTTGAGCTAGAGGTGATGATGATGATGTTGATGAAAAATAAATGACATGGAGGCAATTGAGATCATCTTTCTCCTTGCCTGAAGCTCTTACTATATTTCTATTTGTTTCTGTTCAGTCATATCAGACTCCTCACAGCTCTGTGGACCATAGCATGCCAATAATATCTATCAAATCTTCTTGGCAAAGATGCTGAAGTGTTTTATCATCTCCTTCTCCAGGGAATTAAGGCAAACAGAGGGTAAATGATTTGCCCAGGGCCACAGAGCTGGGAAGTGTCAGGCAGGATCTGAACTCAGGTCTTCCAGACTCCAGGTATCCACCTAGATGCCACCATTGTGTTACTTTATCCTTTGTAATCTTTCATCTCTAGAGTGCAACTCAAAAGGTACTTCCTCCAAAGGAGGCATTGTATGATTTTTCTGAGTTGTGGTTGCTCTCTTTCTCCTCAAATTACTTCACATTAATTACTTTAATTTTTGCACATGAGTGACAGCATGGCACAGCTGGGCAGAAGGGAGAAGAAATTGATTAAAGTAAGATAACACAGGTTCAAATCCTCTTGCTGATGCTTCCAGCCTCAGAGAACTTCCAATATATCTGAATGTTTGAACTCATATGTATGCACAAGACAAGTAATTTCATCTTTCTGGGCCTTACTTTGGTCTTTTCTAAAATGTCAGTACTGGATTAGATGACCTCTGTGGTCCCTTTGAGCTCCATGTGTTTTCTCCACCAAAGAGACTGCAAGCTCACTGAGGTAAAAGGTTGCTTCTGTCTATATCCTCACATTACAACGTAAGAGTTTAATGAACACCAGTTGAGTTCAAGTGTTGGAGTAAAGAATAATCATGGTTATTGTAGAGGGGGCTCATGCTTTAGCTTGTTTCCTTTTAAGACCTTTCATGGGCCTAAAAGTCTATTAAAAATTAGATTTGCAGTCAGCTTTCCAGGTGAATTTATTTCTGCCACTAGTAGGTTTGCCCATTGTTACTAGAAGGAAAATCATGTTGGCCAAGAAGTGGTATTCCATTATCTCCCTAGAACAAGGAGCCAAGATACAATCACAAATTCTGTTGAAAGTGTTGAATCTAAAAGAATTTCAATATTCCATTTTGAAGTAAATCAACATGTCAGCCACATTTTCAATGACCCATTTTGTCATTCAGTCCCAGAGACCTAACTTCATTTCTCTCTCTCTTCTGCTCTCATCGTGTCTCAGGTGGGCTATTGTAAGAGCTTCCCAAATGTTCTGGTCTTTCTCTCCTCAGTCCATCTTCCACAAAGCTGCCAATTGCTAACTCTAAAACACAGTTATGACGTTGTCATTCTCAACTCCAAAATTTTTCAGTGACTTCCTTTTGCCTAAAATTTCTTCAGTCTGGTATATAAAGTAAACTACAATCTGGCTCCCATTTACTTTTCCTGTCTTATTTCATACCATTTTTCTTCATGGATTCTTCTTGACCTACTAGCTATTTTCAAGAGAGAACATTGATGGGGAGGAAATTTTGAGTAGTGGAATGGATTTAGAATCAGAGGTCCTGAGTTCAAATTCTGACTCTCACACTAAATACTGCCATAAACTTAGGTAAGTCATTTAACATCCCTATGATGTATTTACTTCCCCTATAAAAAGAGGGGTTGGAACAGGTAGTAGTTAAGTTCCCTTCATTCTCTCAATATCTGACCCTGCGATCTCCCACCTAAGTATCTTTGCACAAGTGGCTCCTCTATGCATAGAATTCTCTCTCGTAACCTCTACTTTGTAGAAACCCTCACTTCTTTTTCATTCTCACTCAGATTCAACCTCCTTTGCTAGTGTTCTCTCTTAAAATTATCTCATATTTATTTTGCATGTAATTCATATGCACTTAATTGAAGATGCATTCACCTCCTCCTGTTGGTAGACAACTCCCAAACCTTACTGATCCCATTTTGTGTTTTTATTTTGAAGTCACTTACCCATATACTATTTTTCCACCTCCCTAACACCTAGCACAATGTTTGGCACATCAGAGAGGATTTATGAATGCTAGTTGGTAGAGAAATTATTTTTTCTCTCTTGTATTCTATAACTATTCAGTTCTGACCAAGATTTTCCCCCTTTTGACTTCCTCATTCAACAATCAATCCATGTAGGATATTCAGTCAGACTCTGTAATATAGGGATAATATTGAGAGGAAGAACTCAGATCTAATCAAAGATGGTGAAGAAATTTTAGGTTTAGGCAAGTATGTGGAGTCCTACTTATTGTGTCTACTCAGACAGGTTGGGGAAAATGCAGATTCTTCCTTTTGTCATATGGGTGATATGGATGTTGACAAATCTCTTTGACCAAGATTTGTATGTTCAGGGTCACATACCCTCATTGGAATAAACCCACCTATCATTATAATATTAATTATCTCTCATGACTTGTTGACCAATCAGGGTCAATTGCCACCTCAGGAACATCCACCCTTCTAAGGTCATATAAGCATTTAATGGAATCCATGAAGGATCTTCAGCATTCAAGAGTTTCACTGATTCATTTTATTAGTAATTTGCTAGCATTAAAAATGAAATGATTAATTACCAAGAAACTATGTCTCTCAAACTTTAAAATGTGAGAGCTGAATGAATGAATCCCCTTTTAAGCTCCTTTGGCACCAGATACATAGTAGGGATTTAAAATATATATATATATATATATATATATATATATATATATGTAGAATTGAAACCAATTAAGAACTATCCTCTGGACAATCACCCAACCTTCTATCCTCGACTATAATATGAGACTAACCCTGCTCAAGTTCCAGAATCAACAGTTTCAGAGGTACTTTCTTTCTGGACTAGTCCATCCACTTCTATTTGTTTTCTCTTTTTAAATTTGGTCAAAACATGTGAAAATGTGAGAAGTCACTTGGATGGTATGAAGAGTATTTGTTCCCTTGAATTATATTAGAATGGAATCAACATAACAGTCTCTCACCCCCAAGAGTTAATTGCAATAATTATGTTCACTTTGGGAACATGTTGAATCAAAGGTATAGTTCCTTGCCTCTGAGTCACCAGTTTTACTAATGGGTATGAGTTCTCTACTCTAACCACTTGAAAGGAAGACAGGAGAGAATGGGAGCTAGAGAGAAAGTTGAGTTAAATGAAAAGTATTTCTCAAACTGGAGCTCTGATGTCTCAAGGGCATTCCTGATTCATAGAGAACTGTGCTGACAATGTACACAGTGGGTAGTCTTATGCTACATGCTCTCTGGCCGTACTAGCCAAGAATTCCACTGATCCCTCTAAGGGGTGTGCAGGAAAGAAACCTGGATTTGGAATCAGACAACTGGGCCTCAAATGCCACTTTGGGCATATTACCTGGCTTATCTTAGGCAGGTCTTGTAAAAACTGAGTCTGTTTCCTCATGTGGCAATTGAGAAGCTGGGCCCAATGGCCTGTCGCATTCTTTGTAGCTCTAAATCTGGGGTCTTCTCACCTACTTTCAAGTTCCAGTTTTGCTACAGTATGATCTTGTTTGCTTTTCACCTCTGGTGTTTTTTGTTTGTTTATTTTTTAGTTTTCAACCTTCATTTCCATAAGATTTTGAGTTACAAAATTTCTCCCCATCTTTCCCCAAACATAATGATCATGCTGAATACCCATTCCCCCAATCTGCTCTCTCATATCATTCCACATCCCCCCTGTGATGTCGCAGATGGATTTCTGTACTCCAATCCCTCTATACCTTATTTTGTAATTGCAGGTAAAAATAATCATAATAACAATTTTTTTAACATTTGATTTTAAAATTTTGATTTCCAGATTCTTTCCCTTCTTCCCTTGCCACCCACCTCTACTGGGAAGATAAGCAATTCAATATAGGTTGTACATGGGTAGTTACGCAAAACATTTCCATAGGAAAAATATTGTGAAAAATTGACTTTATTACACTCCATCCTATCCTGCCACCCACTTATTCTATTTTCTACATTGACCCTGCCCCTTTTCAAAAGTGTGTGCTTCTAACTACCCTTCTCCCCCAATCTTCCTTTCCTTCTATCATTCCCCTCTTATCTCCTTCACCCCTACTTTCTTGTAGAGTAAGATACTCAAATGACTGTCTATATGATTCCATCCTTAAGCTAAATTCAATAAGGTTGACCCATTCCCTTTTGTCTTCCTGTTCTTCCCCTCAATTGTAACAGTTTTATCTTTCCTCTTTCAAATGAGATAATTTACCCTATTCTGTCTGTCCCTATATCTTCTCATTATATTCCTCTCTCACCTCTTAATTTTATTTTTTACTTTAAAGATATCATCCCTTCCTATTCAACTGATCCTGTGCCCTCTATCGATGTATACATACACACATATACACACACACTGACATATATATTTATATGCACATATACCTCCTATATAAAAATATAAATGTAAGTACACCCATACACACATATATATGTATATATAAACACATATATATGCATATATAGACACATATGTCTACACACACGCACACACATATATGTATATATGTATACACACACACATATATATATTCCCTTCAATTATCCTTATACTGAGGATATTCTCATGAGTTATAATTATTGTACAATTATTATCATTGGAGGAATGTAAATAGTTCAATTTTAATAAGTTCCTTATGATATCTTTTTCCTGTTTACATTTTCATGCTTCTCATCCTGTATTTGATCATCAAATTTTCTATTTAACTCTGTTTTTTTCATCAAGAATGCTTGAAAGTCCTCTATTTCATTGAATGACTATATTTCCCCCTGAAACATTATATTCAGTTTTGCTTGGTAGGTGATTCTTGGTTTTAATCTTAGCTCCTTTGGCCTCTGAAATATCATATTTCAATCCCTTCAATTCCCTGATGTAGACGTTGCTACATCTTGTGTTATAGTGATTGTATTTCCACAATATTCAAATTGTTTCTTCCTGGCTGCTTGTAATATTTTCTCTTTGACCTGTGAACTCTAGAATTTGGCTAATATATTCCTAGGTGCTTTCTTCTTGGAATCTTTTTTTCAAGAAGTGATCAGTGAATTCTTTTACTTTGTATTTTGCCCTAAAACATCAGGGAAATTTTCCTTGAGAGTGTCTTGAAAGATGATTTCTAGGCTCTTTTTTTTAATCATTGCTTTCAGGTAGTCCAATAATTTTTAAATTATGTCTCCTGGATCTATTTTCCAAGTCCGTGGTTTCTCCAATTAGATATTTCACATTGTCTTCTACTTTTTTTCATTTGTTTGGATCTGTTCAATAGTATCTTGGTTTCTCATAAAGTCATTAGCTTCCATTTTCTCCAGTCTAATTCTGAAGGAATTATTCTTTTCAATGAGCTTTTTCAATTCTTTTTCCATCTGACAAATTTGGCTTTTTAAGACCTTTTACTTGCTCTTTGGTGTTTATGGGTTGAGAAGTCTGGAAACCACCACAGCTGCTGGTGATTCACTATCCTGAAGTCTCTTCAGGCTGTTTCTGGTCAGGGCCATCCTAAGGCCAATACCTCATGGCCCACGCAGGACTGCACTCTTATTTTCAGGGTGCTATGATAGGCCCTTCCTATAGGCCTGCCTGGCTGTCTTCAGTGGGAGATTAATTTCTCTCTGTCACTTTGTGGGTTCTGTAGCTCTAGAATTTGTTTAGAGTCATATTGGTGGTTATTGGGGGAGTTCATGGAATTTCCTGCTTCTGTGTTGCCATCTCTGCTCCACCCCTCACCTCTGGTGCTTTTACCCTAATGAAAATGAAGGGGTTCAAGTAGATGAAAACTAGTATCTCTGCCAGCCCTAAATGTATAATCCTATGACACCTACAAAGAACAGCTAGGTGGCACAGTGGATAGTGTCACAAGCCTAGAGTCACAAAGACCTAAGGTCACCTCTGAACTCAGACACTAGCTCTGTGACCCTGGTCAATTTGCTTAACCTTTTTGGCTCAGTTATCTTATCTGTTAAATGAGATGGAGAAGTAAATGTTGAGGCCCTCCAGTGTTTCTGTCAAGAAAACCCCCAACAGGATAAAACCTAGTTGTTCAACCAATTCTTAAAGATTAAGGATGATTTTACATTCAACAAAATCATTTGAACAAACTGCAGAAAGGGGGAAAGAAACAATGATAGGGAGGCAGATAAAACTAAATGCTAGTTCTTGGCTTTGTTGTATTTTTTTAAAATTGTGGTAACCTTCCAGAACATTTGAAATAACAATGTACTATTTCTTCAAATGGATAGTTAATGACAAGTCTTCAGTTATTTATACATCTTTTTAATAAAATCGAGTATTATTTCTTTTTGAATATATAAAAAGAAAGCCCCAAAAATGTGTCATAAAAAGTTAGAAAAGATTGAAAATGAATAAACAACAACATAATGCCTACCAACTTTAGGTCCTGTAATGTTGGATTCATCAATCAGGTAAAATGCATGTAGCCAGTTATATGTTTTTTTTTCTTTTTCTTCATATGCATCTGATGGGCAAGTATAATGTATTGGAGAGAGAAAGACTGCTGCATATATGTGTGTGTGTGTATATATATATATATATATATATATATATACATATGTATCCTTTTAAAGTTTATAAATTTCTTTGCATAAATTCTTTAATTTAATCTTCATACTAACTATACGAGGCAAGAAATAACCAGGGAGAGAGAGAGAGAGAGAGAGAGAGAGAGAGAGAGAGAGAGAGAGAGAGATGGATGGATGAATGGATGGATGGATGGATGGATGGTTGGATGGATGGATGGATAGAAAGAGAGAGATGTATGTATGTATGCATGTATGTATGTATAAACAGATGAAGGCAGTGAGGCTGGGAGAGCTTAAACTGAACTTTCATGGGATCACACAATTAATTAGCATCTAAGGCAGCATTTAAATCAGAATGGAAAGACCTCTAGTTCTTCACAGATCATTTATTTAGAATTAGAAGGAACATTACAAGCTGTCTAGTCTCAAACCTTCATTTTACAGGTAAGAAAATGAAAGTGCAACGGGTGCCCTAGTCCACTGACAACCCCAAATTCAGGAGCAGGGGCAGAATTCAATTTCAGATCCTTTGACTCCAAACACAGCTCTTTTCCCACTGTACCTTGTGCTCTCTCCTTGACTAAAAGCCTAACTCCGACACTAAGTGGCAATATGACCTTCGTCTGATCCTACAACTTCTCTGTGTATTAGTTCCCTCCTCTAAAAATGGCCACCATGATTCTGCTATAATGTACATCACAGGGATAATTCAAGGAAATTATATTCTACCGATTGTCTTCTGAATCATAGAACTGAAGGGTTGGAAGGAACCTCAGTGGATAACTATTGTGCTAATCTTGTAAACTAAAAGTAAACGAAGAAGTCAAAAAAATTTTTTTAATAAAAAAAAGAAAAACATTAGAATCAGATGGCCTGGGTTCAAATGCTGCCTCTACTACTTACAACTTGTGTAATCTAGACAAGTTACTACCCTCTCTTAGTCTCCATTAACACACCTGTATTGTGAGGGGTTTGGCCTTGATGACTTCTGTGGCCCCTTCCGGTTCTACAACTATAATTTTATGCTTATGTTTATACACCCCAAAGAAGCTTCATTATAAGACATTTTTCAGGTGACCATCCAGTCTTTGTAAGAAGGCTCAAAGCTCCCAAGGCAGTCTCTCCCACATTTTGAGCCATCCCATAATTAGGAATTTTTTTGGACCGACATCAAAGTTGTAATTTAGTTCATTTCCATTTTTCTTCAATCATTTCAGTTGTGCCTGAGAATTCATGACCCCACTTGCAGTTTTCCTGGAGCATTTGGCTATTTCCTTCTAAAGTCCATTTTACAGAGGAGGAAAATGAGACCAAAAAAAGTAAGTGACGACCAGGGTCATACAGCTAGTTTGGTTGTATGACCTGAAGCTGGATTTGAATTGAGGTCCTCGTGACTCAAAGCTCTACACTCTATTCAGCCAACCACATAGCTGCCCCTTTCATTTCAAAAGGAGCTGAATTTCTATGATATTTGTTGTTTCTATTGCACGTCTTTTTCAGCAGGGGTTTCTTCTCTTTGAGGCTGGATTCCATATTCCATTTCATTGTGATCCTGAACAGGAACTGCTTCTAGGTCAAAACAGAGAGAGAACAAGCATATTTGGTTGTCTAAACCTTCCTCTGATGTCCCCGAGGTAACTGGTGAAGCCAGTGGATGCCTTCATAGAATATTTTTTTAATTAATGAAATAAAATACATTGGAATAAAAAGAAAACCAATTATTTTGAAAAATAAATTTATTAAAAACACACACACATACACACACATGTCTGTGGGCCTCAGGTTAAGAACTCCTAAAGAGCCTCTAAGATTCCTTTCAGTCTTCCTCCATTTTATCACATGAATCACAATCTATCTGCCCTGCTTCGCACTCCCTCAGTATCATGCTTTCTGCTAATAGAGCCCACTAGTGGGATGGATCCACGTTGGAATGTGACTAATGATGAGTTAATATGTGCAGGAAAGTATTGCCACTAAGGATTCTTGGAAACACCCCCAGGTCTAGGCAAGCAATAAGACTTTCAAGAAGGTTCAGGGAAGATATGTTTGGGTAGTTCTGTCTGTTTGTTTGTTTGTTTTTCTCTCATGATCCCAAGAGGTTGGGATGTGAGTTCTTTTTTGACACTGATACACTACTGCCTTATGAGGTTGTGGTGATCAGACCCAGCCAAAAACAAGAGATAGTCATAAGTCCATGATCCAAATAGAAAACCTCATTTGATGAGCCTTAAGTTGAAGGCACAAATGGAGATCAGATGAGGGGAAACACCATTCAAAATCCCCCAGTAATACTTGCTTTCCTTTGCTGTATGGTATGACCAGGTACTATACCTAAAATCAGGTCCATCATTAGCCAGGATGGCATTGGAATTCCCCAACTCACAATACCATCAGTCATGGCATGAGTGTACATCTTCCTATCATTCCTATATAGGCCAGTTGGGGATGTTAGATAGAAAGAAGTTTTGCCATTACATAAAAAGACAACTTTCTGAGGTGACATGGCTGGGAGTAGAGCTGTAAGTAGGGTGAGGAAACTGGGCATCTCCCTAGGGTAACAAATTTAGAAAGTACCATATTTAGAGGGAAATGACAAGTGCTTATGGCACTTCAATCATGCACCAACACCTAGGTGGCAAAGAATAATAAATTAAAATCAGTAACTACCAAGTGGCAAAGGAATGAGTTCCTTTTCTGCATGAATTTGCTTTCTACCCTTTCACCTCATCCCACCTCTGGGTATATTTTAAATTTTTCTGCTTCAAAACTGTTTGGATATCTGCTTCACAACAAGAACACATTGTTAAGTTTTGTATAGATTCAGCAATATTCATGCTTGTCCAGAAAATGAAATTCTAACTCTGAATGAAATTTGAATATGAATAGAAAATGAAAAAAACTTAGAATCCTCCATTTTTCTCATAAATGAATGTGGCATATAATGGGTTCTCCAGAAGACACTCTTCCCAGTCACCTACTTCTAGAAAGGCATTAGCGTTTGTAATAATGAAAGAGGGGTGATGTAATAGGACATGAGTAGAACTGGAATCAGGACTCACAGATCTCACAGTTTCTTTTAATGACTTGCTCTGTTCTAGGCACACGATGAAAATATAAAAGTGGGTTGGTTCCTGTGCTCAAGGAGTCTCTCTATTTCAATGTGGCAAATACATTCAGGAAGCCAGGTGGTGTAATGGAGTTCTGGAGTCAGGAAGACCTAAGTTCAACTACTGCCTCAAAATCTCCATTAGCTGGGTTACCCTGGACAAACCACTTGCCCTAATCTTAGGCTGAGGTTCTTTAGGTGTGTAATGGGGATAAATATGCCATCTATCTCCCAGGATTTTTGTGAGAACCAAAGGAAGTAATATATGTAAAATAATTTGCAAAGTTTAAATTGCTATATTATTACCCAGGATTCAAACCCATGTCTTTTGATTCTAGTGTTCCCCCTCTACACCCATGCTCAAGAAATTCCAACCCATGAGTGTATACCTGAAATGACACAAAGAATCTTACAATCTTCAAGGTTAAATGAGTTTATTTAGAGTTAGTGGATACAATGGTATAGTAGATACCAGCACTCCAAGCTACACCTATATATTTGCCTCTAGACTGTCACACATTTTCAAATTTCCATAGCTCTAAACATTCCACCATTAGGCCTTCTATTTCTAGCAAAAAATAAAATAAAATCATAACCAAAATGGAAAAGGCCAGTCACCATATTGTGCTTCAAATGCTGCTATCAGGATTTCAATTGGCAAAAGTCAATTTCAGATTTTATCCGCAAATGGGAATAATTGACCACATGAACAAGAGTCATAGCAGAACTAGAAGAGAAACAACAAAATATGAATTAAAAGGAGCACTTGAAGCTGGATTATTTAGGTTCTCATATGTTAAAAATTCACATACTATCATGAAGATATGACCTCAAAGTTAAATTGTTTGATCCATGGGCCACACATGTAAGCATATTAGCTAGTACATTTTTTTCCCACTGGAACAGAAGCAATACAAGTTTAATTTTCTACCATCACCCCCACCACCCCCAACCCCAGCCTTTTCACTTAGCAATATACCTGCCAACCTAATGTTTCTTGCATGCATAAAGTTTTGCTTTGATCAAAATTTGTCTTCCCCCTCCCTCCCCTTCCCTTAAACTTCAAGATGTGAATTCTTTGGCCAGTTCCATGTAGGCATTTCAAGAGTAACTTCCTGTCAGCTTCAGACAAGATTGTCTTGCCCACTCAAGTTGCCCATGGGTTGATTCTGTCTGATCTGATCTCATATCACATGCAAACTTATACTGGTTTGTTAGCTTTTCCCCATGCCAGAGGCACATAAGTCAGCAGGTACATATACAAAAAGGATTAAAAACAGAAAAAAGAAAACAAAAGTAACCCCATTTTCCCCTAGTAAAGCCTAGTGTCCTAAAAGGAATCCATTGCTTTAAATTCACTTAATGCCTGTACAGGAGAAATGTGTTTCTTCTGAGATCCTCGTCTAACTCTTGTCTGATATTCTTCTGGTTTTTCACGCTTCACTAAGGGCTTTTTCTCAGGAGCTTTCATCTTCCATGACACCACAGGGGAGTTCACAGCGGCTGTCCCGTACACCTTCTGATATTTGGTAGAGGCCACGTAGGAGGCTTTCACGGTGAGAACCACAGCATTCATCAAGTTCTTGGCTGCCTGGATGAGGGATGTGGCACTGTCCAGCTAGAGGAAGGGACAAGAGAATGAAATACACCAAGGTTATTCAAAGTCAAACATCCAGAAGAGAACTGATGCATTTCTGCCATTACAGAGCAGGGAAGGCAACCCACCTTTGCCAAAAGAGGAGCTTATGATTGGAAAAGATTGTACAGTTGGGAATGTGAGACTATCCCCCCCTTCATCTTTCCACCCCCCCACTCCCCAATATCCTTTAACTTAGTGTGTTGAGGTTCTGGACAAGAAGGGAAGCTTCTTTGTGCAGATGCAAATATGTACTGGCTAAAAGAGGTCCCTCTTTTAAGTCTGTGAAAATTTCATATTACTATAAGGTTTGCTTATCAGGATCTTCAGGATTTGTGTTGCTTCTCTGAGCACTTACACTGGGACAAAACCAAGAGCACCAGTTAGCAGACAGTACAGGCTGAAAAGTCAAACTTTTATTTTAACAGCTGAGTTTTATATCCATGCAAGTGATTGCTAATAGAGAAATGAGATTTGAAGAAACACAGGTTCTAGCTTAGATCTGGAGACAGGGAAGGTCTGGGATTAAGTAATGGCAGGAACTCTCTGACTTCTAAGCAGGATGTAAGTTACTGTGGGAAATGAATGAGTCTTCAGTCCTTAAAAAAAGCAAACAAAAGAAAAACCTGACCATGGCTAAGTGTTATTGGTAATAAGTGTGAAGATAGGCTAACTACCAGAGAGTATCATCAAGGTTCTCATGAAAAAAACATAAATTTATTAATTGATGCAGGCCATGGGATCTAACTCTGCTCTCTTCTCCATATACTTTCCCTTGAAAACACCAGGATTGGGGGTTTAAATATAATCTTCATACAGATGATGTCCAGATTTATATATCCAGTCCCAGTCTCTCTTCTGAGCTTTAATCTGGATAACCAATTGCCTTTTGGACACTTCGAATTGGATGTCCCACAATCATTTCATATTTAGCATGTCTAAGAGAGAATTCATTATTTTCCTTTCCCACCTCTCCCCTCTTCTGTATTTCCCTTCTACTGTTGTGGGCACCAACATCCTTCCAGTCACATAGTTTCAGACTCTCCTTTGGACTCCCCTTACACTTGAGACATTTTCAACCAGTAGGCAAGTCTTATTGCTTCTACCCCCTACCATCTCTCATGTATTCCTCTTTCTATTCACAGAAATCAGTTGAACTTAGACTTTTATAACCTCTTACTTGGGTTATATAATAGATTTCTAATTTATCATTCTGCTTCTTATCTCTCCTCTTAACAAGCTTTCAAAAACTCATCAAAGTTCTTTCCCTAAAATGGATAACCATGTAATTCTTTTAGCCCACAAACTCCACTAGCTTACTTCATCTTAAGAATTAATATAACCATTTTGGGGGCATTTAAACCTCTTTGTAACCTGTACCCCCACTCACTGCATAGTTTAGACCTATTGACCACCATTCTATTTCAGACACATGATATACCATCTCTCATCCCCGTCCCTTTCTATGACTGAAATGGACATCCTTCTCTGGGAATTTATACTTCATTTAAGATTCAGATCAAGTACCACCTTTTGCATTGTTTCTTTGTCCCCATTCCCCTTGTCCCTTACCAATTGTTAGTACCTTCCTCTACAAGACTGACTTGTATGCGGTTCCCTGTTGATTCTAGAAGAAGATATACAGTCCTGTGTTTGGCCTTTAAAGGCCATCATGAGGTGACCCCAACATATCTTTCCAAGTTTATTGTCTATTATCAGTCTCCCTCTCACACTTTGCAGCTGAGCCAAGTGGGCCTCAACCTACCCTCAGCTATGATTCTTACATAAAAAAACTAATTTTCCCCTCTCTGTAACTTTGTTATGGCAAGTCTGTAATGTACTCCCTCTCCACCTTTTTCCTAACAGAACCTCTCACTTTCTTCAAAGGGGAGCTCATTTCCTGATCTACACAACTGCTAGCATCCTCCCTCCCTCCCTCTCATGAATTTTCTCTGTATATATTCCATCCAGTCATTTTTCACATACCTGGAAACAGATGCATTGTCTGCCCCCTGGAATGTAAGCTTTTTGAAGGCAGAAATTGTTTCCCCAGCCCCTAGCACAGTGCCTGGAGTAAATTAAACAGCTGAGAAATCATCCATGATTGATTGAATTATACTCATTAAGGCCAATCCTGTTACCAATTTGTGAGGCGTATTAAGGCAGATCTATGTGGCAAAGTGGTGAAGTTTGTATGAATGTGACACTTCTCTTGCCTGATGTGTATTTTGAAATAATGGAACCTTTGCAATATGAGAATATTAAACGTTTGCTTTCCCTGCTCTCAGTCAAGTACTGTCCCAGGTGCTGGCAATACAAAGCAAGGCAAAGAGAACCTGCTTTCAAGAAGTTCACAGTCTAATGGTGGAGTCAACCTGTCAAAAACCAAAACCTGTACACATGAAATATGAATTATATAATTGGAGACATTTACCAGAGAGAGGACATTAGCATTACGGGAGATCAGGGAATGTCTCTTTCAGAAGGTGGGGCTTAATTTGAGGCTTGTATGAAACCAAGGAAGTCAAGAGACAGAGAGGAGGAGGGAGGGAGTTTCAGGTGAGGAAGCAGACAGTCAATGAAAACACACAGACTTGGCCATAGAGTGCTGTGTATGAAGAATAGGAAATGTAAATCATACAAGGGAGATGAGAGTTAGAGATATTCTAAATCAGTGACTCTCAACCTGTGGGTCACGACCCCTTTGGGGGTCACCTAAGACCATCGGAAAACACATATTTCTGAAGGTCTTAGGAATGGAGACAGTGCTCCTCTGTCTTTAGGCGGGTCTGCCCACACATGACTATTAAAGGGTCATGGCATTAGGAAGATTGAGAACCACTCTTTTAATGAACATATGGAGTGGAACCAGACCTTAAACCAATGCCATTCCACATCCCAAGATTGCTTTCTCTTCACCCTCCATCTCAATTCAAGCCGTTGCCTCTCCTGCTAGTTAAGACCTAAACAATACACTAGAATATTCTACAAGAATGGATTTTAACAAATGCTACAACTGCCAAAGTCTGTGTCCCACTCTGCTCCAACCATTAAGCTGTATACTAATTCAGCTACATTCCTGGAAATATACACATTCACACATTGAGTTCAGAATGATCAAGCCTTAAACCTGACTTAGCTTCAAAGGACTGTTAAGGAGAGACAATACCTATTCATTCTTGCTCATAAGATAAGCAGCCAAGAGTGGATGAGTGAGATTCATAAATCATCTCAGAAAGCTAGTATGAGTCAACATATTTCTAAAGCCATCTCCCCATCATGATCTCAACAAATTACATGGCTGAATCCCTAACTGAAAAGACTTGGATTTCATTTTCCCTCATTTCCCCAATGTGACCTCCTGGTAATGAATAAAATAAAACACACACACACACACACACACACACACACACACACACGCACACACAAAGATCGGTAGAGAAAAAATGAGAGGGTAGTCAAGATGCAGGCTTTCCATCAATTATTTATCCCGGCCCAATACCCATGGGTTCAAACTTATCTAGGGTTATTTGGACTTTGCTCCTTATTTTCCAAAGAGAAAATTTAATTTGTGAAGTTCATCAGTTCTGTTGAGCACACCTTTCTGTGAGTCTGACTGTTAAATATAATATAACTTAATTAACCAAGGCATTGTGTGTGTGAATGTCCCTTAAAAGAACAAAATTATATTTAGTACCATATGAAGAAAAATTATATTAATGAAGGGAAAAAATAAGAACCAACTACATTTCAAGCACTATGCTAAGCAGGAGAGGTAAAAATCCAATAGCAAGATAATTCCTGTTCTAAAGGAGTTTACTGGGGAAAGACAAAATATAGAGTAGTTGTGACTTAGACCTTTTTGTAAAGTCCCAGAGATGACGAGTAAAGTCAGTGATTAATTGATTGACACACATTTCCATTAGCAATTACAAGGAATATGTTATGTTTATTTATTATGTGTGAAAGGGTGAATCTATTGAATTAAACAATTACAATAATACCAAGGTAACTAAAAACTTATTCTGCCCCTATATCTTTATCCCCATGAGAACACCTGCCCTGAATCAATCACCAAATCAAAAGAATTAAAATAAAAGCAAAGATGCTTAACTGATTTGGAAAGAGTTAAAGCCATTGGGTGAAATGGGATTACGCTATACAGGAAGTGTATCAGGATTGGTTAAAGGGTCAGTCATACATTGTAAAATTTGGATACGAACAACAAGCTAATTCTGAATCTGGCATTCCAAGAGCAGGTTACTTTAGAGTGGGCTGATTCTAGCCAAGTGTCTGAGAGGGAATTACTTGGGGGAAAGGAGAGATCTCCCCATACCTTTCTCCCCTTCCCTTAATCAATTAATAATCATGTGAGCTTTGAAAATTTGGAAAATGGAGATTTTCCATCAATATCCTAGTTTTGTCCCTGGATCAGCATTTGGTAATGATGGTCTCATTATTGGGAGTTTATGGCAAACTAGACATCATTTTAAGGAAAGGCAAGTTCAGGATTCTATAAGGAATATGAAAGCTCAATTACCCCATACCCAAGGGAAACTACTACCTCATGAAGAGGAGGAAAGAACTTCTGGAAACAAATATATACATTGCTCATTTGGTACATGTGCTTTCTAACTGGAGCCCATTTTCACACGGGTTCAATACATATTCATGAAAAAGTATGCACCGAATTTTGAGTGATGCTTTATAGCAGTTGTCTTTAGTACACCACCTTAATAAATATCTTTTTTCCAAAAGCTAATTAAATGTGACTGGATAATTATTATCCCTTGAAAGACTATTGGTAGGGGGGTTGCAGATGAAGTTTGTGAGCAATAGCATTACAAAGACACTTATGGAACCCCTTAGTGTTATCCCATTTGCCCTCTAGTGTAGGGAATAACTAACCTGCCAATGGATGAGGGAGGATTAGCGGGGGGGGGGATGGTGGGGGTTAGAACATAGCCTAGGAACAGGTGCTATTCATGAAATCCACAGAACAAAATTCACGAAAGTTCAATAGATCTGAACATAAATACTGGGGGTGGGGGGAGGAAGCAGGAAGCATTATGATCTTTGTTTTAAAATTTGTATATAAACCAAATTTTAAAAATGGGAGAGACAGAGTCATATACTGAATAAAAGAGATGACCTTGTAGTCAGAATGATCTGAATTCAAGTCTAACCTCTGACACATAAATGTTGAGGAACCTTGGACAAGTCATAATAACTCAGTGACACTGGCAAGTCTTGAATATTATAAATGCCAGAATATGTGCCAGTCAACATGAGTAGAGATAACTTTATTTTTAATTTCTTTGTTTAAAAAAATAGAAATAGTTTTTAAAGTTAAATATATGCATATGTATCAGATAATAGAGTTTTTAACAGGAGGGGACATTAGAGGATTTTGAGTGTAATTTCCTCATTTTACAGATGAGGAAGATAAGATTGGGAGGGATTAGTGACTTGTCAAATATAACCCAACTAGTAAGTTTTTGAAGTGGGATTTGAACTCAGGTCATACTGATTTATTGAGGCCAATGCTCCACTCATTACTCCAGCTAGTTCTTTCCACAAGTTATAGCATACCATTATAACAGCATTCTCTATCTTTAGATTCACTCAGGTCACCAAGCCCACTGCCAGAATCTTTTGAATAAAACATATACAGAGCAAAGTGAGTCAGTCAGCTGGTAACAGCATCCAAGAAGCCTTATTGGGTAGAGCCTGAAGTAATACAGGTCTATGAAGCCAGAGTTAAACCAATATATAGCCTCAGCCCTGTGCCTAAATGGGTACAGCTAATAATGGTATCTAAAGTAAAATAATCCACTTTCCCCAATGTGAAAGAAAAAAAATAAAGATGTCAGGTATATTGGAAGGATAGGTTGGAGAAAAGCCTGCAAAATTAGCACAGGGACATAATATAGTTTGTAGAAGAGACAAAGGAAGTTCTCATCAATAGTCTTGACTATGAAATCTATTTCGGTTGGCTTTATAGACTATTGACATAAGGAACTAAAAGGCAAAAGACCCTGAATATAGAGCAACAAACAGAGCTTAGATATTGAATTGGCTGCAGTAGTTAGTGGGGCTGCCAGGAGGGGTCAATTTAGGTCAGGGAATATTGCTATCTCCATAAATCAAGAAAATGGGCACAAACAGGACACATGTGGGATTTACAAGCATGATTATATTCAATAAATTTATCTACACAAAATACGGCAAACTCCCAGAAACCTATCAGTTCAACCAATTAAAATATATTTCAAAGTAGAGTTTAGACAATGGCTGAAATAATGCAAATGGAAAACATAACAAAACCCTGAATTTTCTAAAATTATAATAATGTGTCAGGATCAAAGAAAAATGAGAATATGTATTGTTGTGTGCAGAGGTAGGGGATTATGGGTGTGGGATACTTTATATATGTATGACTCAAAGGATGGGTCAGGTTGGTCGAGATTGCTCCTTCCTTCCTCCCTTTTTTTTTTCTCTGAATAGGGAAAAGGAAAGGAAAAATGTTTGGAAATGAAGTTCATGTGGAAAGAGAGGGGAAATGTGTGTGGCTACATACATACACACATGCACAAGATAAGATGGATGGACGATAAATAGGAAACAATTAACCGAAGGAAGTTACCAGAAGCAAGATGAAATGGAAAAGTTCTCCTTTTGAAGATCAGGTTTTAATTGGGATTTAAAATAAACCAGGGAAATCTGTAAGCAAAGAAGCGATCCCAGCCCACAGGTGGGATTGTAAACTCCATGAAGGAAGAGATCAGTTTTATTTTTTGCCTTTATGTTCCCATTTTAGCGCATCATCTGATATGTTGGGTACTCAATATGAATTGAATTGAATTGAAATTAATGGAGTCCTATCTAGGACTGTCTCCATCTGTTGAGTTTTTTTTTAAATACATAGCACTGAACTCGTTCACATGAGTGTGACTATGAAAAAAATGCTGTTTTTTTCTGAAGAGAAAAAGTTACACTAAAAAATAGATGGGGACTGGTTTCCAGAAATCTCGTTGGAAATTGTGCATAATGTTTAGTTACTAATATGATCACAATGGAAGATATTGAAGATGTCTTTTCCAATAACATTGTTCAACCAAATAAAAATTATTAATATAGTCTCTCATATAATGTTTTCCCTCATTCAATAACTTCCCCTACTTCATAGTCTCTCTCTCTCTCTCTCTCTCTCTCTCTCTCTCTCTCTCTCTCTCTCTCTCTCTCTTTCTCTCTCTCTCTTTCTCAATTATTTTGTATCTCCCTGTTTATATATTGTACTTCTTTCTCTTCTTTCTCTCTATAAAGGATCACGGACTTAGAATTATGAAGGATCATCTAGAGGGTATCATATCCAACTATCCAGCTCCCCCATTTTCCAAAGAAGAGAACTGAAGTACAGAGAGATCAAATGACTTCCTCAAAGTCACATAGCTAGGAAATGTCTGAAACAGGATTCAGAGTCATCCTTTGACCCACTGAGCTCCTAGGTTGAATCTTTTACATGTGGTATTTCAGTTCATTTGAGTGTTCCTGGGACAGAGTAGGTGTATAGTAGGCTTGTTGTCTTGTAGTCTGACAACTAAAACTACTGATTTTTAAAGAGATTTATTTTGTTCTCTTCTGCTCCCATGTGAATAACTGCTAAGAAAATTGAGAATGGCCTCTATGTCCAAAAGGGATTTACTTAAAAAAAAAGACCATTGGCTGATATTTCCTCAGCTTCCCAATGCCATTAAGCTCTAATGCTTTCTTTTCAGATTTCCACATCTTTGCTACAAATTCTAACTTGGAGAAGCATTCAATAACAGTAGTAATATGACTGAAAAAATAAATATATTTTCTTCATACCTCACCTGTCACCCTTTATTGCCTGTGATGCTATCATGCCATCTTGAAACTGATTTTAGAATTGTGTTGTTTCACAGATACCCTCTCCCCCTGCCCCCTACAGAAGAGGTTGATTGCAAAGTAGTGATGCTTGGAATAGAGCCCATCCCTACCAGAACAATGATTCTCATATCACCCACCCTTTCATACAGGCATATTTATATGAACTAGTCATGCCTTTTGAGCTCTCTTAGCTATGCCAGCTGCAAAAATGAGGTTCAGTCAGAGGATCAGTGTTTTACAAGGTTTGAAGGGCAGTATGAGGGAATGAAGAGAATCCACCAGTGGAATCAGAAAGACCTTGGTCCAGGTCTTATCATTGCCATGCTTTAACTGCATGGTCATGGGAAAGACAGGACTTTTTAATGGCCCAGGAAACTCTCTAAGTTGGAAAGAATTACTAATAAGATCGGAAGTCTCCTTGTAAGCAATTTGCCATATCATTAATTCAGTTCCATATTAAAAACAAACAAAAAAGAAAGAAAACATAGATACAATGTATAGAACTTGTAAACAAATCCTCTGGTCCCATGTCCTCTTGGAACTAGAACCATAAGATCATAGCTGGTGGTGGAAGTTTGTGGAATGGGAGAGCATCAAATCATGTGCTATCTTAAAACACACTGAAATTTGTAGTGATATATAAAATGGTGGCTATTATTTTTATTTGTAGCAGGAGTAGTAGGAGCAGTAGCAGCAGCAGCAGGAATAGCAGCAGCAGATTATCATGATGAAAAGATGGGAGGGAATAAAATAACCATTTATACACTGTCTATTATATCCTAGGTTTTAGGTGATTTCATCCTCAAAAAAACCCTGGAAGGTAAGATGGTGTTATCATATACATTTTATACTTGAGGAAACCAAGTTTAAAAAAAAAACTTAAGGGGTTTATTCAGAGTCACACAGTTAGTAAGCATCTGAGGGCAGATTTGAACTCAGATCTTCTGAACTCCAGATCCAGTTTTGTGCTACCTAATTCTTGCAATGATGGCAGAGTGCTATACTTGGAGTATAAAAGACCAGAGTTCAAATCCTATCTCTTACACTTAGTTCCTTCATGACTCTGGGCCAGCCACTAAACCTAACTCATTCTTTTTTTTTTTCTTTATCATCTTGCTCAGGCACTTTGCTGTGCACTTCTCCAAGAAGGGAATTAATAAAAGTGATTCTGAGTCAATGAAGAATATCATATATAATGCCTAGGAAGCTCATGAAAGTCATTTCTTGTTGAGTTGGCTCTTGTATGCAAACTTGCTTACAGTCCTCAATGTTCCTGAGTTTTGCTTTCCTCCTTAAACAAATGGTATATTCCAACCTCTGCCACATGGGTCACAGATAGGACTGGATGATGTATGACTAGCTTATTTTAATCAAAAAAACATTTTAAAGTAAACTACTCTGCCCAGTACTATCCTAAAAGTTATAATAGGGTCTCTCTCTATAGCTAGCTAGCTAGCTAGCTAGCTAGAAAGATAGATAGATAGATAGAGATAGATAGATAGACAGATAGATGATAGAGAGATAAATGATACATAGATAGATAGATAGATGATCGATAGATAGATATATGTATACATGTCTATATCTATATATCTATATACATATATATATCTTCTCCATATGCACATGTGTATACACACACACACACACATATATACCTTCTCCTCAATAATTTTATTTCTAATTGACATAGGAGATCACACTTATATAAGAGTTTGAGAAACCCATTTGGGTTGAGTTCCATGGATTACAAATACATCTATATTCATTATTTACTCAAAAAATAATATCAAGCACCTACTACGTTCCAGGAATTGTTCAATGAATATCAGATAGGAAGATGACGGAAACTATCCATGTGTGCCATGAACTCACAATCTACTGGAGGAGACAATATGTTCATTTATACCTATATACATAGACTATACACACAATGAATGAAAGGCAGCTTTGGGAGTCAGGGCACCAGCATCTTGGAAACAGAGGGAAAATCCAGTAAGGTTTCATGTAAAAAGAAATACTTAAGCTGAGTTGCAGATATTCTGAGAAGTAGAAGGAAGGAGGGAGTGTAACTCCAGCATAAGGAAGAGCCTGTGCAAAGACATGGAGATAGGCAATGGAGTCCCATGTATTTAGACTATTGTGTAGGTCAGTATAAGTGTATGGAAGGGAGTATTGTATAATTAAATTGGAAGGATTGAAGGGGGCCAAGTTGTGAAGGTCTTCAAATGTTGGATTTTAAAATGGACTTCATATGTGGTCTTAGAGATAATTGGGAGTCACTGGAGTTTATTAAGTAGGTGAGTGATGGTCTCAGATATGCAATTTAGGAAAATTGCTTTGACAGCTGCTTGGAGAGTAGAATATGGAGGATAGTGAGGAGAGACTTGTGACCAAGAGATAAAGGAGAAGACCACTAAAATAGATAAGGTGAGATATGACCTGATCTTGAACTGGGCTGGTAGGTTCTTTGAGTGGAGAAAAGGGAATTAAAAGGGAGAGAATCAGTGAGCTATACGTGACAAGATTTGGAAAGAATGCTGAGTATAATCTGAATCCAAATTTCTTCTATAGGTCAAAAATTCCAACAATTCAAATGGACATTGTCTCAACAAGAAGGAACTATGTGGTAGACTTGAATTCAGGAAGAACTGGACTTGAAGAACTGTATTCACCATCTGTATGTATACTTATTACTTGTTTGAGCTTGGCAACTCACTTAACAACTCTCTAAGTCTTAGTTTTATAGGATCATAGCTTTAGAGTTGGAAGTCAGAGGTTAGGTTGATTATTTTACAATGAAGAAACTAAAGGAAAAACAGGCTTGTGATTTTTCCAGGGTAGCTGAGGCAGGATTCAAACCAAGGTCTTTTAAACTCCAAGTCCAGAACTCTAAAAATAATTTTCATCAAATTACAGATCTAGAGGTGGAGGAGTCTGAGAGATCCCACTCTCCTATTTTATAAATGAGGAAACTGAGACCCAAATAAATTAAACAATTGTCCAAAGATCAAAAATGGTAGTGGGTACCAGAGTAAATACTCAAATTCAAGTCTTTATGCTTCAAAATCTTAGCTCTTCCTACTCTCCCCAAGGCTCCTTTCCCCTATAATACCTACAGTGCCTACTTCACTAAGTTGTTGAGTAGTTATCATAAGGAGCTCTTGGTAAACTGTATAGTGTTATATAATTACCATATTTAATAATTATCAATTAGCCAGATCATCTAGGATAGGTTCATTCTATATAAATTAGGCATCATACATAGTTAAGTAATTATCAGACTTTTAACCTTCCAAATAATGGTGAACTTTCTGGATGGGTCTGTATATGTAGCAAGAAAAAATGCAAATGGTATTTGCTACCATACTTTATTGGCAGAGTAAACCTTTGAGCTGTAACAGAGAAATATGTTTGTTTTGTTGGTTGTTGTCCTTTGTTCTTGAAGAGGACCTAAATGATATCATAATGTTGGAATTAAGGTAAAGTGTGTACAACGATGACTGATCAGACCAAATCAAGTTTGGAAGGTCCTACCACAGGTGGGGCACAAACGATCCATGTGAACATTTGGAGGTAAGATATCAGTAGAGAAATAGAGTGGAACCCAAGAATGTTAGAAGACTAACTTTGTCTTTAACAGGTGAGGAATAAAATCTAGATAAGGGAAAAGAATTGATCGAGATCACACAAATAGAAAGTAGCAAAGCTGGGATTTGAATGCAGGACCTCTGACTTCAAATAATTTGTGCTTCCTCAAGAAGTTATGTGACATTCAGTTTCTTCAGAGTACAATGGTGGAATTGGAAGGGCCAAAAGAGATAGATAATTCAAACCAATCATTTGACAGTTAAGGAAATTAATTCTTAGAGATGCTATGTTAAAAACCCTTGACCAAGGTAACATAGGTCATTAGGTGTAACTATAATTCATTTAGCAGATATATAGCCCTTAGTAACTTAGGGCTAAGTACCTCTTGAAAGAAACAGAAGGTGTAAACTCTGTCTCCTGTTGCTGACAAAGCAGGAAGAGGTTGGCTGAGACAGGAAGCCAATATGCGTGCGTGCGTGCGTGCGTGCGTGCGTGCGTGCGTGCGTGCGTGTGTGTGTGTGTGTTTATAAGAAGAGTTCCAGAAACAGAGAGACAGAATAAATAATTTTTACTCCTGGTGGAGGAAGCATAATTGTTCTAGCATCTGGGAGCTGGGCTACTACTGAACTGAGAACTGAGTTGTAATGTTCTATGAGACCAGAATCTGGTGAAGGTTGAAGTGGCTGCTGCCACCTGGAAGGCTGAGATTTCTTCTGGGTCCTAAGGCCAGTTGAGCTGCTGGAGGACTGAAAAAGCATGACCAGGATAAGTCTTTGTTTGTTTGTGCCTTGGTTGATCCTTGAGTTCCTGGCAACAGAAGTGGTGAAGGTTTTGAGATGTGGTGGACTCTGTAAACTTCAGTGTGTACCAGGAACTTCTCAGAGGACTGGAAAAAGACCTAGGAGCTGTCTCCTGAATTCAGGTTACTGTTGGTGGATTCAGGTAGGAGCTGGGACAATGGAAGGGGATCCAGGGAATCTGAGAGACCACCCCAATTCAAGATGAAATAAAGGCCTCTCCTTGGATATGGAGCATGTGATGAAATTGAAGTTTACTAGACACCAAGGGGTGATGGGTTTGTATAATTTTCTAATGATTGTATTTATGATTAATGATACTTAGTGACTGATTGCTAGATAAGTGACTGATTAAGTTAATCTATAATTGCCTCATGAGTGGAAGACTGATTATTGTATTGTGGAATGATTGAATGATTAAGTAAGGATGGTTTCCCCTTAGGGAAACCAGATGATTATTCTTTTGTTCTTTGTTCTAAAAACTGTGGCTACTATTGTGAAATCTATGTGGCCATTCTAATGTTAAGCTGTTGTGAACACTATATTGTGATTTTCTGTGATAAGATGCAATGTTGTGAATATTATATTGCTATTTGTTGTGAATATTTGACTTGATTTGTAATGGAATAAATGCAGTATTCACTATACTGTGTAATCAGAACCTTAAAAGCTATTCACAGCTTGCTGTATTTCTTTGAGAACTTGCATCTGCATGGCGTTACATTAGTGCATAGTCAAGACTAGATTTCCTGACTCTGAAATTGTCCCTATGCCCACCACCCCACGTCCACTTCAGTGTTTGCTAAAATTAGATGTAACATTTTAAGATTATGCCTGTTAGGACCCATATAAAAAGACATCTGTTTTAAACTAGATATGCAAAGCTTCAAAGATCCAAACCCTCACAATGTAGTGTGCCATTTAGAATTTCTCAGAAACAACTGGTGTCAATACACTTTGATAGGCAATTAGTGGGACAAAAGTCATAAAATCAGTGACTTCTGAGATTCAAGACAAAAGAGGAAAAAGCCATTAGAAGGTACTTGTGAGACAAGCAGATCTTGAGAGTTTTATGTAAATGATTTAAAAGCATAAAAGGGCAACTAAATGAGTTTCCTCTGTGGTAGGGATGGACTACTTAGCTCAAGGCTTGTCTAAGGGCTCTAGTGATTTGGAGCGGCCCTTAATGGGCCTTGAGAGATGGGAAGACACCACCCCCCATCTTCATATGTTGAGGCATTTTTGCATATAGGTTGTAACAGGTCAGATGTTGATCAGAAAAAATATGTGGGATTGTTATCTCTGCATGTCTGAATATTTTCAGTGGGTCAGTAATCCCTACTTCCAGTCTCTGCCCCAGTCAGTAGGGAATAATATGTGATTTTTTTCCCCTAAGTTTGCAGGAATTACAAACATAAAACTTTAGTTACTCCAAGCATATTTATAACTTACAAAGTTTCCTGAGACTCAAATAAGTCAAGTGATGTATTCAGAGCTTCAGAGCAAGTTAGCATCAAAAGCAAAATTTGAACTCAATGTTTCTTACTACAAGCCTAAAATTCTATCCACCAGGACTGAGTACAACCCAAATAATGTTCCTAAAATCATAACTGTTAGAAAACAGGTAGGCAATGTTGTACATTAGATTGGAATTATACTTCGGTTAAACCTTTGAATCCTCCAGTTATCACAGTTAAGTCTAAAAGATGCTTCAAGGGAATCTAATAGAGGTCAACCTTTCACTCTTCAACAGAAGCCCAGAGAGTCTAAGTGATGGTTAAACAAATACAAAATGGCAGATCCAGGATTCAAACCCTGGTTCTCTGACTACAAATCTAATGTTCATTCCAGTTTTACCAGTTACTTTCAGAAAGTGGCATCACTTCTATGAGCATTAGTTTCCTTATCTGAAAAAAATGGGGACAATGATACTTGTAAGAATGCTGTTCTACTTTATAAGCATTCATAACCTACAAAAAAAAACCATCAAAGATGAAGAGTGAACCAAAAAAGGCCCTGAGATGGCCATCTCCCCACTAGCTATATAGTTTCTGCGGTGTCTATTGATCATCCAATCAATAATAACTTACTAAAGGCTTATCATGTGCAAGGTATGGTGCCAGACATTAAATATGAACACCATCTATAATTTGTGACATTAGTGAAATATCATGTTTTAAGTCCCTAGTACACCCCAAAGAGTGGCTAGTTGGTGGGGGTTGCCTTAGAATAAATGGAAAACAAAATTACAAATGGTGATTTCAGATGAAATTGTCATGATTTGGGTGAATAAATAATTTCAGTAAAGACTATTTCCCTCCCTTATAAAAGGTCAGAGGTTCACAGAAGTTGAACTAGAAGGGAACTCAGAGTTAAACTATTCTAGCCACCACATTTTACAGTTGAAGAAACTGAGGTCAAGAGACATTAAGACTTTCCCAAGGACACAGAACTAATAAGTTTCTGAGGTATAATTTTCACTCAGTCAACTGGTGAATCAACAGGCATTTATTATAGACATATTGCATGCTAGCTAGTGAGCAGAGAAAAATGAAATTCACGAACTCCTATACGTTCTTGCTTTTTAATAGTGGAAATAAACCTTTCTCTGGAATCAAAGAACATTGATTCAACTCCTGCCACTGATGCTGAACCTTGGAAAATTCATCTCAAATTCCTGAATCTTGATTGCCTTATAGCTACACTGAGAAAGTTGACCTAGGTGTCTCCTGAGGTCTTCCTTCCCAGCTCTGGCTCTAGATCCTAAGGTCTCTGTCTCTGTCTCTCTCTGTCCCTGTCTTTCTCTCTGTTTCTGTCTCTCTTTCTGTCTCCCTCTGTCTCTCTGTTTCTGTCGCTGTGTCTCTTTGTCTCTCTCTGCCTTTACCTCTCTGTCTCTTTCTTTGTCTGTCTCTCTGTCTCTGTCTCTCTCTGTTTATCTCTCTCTCTCTGTCTCTCTGTCACTCTCTCTTTCTCTCTGTTTCTCTCTCTCTGTCTCTGTGTCTCTCTCTGTCTTTGTCTCTCTCTGTCTCTGTCATTCTCTCTGTCTCTCTGTTTCTGTCTCTGTGTCTCTGGCTCTGTGTCTCTTTGTCTGTCTCTGTCTCTGTTTCTCTCTGTCTGTCTCTCTGTTTCTCTCTCTGTCTGTTTCTCTGTCTCTGTCTCTCTCTCTCTGTCTCTCTGTTTCTGTCTCTGTGTCTCTTTGTCTATCTCTGTCTCTGTCTGCCTCTCTGTCTCTCTGTCTCTGTCTCTCTGTCTGTCTCTGTCTCTCTCTCTGTCTCTGTCTCTCTCTGTATCTTTCTCTCTTTCTCTCTCTGTTTCTCTGTCTTCTGTCTCTCTCAGTCTCTGTCTCTCATACAGCAGACATATCCTTTTCAAATACCTCATTTTTGTTGAGAGGCAACACTGAAGGCAGTTCGTAGAGCACAAACTCTGGAAAATCTTATGAAACTAAAAATTCTCTGGACATTGGTAAGAGATGGCATATAGGTCTACTGTATGTAAAAGAACCAAAGTATGATATTTGGTTGGGGGGAAAAAGAAGTTATTTTTTTTTCAGTCACACATAATATAGAAGAGTTTCTAATATAGAGGAATTTCTGTTCTCATTGGTGGAAGGAGGACTCATTCCCTAAAATTCTAGGTCCTTGAAATATAGAAACTTAAAATATCTCCCTTTCAAACCTTTTTTCCTATGTCAGAGACATCATTTTATGCCTGGATGCCCTGAGGACTTCCAAGGTTTCCATTCCCTCTACTATTCACTTCAACCTCTATAGCATAACCATATTACTTTCCCAAAGCATTGGGACATAATGTGGTAGAATGCAAAGGGCTATGGAATTGGAGTCTAGAAACATGTTGCATTTTACAAACTGTTCACTTTTTCTGAATCTTCATTTCTTACCGTATAAATGGGAACTTCTCAAGACAACTAAAAGGAAGGCACTTTGTTATGTGCTAAAAACCTGTGGTCAATTTTTAAGCTCCCAAACCTCCAGTATCTCCCTGTTATTTAAAGAAGAAAATCACACTTACATAGCCTGATATTATAGTCCCTCAATTATCTAAAAATTAGATTTCTTGACTCATTTTCAAAAAACACACCTTTCTGAAAGCTTCACTTTAGCTATATTCGTTTTTTTCAATCCTTCTCACAGACATCACCTTCTCCACCTCCTCATTCTGCCACATAGCATTCCAATTTTCTGATTTGTCCCAATTTACATTATCATAGGCCTTAAGCTAAAAGAGAGCTCATAGATTATCCAATCCAGTTGAATACATGGAGGCCCATTAAATCAAAATCATTTTTTAAAGAGGTGATAAAAATATATTAATTTCATGGGAAAGAAATATAAAATGCAGATCTTGACCTCAAGGAACAAGTATTCTAATAAAGAAAAAAATTGATATGGATATTTATAAACATATATGAGCACGTACAAAAATAATACAGTTATGGGGGTTATACTAGAAAATTGTGGGTAGATGGATAGGACAGGCTTTAGATGAAATTTGTTCTGGGTCTTTCTTGTAGCAAACTAAGGATTCTAAGGATTCCAAGAGTTGGAGTTTGAGAGAGAAGGGACTTTTGGAACTGCGATGCAGTTCTTACAAAAGCACAGGGATGAAAAATGGACTGCTCTGCATGAGGAATGGTTAGGAGGCCACTCAAGGTGGACTATAAAGAGGAATAGTGTGGAATTAGGTAGAAATATACTCTCAGCAAAGACATTCCCCCTAAGGGCTTTATGTTCAAAAGAGAGGTCTTTATACTTTATGCTTTAGGTTACAATGATCTTGGAGTTTATTTACTGTCTGGTGGGGGAGTAGAAGGGGTAGGGAAGAGGACATGTCATGTTCACATCTATGCTTTGCCAGATAAGAGGAGGTTGGAAGAAGGTGGGGGTGGGGACTTCTATTGAAAAACTGATTAGATTATCATGATAGTCTAGGTAATGAGGAACAGACCTAAGGTAATAGCAATATGAATAGAGAGAACAAATAAGAAGAGAGAGATGTGGATGTAGAAAAATAGGAGAAAGTGGAACACCCAAAATTATAATTAACATGGGACCTCTGACTCCAATTGCAACCCAACTGCTCTATAAAGCCTTTCCTCACCACCTCAGCTTGAAGTAAGCTCCCCTTTCTCTAAATTCTTCTAGTCATTATTAACTATGTAATACCTTTAAATCAAATGGGGCATTTTTTAAAATGTTGCCTTGAATTATTTGAAGTCCTAAAGTATTATTTTACATGATATGCAAGTATGACTTGGATCCTCTTCTGGTATGGGTTCCATGAGAACGATGACTGAGTCATACTTTAATGTAACTCTCTCACATAGTGTATATGGAGTATATCACCTTCAGTACTTGAAGCAGTTTAGTAATCATTTGTGATCTTCAATGATTCAGCTAACCACCCTCTATACTTTATTCAGTAAATGATCTTGTAGATTTCTTTGGCTAAAAATAAATGTATAAGTAAATAAATAAATACATCTATGTTTGTTGGCCAGATCTCTGCTGATAATTCTCTCTGATTTTTAGGAGAATGTTCTTTGATCCTAGTTTTAAATCAGTCTTCTCCAACCCTCACGGCAATTCATTCAAAGTTATTTCAATTCAAAATAACCCAATCCAATTCAACTAAATCTATGTCAATCAAAGTCCATACAATTTGATTCAAGCCAAGAAGTATTCATCAAGTGATTACTCAGAAAGGTCTATACCAGGTATTGGGGATACAAGTTAGCACCCAAATCTGTCACTTTTTATATTCAAAGTCTTTTTTTAAGCATGGTAGAATCTTTCAAGATCAGCCATTCCATGAAGACAGCTGTGTATTTTCCTACAGCATATTCTTCATTGACACTAGCTTGTCTTGAGCCCCATCAATCAACCAAAAAAAATTTTTTAAATATTATATCTGCTTGCTTATTACTCAACAACAGTGCCTATGTGCCAGGCACTTATTAGACACTGAGGACGCTGAGACTGACGTGAATCAGCTCCTACGTTCAAGGAGCTTACAAACTGGTCAGGGAAGACAACACACATGCATGTGTATAGGAGCAAAATAAGTATTTGGGGATGGAGAAGGGTAAGTCTCTAGTATTGGTGTGAAGGACAGAGTCAGTAGTGCATTAGAAGGGCTCTGCCCTGTCCAAGGTACCTGGGAAATAATAAAGAACTTAGTGAAAAAAAATAGGAATGGGATGCTTGTAACCAGAGTCATGTCATTGTCCAACAGCCCCCTGTTCCTAACAGAAATGCCCTTCTTTCATGCCCTGTTTTTTTTCTCCAAAGTTCCCTATCCCTGTGTTTCTCTCCAAAGGAAACCTCAGATATTTTCCATCTCTCAGCAAGACAGTTAAAGCTTGATTCAGTGAAGTATTCCAGGCAAAGTTGGCCCTGTTTAAGAGTATAAAATTGTGGCATTTATCTTGGGATTTTCTCAGTGACTCTCCCTCCCCCTGCCCCCCATTGCTGTAGCTGTTGGTTTTCTGTAGAGAGTACCCAAAGAGATACTAGCCACTGTAACATAAAGTATGATTTTACCAGTCTTTTACTGGAGGGATTCATTTTAAACCATGAAACCTTTATTAAACATCTAGTATATAAGACCTTGGGCATTTTGTCTGTGTGAGAGAGTGTGTGGTGTGTGACCATTTATATGAGTGGGGTTGTGGTGTCAGTGCAGTTTGAACATATGATAACATTTTTGTGGGAAAATCCTAGGAAGGAAACTCCCTTCAGTAATGGAGATCAGCCACTCATTTGTAACTTGATAACTTAGAGTTCCCTGCAAGAAAGAACTTAAGTGATTTGTGCAGGGTCCCAGAGCCAGAATATGTCAGAGGACTTGAACATGAAGTCTTCATGATCTGAGGATATCCTTCTATCCTCCACTACACCACACTGCCTCTCATGCTCTGGGGATAAAAAGACAAGACAGAAATAGTACCTGCCTTTAAGAATCTGACCTTGATAGACTTCATAATTGTTGTTTAGTTGTTCAGTTGTATCCAAATTCCCTATTTTGGGGTTTTCTTGGCAAAGATACTGGAGAAGTTTGTTACTTCCTTCTCAAGTTCATTTTACAGATCAGGAAACTTAAGTAAGCATTGTAAAGTGACTTGCCCAGGGTCACCAAGCTAGTAAGTGTCTGAAGCCAGACTCAGGTCTTCCTGAGTCTAAGCCCTGTATGCTATGCACTGCATCACCTGACTGCTCTCTACTTAATACACAAAAAAATTAAGATGAAATGATAGCATGAAAGGCTGTGACTTAGATGTTTTCTAGAAGGGGAATACTACTAGAAGTAGTGTGCATGAAGCACAGAATTATAAAGTCAAATAGGCAATGATAAAATCATAGAAATAGAGGGATCCTTAGAGGTCATCTTATCTAGCACCTTTATTTTGTATGTAATGCCACTTCAGCCCAACCCTGAGGTGTGTGTGTGTTCCTCCCTCCATTCCTTTCCTTCCTTCCTTCCTTCGTTCCTTGCTTCTTTCCTTCCTTCCTTCCTCCATCCCTCTATCCCTCCCTCCCTCAAGTCCTGATGGTGTAGCTACCTCTGTATGATGCTGGGCAATTCCCCTTCACCTCAGTCTCACTTTTCTTCCCTATAAAATAAGGAGCTGAATTAGATGGCCTTTCCAACCCAGATCTATTGATCCTATGTCCATCACTGATGATAGTGGAATTGAACAACTTTTCCTCAAGATTTGGATAGACTCAGAAACACACTGTGCTCCACTGAGTTCTCTTCTTATTGGCTCCTGCTGCTTACTCATCTGGCCATGTTTGTGTATTCTTCCTTAATTCATTCAGGGTGATAGTAGGCATCATAGTTGGCCAGTCCACTGATTAACTGTCTTCATTTGCATTTTTTCAATTATAGGTAAGTAAACCTTGGGGACTCCCATGAAGGCTTAATTATCATCAACAAATTTTGCATTTTAAATATGGCTCCCTGCCATTTTTCTCACCATCAAAGGCAGTTGGCACTTATAAGGGCTGTGCTTGCCCAATCAGAAGGAAAACATTTGTTTTTTGCCTTGAGAACTTAAACAAATTGTGAATAGCACTGGTCTCATGAAGAAGTGTGGAGAGTGGAAGTTGGATTTTGGCAGCTCCAGCTCCCCTTTTCCCACTATTTACCATTTTCTTCTCACATCACTAAATTTCTTATCCGTCTTATACAACTATTGATAAGTCACTAAGAGAGCATCATTATTCACCTCAACCACCTATTCAAAAAACCCTGCCCACCCTCTATGCGGTTTCCTGTAGATATTATTCAAGACATGTTTCTTAAATATCCTTCTTTTGCTAAAAATAATATTCAGTTGTTTCCTCCTGCCTCTAGGATAAAATACATGTTTAGCCTCCCATCTCAGTCTTCTGCTATCTAATCCTGATCTATCTTTATAGCTTTATTTCATATTGATCCTCTTCATGACCATTACATTCCAGCCACAGTGCTCTCACTTTTCCCCTGATCTTCTCAAATTTACATTGGCCTGTGCCTTAAATGATCGCCCCATTCACTGCTATTATAGAAATATCATACTTCTCTTTCTTCAAGCCTCTTAACCTGGGCGCCTTGGATAGTATCAGGAGGTCAATAGATGTTGGAAAATGCATTTTTAATGCAAAAATAGAACAATCATTCATTGATAACACTTTTTTTCATTTCATTTCATTTTATTCTGACTTAAGAAATAAAACCAGTATTTCCACAATAGTAGAATAGGAAAAAAAGATTGTACATGAAACTGAAATCTATTATATACAACTTGCTATTCCTTTTAAATATATAATAAAGTTATCATATAACTTTCTTTTCCTCCTTTTTATGCCTTCCCCTTTTCACACTAGAGATAACTACCATTGTGTTGGGCAATTATTTTTATAGGGGGAAGGACAAGGCAATTGGGGTGAAGTGACTTACCCAAGATCACACAGATAGTAAGTGTGTCAAGTGTCTGAGACCGGATTTGAACTCAGGCCCTCCTGACTCCAGGACTGATGCTCCATTCACTGTGCCACTTACTTGCCCCCAGGTACTTTCTTAATAATGAGGGCTACAGAAAGAGCAAAAGATAGTCTCTAATCTCAAGCAACTACCATTCTAATGGCAGAGACAACATGAAAACAACTGTGTACAAACAAGACACAGACCAGATAAATTGGAATTAAATCTCAGAGGAAAGGAATTAAAGTTCTAGAAGACTGGGGAAAGCTTCCCTGTAGAACACTGGTTTTAGCTGGAACTTGAACGAATCCTATAAGAAGCCAGGAGGCATATTTGAGGAAATAGAGCATTCCAGGCATGAAGCATAACCATGTTAAGAGTTGAAAGATGGTGTGTCTTTTACAATGATCAACAATGGCCAGTGTCATTGGATCACAGAATATATTGGGGTGAATAAGGTCTAAGAAGACTGGACAGATAAGAAGTGGTCGGATTATGAACTGCTTAGAACACAAAATATAGGATTTTATATCTGATCAAGGAGGTGATAGGCAGGCATTGAATTGGGGTTTGGGAATTAATCAGACAATGCTTTTTCATTTCAAGGTGTTATAGAGGATACACTGTAGTAGGAAGAAAACTGAAGCAGAGAGATCATTCAGCAGACTAATGAAATCAATCAGAGAACTAACACTAAGTGTGAGGTGATGAGAATATGTATAGGAGTGTAGGTAGTTTAAGAAGTGAAAGAGGAGTATATACAAGAAATGCTACAAATGTAAAATGGACAGAAATAGGGATGGATTCAATATGGGAAGATGAGAGAGATAGAGGACTTGAAGTAACATCTACCTTGCAAAGTTGGGTGACTGGAACGATGATGTTATCCATAAGAGTAATAGGGATGTAAAGAAGAGCAGAAGGTTTGAAGGGAAAACTCAATTCAATTTCAGATGCTTGAGTTTAATATTTATTTGAGATATCCTTTAAAAAAGACCAATAAACCATTGTTCTAAATGAGAGACTGGCAATTAGGGAAGAGGTTAGGGTGGGAAAAACAGATCTAACAATCCTTAGCACAAAGATGAATTAACACACAATAAATAGAATGTATGGTGAGATTGACACATGGATGAGTACAAAAAGAGAAGAGGGGATGGGAGAGAAAGATTAAAACACTATTATAAGAGGGTGTTTATAGACTTGAATCAAATGTCAAAGAATCCATGACACCAAAAAAGGCTAAGAACTCAAGCTTCAAGATTTATTTACTTCAGGTGCTGCCTATCAACTTATCAACCAGGATGTAGTTATTGAAGTAATAGAAAGGAGGAAGGAGTCATAGGTCATATCACTACAGATGACTGTTTGGGAAAACTAAGTAAGGGATAGTATTCATGGTTGATTCCATAGCCTTTCCCCACTCCACTCCCCTTTTCAAATGCCTTTTCAACAATTTCAATTCAATAAACATGTTGAAGTGTCTTCTATGTAGCAAACAGAGGAAAGGCACCTTGGCATATTGGGTAGAATCCTAGACTGGAAGATAAAAAGATTTCCCTTTAAATCCTATCATCTATGTGATTCTGGGGAAGCTACTTCACCTCTGTGTTTTTCTAAGCAATTGCCAAGGATGTTCTTATTAAAACAAGAAAGGTACATTCTGGGGGAATGGCTTAAGAATGGCCAGGCAAAAACTGCATGCTGGAACTGGGTCCAGACTTCTGTGTCCTGGGATAATCAACAGAGTTAATTTACTGTTGAATGAGTACCTACTATAGAGGACAATTAATGAGATGGTGCTATGGAAGAAGCCATGCTCCACAATAATGTTTTAGGGACTTCCTAAATTTTACCACCTAAGGGATAAGGCCCCATTATCCTACTCCAGTTTCACTGTGCCAAGGAGAAAGAAAGTAGGTGCATGGGCTAAGACAAAGTTACCTAATATAAGTAGGTCTAGGTATTACTCCATGTGTATGCCTTCCATGTCAGAACTGCTTCTTTATCTCTAATTGACAGATCCACCTGACAGGTGTCTTATGGATCATTTTGATTAGATCTGGGGAGGTGATTCAACCTGTGCCAAGATGAGTCCCAGCAAATAGAGCATTGACTTTCAAGTCAGGAACTCTAAGTTCACATCCTAGCTTCAGCACTTCTTAATTGTGTAAACATGGGCAAACATCTTCTTCCTGTGCCTCAATTTTCTAATATATAGAATCAAATATAAATTCTTCTTCTCTTCCTTCTCCTCCTCCTCCTCCTCCTCCTCTTTCTTCTTCTTCTTGTTCTTCTTCTCCTTCTTCTTCCTCTTCTTCTTCTTCCTCTTCTTCCTCTTCCTCCTCCTCCCCTCTCCTCCTCTTCTTTTTTCCTCTTCATCTTTCTTTTCCCACTTCTCACATTCTTTTCTTTCTCCTTCTCTACTTCCTCCTTCTTCATCATCATCACCATGAGACACCACATGGTGATGCTTTAATTCTGAATATAACTATACCCAACTGAATGTATTTCCCATAATTCTGAAAATTTATGGAAATTATGAAAAACAGATGTAATAGTGGAAGATGAATCTCTCTACTCTAAAAGAAAATTTGAGTTCATCTTTCCTTATAAAAATGAGAAGGAAGACATGAAGAAACTGATATCATTAATCAACGGCTCAGAAGAGGGCTTCAAAATAATGCATGGTTTAGAGCAGTGATTTTAATTAAATTAATTTTAGACTTCAGCAGTTGAGCCATAACTTCTCATATTGGAATGTACTTTGCCTGTCTCTTATGAAATGTCTTTTGAGCATTTTTAGAACTGTTGTCACCGCCCCCACCCCCATTCTGCTTTCTTTTTTCCCCTCTTAATCTTGCCATTGATGTTGCTTTCTCAATAACCCAGAATTACAGAAGCTCTATTTGGGGATGGTATCTCAGTGGTTACTAGTACATACTCTGAATATCAATTGTCTCTACATATTCTCCTGTCATTTGGTTATCCCATGCTCGCATCCAAAAATTAGAATGAGTTGCGTAAAGAAGTAGTAGGTTATCCTTCTCTGGAGATATGTAAGCAGACATTTGTCCAAAAATGTGATGGGGATTCTTTGGGGTCATTGTTCGGGGTAGATGACTTCTAAGGGCCTTTATAACTCATAAATTCTGTAATTCTTCTGGATATCTCTGATGGGTGGCAGCCAACTATTTCCTGAGGTATACTGGCATACTAATAGGTAGGGTTTAAAGAATGGAAGAAAATATGTCTATTAAACACCCATCATTTACTAGACACTGTGCTTTACACATATCTCATTTTATCCTAACAATATCCCTGAGAGGTAGATGCTACTATCACACCCACTTTACAATTGAGGAAAATGAGGCAGATAAAGTTTATGTGCCTTGCCCAGAGGTAAACAGATAGTGACTGAATTCACATTTGAACTCAGGTCTTCATGAGGCCCAGAGCTCCATCCAATGCATCACCTAAGTGCCTAAATGACTTTTGAGAAAGTAGATACATCCCTGACAGGTACTAAGTGTGGGAGTCGGAGGCAAGTTACTTGATTTTTTAAAAATTCAGTTACCTCAAAAAGAAAATGTGAATAATCACATTTATACTCTTTCATAGTTTTGTTCTGAGATTCAAATGAAATATATTGTAATTTATATACACATATTTATGTATATTATGTTATGTTACATTAGTTATATATGTACACATGAATATATACACTTATGCACATATTTATACACATATGTATATGTACATATACAAACATATATATTTATGTGTATATAACGGTCTTCAAGCAATCTATTTCCAACACAGCATCTCAAAACAAAACTGAGAAATAGATACCTTATGCCTGCATTTTGCTGAGATGCAAACTGAGAGTCAGAGAATTTAAGTGACTTGCCCATATTCACACAGCACATTAAGTGTCAGAGATGGACCAATTTGTTGTATATCATGCTTATTAAATATGATGTAGAAAGAAATTCAGATGAGGTATGGATGATGCCCTTTCCCCTAATCCATCAGGCAAATTCACGAAGATACTGAGCAGTGATTGTACTCCCAGGGTTGTCGTGATGGTATGGTGAGATTTTATCCCTAAAGAAATCTGTGACAATGGAAGACTTCACCAATGCTGTGTAAGAGAGGGTTGAATTAGACTGTTTCTGTGACCCTATTGGCTGCTTTATCTGTGGTCCCATGATTTTGGGTATTGCTTTCATCATATCAAGTGTGTGTGTGTGTGTGTGTGTGTGCGTGTTTCCCAGGTAGTTTATTCTTGAGTGAAAAATGGAATTCCCCTCCCTATATTTTTTAATGGTCAGCTTAATTTATTGCTTACATATTTTCACTTAAGGTAATTTGAGAGATCATTTTCTTCTTTTTTTTTCTTTTTGGAGGGCAATTGGGGTTAAGTGACTTGCCCAAGTTCACAGGGCTAATTTTTGTGTTGTGTCTGATGCTGGATTTGAACTCAGGTTCTTTGACTCCAGGGCAGGTGCTCTATTCACTGTACCACCTAGACACCCTGAGAGATCATTTTCAAAGGACTAGTCTTTTTCTTCCCTTCTTTCCCCTTTTTCCTTCACCTACTTCCCAAATTGTATGGATTTCAAACCTAAGTCCTCTGTGAGTTCTCCATCAGTAAAGGTCTTTAAGCAATCTACTTCCAATATATCATCTCTTTGGAGACTCAAAACAATACTGGGAAATAGACATTTTATATCTTTTTTTTCCTAGTGTGAAAACTGATGGTCAGAGAGTTTAAGTGACTTGCCCAGGTTCACACAGCTCAGTAAGTGTCAGAGGCAGACCACTTCATTGTTCATCATATTCATCAAATGTGTTTTCCTTCACAGATTCAAGTGGTTTGAACCAGCTGAGTTATATTCTCTTGGTCAAGAATTGGCAGATGTGATAGCTGAGCCATTGTCAGTGATATTTTAAAGAATCTGCAGAAATAAAACACCACAAAACTGGAATGAATTAAGGGCTGCTCTCCATTCTGGTTGTTTCTTTGGGCTTTCTCTAATTAATTGATCCTTCACAAAGGGAAACAACAAGAATATAGAAATTGGAGCTAGTGAGTTTTTTTGAATCCTGAGAAAATCACAAAATATTGTTAAGTAGATTGTGAGAAAAGTAAGCAATGATAACAGAGATAGAGTATGACTTTAGCTGCTAGATTGTACAGTGGATAAAGCACCAGGTCGAAAGTCAGGAAGACCTAAGTTCAAATTTACTATCAGTACAACCCTGGGCAAGGGACACTTAACCCTGTTTGCCTCAGTTTCATCATCTGTAAAATAAGCTGAAGAAGGAAACAGCAAACTGCTTTAATATCTTTTCCAAGAAAACCTTAAAAGAGTCACAAGGGGTGGCTAGGTGGTGCAGTGAATAGAGAACTGGCCCTAGAATCAGGAGTAACTGAGTTCAAATCCAGCCTCAGACACTTAATACAAAAAAAAAAACTAGCTGTGTGACCTCAGGCAAGTCACTTAACCCCAACTGTCCCCCTAAAAGCAAAAGCAAAAAAAAAAAGAAAAGAAAAGAAAAAGAAAAAAAGGAGTCACAAAGAGTTGGAATGATTCAGAATACTGAAAAATAACAAAAATGGATGAGATCAAGATAGACTGAATTTTGCTTTTTGGTAAGATTATTAAACTGGAAGATTTGGAGACTGCCAGTGATCAAGATTTTCTAGATGGTTATTTTTGAAGCATTTGCCATTCTTTTGAAAAAAAAATATGAGGAGATGTGGTCAAGATGAGAATACAATTAAATCAAGTTATGACTTGTTGAATACTCTAACTAAAGTAGTGCCATTAATGTTTGGATGCCAAATTGGAAGGTTTCCAATGGAGAGGACAGTCCAGTGAAATATCCAGGGATCTGGGCTAGAATAATAAGTGAAATCTAGTTTAAAAAAAAACCTATTCATGCTAAAAAAAATAGTTGTTTTCATAAGCACAAGGAAGGGATAGAATTGTTTAGACATCAGTTTATAAGAAAAAAAAAGTAGTAGGAGTTTTAGCAGTTTACAAGTTCAATATATTTGTGACACAGAATGTGCAAAAATGCAGTTGTGTCCTGGACTTCATTAAGAGAGGCATTGAGTACAGTAGCAAAGAGTTTACAATCCTGGTTTACTCTGATGTTGTTAGACCATATCTGAAGTACTGAGCCCACATGTCAATGTTGCTGATTGGGAAAGACATAAGTAAGTCAGAAACCCCCCCAAAAGAAATAGTCAGAATGGTGAATAGCTTTCAGTTCATTCTATGGTCATTTAGTGGTCAGTTTAATTTACTGTTTAACAATTTCCATTTTAAGACAATTTGATAGAGCAAAGTTTATAAGTTCATTCCATGGAAGGATAAGCTGAAGGACTTAAGAATCTTAAACATATAAGTAGGAGACTGAGACATGGGGTAAAGGAGAATGGGCCTAATGGCTCTTACCAAGTATGCGAAAGGTTGTTACTTGGAACAAGGCTCAGCCTTAGGTACAGAGAGAAGGCCAAGGAATGGGTGGACATCACAAACAAGCATCTTTTGTCTTAGCATCTGAAAAAGCATCCTAAAGATATTAGCACCACTAATTAGGATCAATAAGAAGAGCAGGTCTGGTCAAGACAAAGTGACTTGCTTCTAGAAGAAGCCCTTGGGCCAAGGATAGGCCATTGGATTCTTGGTCAGAGGTAACCTGGTGTAATGCCAAGCAAAGGCAACTTCCAAGGTTCGGATTACCAGCATAGCAAACCCCATTTATTCAGCCAACATTCACAGAACAGGGAAAATCAAAATAGAGTATAACTCATTCGTTTCACAAGTAAGTTCTTAATTCAGTCTGGGTACTACTCCACCCCTAGAAGGTACTTGCTTTTAGTCAAAGTCTCTTCTCAAAAGGAGAGAGTTCTTCTCAAATGGAGATCAGTTTCCAATCATAAACAAAGTACACTCACAAAAAGGCCAAAGGTTTCCCACCCCTGGACTCAAAGTAATTACAATACCATACATTAATAACAAGCACTTTCTCAAAAGGGAGCAGGAGAGCACAAAAGGTTATCCACCCTTAAACCATAACAAGGTCAAGATAACATCTCAGCATGGAAAAGCCAAGGAAGGGTCCTTCTTTCATCTTCACTTGAAGCAAGCCCTCGGCAATCTCAGTTCCTGGGGAGACAAGGCTCAGCAAAGCCAGTATCCTCATCAAGTCACATTCTGCCTGTAGAACAGTCCCAGAACCCCTGAAAGTACCAGCAAGGCCCCCTTCCAGTATTTCTGTGAACATACAACAAGAAAGTCCTTCTTCAGGGCTTCTTCACCAACAGCCAGCTTCCAAGACCTCTACAACAGCAGCACTGTCCACCATCAGGTGAATCTGGAAAAACATCAAAGCAGACAGACAAAATACCAGCATCACAGCCATGCCTCCTCAGTTCTCATCAGCTCCAGGTGGCAGTCTTCAAAAGTCCTGGGCACCTCCAATGGGCTCTTTGCAGTCTCTCTCAGCAACTCAGGCTCAAGGACACTGGATACTGCTCTTCCCAAAAGTCCTTCTTTTTCTGGCCTTCTCTGGCTTGAGCCTTCCTTTCCATTCATGGCTCCTCCCAGGTTAGCCCCCTCTTTTCATGTCAACAAGTGGGATTCACAAGCTCTGGGTCTTAACACTCAACCCCAAAGCCAAGTCAATTCAGAGGCATCTCCAAATTCCATTACCATTACACTGGGACTGGATGGTTACTGAGATCCTTTCTAAATCATGGTCCAATTCTGTGGCTGGGTCTAAGGCGTGGCTCTGAGGGCAGGCCTTTTCCTGACTGGGGTCATTCCTGTTCAAGCTCCAGGCTAACAGAGTAAAAGCATGACCTATAACACAACCCACAAAGACTCTATTCTACGAGGTTGACTCCTCTGTAAAATTGGAAATAACTCAGATGTGGGTGCAACAAAGAACCTTTATGAATGGTACAATGTTCCCTTACAAAAGAAGCTAAGAAAACATTAGAAACCCTTCATATCACAAATTCAAGGAACAGAGGACCTTCAAAGAGATGGACATCCATTATTGCCAAATTACATAGAAATGTCATCGAAGACCACAGTGAAAGAAATCCCAGAATTTGTGAAATTGGTGAAGGAGAAAAGGAAAAGAAGGGAAGAAAAATCCAAAGCTCTATTCTCCCTTTGAAAATGCTCTCTCAAGTTGTCTTAAAATGGAAATTCTTAAGCAGTAAAATGAGCTGACTGTTCAAAAATGTAGGGAGGTGAATTTACTTTTTAACTAAAAAAAAAAGCCACTTGGAAAAACGCACTTAATGATAAGCTGAAGGCAATAATAGAGAAATCAATAGGGACACAGAAACTATCTGGTCCAATCCTTACTTTTACAGGGGAAACTGAGGTCCTGACAGGCTAAGTGATTTGTCCAAGGTCACATAGGTAATTAGAATAAATGGTAGAATTTGAACACTGTTCTACTAACTCTTAGGCCCTTTATATCTTTCCTCCCATATTGAGGCAGTTAGATGTCACAGTGGATAGAGCTCTGAGCCTGGACTCAGGAGTGTCTGACTAAAATGTGACTTCAGTCACTACCTTTGTGACTTTGGACAAGTCATTTAACTTCTGCCTCAGTTTCCTACCTACCTTACTGTGTTATGAAGCTCAAATGAGATAATATTGTAAATTGCTTAGCATAGCACTTGGCACAAAATAGGTTCATAAGAAATAATTGTCCCTTTCTTCTCACACTCCTTTCTGTAATTCAACCTATTCTTGGAGTCCCTGCAAAATCATCCATGGATAATGTTGCTTCACCTACAAATTTATTACAATATTCCAAGTTCCCTTCCCACTTTATGTTTTTAAATGGTTAGTGGCTCACATCCTATTGAATTCTTCTAATACTTTTGAATTACAGCTGTTTCTATAAACACCTATCGAATGAAGAGATATCTGGAGTCCCTACCACTCTTAACTCCTCCTTGAAAAACCCATTATCTCATAAAAAGCTCCAATTCCTTGCTCACACTTTGGTCTGATAGAAAACATCCCTTGTCTCTAATTTTCAGCCTCACACATGCTGAAGAATATTCCAGGCAATAGCAAACAGAAGTTATTTCAAACTGAAAAGTCACCTAGGTTGATGTGTTACACTCCTGGCAGGGGTCTGATCTGAAGAGGTGATTTCTTTTTTAAAAGTGTGAAATGGTGATTACTTTGCTTTTGTTAAACGGAATGGCTGATGCTATAAAAAGTAGACATTCTGAGTAGATTCACCTGGTCTCCTCTTGAATATTGGTAAAGAGCTTTCCACATACTACCTACATATTATCTCATTGTCAACCAGTGGACTTTGGAAATTCAATGGGAGATTTCTAGGCCAGTGGTTATGGCCACACCCATCCTCACCACAGGTCAGTGGTATTCTCAGGGTGATAGGGGAGGGAGTTAAACTCTTTCCATATGACTATCCAAGGACTGCAGTGTCAGTATCCCACAACAATTCCCCACCTTCACTTACTTTGGAACTCGATGCTCACACACACTCTCCTGTTTTGAGCTCTAACATTTCAAGGGATAAAAATCAGTAGCTCAACACACATATAAAACCAAGGATCACTATGTTAAAATACGGAAAGATCAGGGGCACTATCCGCCTTTAGAACCAGAAAATTGCAGTTATTTCTAAAAAAAATGGGAGAAGGGAGCTCTGTATTTTAAATTACATTCTCCATCTAAGTCAAAGCCAAAAGTAGAAGCCAGAATTCAGATTTCTCTTCTCCAAACTCATTGATTTCTAGCTTATGACCTTTACAAAATTATTTAATCTCATCTATTCCTGGAAGACTGGATGGTTAAAGGGTTTTACAAAAACCTTTAAAATGTGAATGGCTATAAAATATTATTGTTGTTAATAGGAAATGAATAATTTAGAATCCTTAATTAAAGAGCTATATGCTTTCATAAAGAAAAGGTCTAGGCCTGTGATTACAACCATGTGGGGAACTCAATGTGGAAGCTTTCTTCACTGATCTGATAAGGCAGTCTAGTGGAGGGAATGCTTCTGGAGTCAGAGGACTCAGGTTCAATGCTTGTATGTGTCACTACTTGTGTGATCTTGGGAAAATCTCTTAAACTCTTGGGGCCACAGTTTACACTTCCTTAAAATGATTATGTTGGAGTAAATAGACTCTCCAGTTCCTTCCATTTCTCAATCTTATTATATTGATCAGAGATTCATCTGTACTGAATAGTCTCTGAGAGTGGTTTAGAGTAGTGTAAATTTAAGCCTAGGATGCTAATAATGTTTGATTTGGGGAAAGTCACTTCTCCTTTCTGGGCTTATGTTCCTTACAAATGAGGTTTGGATAACATGGCCACTGAGATCCCTTCCAGGTCTATGGTCCAATGATCCCAAATGCCAGGGTCACAGATTAAGAGGTAGAAGGGAAAATGGAGGCCATCCAATCCTTTTATTTTATACATGAGGAATTTGGAACCCAGAGAAGTCTAGTGCCTTGTCCAAGGTAATACAGGTAGCAAGTGGGCAGAAACAGAATTTATCTTCAGGACTTCTGAACTTTTATACTCTACCTCACTGCTTCTCAAGGAACCGCAAAACAGTATAGAATCTGGCTGGTGGGTATACAACAACAAACAATTTCACTTATTTTTCCTTTGCAATACAGACAGTGGGAACTATGCAGAAGACACACAAGGCACTGCAGCAGCTTGAGAGTCAAAGGACCAAGACTTGCATCCATTTCCTGGTGTTTCTTGTATGACCTTGGTTGAGTCACGATTTCTCTGGTCCTTAGTTTCTTCATTATTAAAATGAGACAGTAGGCCTAGATGTCCTCTGAATTCCCTTATGCACCTAAATCTGTCATCCTCTGGAGAAATTAGAGTTAACAATTCCTGCGTCCAAATTCCACATCAGACACTCACCATTTTTGTGACCCTGGGTAAATCATTTAACCTTTCTCAAACTCAATTTGCTTATCTACAGAAGAGATATAAAAACATTTCTAACACCTATTTAATAGGGTTATTCTAGGGACCAAAGTAGAGAACTTATGTAAGGCAGATGTTAACAGGCTGTTCCAAAAGTCTTACTGCACTTATAAGTTTAGAGCTGCACTGAAACTTTTAAGATATTACATGTGCATGTGTGCATGTGTACATGTGTGTGTGTGAGTGTGTGTGTGAGTGTGTGTGTGTGTGTGTGTCTAGCTAGTTGGAACAGTGCATAGAGTGTTTGTTGAACTTGTTATCTGGAAAGCCTGCATTCAAATTCTCTCTTAAGACACTGGCTGTATGACCCTAGAAAAGTCATTTGATGTCCCTGAGTTTTAATTTCCTCATCTGGGAAACAGGGAAGATAATAAAAGCACCTATCTCCCAGGGCAGTTGTGGGGACTAAATGATTTGGCATACATTTTTCAAACATTGATGTACTACAAAAATGCTAATTATTATTATTATATTATTATGTATACATATATAATGCATACATAAAAATGTCAGTTGACATTTTATGCTATTAATGAAGCACTTTTATATTAAATATTCATTAACATGATTGATAAAAAGAATTTTATATTAGATATTGATTATTGTCAATTTGTTATTAGCAATGTTACTTATATTGCTAACTATTGATGATTAATTCATATAAATTTCACTAATAATATTGCTAGTGTTTCCCTCAAAAGAGTTTGGAGCTCTTTAACTTGCATGTCATTTCAGAATCTAAATCATGGGATTTGCATTGCTTCCAATCTCAGCAATGACGAGGCCTTGGTAGGAAACATTTCCTTGAACTTCTCTCAGATCTTAAGGCTACCTTTAGTCTAGGACAGGTGAGGATGGAAATGTGAAATGGTAGTATGTCCTAAAGTCAGCATTGAAAGAAGTCATGAGATCTCATATCTGAGAGAGAGACATTCCAACCAAAGGGACCAGATAGACTTTCTGAAGGTAGGCTGCCACTGGCCATGTACCAGTCAACAGCTCCAAAGTGGCATAGCAACTCAGCTTCTGGCAAGAAAAGAGTGTGTTTTTATTTGCACAAAACCAAAACAACTAAAGAGGAAAAATGAAGGCACCTCATTCCTTCTTATCTTCGAGGCAGGGAAGCACTCAAATGAAACCTAATATTTTCAGAAACATCTTGGCAGGAGTCATGCTCCTGTGGGAGAAAAGGAAATTGTGGGCTGAAGCAATGGAGTGTTAAAGCCAGGGTAGATGAAAATCATGTGGTTCTGAGGTTTCTCATGATTCTCCTCCTCTCTGCATTTTCAAATCTATTCCTTCTTGATTAGTCAAATGTGGAGATGAGTAATGATGAATTCCAATCCTGAGACTTTGGAGGAAAGTACACAATTTTCTACACAATTTTCCTCCTCAATTCAACCCAAATCAACAGGCATTTAGTTAATCCCTCTATTGGGCCAGGTCTGGGAACCCAAGGAAAAAATGGAAAAAGTCCCTCTCCTTTAAAAAGCTTGCATTCAATTGTTATTGAAAAAACAAAAACACAAGTACCAGTAAGAAAATGTAAAATGCATGCAACATCAATTTGAGATCATCTCAAGGTGAGGGTAGAACATTAATTGGGGGTACTTACAACTTGGGGGAATCATAATAACACAATGAATATAGTGCTCACAGGTAGGTAACCGAGTAGATATTGCCCTAGTCTTGGAATCCTAAGACCTGAGTTCAAATCTCGTTTCAATTGCATGACTAGTTGTGAAGTTAGGGCAAGTCTTTTAGCTTCTAAGTCTCAGTTTTCTCAGTTATAAAAATGGGGATGATAATAATGTCTGCCTGTCAGGATATTTGCAAAGACCGTGTGATTATATTTGTAAATTTTTTTCCCTAAGCAAAGACACAATACAAATGATATTATTCATCATCACATCATCATTATTATTATGGTTATCATTGAATTTTGTAATTTTACAGCCACTAGGTCACACATAGTGTGCCAGACCTAAGAGTTAGGAAGAACTGAGTTTGAACCCTCTTTAGGACCACTGATAGCTACCAATATCTACTTGGTAAAGTCACTTGATATCTTCACTTCAGGTTCCTCTCTTGGAAAATTAAAATAACAATATCACTTACCTCCTTAGCTAGTTGTATGGACCAAATAAAACAGCCCTTTGTAAAGCATTTTGCAAGTGTTAAAATGTCAGATAAAATTTAGGACAGCTAGGTGGTATAGGAGATGGAGTGCAAGGTCTGAAATCAAGAAAACTCCTTTTTTGTTTCCAAAACTGACCTCAGACACTTACTAGTTGTGTGACCCTGGGCAAGTCAGTTAACCCAGTTTGCCTCAACTTCCTCATCTGTAAAAAGAAGCTGGAGTAGATGGTGGCAAACCACCCAGTATATTTGTTAAGGAAACCCCAAATAGGTTTAACAAAGACTTAACAAAGACTCTGAAACGACTGAATGACAACAGTAATTTAGAAGTAGAATGAGCCTCGGAGAACTCTGTCTTCACTTTATACAAGAAAAGCGTACTTCAGAAATTCAACTTGTAGTCAATGGAGCAAAACATTGTTCAGGTCAGGGATTAACAGGGAATCAGATTTGTGACGTGCCTCTGGCTACGTCCAGGGCAAATTCAAGGAAAATTAGGTGGGGGACTACTTTGGCAAGTGTGGCACAGGTATCTGAATGCTCATAAAAGGCTAGTCACATCTCCCAAAGGTTGTGATATCTGTTAATGGGAGAAGGAGAAGAGAGAAGCAATACGTATTTCATTATGTTCCCCATTAGAATGTGAACTACTTGACAGTAAATTATTTCTCCTTTTGTACTTGAATTCCTACCACCTGTCATAGTACCTGGCTGTTTATAAATAATTGTTGGTTTATTAACAATATTAGAATTCAGACCACTGTCCAGTAATTTCTACCACAACTATTCAGGTATCCTTTGGTGTTTAAAAGAGAAACTGACAATCCTGTAACCCACACAAAATATAAGGAAAAGCTTTATATAGAACCAGAAATGAGATCATGCACACACAGTGTAAGAACTGCATGCATGGAGAAAGCATTCCATGGGCATAAACTCCCATTGCACAGTTGTACCACAAATTGTTCTTAACTCACAGAGCTCAGAGATGACTGTGTCCATTGTTTTTGTAAAATATAAGCAATCCTTACCTGGTATCTGTGTGAAGGATTGACAAAAATAAAATTAATAACTTGAATTACAAGTCAATACTGAGTACTTTTGCTGCACAAGGACCTTGGTGGAAGTTTTTAATCATCATGGAAGCTGGACCAAGACTCTGTTCTTGTTATCAAGGAAAGACTTTGTGGGGAGTAACGGCCTTCCCACCACACGGGCTTGTTGGTCATCTACATTTGGAATGAAAGTGCTTCCAAAGCCAGGATTTACTAAAAAAAAATGTCTCCCCCAAGTTCCAACCAACACATTAACATTGTGGCCAAATACTTTCCAGAGCAGAGTCATTGCTTGGGTTTTATAAGTGAAATGAGAATACTGACCTCAGTGGGCCTATATGAAAAGGCAATTATGTGCCATTTTAATGGAAGAGGAGTCTTGCTTGTGTTAACATTTGTCTCCCTTGAGCCTTTCTTTTTGGCACTTTGTCAATGATTACTTTGCCATGTTAAATGGTGAATTACTAACTTAAACAAATAAAAGTCTTAAGATATTTGGGAGGTGCAAATCTCACAGGGATCCATGGTGCCAGCACAGAGAATCCCAGTGGCTGTTGCCTGTTGATGGAGGAATGAGAAAGGGCACTTCAAAATAGAAAGGGGTGGGGGTGGGAGGGCTTTGTCCACTTGTTCCAAATTCAGTTCAGGTGTGAACATCAAGGGAGTAAATGCTAGCTTAGCTGATTTTTGTGCATATACAATAAAATATCCACATTTTAGAGCCTGTTGCCTCAGGATTTCTGACAATTCACACATTTTCTGGCCTAGCTTGGTCCTTTCTATTTACCAAAAGAATTTGCTGAGCAAAGTGTAAGAAAGTATTTATTTTTAATTTAAGAAAATTGTTAACAAGAAGACTTCAAACCACATCAGAAGCTCACAGTTTAATCTATGTGCTAATAACCCATAATGCTTACCTATGCATTTAATCTGGAATCAATTCAATCTTTATTTGGAATATATATATATATATATATATACATATATATATATATATATATATATGTATGTTAGCAGTTAGATGGTTATGCCAATATGAATAGAAGAAAGTTGCACTGAAAATACATATATAATGAATACTATTCCATGTAAAAATATCCTTCATACTTCTATGACTAGTGTCTAGCAACAGTGCATAATAAATTATTATTGATTAATTGACTTCTATAACTGAGACTTGAACTATTCAGATCTCACTAGGGGCATGCTCTCTAGAGTCAGATGAGATATTTCTCTCATGATAATTTCATTTTGCAAGAAGACAGGAAAAAGAAAGTAGCCAGAAGGAGGTTCAGAGAAGGTTTATTTTAGAATGGAAGGGATCATTCTGACTCTTTTATTCTCCTCTACTAGCCCATGGAAATGTCTGTTCATATGATTCACCAAGACTTGACCACCTGATATACTTCAGAATTTAAAGAGCCAAGTTGTTGTTCCAAAGGTGCTTTTTTTTTCTTCCTTAACTGGTGGGGTTATCAACAAATTGCATTTTAAAGCAGATTGCAAAGACTAGCATGAAAAGTAAAAAGGATGTGCAAGTAAAGTTACCCCTAGAGAAAACAATGAGTTTCTTTCATATAAAAGAATTCACCTCACTTAGTCTTTGAGCCGATGTCAGGATGGAATCTATACTGTTGGAGGCAGAGGAGGTAATGGTGCTCTTTTGTCAAAGTTCTATTCATTTCCTCACTTCTAGCCAGAATCCACACTGCTAGGCAATCATGGAGGGGGGGGGGGTTAAGGTACTACTAAATAAAGGTTGACTAATAAATCCGTTCTATTCTTTGTAATTCAAAAGGCTTACATATTGGGTTCTTGTAGACTGGCCCATGTGTTCTTCCCCACCTCAAAGTGAGAAAGACTCCCATTTTTATGGTAAAAAAATCCTCTTTTACCATTTTGTAGCAATGCCAACATCTATGCAATTGTAATAAGGACCAAAGAGACTAGAAAAAAAAAGTAAACGAGAAAGGGAGAATATGATGGACATCACAGTTTAGTTTTTTTTTCTTTCCTAATGATGAACATATAAAATGAAAAGACCAATCAATAAAGCCAGAAGCACCAGTGCAAAATAATAATAATAATAATAGCACAATAACAATAATAATAAAACAACAAACAGAATAGCATCCTTCATCTGATATTAAATCATGAAACAATTCCACCTAAAGAGTGTCAGTACCTTGATCCATAGGTGATTAATCAAGTAGCAACATCTGGAAACACTCTACTCTTAACTATGCTATATAGGGAACAGAACTATACTTTAAGCTTTGTATTTCAAAATGTTCATTTGTGTTAGAATCCTTTTTTGTGTGTATACTTCTTTTTTTCTTTGTTTTCAGTTTCCTCATATTAGAATTCCTCCACTAGACTGGGAAAAGTAGTAAACTGAAACTTTGGCAGACATCTTAAAGTAAAGCTATCCAGGAGATCGGGAGAATAATGGGAGGGAAAATCCTTCTAGCCCTTCAATTTCTTGCATAAGCTACCAGGCTAACAAAGGAATGGATCCATTACTCTTAATTATGAGTCACCTTTCAGGCCCAAATCAACTCATAGTTCAGTTGGCATGACCATCACTGAGGCCTAAGATTTCCTCATTAGGAATACCATTAACAATTGAATTATGATGGAAGATTGTGACCAGGTATTTGAACTCTTGATCAACATAAGGAAATAAGAGGAAAGTCTCTTACCACCCAATGATGACCAGTGGTAACATGGGACCAGATAGACTTGCCCACATACCCCTGAGACCCCCTCCCTGCCTTTGTGACTTGTGTTAGTAATGAGAGAAAGATTAGAAAGTGAAGTTACTCACCATGGAAGAATCACTGCTTCCACTCCCGAGCAGAGCTCCCTCAGCACAGGTTGGTAGGTGGGTAGAAAGTTGACTAGCCCTGCCCCCATCTATGACATCACAATCTACCTCATAAAAGGTAGTGAAAGTGTTCTGAACTCCTGTCTGATTTCCGAGAGATATAGAAAAGAGAGAGTGAGAGAGAGAGCAAGAGAAAAACCATACCCTAGTTTGGGAGAGGGAGAGGGACGGTTAGGGAAGGGTGGAAGGGGCTAGGAAGCGGGTGGGAGAGGGAAGAACTAGAGGGAGGAATTTTGTTATGAAAGAGTTAAGTTCAGTAAGAGGCACAGGGGCTTTTTATATAAAGATATCCTGTGATTTGAACTCCACTTGCCAGTTGCCATTGAGCCTTGATAGCCACCATCTGGAAGGAGGAAGAAGAATCACTGTGCCTTGTAAGACACACAAAGCAGTAGGTGGTAGAGTACTAGGGTGGAAGTTCCTAATTAAAGTCTTGAAGATCACCAAGAAAGAAAGCATGGGCCACAGCTCTTAAAGCCTGGAACAAGAAGCTGGCAATTTTAGATGCTGTTCTTAGAAGTTCCATTGCCCTGCTGTGTGACCTTCAGACATATGTCCAGTCTCTGCATGCCTAGCTGTGAAATGGGGCCAAAAAGATACTCACCTCTTTCATAGAAATCAATGATGTTTCAATTCATTCATTGTTGCTATTGTAACTTCTAGTTGCTCTTCCTTTATTTTTTTTAAGATGCTCAGTTAATTATATGAAGGGCATTGGATTTTAAAAATCAATAATGCCCATAAGCCATTTTAAGATAGTTCTTCCAAAAGTTCCATTCACTGCAAAATAATACTGACAATGTTGGCAAGGGTTTAACGTGAATCTGTGCATATGTGTGTGTGTATGTGTGTGTGTTTGTTGTCAAAATGGGTTAGTCTTGGTACAGAGTTCTCCCTTGGTCTAATTACATTTTAAGTTTGAATATGCTGACTAAATGATTTTAATTTAATAAGTTCATAATGTTGTTAAAACCTATATATCAATAAGAATTTAGGGCATACTGTATATTTGAAAGGAAATATAAGTGGAGCTGTATAAAAACAGGTGAAAAAGAAGACTTGAGGGTACTCCATATATGGCGGGGAGGGGGTGGTTAACTTAATAAGACATAAGAAATCACAGTAATCACTTTGTCTCTTGTCTAAACTGACTTGGCCATAATCATATAGACATAGACTTCATACAACTTCATGCCCGATCCTTAAGGGAAGTCAGACAGAATGGCAGAGTACTAGGATTTGATTTAGGTAAGAGTACAATAGTGAGACAAACAAATACTTGACTGGAGAATCACTTTGGTTAAAAAAAAAAGAATTCTTTGAAGGTTTCAGAAATTGCAGTGACCAAGCCGCAGACCAAGATTATTCAAATTGAGAACAATCATATTATCCACAGTGGAACCCTTTAAAGGCTCCTAGTTGAAATAAAACTTCACTATGAGTAAAGGACTCCAAGTATTACAAATCATAGGCCACTGAATAAGGATGGCTAGGGTCTTTATCCTGGTGAGTATCTTTCCTGCTTTTTTTTCCCCTCACATGGACAGCTCTCTCAATTCAGAGCTTTCCGTTTAGCTGAAAACCAGTACACATTCTTGTGACCAAGTGGCACCAGCTCTAATGCATTAATTACATGAATTTTTAAAGGCAGCTTTCTTAAATATATGAAAATATAGATAACAGGATAACTCATTTTGGAATATCTAAAAACACTAAATCTCAAATACCTTTTTATTTAGCAATATTATCCTCTTGGTTAAATAAAAGAGGGTCTTGGGCTATGAGCAGAGTGGGTGATACATGGGATAGTCATTTTTCTCTGGTAAATAAAATGCCTCTTAGCTAGATTGTTTCCTTTTCTTTCTGTGACTTTTTCTGTGTGTATCAAAAATTCTGCATTGGGCAGTCCCCCAGAATGTGCCAGGATGTACTAGGATGTTTAAAATCTTCTCCCTTGTAACTTGCCAATTTGACTTCCAACTTAAAAAGGTATTGAAAATGTATATAAAAAACAACTTTGTTCCCTTTCATTAAGATAGCATGGATGTATCACATTACCTAAGATAGGTTTCAATGTTTATTTGTTCTTTTATAAAAATGATATAATTTGATCGCTGAACAATGACTTCAGGACACCAATGCAAAACTAGGCTGCATCAAAATCATACCTAGTGGTGAACTGTGCTGGGTTTGGGGGTGGAGTGCTGAATTAAGTGTGATTGAGTGTGAAATTTGCAATGATGTCTTTGGTTGTGTTAGTAACCACTGAGTTAAGCTTCTTGTTTTTCCCTGGAGATGTAATGACAGAATCAGATTTTCTTTGCTTCTTTTTATGGCCTAGCATCCCAAAGCTGTCCAGTGATGACCTAATCTGGATTAAGATGACAAAATGTCCTGTTGCTATTTCAGTGCAGGGAATGTTGAATGGTCTTGAATGAACAATTCCTTGTGAAGAATTAGGAGGATATGGAGATCCCAAGTATCCAGTAAAAATATTGTATTTTGATGGATACAGACTGAACATCAATTCTGTATTTTTTTTGGTTTTTGTTTTCTAAATAGGAAACAAGACTCGGGGGAGGGGTAATTTGGAGGAAGAGCTTGGCAGGATTTGGGATTAAAAGTAAAATGGCATCATTTCTGTCATGTGATTTTGTTTGTTCAAAAATACCTCTCAAAAATGTAGTTAAAGACTGGCTAATTATGCATACGATAATTGGGATGGTCTTTTCTGAGTGTAGCCTATTTGGTCATAATCGCTATTCCATTGGCCAAAAGAGTAGCAGTTGAATAGCAAAGCAAACGTCGATTGCTTTTGAAAACAGTGGATTTTAAAGTTCAAGCCTCCCAGAGGGGAGGGATGGTATCACTTCTCTTTATGCAGGAACCCTCATTTTAGCAAAGGCTAAAGATGGGAAAAGTCAATTAATAGTCTTCAGTGATGATGCTGGGCAGAAATTCTCTGAGATCCTCTGACCCTCTCCTCTTCCCCCATTCATCCAACTGCATTGTAACATAAATCCAAAGGAGAAAGGTTATACTATTGGGTATTGATGAGACAAACGTAAGATTTCTATTCATTGATTGGGGCAAGACACCAACAGATATAAGAGTACTCAGAGAACAGAGGTAACACAAGATGCTGGAAATATTTATGAAATGAGGAAAGTGAAAAAAGCTAAGTAAGAATTATTTGGCTTCAAGAAGTTGGGATAGTGATGAAAACATATGAAGCTTATGCTTTCAGGTCATCAAAGAAGAGATGGTTCAATGAAGACTCAGACAATGCATTTGGAGAGAATGAAAACACAGAATCAAAGAATTTCTAGGTTGCAAGGGACCTCAATGGCCATCTAGATCATACATCAAGAAACATGTCCCATTTTCTAGGTCCATATAACTGAGAACAGTGACTTTTCTGAGGGTTGGGATAAAAAAAATCATAGCATATGAATTATTTAAGTCAGACTGGAAAGAATACTTCAAAATAGCCTATAGGGTCCAAGAAACCAAGGAAACTTTAAACGCAAGGAGATATCCATCAGCAGACATATGGCTATCCTAGGCAAAGATTACTTTGAAACAGAAATAACACAGAATATACACTTTGAGTGAGGCATATGAAACAAAAAAAATCTATTTTTCTTTTACTGAGAAAAAACTTGGGAAATGGTATAATTCTGAAATATTTTTGTCATGTGACAATATAAGTGAAGTGAATCAGAAAATCTCCCAGCTAAAAGGACTAAATACTAATCTATGGAAGTTGCTGATTAGTGACTGTGCATTGGGAATACAGAGCTGGAATAAGTTCTTCAAAACGCCAGATATCCCTTTCCTTGCTGTGGCAGTGATCTCTTGCTTATAAAAAGGCTAAAGTCAAAGGATGAGCAAATCCAGAAGTGAACACAAAATCCCAGCTCAGAAGCATCATGGGTTCATCTAAATTCCCTTTATTCTCAATTGAGCCACAAGAAATAGAAAGCAGACATAAATGCTAAACAAGACCCACAATCTATTCAGCCAATAACTTTAATCGCTTCCTCTTCCAAATTGAAGAAATTATATAAAATGGAGAGCTTTCAGGTTCATTTCCACTGTCTCCCTGAGGCTGCAATTCACAAATGAATATGAGAATATCCCAAAGTTGGAGGTGCAGGAAAGGAAACTTCGATAATTCACATTTAAATTATCAGCTCTAGAATCTCCCTGAATTGATTGCAGCATACACATCTCTAATTTAAGAAATGAGAAACGGAAAGGAGAACTGACTGATTTAACAAATGAAAATAAGAAAAAAATTAAATGAATAGTATTTTTTCATCAGTAACTCCCCTTATGGGCAAAAAAAGATGTAGAGTCACATTTGGATTTGTTCATCTTTACACATATTACTGCTTTAAAAAAAAGGAAAAAAAAAGAAAAAGACGAATCTTCCAACATTTTTCATGGGACCTATAAAATGTCCTATTGCACGAGAAGAAATCTGACAGTTATTCCTATACAGATATTATATAGGAATGTTAATGTCTTTTCTATCATCATGTAAATTACTTTGCAATGCATAAAATGTGATATAAAATCACATGAATGAATGCTTTTCTTCTTATTAATTCTTCTTCTCCATGTCATTATTTTCTGTGTGTTTCCATTCACACAGGAACCACCAAGATTATTATAAAATATCTCGTTCAGTTTCTCAATCTACTCTAATAAACTGTCCACCCAAGAACATCCAGTGACAGGGCAGCTAGGTGGTGGAGTGAATAGAGCACCGGCCCTGGAGTCAGGAGAACCTGAATTCAAATCTGGCCTCAGACACTTAATACTTACTACCCCTGTCACCTTGGACAAGTCACTTAACTGACAATTACCTTGCCTTCTGGGCCCCCTCCAAAAAGCAAAAGACAAACAAACAAACAAAAAGCATGTCAAGTGGCTCTCAATGTTTTATAAGACAAAAAAATAATTAAAAAAAACTCACAGCCCATTTCTTTGGCATTTAAAGCCCTGTGTAATCTGATTCTTTATTAGGTGGCTCTCTAATATCCTTCCTGACTTATTCAATATTACTCATATTAACACAACCTATATTCCAGCAAAAGTAGCTTGGTATATCTGGGATGCAACACTGTGTCTTCCATCCCTGAATTTGCACAGTACATAATTTGCATCTGGCTTCTTATTCCTTCTCACCTCTGCATCAGAGTAACACACACACACACACACACACAAATAAATAAAGAAACAAATTAACAAATACAAGTCATTAATGTAGGAATGAGAATATGTAGATGCTAGTCTGGCTTCAGGGGGCAGAGGACCATGCTGGTCTAATACCATGCCACAGAGATGGTCACTTAATCTTTCTGGTATAAAATATGTCCCTGGCCTCCCAGAACATGGGCTGTATGTAACTACTTCAGTACCTTAAACCCTGGGGAAATCCACAGTTAATATTCTGGCATCTCAGACCAGTAGGTCTGGCTTTCAGGTCCGTATATATTAGTAAAGGGCTTTATGTCTTTATGGGCATCGCAAGGTTAAACTTCAGTTTACCACATTGTAAAGTAAAGGGTTACCTAGATTATGTTTAATTATCTTTCTTGTTTTGACATTCTAACACTCTGTGCTGCTCAGAGGCAATTGTTTGTCTTTATCTTAGCTTTCTGTGTTCACCAGTTCAAATTCTCTGAATAAACAGGCTAGACCCCAGCACTGAGAAAAGCAAAACAAAACCAAAACCACCACCACCACACACAAAGAAATTCAGATCTCAGCTAACTCTTACAGACTCTAAACCTAAATGCACACTGACTGTCTGAATGACAAATCTATTACCCAATATTTCTATGAGTGTCTCCAACAAAGGGATTGGTATATTACTTCCAAGTTGTAACTTTTCTGACTATACTGATTTGAAATATCCAAATTGATAAGTTGGTTCACTTCTTTCTTTTCAAAACAAATTGACAAATTCCTTGACTGAAGTAATTGATCTTGTTTGTGTTGGAGAGATATGACCACAGCTGAGGACAAGGAGGTAAAGAACTATTGATTATTTATGATCTGATTATGATGCCTGGCTTAACTCCCTCTAGGCAGATAAACAGGAGAGGAATGTTGTAACCGGGGTAGTGCAAGCAATGCTGTTTCCTAGGGTGCAAAAATTGGAGTGTGCTAATGGCATTTTTTGAGTGGTAGTATAGAAACAACCAGGTTTAATACCTAGTTAACAAGTAAAAATAATTAAAAGAGCAATCTTGTTCTGATGATTAGGCCATTCCTTTCCATAACAGTATTTCACATGAGTACCATGGTCCAATCTGAAATTGTATCCTTGTCCCCATGAATGTACTTGCCCTCTGCCTCCAAATTGCTCATTACTGCTCTGTAGTAGCAATCTGAATTGTGAAAGATAAGTGACATTTATGCAGTAGAAACTACCTTCTACAGTTTCAGAATTTCAAAGAGCCTTTGTTTGGTTTTCTCCTCACCATCCTTATAGAAATCTCTCTTCCTTATGCCATGTCTTCCAAAAAGTTGCTTATGGGCACTGACATGCAGGAACACACAATCCTTTGCTGAGTTGCCAGTAGAGAATCATACATATGCTGGAAACGGATAGCTTTCTCTTCAGAGGGTTTGCCTAGTGTTATTTATATAAATGTTGAGAATAATGCAAGATGACAGGAACCCTAAATAGGGATAAAAGAAATCCAGAAGTCCGGACAAAATCAGTTATCACTTTAGGTTAAAAAAAATACTGGGATGTCTGAGAAGTCTCTCGGGAGAACAACTGAGTCCCTTTTGCTTTCCAATATAACTGCTGTCTTTTCAACATACAAAGATGTGACCTATGGAATGTCTTAGGAGTCTGAAGAAAGTTTGGCAAAGGAAGAAATACAAGGAGATTTAAAACACAATTGATGTCCCTTAGGGGAACGAGTGGAACAAGATATTATTTTAGCTAGATCTCCACAGTAGACCTTTTCCTCCAAAAGATTAAGCAATTCTGAGAAAAGTATTTTGACGTTCCCCAGCTGCTTGCCCTGGGGAATTCTGTTTTTTTTCTTTTTCTTTTTTTTTAAACAAAATTTGAATGTGGTACTAGATCTGCAAATGATGATTTCACCTGAGGGGATTTCCCCCCCACCCCTTCTACACAATGAGTATGACTGTTCTCTGGGATTGCATCTCTCCAACATGGAAAATTGGGTTCAATTTGCTTGGCATTAGAAATGAATATTTGCCGTTGTTGGGGGGCAGAAGTGGTATAATGCCATGTAAGCATAATAAGTGTGTATACCGTAGATCAGAAAGGCACCTGGGCAAGGACAGAGGAAGCCTCAGTTCTTGTCCCTATTCTACCACTATTATGCTGTGCAATATCCTGTCAACCCCTTCCATGCTCTGGGCCTCAGTTATCTAATCTGTAAAATGAGGGAGATGGACTATGTGATTCCCTCCACTATGCCATTCTATGAAAAAAATCTGTTTCAGGGTTTAGTAATATTTTCAGACAGTTTTCTATATTCCATTCAATTGAAGGTTTGTTCTAGGTTTGTGATGCTAGCTGCAAAGTTCTATATACTTGAACTTAGAAGCCTCCAAAATAGGTCACAGATATTTTAAGTGAATGCAGAGATCATTTCTCCCCAAATCCTCATTCTAAATTTGAAGAAACTGAGGCATTGAAATGGGGTGACCTTCTCAAGGTCATAAAAATGAAAGGAGGGGGCAGGGAAGGACATAAGGAGGAAGTAAAGCTAGCTTACAAAAGAGAAATCATTATCCTCCTTCAAATGCACAGGTTGTGGGTCAACTCTTAGGGTAGCTAATCCAAAAAGCAAATTTCCCTTCTCTCATGTTCAAATTACTTCTTTATCTGATACAACTCTCCCCAGAACTCTGTACGATCCTTGAAGATTAAGTCTGTTGTTTTTCATTCTGTCTGTTTCCAAAGGATATAACATAGTACCCAACACAGAGCAGATACTCAAATGCTTGTTGGATTGGATCCAATTGGAATGAAATGACTCTAGGACATTCATTAGGTGCAAATTTGGAAAACTACTAATGTTGATGCACTAACTCATCCTTGGATAGGTCAACGGAGTTACTGTAGCTTTGAAACTTTTACTCATAGAGATGAAAATAAAATAAAACATTACAGAACCAGAATGACCCTCTTAAGATGAACTATTCATGGGATCATAGGTTTTAAAACTGCTATGGTCTGTAAGATAATCTTTTAAGCACTCTCCTTTTACAAATATATGAGACCAAGGAAGTTTAATGGACTCCCCTAAGGTCATACAGAAAGTCAGTGATAGTTCTCAGATTCAAACTAAAGTCTTCTAATCTTCTATCTAGGCCAGTACAGAGATCAGCCTCTCTGGTTGTAAACACAACTATAGACTAGTTAAGTCCTTGAGAACATTCCTGAAATGTTCCAGGTCACCCAATGGGTCAAGTCTTGAATCTACTTTTAAGTCCTTTGTCCAACAGAAAAGCCTACCTCAAAAATAGTTAATGGAAAAAAAAAAAGAAAATTCTCCATGGAGGTGCTTTAAAATGGGTAGAATCTGATTTAATATGGACCACTCTGCTTCTGAAAGGGGGCCTTCCAAAGTCCTGATTCATGATGTTTGTGAAATATTTGGCTACTGAGATTATGGGGGATTAAATTTTAGTGATAATTTGCTGGTAATGTAAAGAGGGAGAATTCTTGAATGCCACATTTTTTTAATGGATACAACTTAAAAGATATGGGGAATTTTTAATCATCATCAAATGGCATTCATCTTGAGGCTCCTTTCTAACCTCTGATGAATTAACACCCCCTGGGTTCTTTTCTTGTTGACCTGATCAACAAGAAAACCATCCTAAATTCTTCTTCCTCTGAAAAATGACAAACTAGATGAGTTTTTTATGAAGTCCTAGGAAGGTCTGAAATATGCAACATTCACGTTCAAATGTTTCCTGCTAAAATGCATACCCAAAACAAATGGTCCTTTTTTTTTTTAATTCAATGTATGGACTTTTCTTTGCTCCACTCCTACCTTAATACAGATGATCAAAAGTTTATTACATAGAAAATCAAAGGGTATTTGGAGTTGTTTATTACAGTTACTGATGCTTAAACATAAAATTCCCAATAATCTAACTCTTTGATTTTCTTTCTCAGTGAAACTGATCAAACCCATCAGAATTTAGTTTGATTAGAGAAATGAATAACTAGAAATTGTGAGAAATTTCCCCCTTCCTCCAAATAGAATATAATTTCAATGCTGGACAATTTAGTGCAAATGAAATAACTTGGGAAAGTATTTTTTTAATTAATCAGGAGACATTTATTAAAAATATGCCATGTGCCAGGTATTGTGTTGATTCTAAAACAACTATAATCTAAAGCTGGCACTAAAATCCAACTCTCATATCTCCCTTGAGTTACCAGTGTACATTTCAAATTGTCTGTTGAACATTTCCACCTAATTGTTCCACAGACAATCCTAAGCCCAATCAACAGTAATTTACTGTGTCTGCCATGTACAAGACACCATGTGATGCACTGGAGATATAGCATACAAAACTTTAATTTCAAAATTAAATCTGTATGCACATAAATGTATACACAATGTTTATGTGCACATATATATGTACATATAAGCCTGTACATATGTGGGCATACATATGGCTATTTTCCCAAAATACAATTCATTTTCCCCTCCAAAACCACATTCTCCTAAAGTTCTCTGTTTCTGCTGAGCCACTATCCTTCCAGCCATTCATTTTCATCACTTCTCCATCATTGTTGACATTTCTTTCTTTCTCACACCTAATTTCCAAATAGCTGGAGTTTTTTTTTTCCCTTCAACACCATTCTTGTTCATCACCTTGTATTAATTTAAATAGCAGCAGTCATAGGTAAAGCCCTCATCACCTGTCACCATGACTATTACAATAGCCTACTAATTTATTTATTACAGCATCCATTCATTCACTCATTCATTCTGACATAGGAGAGGACATTCCAAATAAGGTGAACTTCCTATATGAAGGTCAGAAGTTAGGAGATATAATTCCATGCGTGATGAACAGTTAAAGGTATGATTTAACTGGAATAATTCTTGGTAAGAGGGTCATTTACTGATTTCATAAACCTGGCCAAATGCTCCAGGGTTGGACTTGGAGGAGAATAACCCATAACTGTTTAAGGCAGTGTGCATGTGTGTGTGTGTGTGTGTATACCTGTGTGCACATACATTGGTGTTGTTAGGTATATCATACTACATAATTTCAAAGTCAAATAGTGATTATTTGAGAATTATCCATGACTAGATTTAATGATACAGAATATAAAAGGCACAAGACCTGGGTCCTAATATTGGCTTTGACATTAACTTATGGTATGACTTCAAGCAGGTCAGTTCCACTCCTGGGCCTCAGTTTTCTCATGTATAAAATGAGAAAGTTGGACCTTCATGTCCCTTACAGGTCTATATCTATGATCCTATGGGTTATAGAGGAATTGCCTTCTCCATCAGTGGAGGGAGTACTAACCTTGACAAAGGACAGACTTTTGAAACACAGAAGCAGGAAGATGATCCATTAGGACACAAAATAAAAAGAGTCTCCTTACTTCTTTTTTTAATGGATTCTATTCTTATAGGTATAGAGTAGTTTAAGATGTCATCTCATTTCAGTATTCCAGAATCTCAGTGTTGGAATGGACCTTAGTAATTTTTTCCAAACGTCTTTCTCTTGATGAAGTCTCCCCTCTACACTTTCCTTTATAAAAGAGCTGTCCAGCTCCCTTTTGAAGACCTCCAGTGACAGGAAACTAAGTAGTTACTGCCATGGCAGCCCATTCTACTTCTTAATGGATTGAATAGTTAGAAAACAAATTTTTACAGGAAGCCTAAATCAGTCACCTTGAAACTTCCACCCACTGTTCCTAGTTTTTCTCCTTAGAAGTAGTGGGGAGAAATCCGATCCTTCTTTCTCATGAAGCCCTTGAGATAATTAAAAACAACTAAGTTCAAGGTAAATGGTAATACTTCTCTCAACCTATCCTTAATGACATGCTCCCAGACCTCCTCCAATTCTGATTGTTCTTCTCTTGACATTCTCCAGTGTGTCAATCTTTCCTAAACAGTGGTACCCAGGATTAAATGCAAAATAACAAATATGGGCTGACCATGGGAAAGAATAATGACACTCACTCTTATTTAAAAAATGTACATATATATATACATATATATATATATATAATATCTTTAATAATGTGTCAAAGGAGCTCATTAGCTTTTGATGTTGCCTTTGTCACACTGCTGTGTTCTACTGTCCCCATCATTTTTATTTGGTAAAAAAGCAACTAGCATGAAGAGAGGTCCATGAACCCTGTGATCACAGCAAAGTCAAGAAACAAGGATAATACCACTGTCTGAGACAGGTGCTGTCATAGAGATAGGAATGAGAGAAATTGAAAGAGACTGATGGAGAAGACACAGAAAGGCAGAGAATAAGATAAGAGAGAGAGACAGAGAGAGAGTTAGACAGAGAGACAGAAAGACAGAGGCACAGAGACAGAGATAGAGACAGAGATAGAGACAGAGAGAGAGAGAGAGAGAGAGAGAGAGAGAGAGAGAGAAACAGAAGTAAAGACAGAGAGAAACAGAGATAGAGACAGAGACAGACTGAAAGAAAGACAATGAAGGAACATACAGATGATTTTACCACACTTAAATGCTGGGGAATGTGATTTGAGGTATACTGATGTTTTAGAAAAGCAACTGAATTAGTGGATTAACCATGAGGATGAGTCGATTTTGGTCCTTGCTGTGCTCCTGATTAGTTCTATGATATTTGAAAAGGGAGTTAGTTATGACACATATTATTTTCACTTTTACACATAAGGAAACTGAGGTTCAGAAAGGGGGTTTAAACTACCCAAAGTAGTACCACAAGTTAAAGTAACAGAGGTGGGACTATAACCACGACTCAGAGGCCAGATCTATCTATGCAGTATGTCACACCAGCTTTCTTAGAGGCATAGGACTTTGCAGCAGAAGATTTCCAAGTTGTTTACCAAGTGTAGAAGTGGAGAGCCTTTGGGACTAGCAATTTATTCAGCTAATCCTTGCTAGGACAGCAGAGAGGTGACTTTCAAGATAGCGTCTACAGGGCAGTTCAGTCATTTTACAGAGGCCCTCAAAGATCACTTCTGAGTTTAATTCTATGATTCTTCTTTATCAAAATCTCTCTTTAGAGCACAATGAAATTAATTTTCTCACATTCAAAAATAAAGTCACTTGACTTTTAGTGTGAAAGGTGGAGTTCTTTTCCCATCATTAACAACCCTTTGAGAATTTCATAAGGCACCAGAGTGGGGGAAAAAGGGAACATATTTTCCAACCTGACCTCTAACCATAGCTATAAAGAAGCAATTGTATTTCTGTACACATTTATATCAGGGCAAAGGGGATATAAGGTCAGCTTTGGAGTCAAGAATACAAAAGTTCAAGATGTTTCTCTGGCACATACTGGATGTGTGACCCTAAGCTGGTCACTTAAACTTAAAATGCCCCAAGAGAGGGCCAAAGACTATCAATTGCAGAACAGTTGTAGATTTACATTGGTGAAAATTTTCCTTCTTGGAGTTCCCCACACCAACAAAATCTAAAATCTACATGGTAAAAGTAGGAGATATATAATCATACACACCTACATTCATGCATATGTGGCCATACAACCAAGTATTATTGAGGTTGCACATATGTGTGTATATTCACCATATATTACTATGCATCACACATAACTTAGAGTCTTAGTTACCTGGGACTCTGAGACTGTCAATGAACTGCTTAGAGCCATAGAACTAGAATATGGCAGAATCATGTTTTGAACTCATATCTTCATGACTCCAAGGCCAAGTTGATACATCAAGAAACTTCTCATATAGACAGTATCTCAAGAATCAACACAGTTTTAAGCTATTAAAACTTAGAAATTTCACTAACACTTTGGAGACACTCTGTATGGCTATATCTAATATATGTGTGCTTGTGCATACACATGACCCGTGGTCATTCAGCTATTACATTTTCCAATATGATTTAGGACTTAATCAATAGTATAGAGACATTCTAGTGTGAAAACTGCCTCTTTCACTAGGACCGATCAGTTATCCTTATGCACGTGTGCACACACACACGCACGCACACACACAGATTCACAATCATCAAGGCTTATCCTATCCCGGGAATTTCCTTTGTGGCTAATGATAAACTTCAGATATTTTTGCAAATTTTTTTTTCAAAACACAATCTTCATCTTTTTTTCTCAAATAGAAGGAGGGAGGAATGGAGGAATGGGGGGGAGAGAGAAAGAGAGAGAGAGAGAGAGAGAGAGAGGGAGAAAGAGAGAGAGCAGAGAGAGCAGAGAGAGGGAGAGAGAGAAAGCAGAGAGAGAGCAGAGAGAAGAGGTGGGAAGTTTTCAATGTCCTCACATACACTTGTTTTTAATACATTTGCATTTCAAACATATAAATATCCATAATAATAAGTTAATAGGAATTATTCTAAAAATAAAGAAAAATCCCTATTTTCAATACACCTAAAATTACATAGAAGACCAAAATGTATGATATACAGGAATATAAATTTAGAGTTGGAATTTAAGGCTCCTGGATTTAGGTTTGAAAGTTAATACCATGTTTTCTCAATAAGACAGGCATCATCTGGAAACAGTGTGTCCCAAATCTCCTGTGCTTGGCAGAGAGCATTAGGTTGTACTAAACAATTGCCAGAGGAAGTTTCAAACCATTTTATTCTCAGCCCTGCAGCATGGCTCTGAATCCTCATTGAATGGATACATAGGAAAAGGTATAAAGATTGTAGCCAACATCTGCAGCTGCAAATATGAACTACAGTTCCATCTCCTTAAAAATCTGGCAGGATAATCATCAATCCAATGCCAAGTATGGAAGGGGACCCCAAATATACTTTGAGTCCAAAGTACAGGAGCACTTTCTTAGGGAAAAATGGTTTATTTTATTTTCTCTCATTTATGAGCCTCATACTCTTATCTATCTCCTTTCGCCTTTCAGAAGGTAGTCAAGTATAATGGCCAGAGAACTTTGTGGTAGACTGACTGGCATAGCCAATGAAGAATAAGATGGGAGCAGAAGTTGGAAGAGATAAGCAATCTACAGATGCCAGCGAAGCCCTGAAGAACAATCATCCTTTGCAAAAAAAAAAAAAAAGCAATGAGGCCAAAAAGCAGGCCCTTTGCTGTGGCCACATCACATGTTACATACCATGAAGCAGTCCCGGATCAACGTTAGGATGGATCTCTGAACAATTCCTCTAGGAAAAATCATTATCAGTTTCTGTAACTTTATACAACATACCTCAAAGAAGGGAACCCATTAGCACAGGCTTCCTGAGTCCCTGAAAACATCTTTAAAACTGACAATGCAAAGGATGAAAGTCACTGATGGTTTGGGACTACATCTACATGAGGAACAGACAATGGTGATGAGGCTTTGGGAGCAGTGACTGCTAACAATGACGTGCCAGAGAAAATGATGGGAAGCATTTCTGCCCAGAAAGCTTTGTGGAGGATGAGGCTGTGGACTCTGAGATTTTCAAAGATGCATCGTGCATCCATGTTTAAAAAAAAAAAGAAAGAAACAAATTTAAAAAAAAGAAGAAACTAGAGAGAGATTTAAAGCACATACGACACAGTGAACCAAAAGCACTCAGTTCCACAACTGTTTTGTACGGATGGATGAAAAAAGCTGTATGGTATGGAGAATGGTACCATCAAGGCAGAAGAGAAGAAAAGAAGCATGGCGACGGAAATGCAACAGCATTGCATACAAGCAAGAGTTTAGAGGGTAAAGACCACTCAGTGGGGGAGGAGGGCACAATGCAAGACAGATTAGGGCTTTGCAGTGGAAGATTTTCAAGTTGGATTTCTTTGACCAGGTAAAGAAGTGGAGAACCTTTGGGAGTAGCATAGAACAGCCAATTTCTTAGGCTCCCTTGCTAGGATAGCACAGAGATGGCTTTCAAGATGGTGTCTCCAGGCCAGCCCAATTATTTCATGTCACATTTACCTTCTTTGAAAGTAAAATCATTCATCAACTGAAGTATCTGGATTCAAATGGGATTTTGTTTTTCTGCCTTACAGTTGAAAAACTTGTCTGAGGACTGAATTATTTTCACACGATGAAATTCCTGAAAAAGGGCTTTACAAAGAATCTGAGTTCATGGCAAACCCAATCCTCAAAAGCCATCCACCATCTTGAAAATGTTGTGTCATGAATAATGCCACACATTTAAAATGACGTCATTGCAGTTGGCTGGGAAAGGGGTGGGAAGAGATAAAGGTTTCTGGAGCCACATTTCGGAATTTGCATACAAATCACAAAGACCAGCAAGTTGTGAGCTGGGAAGTTTTCTTTCCTTCCCAGAGTTTGGGCAGAGGAATGAGGGAGGGGGAGGAAGACATGGGCAAGAAACCCAACACCTCCATATGGAAATCCTACCAAGAAATACTGCATGTACTAAATATTCCTTGAATTTTCCATGTTGATTCATGGGATGGAAATGGACCAGATGATTATATTTCCATGGCAAAAAGAAAAATAAATGGGAACAACTGAGCAAAGGAAATGTAATTGTTAGTGTTTGACAGCTATGTTAGTTTCTTTTTGGCAACAGCACGTCTTCTAGGTCTTAGGTCATTGATAAACCTAGTATGCATTGGAACCTGAGTGAAGGAATTCCTGTCATTTTCATCATCTTTAAGACATGAACACAAGCTCCCATGTAGAGGTCCTGGCTCTTGTACAGATGATGCAAATTTCTAATACTAACAAAGGGAAGTAGACTTACAATGAGTAAATATACAAAAGCCCCAAATAATTACAATAGTCACAGCTTGGCAATGAGTTTCCAGACTATGAAATTAGTTTTCTTGTGAAGAATGGAGATTTTACAAGGCTAGTATAAACACAGGGTAATTGGAAAATCAAATTGCTCTTCACCAGTTATTGTAAGGTCTGGAATAATGGCGATAACATTTTAAAAAGCCTCCCTATGTATGAATCACTACTGTTTGAGTTGTCGTCTACTTCTATTTTAATGATTTATTATTATTATTTTTTAAACAGTACTGTTGCCAAGAATGGTTCCCTTACAAGTGCTACTTCCGTGGGACCTTTAAACTATGACATCCAAATACCAGCTTACCCCAGATACAATAAGCTCTCCACCCAAGTTCTGTACTTCTGCCTTGACCTTGCTGCAGATATTAAGCTGGTGACAATACAAGGCAATTCGTTGAAGGTAGGCTAATAAATCCTGTTTGCACGCAGAATCAGGACACTGAAAAGTAAAAAAAAAGTAGCATTCTCAATTATATAGCACCTTTTGTAACACTCGTCATATCCAATCTGGCAGAAGGACATGATTTAGTGTCTATAACATATTAGCCAAGCACTACCCACCCATCCCCTTGGGATGGAAGTTAATGGTTGAGAATTATTCTTTATGCTTCCACAGAATCTCATGAATTAAAATATGAAGATATCCCAGAAAGACCCTATTGATATCATCTATAAATAATTAATTACATTTTTTGTTAGTTGCCTTCTGCAACGTAAAGACAGCTAAGTAATCTCAAAGGCTATTTTGTGGAGAACTCCATTCAGCTTTCATGAAGCATGGGAGTCTATTGATGCATAAGACTCTGCCATTCTCTCCTGGAAGGAAATCATTTATGGTAATCTGCATGCTGCATTAGAGGATATGATTTCAAGTTGCTGCTCTAATAAGAAGATGAAGCAATTTATTTCCTTTGCTTGTCTAAGCAGAGCACCCTCCTTATTATACCATGCCAGTCTTTATATTTTAAACTCATTGTGAATCTCAAAATTACAGTGACCTATTCAAGGCCCTTAAATGTAAGAGGCATTGAGAGAATGTATAAGCCATATAAGTGGAAATGTCCCTAGAACAATTCATTCAGAGTCAATTGAAATGACCTGTGCATAGGAAGACACTGTTGTTCACCTTCCCCATTATGTGACCAGCTAAGAAAAAGGAATCATCATTCTGAATATTTAAAGGAATATTCTGGATTCCATCAATTGTTTCCATGGATCAGCAAAGTATGCCCTTGTCCAGTGACATGACTCATGATTTCCTAAGAACCCTCATGTGAGTGTTAGCACACGAAAGTTGCTGCGTGATTAAACTTCATAGTGTGGGGCTTTGGAGATGTAGGAGCTTGAAAATGAAGTGTTTGGGAACACTGGAGGTTCGAAATTCAATTTGGTACTTTGCTCAAACAGTCATCAGGCATCTTGAATGAGCATGATAGAAAAAAGTGTCCAGTGCCAATCATGGTAGCCTTTGGCAGAGGGTGATGTATACAGAGAAATCTAAGTCAAGTACTCAGAAAGTGTTTAGCCAGCCTTGAGAAGTTTGGTAGCTTTAATCTATATAATTCAAACATTTTGGAAACAACAGTATTTTCTCTTTTGATAAAAAAAGCAAGGAAGTAGGATTTAAGGAGGTCACTGAGTTTAGCCTACTCTCTGCATGGCTGTTGCTAACATGCCTTGTACTATGTTATTGCATCTATCAAGGAAGAATCCCAGGGAGACTATTTCTCCTTCCTGCAACTATTTAATACCATAATATTTATCCGACTCCTGAGACCCATGTACTGAAAAGAATTAACTTTAAAATGATATCTCTCCAGAGAGCTGACAAAGCTTTCAATACAAATACCTTGGAGCAAATTAAACTGGAAGGTCTATCTCCTTGGAACAGTAATTAAAAATGCAACAGTCCATAAAAAGTTTATATTGCATGCATATCTTGAAACTTAGAGAAAACATTTTCCAACTACAGAAAGGCATCTGCTGATGGCTTCCTCAGCTTGGTTCATTGTCAGCTGTTCAGCTGAACCTCACCCAGAGGAATTTAAAATGCAAAAAGCATGTCTTCCCAAGCGGAACACCTCTACAACCACTCAAATCCCCACAATGGCATAAGAAGGTCCTGATCCAAGAACAACAGAAAAGGTAAGTCACTTTCCTGCTGGTTATTCCCACAATGAGAAAAAAAAACCAAGAGAGGTAGTCTTGTTTAGATGGTATGTTGTCTTTTCAAAGAATCTACATTCTTGTTACACCTTCCTCCTTTCCAAAGTTTGTTGTCTTCCTCATGGGACAATTCAACTAAATATTATTCTTAACTCCTGAATTCTTGGTTCCCTTGTCCTATTGCTGATCACCCCTTTCCCAATACCAATGCTAGAATTCTCCTACTATCTGTTACCATTGCTTCTCTTCCAAGATACTGAGCAAAATATGAGAAAATTACAAACCAGTGATGACTGGGCTCACTACAATCCTATTACTCTTCTTGCTCCAAACCTTCACTTTTCTCTTCAAATTTATGACACTATCCCTTCCTTCCACTCCTTCAACTGAGGTCTTTATTTCACAATTGCTGAAAAAAAATGAGACCATTTCCTGTGAGCTGTTCTCTCTTTCTCCTCATCACAGATCCTCCTAACATCACTACTCACTTTCTCCTCCATTTTTCTATATTCTGATGAAGAGATGACCCTTCTCCATGCCAATAACAACCCCTCTAACCAAACTGTAGATTCCATTCAGTCCCATCTTCTCAAGCATATTGCCTCCCACTCTCAACACCACTCTCTATCACGTTCATTTCCTTTATCCAGTGAGAACCCTGTAAAGATTTGATAACAAATTTGCAGTGGACTCAGTCCTCAGCATTTTGTAATTTCCTCTAGTTCTGCTTAGTAGCATGGAAGGGGAGCAATCCTTCTGAAACACCAACTCTAGAGACAGGAACCATTTTTGCCCTCAAACCATCCCATAACAGTCTCCCCATTATATTTAGCCAGAATTTTTCCTTTCTTTTTCTCCAGTTTCTCTTTAGAATCTGCAGTACAATTTGTGTTGAGCATGACAACATTCATTTCAGTGTATTTTTAAGTGTGTTCAATGTTGCCTCCCACTTTAGAGCCTAGGCCTCTTCAAAGCAGGGACAATAACTAAGATTCTCCTCAAATATGAACTCTCCAAGACCAATGTGTATGTACAGAGGTGATGTGCTTGATATACCCTAAAATGTTTCCGAGGAATACTGTTTCCTAGAAATGTTTCTTAGAAATACTGGTAGATTTCTGTGAGAACAATTTACATAAACCTCTGTGTTGCATGGTCATAGATTTAAATTAAAATAAAAAGTCATCTGAGTTGACCCTCCTGATTTTCAAGATGAAGGAACTCAAGCCTAAGATATGAAGTACCTTACCCAAATCTATGCCCTCTGACATGAGAAACCATTTTTTGTTGTTGCGTTATTTCAGTAGCCTCTCAATACTCATGGCCTAATTTGGGGTTTTCTTGGCAAACATACTGGGATGGTTTGCCATTTCCTTCTCTGGCTAATTTTACCCATGAGGAAAATTAGATTAATGGGGTTAAGTGACTTGCTAGGGTCACACATTTCTTAAGTGTCAGAGGCTGGATTTGAACTCATGAAGAGGAGTTTTTTTCTGATCTTTCTCTATCCATCTGCCAGTTAGATGCCCCATGACAAACTATATGAGGTTCAAATTCTAATGACGTCTGTTATCTAGAGGTGAGTTTTCTAGGATCTTTAACTATACGACAACAGTTGAGAATTCAGAAGTAATCAAAAAGGCAAGAAAAAATCTTCTGGGTGGATTATACAGATAAAAGCATCACAGATTTAGCTATAGAAGACAGCCCTTAGAATTCATCTAGCCTAAACCCCACATTTTAAAGATTGTGATAGCTTGATAATTTACAATTTAGAGCATTTTAAAATTTACAAAGTACCTTACATGAATTACCTTATTCAATCTTCACAATCCTTTGAGGTGGGTGCTACAATGATCTCCATTTATAGTTGAGGAGACTGAGACTGAGGGGGCCAAGTCACTTGCCCAGGATCATGCTAGCTACAAATATGTGAAGTGGGATTTGAACTCAGATCTCTCTGACTCCAAGTCCATCTATGTTACCTTGCTGCCTAAAGATGAAACTATGACACAGAGAAATGAAGCAATTTGTCCAAGGTTACTTAAGCAATGAGGGACACAGGTGAAATTTGAATTCATGTTGAAAAAAATTGTGTTCTTTCCATTTTAATACATACTTTATCCCCAGGAAAATCCTTTAGCATGACCCTAATATGAATTTTTTATCCATACATACAAGACCATAGAGTAAGGGCTGATATGTTTGTACGCAGTCTAAGATGACATCTCATGGGCACTGTCCTCGAGCCCCAACTAGTGTCATGCGTGTGTGTGTATGTGTGTGTGTGTGTGTGTGAATCGCAATGGGGAAGTATTGAATCCCCTCAGCAGTTAACTTTATTAGTCCCCAAAGTATATTTGTTTTAAAATGGGAGTCAATCAAAATGTGAATAATCCATGGTACTGGAGTTGGAGGAGATACATTTTGTTAGGTGCGAATACTACTACAGCTATCCCTTCCATAGCACAGGGGATTAAGCGTGCAGTGCCTCTGTGACCTAGAAAATCTGCTTACTTTGTGTGGTCCTCCCTTTGTACTAAAGGGAAACCTGATTATTTTTTTTTTCCTTTTATGGGGTGTTTACAATACCTTACTGTAAAATTTGGGATTGATATTTGGTCATTTGGTCATGGGCTCTCTATCATCTGCTGACCTTCATATGTCATCTATGCTTTCCACAAAATCCCCCAAAATTCCCATTTAATTTCTTACGCAGACCCACAATATCTCAAAACCTCAATGGGTAAAGTTGCAATGTGGAAGGAATAACTGTATTTATTCAGAAGCTCCTGAGGGCATCACTGGATAATATTCCAGTACAATTACCATTTCCAAACATGAAACTGAGCAGGGATTCACTTACATTAGTATAATTTGTTGAAGACAGCAGGGAAATAGGATGGTTTCCATCCCCAAATGATTAAAGTTAAAAAATATTGAGTTATCTTAAGATCTCCCAGGATTGGTTTCCCATTGTCCATCAAGACTAAATCAACAAGGAATTGCTGAATTGGTTACAATTGGAAGAGGGAAAGTCACAACTCTAAATAAACCTTCATACATTTGACAGTTGACTCATAGGTCTATTGTTAATTGGAAATTGCTAAATAAATGTTACAACACTGTTGGGAGACAATAACCAGAGACTATGACAACACCAGAGACTTTCCAGCAGAGTTCTTGGGGATATTCATGGGCAGATGATTCCAAATTCTCCAGTTGAGGATAGGGACAATGAATGGAGAAAACCAGATTTCCCTTAAAATAGCAGACCATTTCCATTTATTCAAATTGTTGAGGAAAGACAGTGCAAAATAATTAATAGACAGACAATCTTGAAGCCAGGAAAAAGATTTGATTTATTCCTGACTCTGTGCTGGCTTCATGATCTTAGACCATTGATCTTACTTCTCAGAGAAGTCACCAATCTACCATGGATGAATTAGATTCCTCAGGGAAATGTACTGATATGAATACAATCACTGGTCCTGTCTTATTAAAAATGTAAAGTAGCATGGAATAATTGATAGTGGGGAAGGCTTAGAATCAGGAAGACTTAGGTTCAAATCCTGCTTTAGTTACATAAAGGCTGTCCCTGGACAAGTTACTTTACCATTCAGTTTTGACAGGAGTCTATAAAGAATTGCCAAAAAAAGTTATTGTCTTCATGCCCCAAGAAGCCGCTCTCAGATAGTGTATCTATAAATCTAGATGAGTGACTGATCTGTATTTGTGGAGTCAATTCACTAAGTGGATGCAATCATTAAAGAAATATAAGGAAGTTTTATATAATTTTATAATCAGGAAGTCAGAGTTTTCCCATACATAGATACATACATACATACATACATACATATGTGTGTGTGTGTATATATATAAACAGGAAGCTGTTGATGGTGTTTTTGTTTTGTTTTGTTTTGTTTTTAATCAAGGCAACTTGAAGAAACTTAGTTGTCCATGAAAAGAAAGTCCCTGGTTATCAGGAGATAAGGTTTTTAATTAGGTTACGTCTGAACTTTATGAACACTAGTCATGACGTCTCTTGTCTGAACTTTATCTATCACTCCTACCATTACAGGGCCCAGGGTGGGGAAAATGTATACAAATTGTTTGCCTAGTCTCACATTTCGTTCTTTAAAATATTTATTGGCACATAAAATTCAGAACAGAGTCCAGCTGCTCATTAGAGAGTTCACTCAGAGGAGTGTCTAGTTCTCCCCAATTAGATTACCTGGTCAGCCACAGCTCGGGCTAATTTGTCCATTCGTGAACCAGCTTCAGCAATTTTCTTGGCAGCATTAATGACATCAGAAGTGTTTTTCAATGGGCCTTTTCCTCTGAAAAAATACAGCATAAGAGAATTAACATCTGTGTGTAATAAGATTTAAAAATTCATCTTTTTAAAATTAAGATCAAAAGATAAAAAGTTAAAACACATGCACACATGCACACATGCACCTGAGTGTACACCTGCATGCAACACACACACACACACACACACACACACACACACACACACCCTGTCCCATCACTACTTATAATCTGTTTCAATATTTGCTTTATATTTGTTGAATTAGCCAGGATCTTCCTTTCTTAACAACAACAAAACTAAGACTAGTTATAATAGTAGATAATTACATAGTATCCTCAAATTTGCAAAGGGTTTTAACTCTATTAATTTCATTGAACTTCCTAACAGGCCTGAGTGGGATAGCTCCAGATGAGAAAGCTTAGTCTTAGCAAGTCTTATATGAAGTATGTGTTGGAATAAAATGTGAACACAATTGCCCTACCTCTTTATTATAAATTGATATATTTGGAATTGGAAGAAACTCCAGTGGCCATCTGGTCTGGGTTCTTCTTTTCCAATTGAGTGATTTGACTAGAATCACACAACCACTAAATGTCACCAACAGAGTCACACAATGAGTAAGAGCCCAACAAAGAATTCCACCTTGTCTTTCTAACTCCAGTAGTAGTATGCTATACACTATGATACCTCACTGACATTTTGCTTAGAGAAATTGGATACAGAATTTGTGCTTCCCAGGTAATGTCATCAAAGCACCCGCTGAGAGGCTTCGGCTGTTTGAAAATAATATCTAGCACATTTTGTTTTCTTTTGGTAGACTCACAATCCAAAGAATCTCTGACCCATGAGCCCCAAATTATGACACATCATCTCTTTGCCTTTCCTCCAAAGGCAACTCAGTGACAAGGCATAATCTAAGAAAATGCATTCAAATCCCACTTCTTGTCTTTTTGCTACAACTATTCATCTCTTTATATCTATGAAACATTATTTATAAGACAGCACTATGGGATACAAACTAAATCCCCCTAGCCATGGCTCAAATGTGATGTGAAGGAAATCATGCCCTGAAGAGCACAGACAGGGCTTGTGGTGTGTGGTAAATGATCATTCTAATCAATATTCATTAAGATTATTTTTAATAGGGGGAAGGAAAATATACTTTTATCAAATAGGTATCAAAGAAAAAGGATTTTAATTCTAATTCCAAGAGAACATTCTTATCCTTCCCCAAATTAACTAGTTCCGAATGTAACATTATGACAATTTAGCAACTGTGTTGTTCATTCTAACACTCATACCAGGAAATGTGAAAGTTACAGTTTCTTGGGGCAATAGCCCTCCCATGGTGTGAGTTAACTTGTCAATTGCTATTTAGATTTCAAAACATAGGCAGAAGTTTTACATGTGAATTTTCATGCAATATGGATGAGTTAAAGATATCTTGACCAGTGGTCCTCAAGCTTCCTAATTCCGTGAGTAATAGAGATCCTTATGTTGCAGTGACCCCCAACCATAAAATTATTTTTGCTGCTACTTCATAACTGTAATTTTGCTACTGTTATGAATCATAATGTAAATACTGATATGTACGATGTATTTTCATTATTACAAACTGAACATAACCCACAGTTGAGAACCGCTGTTCTAGACAATCTGACTCCCTCCTTCTGAAACTGGGGTATTTATTTATGTAAAAGAGCTGCTTGGTTATTTTCTGACTTCATGTTGTTTTTAAAGGGAAGGCAAAAAAGCCAATTTTTAATAATGTTAATACAAATTTACATTTAGCTGGTGCTGCCAGGTTTAACTCAGTTTCCCGTTGGAATGTTCATTTGAATAGATTTTTTCTTCCTATGTCCACTGCTTTCTAGCATAGCTTTCTGAATAAAAAGTGGCTGCTCTTTCCTACCACATTAACTCAACATCACTGCACATTTGTTCTTATTTCTTTTAAGAATCTTATAGGACAACCCCCTCTCTTTTTCCAGTTTTTTTTTAATTTTCAGGAAGAACCAAAACCCTTCTATGCCACCCTTCAGTGTCCACAGAAGATGTTTGATTGAATAAATTTCATATTTCCATTGACTTAATCTGAGCTCCCCAAAAAATCCTCTGAAGTCCCCTGCAAAACAAAAAGGAATCTTATAGGACTCTATGATCCAGTAACACTGGCCTCTCCTCCCCTCTCCTATCTCTTCTCCCTTTTCCTCTCCTCTCCTCTATTCTTCTTCCCTCCTATCCCTTCTTCCTCTCTGGCTCACCTTTTTCTCTTCCCTCTTCCATCTTCTCACAAACATTGCTGAATATATAGTACAAAATATATTATATTATTACATCTATATATGTCTATTATCTACCTATACTTTGTACTATGTAGTTATTTGCATGTTTTCTCTCCCATTAGAATGTGAGTTCCTTGAAGGTAGGATTTTTTTGTCTTTCTTTGTATTTCCAGTGCTTAGTACAGTGCCTAGAATATAGTTTGTACTTAATAAACGCTTTGATGGACTAAACTAGCAAGTGCTTTCCTTGTTGGTTTAGCCAGGAAGATGTAAAACAAGTTCGATCTTTGGTATACACTGGCTATGACGCTGGCAAATTGACAGGCAGAGCGAGTGTGATAGGATGGTCTATGCTTCCTTCCCCAGTAGGCTCAGACCAGGTGGGGGATGGGGGAACAGGATGGAAAGTCTGTGTGATATCAGACAAGTCACTAAACTGCCTCCTCACCTATCTCTCATAAAACTGCGCTCTTTTCAAGTGCATCTTCAATGCTACTTTCTATATGAAACATTTCCTGATTTTTCCCACCCCAACTTAGTGGTCCCTTCTTCCAAATTAATTTTTCACTTACATTGTACAGATGTATGCCCTTCTGAAGGAAAACATTTTACCTTCTCCTAAAATAGGATGAATCTATACTTGGACTTAGGTGAGACAAGGGTCAACCTAAGCTTGGGGCCAATGACCTTGGTATTATTGCACAAATATGTTTACTGAAAGTTTCCTTATTCCTTATTCTCATTTGTGTATGCTTTTTATCACCATCTCAAGGGGGCATACAATGTAGAAGATGTTTGGCAATTTAATTAGATTGAGCTCCTCCTTTCCCCTCCCAGACCCTCCCCTCTGTTCTCCTTTACTCTTTTTAACACTCCTGTCTTATCATATATGAACTCCAGTACACATGGATAGTTGTCTCCCAAAATATAGTTGCTTCTAGGGGTGTGTGTGTGTGTGTGTGTGTGTGTGTGTGTGTGTGCCTGCATGCATGTGAAAGGGAGAGGGAGAGAGGGAGAGGGAGATGGGGGGGGAGAGAGAGAGATGGGGGCGGGGAGAAGGGGAGAAAGGGTTGAGAGAAGGAATGCTTTACATGAATTCCTGTGATGCAGGCTACGTTCAAAACATTGTGTGGAGTTCCTCCTTTTTCAAAACTAAATCATAAACCTCATAAGACATTCAATAGTTGAAACATATTATAAATTCATGAGCATGCCTGTGTGTTCTTCAGACCAGCTTTGTCTATCACCTAATACATTAAGGAAGCAAAATAGCATCAAGCCATCAATCTTATCACTTTCAGATGACCTTTTGAAATTTCCAAAAATCAAATTCAACATCAACAGATAAAGATCTACCACCATTGAGAATACTAAGAAGATGGTGTTGTTCCAACACTGACTTGGGATGCTATCCTTGAATAAGTTCCTGTACTCTTGAGGCGCCTACTTTGAAAAGGACAGTGTTCATTAAAACGCATAAGGTCAAGTAAACTTATTATTGTTGTTGTTCTTGTTACTTTTTCAGGGCATTTGGGTTTTTAAGTACATTCCCAGGGTCACATGGCTAGTGTGTAATACATTTCTTTGCAGGAAAGTTACCTTCCCAGAATCACCAACTCTCAAAGTTAAAAGAAACCTCTGAGTCCACATAGTCTGATTTTATGTCAATGACATTTAAAAATGGGCCCAACAGTTGATCATCTAGTTTTTGTTGGAGGCTCTTCTGAGCAGCTCACTCTACTTTGGGATAAACAACAACAATACATCACATTTATGCAACACCTACTAAGTTCTAGGCATTGTCCTAAGGGCTTTAAAAATATAATTTGATTTGTTCTCACAACAACCTGGGGAGGTAGGTGCTCTTGTTATTCCCATTTAAGAGATTATGAAGCTGAGGCAAACAGCCTGTGACTTGTCCAAGGTAACACAGTCAAGTATTTGTGATCATATTTGACCTCAGGACTTTCTACCTCTAGACCCAGTACACATGTTACATGTGTTCTCTCTCTCCTTCCCTCCCTTTCTCTCTCCCTCCCTCCCCCCTCTCTCTTTCTCTCTCCTCTCTCTCTCTCTTTTCTCTCTCTCTCTCTC
>CM053595.1:301293819-301339578 GCA_028646575.1 Pseudocheirus occidentalis
CTCTCCTCACCTCAGCCAAGAATCTCAATTCTTGGTAATTATTCTTATGACATCAAACTAAAATCTGTCCCTCTTAAGTTTTTAATAATGCTCCTCGTTCCACCATCTGAGACCAAGCAGAATTAGGTTCATACAAGATCTCAGGACCATTTATCTAAAGTTGTTTTCACATGATCCCAGGGGTCACCAAGTACAATGCTTTCATTTTTATTTTTATAAATTTATTTACTTATTTTAGTTTCCAACATTTTTTCTCCCCATCTTTCCACTGCCCCCCATACCAGAATAGCAGACCTACTGCATACCCCAAACTGCTCTCTCTTATATCCTCCCCAATCACTCTGCTAGCTTTCTAGTAGGGCAAGATGGATTTCTATGCCCCAGTGCCTGTGTGTCTTATTTCCCAGTTACATGTAAAAAAAACAATTTTTAAAATATTTTTTAAACTTTGAATTCCAGATATTTTCCCTGCTTCCCTCCTCACCCACCCCCACTCTGAAGATAAGCAATTCAATATAGGTTGTACATGTGCAGTTACCCAAATCATTTCCATAGTAGTTATGTTGTGAAAGACTAACTATATTTCCCTCCATCCTATCTCACACCTCATTCATTCTATTTTCTCCTTTGACCCTGTCCCTTTTCAAAAGTGTTTGCTTCTAACTACCCTCTCCCCAATCTGCCCTCCCTTCTATCAAACCCCCTCTTATCCCCTACCTCCTTATTTTACTATAGGGCAAGATACCCAATTGAATGTGTATGTTATTCCCCCCTGAAGCTAAATTCAATGAGAATAAGGTTGAACCATTCCCTTTCAACCTCCTGTTCTTCCTCTTCATTGTAACAGTGTTCTCTTGCCTCTTTAATATGAGATAATTTACCATAATCTATTTCTCCCTTCCTCCTTCTCTCAATAAATTCCTTTCTTGCCTCTTAATTTCATTTTTAGATATCATCCCTTCATATTTAACATCCTGTGCCCTCTATGTATACGTGAACATACATATGCCCACACTCTCATATATATTTTATATACACATACACCTTCCTATACATACCTACATACATGTATGTAGGTATGTATGTATATGTGTATATATACATATTCCTTATTCCATACATACATATACAGACACACATATAGATTCTCTTTAACTGTCCTCATACTGAGAAAAGTCTTGAGTTACAATTATCAGTTTTACATGTAGGAATGTAAATAGTTTAACTTTAATAAACTCCTAATGATTTATTTTTTCCTGTTTACCTTTTCATGCTTCTCTTGCTTCTTATATTTGACAGTCAAATTTTCTGTTCACCTCTGTTTTTTTTCTTTATTAAGAATGCTTGAAAAGCATCTATTTCATTGAATTACCATATTTTCTCCTGTAGCTTTAGAATCAATTTTGCTGGGTAGGTGATTCTTGGTTTTAACACTAGCTCCTTTGACCTCCAGAGTATCATATTCTTAGCCTTTGAGCCCTTTATTTAGAAGCTGCTAGGTCTTGTGTTATCCTGATTGTGTTTCCACAATAGTCAAATTGTTTCTTCCTGACTGCTTACAGTATTTCCTCCTTGACCTGGGAACTCTGGAATTAAGTATCTTGATTTCTCATAAAGTCATTAGCTTTCAATTGCTCCAATCTAATTTTGAAGGAGTCATCCTCTTTAAGGATTTTTTGAAATTCCTTTTCCATCTGGCAAATTTGGCTTTTTAAGGCATTCTTCTCCTCACTGGCTTTTTGACTCCCTGTTGTCATTTGAGTTAGTCTATTTTTAAGGTGTTATTTTCTTTAGTGTAATTTTGGGTCTTCTTTATCAGGCTGTTGACTTGCTTTTCATGATTTTCCTGTATCATTTTCATTTCTCTTCACAATTTTTTCCTCCATTTCTCTTACTTGATTTTCAAAATTTTTCTTGAGCTCCTCCATGGCTTGTAACCAATTTTCACTTTGCTTTGTGGCTCTTGATGAATGACTTATGACTTCACTCTCTTCTTCCCATTACATGCCTTGATTCTTTTTGTCCCCAAAAAAGGAATCTATGGTTTGATTACGTTTCCTGGGCTTGCTCATCTTGCCAGCCAATTAATAGACTTTTGAGCTCTTTTCCACAGTAGAACTCTGCTTCCAGAATGGAGAGAGCTTTGTCCCAAATTGCTGGGGTTTTCACAGACACTGGGACTATTATTTGGGTGCCTTCTCTACAGACACCACAATCTCTGGCTCACTGGTCACACATCCCAGGACCACCACTCAAGACTGCAATCCAAATCCAAGAAGGCTAAAGTAAGAACAATTACCCTCTGAATGGTCACTTAGTCCCCTGCAATCTTCAAGCCAGGAGCTCCTACACAGCCACCATGCCTCTGCCACTTCTCACCCTGGGCCAGGGGCCAGACCATGCTCTTGGTCCTCCTGTTTTCACAAAATTCGCACTGACCTTTTACTTTCTTTTTTTATGGTTTCATAAGTCTGGAAACTAACACAGCTGCTAGTAATTCTCTCTGCTTAAGTCTGCTCTGGGCTGCATCTGGTCAAGGCCACCCTGGGGTCAGGGAAATGTGTGGCTCACATGAGTCTGTTCTCAGTTCCTGGCCTGGTGTGATATATCCTTCCTCTTGGCCTCCTGGGCTTCTTTCAGTGGGAGCTTTGTTTCTCTTTGTCTCTTTGTGGGTTCTATAGCTCTAAAGTTGGTTTAGAGTCATTTTTATATGTATTGGAAGTGATTGAATTGGGAGCCCACAACAAGTTTGTGCTTCTACTCTGTCATCTTGGCTCCACCCCCCAAATCCCTGAGTCCAATGCTCTTAAGCTAGGTGACCTGTCCAAAGTCACAGAAGTAGTGTCAAGGATGATATCTGAACACAGAACTTCGGACTTTCCTTTTACACAATGTAGTCTATAAGAGGAACAATCCTCTAAGCCAAGAAAATTTGGTTCAAGTCCTATTGCTAAAATATATTGACTATGTGACCCTGAACCAAACACAAATCCTCAAGACTCTAGTTGTCTTTCTAATCTGAGATTTCTTCAAATGGAACCACAAATTTTCTTTTAAAAAATATTTTGATAACTTTATTTCCACATAAAGAAAAGAGAAATGGTAAATGTTGGAGAAGATGTGGGAAAATTGGAACACTAATGCATTGTTGGTGGATTTGTGAATGTATCCAACCATTCTGTAGAATAATTTGGAACTATGCCCAAAGTGCTATAGAACTGTGCATACCCTTTGATCCAGTAATAACACTACTAGGTCTATATCTCATAGAAATCATTAAAAAGGGAAAAGGACCTATTGTATAACAGAGACCAAAATCCCAGGTGACCTGATTTGCGGCCCACCAGTAAGCCCCCTTCATATTTCTGTCTTTTTGACTGTTGTATATCCTATCATAGCTTGAAACTGCTTAAGGCATGTCTGGGCATCATTGTTCAAGTCTGGGCAAAATTGCACAAAGCATGGTCCCTTGCCCCCTTCTTCCCTAATCAGCATTTTATATACTCTCTTTGAATTATTATAGTGTATAAGGTTCATTATGGTTCAAGGATCTTATCTAGGAACCACCCTGTCCTGTCCTGCTGACCAAGCAGGGCCCCCCACCCTCTTTGCCCAGAACATTACCCTAGCCTGTTCTGGGGAATTCCAGTCCCCTTTAGCCCCATGATCCTCGACCCTGCTCTGGAAAGCACTGACTATGGCCCTCCACCCTGCTCTAGGAGGAAACCCCATGACATAGGAAGGTCCAACACTTGTACCCTTGCACCATATTCCCAAATTAGCCTGAGCTATAGATCTGTCCAATGGCTGGTTTTTGCTTCTGTACATCACGCTTCTGCTAACTCCCCTCCCTGATTGTGGTTTTTGTGGTTTTGGCCTATATACTCAAGTCTGTAAATCCCAAAAATCACTATTCATTTGAGTGAATATACTTGGGTAGTTGCGCACTTAATTAATGAATCCACACCTAAGTTTATCTTGAACCCAGGTCTCAGCTAGCTCTTATTCTCTGCACAACACTATATGCACAAAAATATTTATATCAGCTCTTTTTGTGTTGGCAACAAATTGGACAGTGAAGGGATGCTCATCAATTGGTGAATAACTGAACAAGTTGCAGTATATGGATGTAATGGAATAATATTGTTCTGTGAGACATAATTAGCAGGTGGATTTCAGAAAAACCTAGAGCTTTCACTAATGCAGAGTGAAGTGAACAAAACCAGGAGGACATTTTACACAGTAACAGCAACATTGTGAGATGATTAACTATGATAGACTTAGCTCTTCTTGGTAATGCAATGATCAAAGACAATTCTAAAAGACTCATCATGGAAAATGCCATCCACATCCAGAGAAGGAACTATGGCATCTGAATGCAAATCAAAACATACAATTTCCACTTCTGCTTTTTGTTTGTTTTCCTTTATCTTGCTTGTTTTCCCTTTTCTTCTAATTCTTCTTTCACAACATGACAAATATGGAAATATGATGTAATAGCAAGCAAAGTAGTACTTTGCCACTTGTTTCAGTTATTCAAGTACCTTTCAGCCTCAACTTGGTTATTGTCAAGTCTTTCTTGAAAACAGCATCCATTTGTGTTGCTCTTAATAGGCCTAAGGGATTTTGGAGACCTTTCCTACCCTTAATAGTCTTAACATCAACACATGGAGCACATGGTCGAAGGAGCCTGCCAAAAGAGCAGAACAGGAAGGATGGAACAGGAAGGGTGGAACTAAAAGGAGCAGAGCAAATAAAAGCAAAAGCTTGAGCTGAGACAAAGCAGAACTGAGAGGGAGAATGTCTGTGATGTCCAGCACTCTGTCTGTTTTTCTGTGTTGATGTTACTCTGTCAGACAGAAGCACTCCGTTGCTTTGTGTTATTTTGTCAGATAGAAACACCTTGTCTATTGTTCTTAGACAGAAGTCCTGAAAGAGGACCTTACTGCTGTTTACAGAAGTCCTGAGACTTTACTGTTGATTTGTGTTTGATTTCTCAGGCAGAAGCTTTGACTGTTGATTTGTGTTACTTTGTCAGACAGAAAGTATATTGAGATGATAGTGTTAGCAATGTGTGTAAATACTGTAGTTATGTTAAGCTTTGTCTTCCCAGAAACAGAAACTGTGAAGGACTTGGAGTGGAGCAGTTCTCATGAAACAGGAGTGGATAGCTGCCTGTGTGTGAGTTTGGTCAAGAACTGGTAGAGCTGCCCACCTGTGCATCCAGAAAAGAGCTAGAAAGAGTCAACCCATGGAGGAGGAGCCATGGAGTTTGGAAATCAGCCTCAAGTGAAAATGAAAGAGTACTTCACATGAGTACTCTGTATTGATTGATGAGATTGTGACTTATTGTGATCTAGAGGTGGATGGTCTTCCTACTTTCCACTACCACCTAAGGATGATTACTCTTTAATGATGACTAGCTTAAGTTTGATTGGAAGCCAGCCTGGAGTCAGGATGAAAGGAGACGTGACTTGGGCTCTCTATTTTGATTGAGGAGATTGCTACTTACTGAATGATATTTTGTCTAAAATTATGTGGCCACTATAGTAATAAGTTGTTATGTTATATTGTTGTGAATGCTGTGCTCTAGTTTTGTGAATGTTTTGTTTTAGTTTATTGTGGGATAAATAGAGAGTTCACTATACTATGAGATTAGATCCTTAAAGTAATTCACAGTAGTAGGCCTCAGGAGAACTGCTTGTGATTGACTTTATATATGTTTAACACTATTGTACTTGTATAATGTATATCAGATTGCTTGGCGTTTGGAGGAGAGAAAAGGGCGAGGGAGGAAAATTTGGAACTCAAAATCTTATGAAAATGAATGTTGAAAAATATCTTTAGATCCTGGGAGCCAAGATGGCATTGTAGAAGCAGCAAGGTTTTGCAGCTCCCACACAGCCACCTTAAATACCCAGAAAATATGACTCTAAACAGATTATAGGGCTCCAAAACTCACAAAAATACAGAAAACACATCTCTAGCTGAAGGCACCTTGGCAGGTGGGGCTCATGGTAGCACTCTGAGAGTCTAAAGCTGCCCAGCCTGAAACTGTGGCGCCAGGGTGGTCTGGAGGAAGCACAGCTGGAGTCTTCAGGAGGGCGGATTGGTGGCACCTGTGGCAGTTTCCAGATTTATCAAGCCAGGAGAAATAAGTCTAAGAGAAAGGTCAGTGGAATTCAGCTAAATTGGGGGGAGAAAAGAGGTCTGGCCAAACTGCCCCCAGGGCAAGGAAGCAGTAGAAGCAGCAGTAGAGGCGGAAATGGCTACAAGTGGCAGCTGCCTCCACAGGGCTGCTTCAGAGCTCTGGGCCTGCAGACTGCAGAGGGGCCAAGGAAATTGATCAGAGGCCAAGTATGCTTGTGGTGAGTGGCCTGGATCCTGATTATGGTCTTGGGTGGTGGTCCTGAGGTGTGCTTTCAGCAAGTCAAAGCTGATGGGGACTGCAGCACCCCTCTAATAGCTCTGGCAGCTGTGAAAACCCCAGTGATTTGGGACAGAGCTTCCCCCCCTGGAAGCAGAGTTCCACAGAGCTAAAAAAAATCAAGCAATTAATTGACTGGCCAATATGAGCAGGAAAAGGAAGCAAAGTAAAAACAGTAATCAAACTCTAGAATCCTTTTTTGGGGACAAAATGAATCAAAGCATGGAATGGGAGTAAGACAACACAGTAAGAAATGCATCCAAGAAACATGAAGATTGCCTACAAGCCATAGATAGACATAGAAATGACTTTGAAAACCAAATAAGAGAAGTAGAGGCAAAATTTGGAAGAGAAATGAGAATGATGTGAAAAACATCTTTACATATAATTAGAAAAAAATGCCAGTAAGTTAAAATAAAAGCTTTGTATGTAGTAAGTTTCCTTTGTAACTTTGGGTATTTCTTCAAGTTAAGGTATTATTCTGAGAAGGGGTGTATAGGCCAAAGGGATCTATGAAACTAAAAAAAAATGTTATGAAACCCCTTGCCTTAGTATTATAAGTTAAAGAGAAGTTGCTAACTTGTGTTGATAGACACAATTTCTTCATCCAGTACATCCCTGTACCAATGAAATCTCAAGGTTAGTCGCTTTCCATATCACCTAAGTGCCAGGTGCTTTGATAAGAGCTTGGGGTATAAAGATCAATGCCAAAACAGTTTGTATCTCTTTTCTTCCTTGGACTGTTTTTTTTCTTTAATCCTTTTTATAATGCAAGGCATGACCAGCACGAGCTGTTTATTTTTGGCAACCAAAATGCAAAGAAGGAATTCACCTTTGATTATCCCTTTACTGTCTTTGCAATGGAAGCAAAATATTGTATTTGGGCTGCAGGTAAAGGTCCATGGTGGCCTTCATAATGAAGTTGCTACACAAACAGTGTAGGAGAATCACTTTAATTTTCTATAATAATGGTGTGCATATCTTATAGATTACTGAACAAAAACAATGAATTAGTTGAAGAGAGAAAAAAATTGATAATTAGAGAAAAGAATACTCTAGCACAGAAACTGACTGTAATCACTTGGTTTGGGGATATGGAATCCAATTCTAACCATGCGTTCTAATCAACTAGTGTTCTATCTTTTGTGTCAGAGGCAGCTCTGTTTAGGGTTTTCATGGCCATGGAACTGGGGGTGGCTTCTGAATAAAGAAAAGGCATGGGTTTAGCCCCCTCTTTGGGGCCTTAAGCTAAGTATACATAGGGATGCCCACAAAGAAGTCAAGAAGACAGCATATCCAATTTTAAAACAAGACTGGCCTTTTTTGATTGAAGAGAGAGGAAAGAGTTTCCATCATACTGACACTAAAACAGTCCGTTTTTATAGTCTTGGAACAAAATTACTCTTCCATCTGTAACCTGTATTCAACCATGGTGAATAGAGGACTGAATTTGGAGGCAGGAAAAGCTAAGTTTGAATATTGCCCCTGGAATATGCTAGCTATGCAACCCTAAGCAAGTCATTGAACCCTCAGCTTAAGTTTCTTCATCTGGAAACTAAGGATAATAAGAGCTTTAAACTCATGGGACTCTTGGGAGAATGAAATGAGATGATTCCTATAAAGCAGGAAACAATGGAGCTATATGTATAACCTTGGATCTGATTGCAGTAGAGGGCAAAACAACCCTTCCAGGCTCTCCAGCATGTCTCAACCCCTCTATACCCAATCTCTTGCCAGGACCTTCCCATTCCACCTTTGGAACATTTCTCAACTACATGCCCTTCACCTCTCTGGTGCAAGCCCTCATCCTCTCATGCTTTGATTATTGCAACAGCTGCTGGTGGATTTGTCTGCCTTAATTGTCTCCCTACTGAAAGTCATCCTCCATTCAGCCACTAAAGTGATTTTCCTAAAACTCATGTTGGATCATATCACCCCCTATCTAGTCAATAAACTCCAGTGTCTCCCTATTGTCTCCACAAACAATGTTTGGCATTGTTTGGCATTCAAAGCTCTTCATAAACTTTCTCCCTCCAACCTATGAAGTCTTCTTATATTTACCTAACGTCCTCACATATATTCCTCAATCCAGTGACACTGGTATACTTGGCTTTTCCATTAACAAGACACCTCATCTCTTAAGTCTAGGCATTCTTTCTGGCTGTTCCCCATGCATGGTATGCTTTCCCTCCTCTATCCCAACTATCAAACTCCTCGAATTCTGCTAAGTCCCACCTGAAACACCATCCCCTACAGTAAGTTCAATTATTCTTCATTCTAGTGACTTTCTTCTGTTAATTATATCCTATTTATCCCATATATAGCTTGCTTTGTATGTGTCTGCATGCCCCCCTTTAGACTGTAAGTACCTTGAGGGCAGGGATTGTCCTCTTTTCATATCCCTATTGTTTAGCATAGTGCCTAGCACATAGTAGGCATTCAATTGATATTTATTGAATAGAATAAAATTGAACTAGCCTTGGTTTCTGCATCCATAAAATAGGTATAATAATCACTCCATCTCTATGAGCTGTTTTGAAAATCCAGTGAGAAAATACTGGTAAAGCCAGAGGCAGTGGACCTGTATGTGTCATCCTCATCAAGTTACTTAACCTCTTGGTGTTCTTGGACAGTGTGGTCAAATTGAAATAGAAACAGAGGCCACTTCACTATATATAAGGATACCTGCAGGCAGAACCACACATTTCTATACTGCTGTTTTTGTCATTAATACATCAACACATTAAAATCAGATAGTAACTACTTTTTAATCTGTTTGTTGCCACACTCGGGAGTATTGGAGACATATCACAATATGGTGTGGTTTGACACCTTTCCCATAGGCAACTCTAGCGTAAAATGTTGCAAGAAGGTATAACTCACACTGGCAAAAAACATTATCCTCTTTGGAAGTGATCTATGACAATAAGAATCACATGTCTATACCTTCTCTTTGTGTATAAATTATTTTACAATCTTCAAAGGGCTATAAAAGCATTATTGTTGTTAATCACTCTTCCTTTTCCATCACTCTCTATCACTGGAAGAAAGGGCAATCTCCTTCCAAGGAACCCAAAATATTTAAGCAAAAAAATGTACAGTAATCATTGATAGTGCAAAAGTTTTGTTTTTCAAGCCCAAGAAGATTTAGCAAACATTTATTGAGCAACTAATGGGTTGAGGAAAGCACACATGAGCTACATGGAAAACAAAATAAATAACCAAACAAAATATATAACAACAACAAAGGTAGAACTTGTCTGCTGGGGAGGTGAGCATCATAGCATCACAGATCTCATTCTTAGAGAAGTGAAGGAATTTGTCCAAGGTCACAAAGATGGAAATGAAGAGAGTAGGATCAAAACCCAAGTCTTGTTTGGTGCATGTCCAACATGCTTTCCATGGTATCATAATATTGTTTCTCTGCATTCTTTTCATGTGATGACATGTTCTGAATAAATAATGGAAAACCAATTCCATTCCATGACTGCATTAAGTTTCTACAACCCCCAAGATATTGTACTAATATCTAAAGAGATAAAAGGCAGCCAGGTGGTGCAGGTAAAAGAGTACCTGGCCAGGAGAAATGAAGACTCATCTTTCTGAGATGAAATCAGGCCTCAGACACTTACTAGTTGTGTGACTCTGGGCAAGTCACTTAGCCCAGTTTGCCTCAGTTTCTCCATTTATAAAATGAGTTAGAGAAGGAAATGGTAAACTACTCAAGTAACTTTGCTTAGAAAATCCCAAACGGGGTGACAAAGAATCACATGACTAAGCCACAAAGTGAACCCCAGACTTCCTCTATTTTCTATAAATAGCAAATAGTAAAGTATATATGAAGAACAGTCATCGCCTGGAAGGAGTTGAATTCTACTTGCTGGTCATGTGATGACTGAAGGGTGTCAAGCAGGGCTTCAGAAATTCTTATAAGAAGGTTCTGATTAAAGTAATTTCTGTCTTATTTAACACCAAAAGAGAAGACTTTGTAAATGTAAGTGTCTCAGTTGATTATAACAATATTTCATCTTCAGAAGCCTATGAAACACTCCCATTCCCAACTAGCAACATGACTAGATTAATTATTTGCTCAAAATAATGTAATTATTTTCTATCAGGCATGTCATTAATGGATTACATAATGCCCAACAGCCATTAAAATGCTAAATGAAGCAAATTGAGTCATCCTGAACCTTGCAATGGGATAATGGAGGCTGATCTGATAGCTCAGATTTGTTTTTAAGAAGTTCAGTTTTCAAAAAGTGTCTAGATTATAGCTAAACTACTATTTTTCATGACCTGAAGCTGTCAAAGGAATATTCAGTGGACTCTCCCATCAATCCCACTAATAAACACAATGGCATGTGAAGGTCCCATGAGTATCCAGCAGGCACCAGTTTCATTAAAGTTCAAAATAAGCCACAATGAATGGACAGGATTATTAGTACACAACTCACCCTTTACCCTCCACCAGACACAAGTGAAGCTGGACCTCACATGTCTCTCATTACTTACATCTACATCTATCCTTTTCTCTTTGACACAATACAAAGCCAATTAGAGCCCAGAGGTTCCCCTGCATATTAAGATCTTAGCACTGCCTAAATCTTTCATCTTTGTCATCAGTATCTATTCATTAGCCAAGAATACACAGGCATTTCTTAAGTATCAACAATGTGCCAGGCTCTGTGCTAGGCAACCATTCTCTGGAGGCTGGGTCATTTTTGTGCTTGTGTTCCTAGCAAGTAGCATTGGACCCAGTCTATAGGATGCATTTAACCAACACTTATTGAATTTGCTTGGATATAGAAGGGACTGGATTGAATGGGGTTGGGTAATACCACCTTGTATTGCCATAATATGTATTCTCCAGTTAATTAAAGATGCAATTGACTTGTTCAACTTCAACTCATCTTTATGTGAAAGGAAAAGGACAGAGAGTATCCCCATTTAGTAAAGCAGGACACAAATTTCAAAAGAAAAGACAAAAAATGAAAAAACAAAAGAAAAGCTATTGTGCCTTCTAGACAGGGCAGAGGCCCTGGGTTTGAACTTTGCCTCTGGCTCTCATTATTTGTGTGATTGGGGATTTAATCTTCTTAGGTCTTTGTTTCCTCAACTGTAAAATTAAGGAGTTAATATAGATGGCTTCTAAAATCCCTTCTTGCTCTGAATGCAATATATTTATAACCTACAATAGAGCTATTTAAGACTTGCAAAGCAGTTTGTACTCATTTGGGTCTCACAGCAATATATGGACATACTGTAGGCATCTTTAACGCCACTGCGCAAATTGTGATACCGAAGCCCAGAAAGGTTGGTTAACTTGTTCATGGTCACATAATATAAAAAAAAAAACAAAAAAAGAAAATCTAAGAGGCAGTATTTTAGGTCAGGTTTTCTTGACCTTGAGGACTAACATTCAGTTCACTGCATTACACAAATAAATAGGCATTTATTAAATTATTACTACATTCTAGGCAATGTGGTAGGTGTTGAGATTATAGATACAACCATAAAAAAAGATATTTCCTGCCCTCAAGGAGCTTATAGTATAATGGGGGAAGCAACAACTAAAGGAACTCTAAAGGAGGGAATTCGCTCTCTTTCTGTAATAATGAAAATCCATTAATTATGATGGAAACCCCTCCAAAAAGTCTGACAGGGAGGAGTCTCTGCCCTTTCCCTCTTTCCAGAAATTGGACTGGCTTGTTGAGCCTAATATCAGACCAGGCTCAAATGAATGCAAATCTTCTGTACCCAACAGGGGTTAAATAATTGTTTGGCAAATGTAATGGGATCTAATTGAATAGGTTGTTCTGATATAGTTGGCTGACTGGCACGATGGTAATTGGCAACTCAGTCAGCCAACTCCAGGGGAGAGACAGGCTATCCCAGATACTCCCCAATTGCTGTCTCTGATTAGAATGGCAGAGGGTCTTACCTTGTAAAGTCTGTCATTTCCATCATGATCATACACATCTGCTTGGCCAGAACGATGATGTCATTGCCACTGTCATCCCATTTAGCGACCTCGGCATCCAGCTTACTCTTCTCCTGATGGAAAATTTCCACCTGTTCTGCTATTTTTGCTTTTTCCTCTTGGGGTAGCTGAGCCATGATGGCCTGTGTGGTATTCAGAGAAATAGCAAATGTGAATAAGGAGCAAGTGAACCACAGACTGCCTCTATTTTCTGTAAATAGTAGAGGAGAGTGTGAAAAGGGGTTACCTTCTCTCAGAGCCAGAACTAGGGTAGTGCAATCAACCCTTCAGCCCAGATTGGAAAATTAGAACGTGTTTCCTCTCCAGTTTACCTTGTTACCCAGAGTAGTAGCCTTGTTCCACTGTCAATTCTCCCATTTGTTCATTTAAACCTAACAGCATCCTAGGGTACATTTCCTTCCCAACTCTTCCTCCGATCCCTAGCCTTTCCATCCCCACCAAATGTGTCTGCTAAAGTTATACACTTCTGGTGACTAAGTAAGGACACTTTCCCCATGTGCAGAAATAGCTAGCTTTGCCTTTGTATTTATTCAGTGACTTAGTCATCAAACATTCAGACTTACTATGTGCCAAACTCTGTACTCAGCACTGGGCATACAAAGAAAGGGAAAGGCATTTTTGTACATTCTAATGGGAGAGAAATATGTAAATAACCGGCCATCTGCATCAGATAGCTCTAAATACAGACATCTATGTTATGGCTATCAATATAATCTATATAACCCCCAAAATAACAATAACAAATAGCTTATATCTACATACCAATTTATATGTGCCAGACACTGTGCTAAGGACTTTAAAAGTATTATTTAATGTAGTTTTCACAATAACCCTGAGAGGTGCTATTACCATCCCCATGTACAAACAAGATAAAGACAAGGGAAATTAGAGATAATCAATTGAAGAGAGGAAGGACAAAGAGTGCAGAAAATGGGATTTCAGCTGAGTCTGAAAGGAAATGGGGGAACTCAGAAATGGAAGTGAGTTAGTTCCTCTGGAAAGCCCTGATTTTTGACAATGATTAAAACACTGCAACCACCAGGCTACCTTCAAGCCAAACAATTCCTGGCAGCATCATGAAATAGTGGCCAAACATAGACCCTCCACCGCACAATAGTTCTGGAGAACACATGTGTGAAATCAAAGGGGCCCAAAGGTGCCATCCATATTCTCAGTAACAAGACTGCTCATTTTCTTTGATTATATCTGCTAAAAGGAGTCTATTCAAGACAATTTTTATATTTGGTCTAGGCAAACTTATGCCAGATGAAAGGAATCGTCTCCTTCAGACTTGGAGTGTGATTTGGGAAGGAAAGCCGACAAAGAAGGGGGATTTGATCACTGAATAGGAGAATTTAAACCAATATCAGAGCAGAGAGCTAAAAAAAAAAGAAGCTAAAAAAACCATTATATATATATATATATATATATATATATATATATATATATATTGCCCAGCTCCCATCTAATCCATCTAAGGACTTATTATTATTTAGTCATTTTCAATCATGTCTAACTCTTAGAAACCTCATGTGGGATTTTCTTGGCAAAGATACTGGAGTGGTTTGACACTTCCTCTTCTAGTTTATTTTACAGATGAGGAAACTTAGGCAAACAGGGTAAAGTTACTTGTCCAGGATCACCCAGCTAATAAATGCCTGAGACCACATTGGAATTCAGATCTTCCTGACATCTTCTATCTAGGTGGTTCATTAGATTCTTCAAATATAAATGTATATAGAAGATTTTTTTAGAAAAAAATATAAAGATAATAAATTCATAAAAAAAGTTAAGTATGTGGTACTTGGGGGAGGGGCAAGGGAGGACACTAGGAGGTGGTATTAGAGCTTTGCCTTGATGGAAGAAAGGGCTTCTTTGAGAGGATGATGAGGCATAGGGGAATTCCATTGCAAAAATTCAGAGACAGGAATTAGAGTTTCATGTGTGAGGCACAGAGGAAAGGTCATTTTTACTGAATCGCTGAGGGAGGCTGGAGAGAGCAATGAGGCTGGAAAAGGAAAAGACTAGGTTAGGGCCTGGTGGTGAAGGCTTTGGATACTGAACAGAGACATTTATGCCTAGTTACTATATTTGGCCTAGAAACAACAGGGAGCCACAATAGGGATGTAAGTGAGCACAAGAGTCAAACATGGGAATCATGTATCATTTAAGGGGCTTGACGTTCATAGGAAGATGAAGAATGGTATAGTGGACTACTTTAAGAGACTTGGGCTCAAATTCTGTCTCTAGCGATTACTATCTGTGTGACCTTGGGGAAGTCACTCAAACTTCCTTAGTCTCAGTTTCATGATCTATACAATGATGGGGTTAGACTAGATTACCTCCATGGTGCTTCTCAGCTCAATCTGTGACCCTAGAAAATTAGTTCTCCTCCTGGGACTCAGTTCTCTCACCTGTGAAATGGGGGCATTTGGTTAAATTCCCTCTGAAAACCTTTCCAAACACCATGTTTATGATTTCACGAGCCTAATGAGGGAGATAAAACGTATACATATGAATAAATACATATATATATTTTAAGTATTTTGGGAGAGAATGCTTTAGTATCTGGGGGATAAGGAAAGACTTCATGAAAAAGGTGATAACTGAGCTATTCCCTGAAGAAAACTAAAGAATCCAAGAGGCAGCGGGGAGGCATACATTCCATATCAGGCACAGGAGGACATTTCAAGTACAAGGCAGTGAGGAAAGAGGTAAGAACTACCAAGAAAGTCCCACTGGGGAAGAGTGATCCGAAGAGGTAGAGAACTGGATTATTTGGAGGAACTAGGGACTAACACATACCAACAATGATAGTAATCAAAGTACAGGTACTGAAGTAAGGGATGGGGGAGTGAGAGTCTGTCTTTGGAGGGGAATAACTGTTGGAAAGAGTTCAGTAGGGCAGAGATGTGTATGCAACATGGTTGAGCAGAAAACATTGGATTTGGAGCCTAAAGACTGGCTCCCTCTTTTGTCTAGAATGTGATAAAAAGAAAATAATGTTTTATTTAGTCCTGGCAGGTCACAAGGTCATAGATCATAAGATAGAAGTAGAAGAAGAAGGAGGTCCAGAGGCCAAGAAAACTTCCTTGTTTTATGTATGAAGAAACTGAGGTTCATAGATCACATATCTATGGATCTAGGAAATATCATAACTATAGCCCAGAAAAAATCTAGAGGTATTTCCATTATTTCGTATTGCAACACCATAATCTAGAACATTCACTAAGACACCTTTGTCTGCATAGGCTTTGCTATAACTGTTCTCAGTAGGATTATTCAGAGTATACCCTCAATCACAAAACCCTCATAAGGACGATTTCAGGGTTAGCAAACTCACTCCATTGGTGCCCTTCTCAAGTGTGGGGCAATGCTTATAATCTGTATCACCTAATGCAATATTTAATTACAGACTTTCCTCCAGAATCCCTCTCCTCTTTCAAAGCTTGAAGAATGTGCCATCTCTTCAAGAAAGCTTTGCCTTATTGCTCTCTCCCTCCTCCTAAGATCATATTGCCTAAATTAGTCTATTTAGTTGTTGTAACCTGCCAATAGAAACACTTGAAGGCTTTTGTTGTTGTACTTTTGTTTTTCCTATCATATGACATTTTGTATCACCAAAGCATCATAAGGAGTGAAGGAAAGAAGGGAGGCGTATCCCAAGTGCACTTAAATGCTCTTTGGATTGAATTGGACATTTCATAATTTTCATATCAGGGAGTTGTATCTCCCGAATCAGACAGTCATCCCGTTCCAGACAAAGATTATCCTTTCCCTTATAATCCATAGTGCTGTGCTCAGGAAAGATATTAGTTAGGCACTTTCCAGGTTGTTAACTTTGCAACTTTAGCTTGTAGGTCAGGAATAGAGTCAGGAATAGCCAGGACCAAAGGGGTCTTGACTCACTTGACACTTTTTTTATATACAACCATATTTTTCTCTGATGGGCTCAAAAAATCACAAGGGACATTACCAACACTGTCCAACATTCTTTAACAAATCACTCTGAAGGATGAATGAATCCCCTGAGAAACTGATATTTGAAGCAGAAAACCAATTTAACTCTACGGGTCCTCAATCCACATAATATACTTAATGATGTGACTTAGATACAAGTATTATTATACTTTCTCTCATTAATATTACTTCCAGTGAGTAGGAATATTTTCCCTGAATATAGTTGAAATGCTCTTGCCTTTTAAAAATTCATAATTGACCTTTCCCAAAACTGAAATTAAAAAAAAAGGCTATCTATAAACAGTAGATCACAAACTGGGAAATTTGCAAGTTAATCAAATTAAAATGCAAGACATGAGTTTTAATTAGGTCTTATCAATGTAACTCAGCAGTTTGAAATGTTAACACATTAAAGTCATTCTGTTTAAAAAAATTAATATATAATAATTCAGGCAACAATTGAACCAAGTGAAACACAAAATGTTTATTCCCTCATCTAAAATGATACGGGAATGGGAATTTTTTTTCACGACCAGAAGAAAATGGAGCTAGTCAGCATTTTTTCTCATAATATTGGGCAGCCTGAGCGCGTCCTCTCCTATTCATAATATTAAGATATATCATTGGCAAATTGAGATTTTGTGTTTCTTAGGGTCTAGCTCCAAAGCAGCTTGCATCCCCAAGTTTTATGTTCTTTGGTACTACTAGGAAGAAAGTCTTTCTATAGTGAAATAACAATCTCTTATGATTAGTGTTGTGAATTAGTCAGATTAAAGGAATGTAGGAATTAATTACAGCCCTGAATAAAGAAGAACCAGCTTCTAGAAAGAAGGAGGTCAAAGCCCTATTGTATTCTGTTTTGGTAAGAACACAATTGAATCTCTGTGGTTGGTACTGAGATCCAGTCTTACATTAAGGAAGGGCATTGACAAAAAAGGGAGAATGAATGGGAGGGAGAAAGTAATATTATCAAGTCTTGTGTCCAGGTCATAGGAATATTAATGGAAAAGGCTGTTTATTTAACCAAGAAAAAAGTCTTCTGGGGTAAGGTGTGAGTGTGGTAACTATATTTGATTATTTGACAAGTTTTCATGTGGAAGAAGGGTATAACTTACTCTTTTTGACTTCATTGGGTAGAACCAATAGTAATAGAAGTTGAGAAGATGAATTTTTATGTTTGATGTAAGGGGTATTAAAAAAAAGAATTACATAAAAGACATGTTTTTTGTAACAGTTACTTGTTTTTGAGTGGAATAGTCTTCTCCTTCATTGTAAGTCTTCTGGGCAGAGGTTAGACAACCATTCATCTGGTATGCTAAATTAGGGATTCTTTTTCAGGTATCTTAGAATGGATGACTGCTGAGGTCTTCATTTAAAACTCTCAAAATTCTGTCATGGAAGACAAGACCTAGAACCAAGGATTGATCCTTCCTTGTCTGGTGTTTAAAAATACATTAAAAAAATACTTTATCCGCTACTTGTTTCCCATTGATTGACTACATCTTGTATGAATTGACACTGTCAAACTTTTTTTTTAACTTATTTGGGATTTTTTGTTTTTTTTGTTTGTTTTTGCTTTTGGGAGGGGGAAGGCAGGGCAACTGGTATTAAGTGATTTGCCCAAGGTCACACGACTAGTAAGTGTTAAGGGTCTAAGGGCAGATTTGAACTCAGGTCCTCCTGACTCCAGGGCCAGTGCTCTATTCACTGTGCCACCTAGCTGCCCCTCTATTTTTTTTTTTTGTAAAATGGAATAGCCGTAATTAGATGGAGAAATAATCCCCATATTCTAACCAGTTAATATCCTGACTTATATCTGATATCTAGGTCTCTTTTGTTTTTTAAAGTGGTGCAGTGAAAAGTACAGGGAGTCAAGAGTCCTGGGTTCTCAGCCCCCTTCTCATAACTCACTAGTGATCTTGAATAAGTAACTTCATTTATTCCTGTTGGCTTTAATTAGCTTCCTCATTTCTAAAATAAGGGTTCTGGACTAGGTTATCTCCAGGATCACCATCTAGCTCTCAGACTCTTTAGTACACATACAATGCAGATGGGAAAAATGGAGAATATATATATATATATATATATATATATATATATATATATATATATCCCTCTCAGCAACACATGACCTTTATTACAAATAGTCCTTATCTATGTTTCTTAGTTTAAAAAAAGAGTTATAAATTACCCATCTTCCAAATGCAATTTTTGGTTTTTCTTTCTAAGGGTCCCTTAAAAAAAAAGAATTTATCTGATTTTCTCCAGGAGTTCAAGTGCAGGGGCCAAGGAGAAATGAAGCGCAGAATTCTCTGAATTGCTGACAAATCAAAATACTCTTTTGTTTGGGGCTGCATCCTGATTGGTTATCAATAGCATATATGTAAATGAGGACTGCAGTGCCCAACTGCTGGTTAAAGTCTCTGGTATTCAATACTCCTTGTGTTGAGAATGATTTTCAGGTCTATGAGCCATGCCTAAGAAAATAAAGGGAAGAGATCGAATGTCACTACTGCCTTTCTGAAATAAATAAATGAACACATGGATGAACCCTTAAAGAAATAAAAAATGAATGAATGAATGAATAACTAAATGCATGAATGGTTAAATAAATAAATAGCTAAATTAATGAATAGATAAATAGGTAAACAGATAGAAGAATAAAGAAGTAAATAAGTAAAAGGGCCACCCAAGTGTACATTTGAGGCAGCACTATAGAAGAGCATCAGGACTATCAGTTTTTTTCATTTGTTTGGGATTTTTGGGGTTCTTTTTGTTTGTTTTTGCTTTTTGAGGGGGAAGGTAGGGAGATTGGTGATTATTGACTTGCCCAGCATCACAGGACTAGTAAGTGTTAAGTGTCAAAGTCAAATTCGAATTCAGGTCCTCCTGACTCCAGGGCCAGTGCTCTATTCATTGTGCCATGTAGCTGAAAGGTATGTTGACCATGTACAGAGAAATACAACTTATTTCTACATGATTGTATAATAGGAGGTAGCATGGCATAGTGGGATAGAATGATGAAACTGGATTCAGGAAACTATAGGTACAAATCTCACATATAAGATTTCCCAGTTAACTGATCATGGGCAAGTCCTGAATCCACTATGATTCTCAGGTTTTTATTTCAAAAATGGGTGTGAAAATACCCTTAACACAGGACATGTGAGGGTAGTATTGGGCTCAAAGGAGAACATATATGTGAAAAGGATTTGTAAACTGTAGAGTCCTAGAAAATATCAGTTTTATTGCATCATTCAGGTCAGTAAAGGGGAAAAAAGTTCAGTTCCTTATACTCTAATAAGAAAGGAAATCATTTTGTTGGCTGGATACTTGATTTTTCCACAAGCTCTTTAGACATCATGGAAACATAGCCTAGACACCCCCCCCAAAAGTTACTTTTTCTTTTCAAGAACAATGTTTATTGTCGATGAATAATATCTTTACCTGGTATTGAGCTAAATCTCTGCCTTCTTTCTTAAAGTACTGGAAAAACTTATGAGAAAAAATGGATTAGACTTTTTCTTTTGGCTAAAGAGGGCAGTGATACAAAAGCTGGGGGCTGCAGAGATACCCATTTAGCCTTAATGCCATGGGGGGAAAATTCTAACCATTACAAGTATTCCATAGTGGGATGGGTTGCATGAAAAGGTTGGGACTCTTTAAGTTGTTAAGCAAATGTTAGATAACCAGTTTTCAGAGACATCATGGGGGAGGGGGGCTGTCCTTTTTCTGCTATGGGTTGAATTAGAAAGTTTGCAAAGGGCCCTTTGAGCCAGGGGTATGCTGTAAGCCAGCTCCTACTGACTCATAAGAGCTAACTGAGTTTCCTCATGAGTTTCCTCATGAGTGTTTAAACTTCAGCAACCAGAAACTGCTACAAATCAGAGCTTGATTTCTTATGGTGTTGATTGTCTAGAGTCTAGACAGGAAAGTGATGGAAAAATTATTAATAATGAAAATTAAACTTTAAAACTATCGTGCTTTTTTTCAGAGTTGTTCATTAAATGTTTATCATACCACTGATTACTACTTCACAATTATGTGATACCATTAGATTTCTGTGAGACATTAGGAACACACTGTTTATACACACAAATATACCCAAACCAACCTGGGGCTACTAGCTCCTCTTCATACTCTCTCTTGAACCCCTCTCTCTCCTATGTAGGAAGAGACTTCAACCAGCTTCAATCAAGGACCCAAATGCTCTTGAGACACAGTGAATAAGAAAAATGTCCTGGGACCAGTGACAAGGGTAAAGGTAAGCTGTCAACAAACATTGCAGGAACAGAGTTCCTCAGCAGGATGAATAAGAGACAAGCTTATAAGAGAACTGTCTTGTTCAGAGGCACTACAAATAAATCCTGATTGAATGTTGGCAGCAGCCAGGTCATCAGCAGAGAAGATCATCATTCTGAGTTTGACAGTCAAACTGTCTGCTGCCAGAAATCAGGTGAAAATGTGGACATGGTGAGGCATCCCTGAGATCACTGCTACTGGGAATGGTGAGGTCAGTCAACCAATTGATTATCATTAAACACCTACTGTGTGTCAGGCACTTTTCTAAGGATCTGGTGTGAAAAAAGAGAGGAAATAAAACATGCCATGCCCTCAAGGAATTTGCAACTTAGAGGGGGAACAATATTTAGAAACAATAAATCTGTACCAACAAGATAAATGCAGGATCAATTGGAGGGTAGTACTTGAGTAAAGGCACTGATGATAAGGAGGACTGGGGAAGACTTTTTGTAGAAGGTAGGATTTTTTTGAGAACTGGAAGATACAAGGAAGGCTGATGGCTCACTTGAGTTCAAGAATTATGAGTTTCAGGGATCTAAGTCAATCAGATTCCACATTAAGTGCAGCATAAATGCTGAGTCCTTGGGAGCAAGGGAATCACCAGGATGCTTAAGGATAAATGAAATGTCCCAGGCTGGAAACTAAGTAGCTCAAAGTTTTTTATACTGATCAATATAGCATTGTGTCCTTGACTAGTCCTTGTAATCACAGCTTCAGTTGGACAGAGTAGCCAAGTCAGAAAAAATTAAAAAAATAAAAAAACTCTTGGAAGGAAGAAAAACGAAGAAAGGAAGGAAAAAGGAGGGAAGGAATCAAAAATGAGTGAAGAAAGGAAAGAAAAGGAGGGTAGAAAATGAGAGAAGGGAAAATAATGTAATGGAGGGAGGGAAGGATGGATGAGAGATGGATGGAGCATGGGAGGTATGAAGAAAGGAAGAGAAGGCAGGAGGAAGGGAGAAAGGAAAAGATGAAAGAAGTAATGAAGGTAAGGAATGGAGGAAGGGAGGAATAGAGGGAGCAAAGGACATAGGAAGAAAGTCAGGGAGAAAGGAATAAGGAAGGAAAGAAAGAAAAAGATAAGAAACAGGAGAGAAGAAAGAAAAGGAAGGAAGAGAGAAAGAGGGAAGAAGAAGAAGAAGAAGAGGAAGAAGAAGAAGAAGAAGAAGGAGGAGGAGGAGGAGGAGGAGGAAGGGGAAAAGATGGAAGGAAGGAAGGAAGAAGAGAGAAAGAAAGAAAGAAAGGAAGAAAGAAAAAAAAAGAAAGAAAGAAAAGAAAAGAAAGAAAAGAAAAGAAAAGAAAAGTAAAGAAAAGAAAAGAAAAGAAAGAGGAAGGAAGGAAGGAGAAAAGAAGGGAAGAAAGAAAAGAAAAAGGAAAGAAATATAGAGAGAGAGAGTGAAAGAATGAGTGGGCAATACTTTCCAAGATCTAGGATTTCAGGGGCACAGAAGAACCTCTGCTGCTCTGTGGCAGGCTGGTAGAGACTGTGACAAGTACAAAGTTTTCTCAGAAGCATGGGTAGATTTAGTGCTTATTATGGTGGGGTTTGTTCTGACATTTAGAGCCTGTTTAATATAAATAGAAGCTGCTTAATATAAATCAATCATTGATCTAAATGTTATCAAATTCCAGGCTTACAAAAATCTGCAATCTTATTTTTTTAAATTTTGAGTGAGGGAGATGCTGGCTAGCCCTTGTGAAAGCTGACTCTTCCCAATCTAAATGTATGTTATTAGTAATTCATTCATTTCTCAAAGATTTTCTAGTCAGCCTGGTCCAGTGGAAAGAGTGACAAATTGGGAGTCAGATCTGTCTTTGAATCAAAACTTGGCCCTTTACCACCTCCGTGACCTCAGGCAAGACACTTCCCCCTCTATCTCAATTTCTTTCTTTGTAAAATGTCAGTATTGGAATATTGTTGCTGTTGTTGAGTCATGTCCAATGTTTGTGAGCTCAGTTGGTGTTTTCTGGGAATGATTTGTCATTTTCTTCTCTAGTTCACTTTACAGATGAGGAAACTGAAGCAAACAGGGATAGGTGACTTGTCCAAGGTTACACAGCTAGTAAGTATCTGAGGCCAGATTTGAACTCAGGAAGATGAATCTTCCTGATTCCAAGGCCAGTGGCACGTAGTTACCCAAAGTTGTGCAACATAATCGTTAAACTCCCTTCCAGCTCTCAGCCTCTGATCCCACGACTGAGCACCTGCCTCACACATGATTTTTAAGAGTTTCCCATTTAATTGTAATTTTTTTAACCCTGGGAAGGACAATATATTAACACTTTTAATTAGCATCTAAGACTGGGGTCAGGTAGAAATGGGAAACAGAAATGGTGCTTTGAAAGTAAAAGCAAAAAACTTGAGAGAAGGTTGATACAAAAGTCAGTGCCATAGGCCCATTGTACCAACTTCACGATTTTGTCCAAGTCAATCAAAGGGTCCATCTCTGAGCTCATATGTCCCTCTAAGCAATTAAAGGCATTGTCTTATTTCCAACTTAAAAGTACCAATCCTCATCTCTGGTTTGATATGATATAATTGCATGGCTAAAATTAGGCTGACTCAACAACAAATCCCTTCTGTTGCAACTTAATTACACAGACCACATGAAGGACCTCAAAGCTATTCCAAGCAACTCAGCAAATTTGGAATTCTGCTCCCTCTGTCCTTTACAGTGCCATTATACTCAGCTAAAAACCATTCAAGGAATAGAAAATCATGAATGACTATGGAACACCACCAGTATCTATACTGGGTTGCCAAACTCAATGATTGATAATGGTATATAAACTCTTTAAGGCAAGGACTGAGTTTCATTTCTGCTTTTTGATACTCTTTTGCTTTTTTATTTTTGTCATGTCCTCAGTGTCAGTCATAGTGCATAACATATAGATAACATTTAATAAATGCTACTTGCAATTGCATTGCATTCCATTGGACTCAACTAAATTAAATTGAATTGAATTGCTGTGTGATATGGGCAATATGGATCACATATAATCAATCAAGGATATCATTTATTTGTTTTTTATGGTGGAATCAAGCAAAATCCCTTGGCAACATCATAGAATTTTAACTAGAAGATGTAATTTAATCCAACTCATTTCGCTTTCATTTCATGGATTAAATAATTAAAGTTCCGGGAGGGTAATGGAGTGCCCAGTATTATACAAGTAGTAACTAAGAGAGGTAAGATTCAAGTTTTCTTGACTCCCAATCCCATCCTATTGCTGCTATGTGATGCTGATGCCCTAATGATGGTCCCAAAATGTTTGAAAAAAACATTTCACTGCTTCTCCTTGAACAATCAAGCCTATGAAACTAAGTCTGTGTCCACACAGAATTGACTGTCAGTGCAATCCAAACAATAGCTCAAAGGAGTCAGTCCAACCATTTGTTTGTTCAGTATTGTGTGATCTGGTACAGTTCTTTTGGAAAACCTCTATTTTTTTCCTTTTTATGAATTGATTCAGTCCTCTGAAAGAATTAACCAAATTGCCCCTTTGTTAAGACAACAAACAATTGGTTTAAATGAAGGTTTTCCACTAGACCGACTCAGTAGATTGGTTGTTTTCCTGTTATTCAGCCATGGCCTCAAGAAAGCCCTCATTTTAATCAGCTTCCTAGTTTTTAAGCTTCTTTCATGGAGAGACAGCAAGGTGTACTGAAAAGAGCCCTCCTTGCACTCAGAATCGGAGGCTCTACATTCAATATCATTTCTGGGTGACCCTGCATAGTTCTCTACACGTCCCTAAGCCTCCCTTTCCAAATCTATAAAATTCAGACATACAGATTCTGTTGACAACGTAATAAGATTATAGTGAGGACTAAGAAAATATGGGCAGATTGTTTTGTAACATTTAAAATGCCTTGCAAATGTGAGCTATCATTACTACACCTGACCTTGGGTAAATCACTTCACTTCTCTGGGGATAAATTCCCTTATATGTAAAACAAGGGATATGGGATAGATGACCTCTCTAGTATTTCCCAGCCCTCATTCTGTGATCCTATCTAGCTAACAGGCTATTTCTGTAGGCTGTTTGTGGTTTCATTTGTGATTTGGGGATGTGTCCTCTAAAAATTCAATTCAGCATGTGTATGCCAGTAGGCAGATGAATGGTATGGTGGATTTCTGGATGGGATCTGAAGGTGAAACATGTTTCAGTGTCTTGGGACAGCTAGTATAGTGAGAAGAGGAGAAGTTATTGTTATTATAAATTACAATAATAAGAAAAATAAAAGCCAGCAGTCAAATAGTGCTATTATGTTTGCAAAACATTTTGCATATATTATTTGATCTGAATATTATTTCATTTGATTTAAACAAAATGAAAGACTATGGGCCAAGGAATAAGTTATAGAATAATAGAAGTATACCTTAAGGGTTGGAAGGGACCTTAAATTATCTAATCTAACTCTTTTTATGAATGTAGAGACTGAGATCCTGACAAGTTAGGTGTTTTTTTACTATGGTCACATGAATATTAAGCATCAGAAGCAGTATTTAAACAAAGATACCCTGTCTCCAAATGTTTTCCTCTATCAAGGTACCATGCAGCCTCAAAATGAATGAGGAAGAAGAATGACCTTAACGTCTGTAGAAGGATAGAAATATCATAAAATTAAATACTGCTTAGATTTAAAATGGAAGGGAAAAAGGTTATTGGGAATAAAAAAAATCACTTAATCTGATTCAGTAAATTAGGAAGAATGAAAGAATAGAAAGAATGAATGGAAAGAAAGGCCATCAATGAGAAGGTTGTAAGGGTCTAGGATCTCCAGATGATGCAGAAATAGAATTGAAAGAACAGTTTAGAGATAAGGATGCTTGTTCCAAATACTGGAAGGCACAGTGACACAGGCTACAAGAGTAAAGAGCAGTTGGCTTAGGCTTGAGAAGTGGAAATAATCCAAATGGGAATAAACAGATGATAAGTGATGATGAGGACATGTAGTTTTCATCAAGTATAGAAAAGCTAGATGGCAGGAATTAGGGTCCAGTAAGAAGGGAATGGATTAGAGTGGTATATTGACAGTATGTGGGTCATATACTGTAGAGGCCTGTAATCAAGTAAACTCAACAAACATTTATTAAGACCCCCAATTAAATGTTAGGGTACAATAAAAGGGAAATGTTCTCTGGTATGTGATTATAATGGAATGTTATTGTGCTATAAGAAATGACAAACAGGATGATTTCAGAAAAACCTGGAAAGATTTACATGAACTGATGCATAGTGAAGTAAATAGAGCCAGGAAAACATTGTACATAGGAACAACAACATGGTTCAAAGAATAACTGAATGACTTAGCTACTCTCATCAGTGCAGTGATCCAAAACAGTCTCAAAGGACTGATGATGAAACAAACTATATGACTCCAGGCTGGATACAGACTGAAGCATGATATTTTTCACTTCCTTTCATTTTTTTAAAATGTGTCTTCTTGTCCAAAATTACTAATTTGGAAATATTTCACATAATTACACATGTATAACCTATATCTGATTGCTTACTGTCTCCAGGAAGCGGGAAGGGAGGAGGGAGGAATAGAATTTGAAACTTAAAAGTTAAAATAAAAATATAAAAAAAATAATTAAATGGTGATGAAGCAAGTCTGCAGCACCTATTTTCAAATCTTATAAATTTCTTTCCCTCCTAACCAACAAACTCAACTTGGCATCATCTCACAGTTCTATCCCCAGAATTTTCTGTCTTTGATGAGCTAAAAAGGTCTTTCCTCTGCTTCTCTGAGTCATCCCAGCTATCGAAATTTCAATCCATCCTGCCTTGACTATATACTTTCAAAATCATGAGTTTATGGGAGCATAAATGTCAAGCTAGATTAGACCTCAGAGGTTATCTAGCCTAACCCTTCACTTTACATGAGGAAACTAAGGTCCAGATATGTTGAATCTTGCCCAACGTCACCCAGATTTTCAGTATCAGAAAAACAATTTGATTCTACTCCGACTCTAAAGCCAGTGTCACTACAGTCAATTTTATCTTCACTTAGTATCCAACTGTTTCCAACCTTCTGGTCTCCCATCCATCACTATAATTTATCAATTAGCAATCAGTTATTAGGATCCCACTGCAGGAATCATCCTTTTATAAGAGCAAACCAAATAGACATTCATCACTTGAATATTATCTCTTTTAATACAAATATCACTGGAGAGCCCTAGCACATCTACAACTCAATCACATTTGGGTTACTATATATTCAATCTAGCTACTCTTGCACTGAATACAAGTGCAATGAATGCACCAAAGAATGATGGCAATGGGGTGGGACAGAGTGCTAATTTTGCTCCTGGTACTGGCTTACTTTGCATCACTAGAGATTGAGGTGGTTTTGCCTACTAAAACTTAAGGAATATAAGAGCATGCTATATTCGTTGGAAATTCTATTCTACTTTTATCTGTTCCCTCTGTTTGAAAATGTTCCATTTGAAAAAAAAAAGAATGATTGAAACAAACCCAACCATCATGGTATTATCTGTACCCTGCCCCTGATCTTCCAACCACAGAGATACCTGAATCCGAATTTCTTGTTGTTGAGAATGTGGTATGTTATCATAAAAGCCTTTCAAGACTGGGACAAGATCTTGGTTTTTTACTTACCCGTGCACTTTGTCCAGCAATGAGCTGGTCATCCTCAGTCTGTACACTGGTCCGGCTACGCACGTCATAGTCTTCCTGCTCAAAGTCTGAATCATCTTCTAATTCTTCTGGAGTCTGCAGACAGAGAGGAAGAGAGTGAGACAGGCTTATTAAGGATGCCAGCAACCACCCACATCATGGGTTTATATTGAATTTAATACCTTCCCATGGAAGAGACCTTCTGTCTCTCGGCACACTGGTCTAGCTGCAGAGGCAAACACTAGCTGAACAGAATCATTTCCTTTAAAAAAAAAAAAGTCATTGATCATTGTTTATTGTAAGTTTGACTTTTTAAAGTACTTTGTTCAAATTATAGTTATCCAAACTGAAATTTTATAAATGGGAATGGAAATGGTGATGGTGGGGTGATGGTCAGACCCAAAAAGCAAGAAAGTTCACCATCAGATTTAAAAGGGTTCTTAGAGGCCTTTGAGTGTCAGTGTAAGTCAAACATGATTCACAACATGTCTAACAAGCCATAATCTAGTTTTTGCCACAAGACCTGTAGGGACAGGGGAACCACCATTTTCTGAGGGCCTGAGACAATCCATCCAAACTTCAAAAGAAGCATTTAATTATTTCTTCAGAAACTTTCCAGTGAGCCTCTCTGTAATTTCTCCTCAATGATCTTAGTTTTTTTTCCTCTAAAAGGACAGGCAGAAGATTCCCAAACCTTCTTCCATATGACAGCCCTTTTATAGTGGAAAGAGACAAGGCTGTGATATCAGAAGATCTGGATTCACATCCCATCATGGATGCTTTCTACGTGTGTCATCTTGGACCCACTTAACTTCCCTAGACAAAAAGTGAGATCTACATGGTATCTAAGGCTCTAGTGTCCTGCTCTCGACATACTGTCTCACAACATATTTGAACAACTATCATATCTCCACTAAGTCTTCTCTTGTGTGGGCTAAATGTGTCCTGTATTACTTCAGTCCTTCCTCACATCATCATCTTCTCCATCCTGATTAAATATCATAGGATCATAGCTAGAAGAAATCTTGGAGATCTTTTTATTCTAACCAATAACATTTAGGTAATATTGTATCTCCAAATCACTTCTTCCTTTAAAGAGGGTAAACTTGCAGCATCTGTTGCCTGAATCTATACTTGTGATCATAATTATAACTGAAATATATATATGGTGGTTGATATACATTATCTCATTTGGGCCTTACAACTACTCCTTGAGGAAGGGATTCCCTCATAACTATCTTTCCAGATGTAGAAAACGCTTAGACTCAGACTCTAAGAGACTTATGCATAGTCACATGGCTAATAAGTGGCCCATACAGCATTCTAAAGCAGTTCTTTCTGACTTGAAGGACAACATTGTATCTACTGCACCAAACCGTTTTTAAGTAGTAGGGCACAATCCAATGTTGGCTAGTATAGTCTGGATAGTCTGGCATGTGCCATGCTATTAAACAGACCAAGTTCAAGTTGAAAGAAAAGATAAATCCCAGGTTGTGTTGGAGACATTGCCCTTTAAGGGGTAATCTCATTATAAGGGAGCTTCAGGATGAACTGGTCTTACATTTTGCAATATCCTTTGACCCCATTCTGTTTTTTTGCTTACATACTATATCCCTGAAACTCCACAATTGGGGCTAAATCGTTCAAAGGTCATAGAGATAGGAAACAGATCTGAGATTTCATTGGTGTAAATAATTCCCAGTCAAAATCTTCATCTCCCAGTGCAGGTCAGAGCATTTTCTGTTGTTTATATTTTTAGAATGTCTTTCACATAATTGAGAGCTTAAATGACTTGTCTGAGATTAAAGAACCAACGTATCTCCTGGGCAGGAAGAGGCACTCCTGCTTCAGAGGTCAGATCTCTATCCAAAGTGCCATGTTGGCTTTAAGGTAATTGACTGAGACCTAGAAGGGACGGTATATGTCATATAATACAACATTTTCATTTTGCAGATGAAGAAACTGAGGCTAAGTAAAGCGTCTTACCCAAGGTCACATAGATACCAAGTGGTATAGATAGGATTCAAACCCATTTCCTCAAAATCCCACAATCTCAGAAAAAACACAAATTACTCTGGGTGATACTAATAATTATTGCCAGTAATTTATACCTTAGTGTGAATGGAAGTTTTGAGAGCTTGTTTTGAAAGTGGAGTGGAAGAAGATAATGGACATTTAGAGGATGGGTGGTGATTCTGAACTGGTTTCAGATGACTGCTTGTTGACGTGGTTATAGATGGAATACATGAATTGGAAGGAAGCTGAACTGGAGTAGTTCTGAAGTCTTCCATTTCTAAGTTTCTATGATTCAAGTGGGGGGGGGAAGAGTGAAGAAGGAAGCGACAAGTCTAGTGTGCTGAGGACATAGATGACAATGAGAAGCTTGGATAATTTGCCTTACCTATTAAGTTCAGAGAGGCAACTAGGTGGTTAAATGAATAGAGGGCTGAGCCTGGAGTCAGAAAGATTCAACTTCCTGAGTTCAAATCTGAACTCAGTCACTCAACTGTATGACTCCTGGGCAAGTTACTTAACCTTGTTTGTCTCAGTTCCTCATGTGCTAAGTGAGTTGGTGAAGGAAATGACAAACCACTCTAGAATCCTTGCCTAGAAAACACCAAATGTAGTCATGGAGAGTCAGACATGACTGAAAATGACTGAAAAATAAGAACATTAGGACTACAAAAGATCAGTTAATCTCCACAACAAATCATTAAGAGGTAACTGGCTGAACAAAATGGTATCCTGTTAAGTCAAAAACAATAGCAATGTGTGAAAGGACCTGTAAGGTCCTTTCAAGCTCCACATTTATGAAGAGGATAATTCTTCCAAATAATCAGTTTAGTCCTTGGCTTTCTGTGTTAAAATCTCCATTTTTCAGGTAATGCAACCAAAGACTCAGCTCCTGGAACAGCCAAATCCCATCATGCCTAAATGAAAGATCACTATTCCTATACTTTGCCTCATCTTGGCAGCTTAACCAGTCTAAAGATACAGACTATGAACCATATTATTCAGGGAGGTACCATGAAATCAAATTATTAAGACCAATTTGACTAAAAAAAACATTGAGTCATTGATTATATATAGTTATCTAGGATAAATCTATGATCTATTAGAATATTATTTCCTTTACCTGGCTATCTGAGATTTAAAGTAGTAATTATTTTTTCTGGACCTAAAAATATTTCTTTCAAGTGCGTTATAAAATCACCAGATTTAGAGTTTTAGGAAACCTCAAAATAAATCTAATCCAACCTCCTCATTTTACAGATGAGGAAACCAAGACCTAAGGAAGAGAAGTAGAGATTACTCAAGGTCATATTAAGAGCTGAGATCATGAATCCAGGTTCTGTGTTTCAAAACCATCGCAGTTTTTACTATGCCATACTATTGTGACTGGTTAGACTCTAAATTGCTTATTCATTCATTTCACTAAATTTAAATATAGCAGTAAACTTCTATATAACCTCTAAAGATTTCCAAAGCACCAAAGGTCCCTTAGCCACCAAGGCTCTGTACAGGGTCCTCTTCTGTAAAGAGATTCTATAGCTACACCTAAATACTTTTTGTAATAGGAGGGTCAGTTCCAGATTAAATAAAATTCAAATAAATGAAAAGCACATTTACTAATCACCTACTATATAGATCATTGGCAGCTAAGTGGCACAATGGACAGAACGTTGAGCTTGAAGTGAGGAAAACCTGAGTTCAAATCTAGACTCAGAAACTTCCCTTTTATGTGACCTTTTGCAAGTCACTTCCATTTGTCACAAAGAAAGAAATGACAAACCACTACTGTATCTTTGCCAGGAAAACCTCATGGGTCCAAGGCGTCATGAGGAGTCAGATATGACTGAAACAACTGAACAACAACAAATATAGAACACAGTCCTACTTACTAAAGAAGATACAGTGACCAAATGAAACAGGCCTCCTACCAGATGGAGGTAACAAGCTGACAGAGTCATATGATAAATACATACTTAGCTATTTTACAAAATAGGAGTAACTCCTGACATATGTTAGAGCTTTGGGTCTTACAAAGTACGGTCTCCACAACAACCCTGAGAGAAAGAGAATATCACCCCTCTCTACTGATGAGGAAACAGCTCCCAAGAGGCTGAGGTCCCAGGGATACCCTGTTAGAGACAGATCCAAACGACAGTTACATAATGGAGAGAAACAGTGTGTAATAGTGGAAAGAGATGACCTGATTTCTGAAATCAACAATACCATTTCTGGTGACCTTGGAGAAAATCCTTACTGTCCAGAAACACTGATTACTTTATTTGTAAAATGAAGGGGATAGGGTGCGTTGGATGGCTCATAAGGTGATCTAAATCCTATGACCTTTGACTCTGAGTTCAGAGATCTCTCCGGTATCTCTTCCTGTCACTTAGAAGTAGAATGGTTTTGAATCACAGTGAAGGAGCATGTAAGAGAGGAGCCAATTAAGTGTTCTCTGAGGTGGAATGCACATACTGTTAGCAGATAGAGCGCTGAAGCTGGAGTCAGGGAGTCTTGGGCTTGAATCCCGACTCTGACCTTTGCTATTCAAATCACTTACCCTCTCTGAGACTCTGTGGCATCACCCACAAAATGGGTGCAATAATAATTGCATATTGAGTCTCATAACTTTGACAGGATACTTCAGTGAGATAAAAACACCTTAATCACCTTAAAACCTGCAAAGTGTTATGTAAATGCTAGCTATTATTAATATGTTAAATGTCATATCTTCTTGGGTAATGAGATAAGGTGCCATGGAGGGGGAAGCGTTTGAGTTAGGTTTAAAAGAAAAGGTAGGATTTCAACAGACAGAGAAGCAGTGAAGGCCATCAGAGGCAGCTGTGTCCTACCAGATAAAGTTCTAGGTCTAGAGTCAGGAAAATCCGACTTCAAATCAGCCCTCAGACATGTACTTGCCATGTGACCTGGGACAAGTGGCTTAATCTCCATTTGTCTGAATTTCCTTATCTGCAGAATGGGAACCCAAAGAGCACCTACCTCCAACATTGTTGCGAGAATCCAATGGGGTAATAAATGCAAGGCCCTTGGCACAGTGCCTGAGGCATGGAAAATTCTAAATAATGTTAGGGCCTATGAATTATTATTACTAAATCCGACCTCAACTGCTTGCTGTCTGTATGACACTGGAAATATTAATTAGCCCTTTGCCTCAGTTTCCTCAGTTGTAAAAGTGGAAAGGAGGTAGAAAAAAGGTGGAAGGAAGTGTATAAATATTGATATGACACAAACTATGTGCTAGGCACTTATCAAGAACTTTACAAATAGTATCTCATTAAATTTTTATAACAACTCTTCAAGATAAGTGCTGTTATTATCCTTAATTTATAGTTATGAGTAAAAAAGCCAAAAGCGTTACATGACTTGTCCAGGGTCACACAGCTAGTAAGGTTCTGAGGCCAGATTTGAGCCCAAGGTTTCCTGATTCCAGGTACAGCAATCTATCCAGTGTTCCACCTAGCTACAAGTGGGGAATAATAATAGCATCTAAATCCCAGAATTGTTGAGGATCAAAAGAGATATTTGTTTTAAAAAAAAATTTCTGAAAAATGTCATTCAGCATTCTATTATTAGGAAGCTGTTCTAGTAGTCCAGGGGTAGACTTGGTAATGAGGGCCTATGCTAGAATGGGATTCAGGAGGACAGGGAAATAGGAAGATCAGCATTTAGAGACCCACTGCACTGTGGTCATGAATATTGAAAGCTGGTGGGTGTTCAAAGAGTCCCTGTTGGCACACATGGTTGCTTCTCTTGGCGGGGGAAAAATCTGCAGCTTATCTAGTGCATCATTCTCAGTTCCCAGCTCCCCCAGACACAGAGTGCTCCTCCATCACTTGTGTTCTGCCCCTATGGCAATGAATCAGGTTTCCTTGCTAATAAGCCAAGTCATTGCTGGCATGTTGCTGCCAGGGCTTTGTCTCAAGTGGCCAAGAATGGAGTGGGACTGAAGGGAGTGCTTGGGGCTGTGTGGCACAATGGGAAAAAGTGCTGATGGAAAACCACAAGAAACATGGAAGCAGCATGAGGAGGAAGTGAATTTTCTACAGGAGCTGGCATTCCTGAAAGAAGGAAGCGAATTTTCCACTCTGATATTCTGGGCTGTCACCTCTCCAGGGTCATGCTGATATCACTCATTGGTCCCAAGGTACCTGATAATCATGCTGGTGTGGCTATACCTGACAGTGACGGATTGCCTACACAATAAGGGCTTGAAAACTCTGCATTAAAATGAAATGACAAGGAACTTTGATGGTGGCAATGACCCTTTCTTCCTCTCCTGCATCTCTATTGATTTGGGCTAAGGTACCATAATTCTGAGTCACAGCTCTATTAACAAGCCCATGATATTCTTGGGAGGAAGCATGAAAGCGATATATAGATTCTTGTCATAAATTTGGAGCTAGAAGCAAATTAAGAGGCAATCAAGTCCAACATCCTCATTTTGAAGATAAGGAAACTGAGGCACAGAGATATTAGGTGACTTGCCAGGGTCACATATCTAGCAGGGCAGGATTTGAACTTAGGATTTCTGACCAAAAGTGCAGCATTCTATCCATTGTAACACCTAGTTACCATTGTATAGAAAGAAGTCTTGATGTCAGATTCCAATTCTCCTGCTTATGTGACATCAGGCATATCCTTCTCCAGAACCTTTTCCCTCATATATAAAAGGATCTTAGATGACCTTACAGGCCCTTTGAAGCTGAAGAACCTATGATTCATCATACAGGTATGAAAGGTGGTCTTCTCTTGCAATACTATGAGAATTTTCCAAGAAGATCCATTTATTTTCTTCTTTATCAAAAATGTTAATATTCCTTCAAAATTCTAACACTCTGTATTTTCCTGATAAAGGGATATTAAAAGAAAGGAGAAATGGGGGATTTTGTCCTTTTATTTTATTAAATGAAAGTAAAAGGAAAGAGGGCGGGAGTGTGTGGGAGAAATCTGGTTCAAAAAAGAGATTGTGTTTCCATTGTGGACCCAGACAATCATCTCTGATCATTCCCCACTGTTTTCTGATGTTCCCAAGAACAATTACAGCTAGTTTGGAAATTCTGCTGACAGATGCAATGACGAGATTAGAAGCACTTTTCATCTTTACGTCTTGAGAGAGAAAAACAATTCACTTAACAACAGAAGAATCAGGAATGTTGATAACTCAGCACCCTGCAGAGTGGAATGAGCCCTGCACTTGTAGCCAGAAAACTCGGGTTCAATTCATGGTTTGGCCCCTTATAGCTCATCATCTCTCTTTGGACTGACTGCTTTCTGTCTATGAGGCTCAGTTTCCTCATCTGTAAAACTGAGTATAATGGTATTTGCTTGACTTTCAAGGTAGTCTGTGAAGATGCAATAAGAAAATGACCATAAAATATTTCATAACCTAAAAATCATACTATACTTTATTATAATAGCTAGTGTTTCTATAGTGATGTGAGGTTTACAAAGCTCTTATGTGACCCTACTCAATCCACACAACAGCCCTGGAAGATAAGTGTTTATACTGTCCACATTTTACAGATAAGAAAACTGAAAGACACTAAAGAAGATGCCCAGGATCATACAGTTAGTAAGAGTCTGAGGCAGGATTTGAATTGAGATAATCTTGATAATGGAATTAACTCTCTCTCTCTTCTCTAACACCTAGCTACCTTTTCCATTTAGATCTGGGAAGGACTTGAGAGATATTTAATCCATGTCCCTCATGTTCCAGATGAAAAGTTCACAGGAAGGAAATGGTGTGACCAAGGTTGACATAGGTACTAAGTATCATACTCAGACCTGGAGGAGAGGGAGAGATCTTTAACCCAAGTACCTTGGACAGTGCAATATCCCTCTAACAGCAGGAACTCAACAAATGCTCATTGAACTGAAGTTTGAACTAAGGTTGTCAGATTTGAGATAGTCATGATAAAGGAACCACAATTTGAACATTCACCATCCAGATCGGATAGATTGTGTTGTTGTTTACATCATTGGCATTGTTGCTGTTGTTGTTGCTGATGTTGTTAGTGCAAGGCAAAGGAGGGGGAGAGTAGTTATTGATTTTTTTTCACTGTGAGAGCCATATGAGCTCCAAAACATTTTCTTAGATATATACCACACACACACACACACACACACACACACACACACACACACACATTCATGCACACGTATAGGAATTTTTTTTTAATGGAAGGCCATAAGTATAGGTCTTGGAGATGTTGCTGAGGCTTATTCATCTGTAGTTGGCCTTGGAATGTGGAAAACATGTTACTTTAGTTTTACTCAATGGTTAAAAAGGGTTTGGGAAAGGAGAGAATCATAAGCACACAGTGGGTGGACATAATTGCTCATTTTATACTTACAGGAAGGCTAATTTCAAAATGGAGTTACTTATGCCAAAGGAGAAAGCTATAGGGCCCACCTCTTTTTGTCTTTTTAACATCCACTGCTTGCTTTTCAGTGCACTAAAAATGACAGATCTTTTGGTGCAATTATCTCTTCCCACTTTCCATGAAGATGTAAAAAGGATTCACTAATTTAGTGGGACAAATTCTCAATAGTGCTATTTGAAAGTAGAAAGGCCCATCTCGTGAGGGGTTGAGTTTGCCCTCAGTGAAATACTTAAACAATACGATGACTTGTCCATTTTGAGGCAGAAGGGACCTTTTTTTTTAAAGGGAAAAGTTAAACTGTGTGGCCTCCAAGGTCCTTCTAACTCTGAGATTCTTCAGTTCTTTATGTTTTAAACATAGACACCCACACACATAGCAAGTCCACCCAAACAGTCCTCACAAATAGCTGTATGCATATGCAGTTAACTAATTGCATGTTAAATTGTAGCTTACTCATACTGTTGCTTTTTTTGAGTTAGCCATATATGAAAAGATGAGTGTTTTTTTTTCTTTTTTCCTTCACTGGGCATTCTTACTCACAAGTTAGGAAAAGCACAGGAAAGTTGAACAGGCTCAGGAAAAGACCTGGATATGATTGGGATTATAGGGTCATATTATGCTAAACCTAAAAAAAATTATCATAATGCAGGCAGTGGAAAGGAACCTGGGGGACATGTTTCATTAACTAGATTAGGATGATTCGCAATTAGCATATTACTTCTAAGTGTGTATAAATGTTTCATCTAAAGTGTTTGAAAATGGTTTATTCTTTTAGGTGTGTTAAATATATTCCTGTAATTTTGATTAGACCATTCTCACTATTAATCTACTTAGCAAGATTAATACTGTAATAGGGGTAGCATGATTCCAGTGAAGGAGATCACAGTGCCTCACTTTGAATTGTGACTCACTGTTGCCTGTGTGACTTTGATTAAATGTCTTCCCTGCTCCACCCCTCAGTTCCTCATCTCTAAACTAAAGGGAATTTGGACTGGATAATTTCTAATGGCCCTTACGGTTCTGAACTCTGAGTCATAGGACACTGGTCTCAGAAGAATTAAAAATTAGTATCATTCAGAGGGCAATGGAAAGTAGCATGGTGGGTGCGAGCAGGTTGATATACCTAATAAATACAGGATAACAGTAGTTAGCATTTACTTATCTCTTAAAGGTTTACATATCCCTTATCCCATTTAATCTTGACAAGGAGTCTAGAGGAGAGATGTCATTATTATCCCCATCTTATAGATGAGGAAACTGAGGCAAACAATGATCAAGTGTCTTGCCCAAAGTCACACTGCTAATAAGTGTTTGAGGTGGGATTAGAATTCAGGTCACTATGACTATAGGTCCAGTGATCTATCCATTTGTGTTTCCATGTTGCCACAATGTAACAAAGAAGAAGTTACATAAAGGAAGTTAACAAGAAAATCTACAATTGAAAATGAAGTTATGTTGATTACATGGTAGAAACAAGAGCATGATCAGACCATGTGTTCCACTGGCATCTTAACAGAAAGTTAGGAAGACCACTGACTCAACATGACAGACATTGGTGAGTCACATCCATGTTAATATCATAGAATCCTTCAAATGATTGAGTGGAGGTGCATTTACAGTCATTTGCAGTCAAATGGAATGTAAGGGGATTTGAAAATCTTTCCTGTTACATAATGAATGTTACTGGGAGCCCAACAAGAGAAACTTGCTTAAGGGAGGCTTGTTTTGCAGGAAGGCCCACCTTTTGTTCCTATGTTATAAGGCAGTAGGTCACATAGGTTGTGATGTTCTCTGATTCTGGAGAAGAATATTATATATCTTCTACCCTGAGGTGAAGCTTTGCTTCAGGGCTTTCTTATGGGAACATTTTTTTAACTTGGCCAGATGAGACTCTGGGCAATCATTGAGCCCCCCACCCCAACTTTGAAAAGCCAGATATTGGTGCTTTTCTCTCTGGTAACTAATGCTATATGGATGTAATGGTCAGGCTAGAAGGCTTGTCTCATGGTCTGTTGAATTGAGTTTCTTTCCTTTTCCTAGAAAAGCAGATCAAAGAACCTGTGATAGCATCATCCTGGGTATGCTAGGGTCCTTACTGTTACAGTAGTATGGGGTAGTGGAAAGCATAAAGGAATTGGAGTCTCTTTTCTGATATTTATCAACTATCCAAACTTTATCTCATCCTTCTAGGCCTTAGTTTCTTCAACTGTAAAATGAGAAAAGGGATAGACTAGATGGTCACTAAGGACCACAGGTAGGCATTCATGATGATCACCCCTAATCGTCCACCTCTAATTAATATATGAAAGGAGAAAGATGCAGACATAAGCTGGAGGGGGCCAAATCTGGACCACACCTTCCAGCTTTATCTACCTTTTCCATGAAATATTGTTTTCATTTGCTGCCACCACAAACAGGCAAGGCTCAGTCAATGTACTCTAGGTCTACCCCACTATATGAATCCCACCCACAGTCTCATTAGGGTTTCTTAACCTGGGGCCTATGGACTTGTTTGGGAAGTTAAGTGGTAGAAAGGATAGAGTGTCAGGCCTGGAAGACCAGAGTTCAAATTTAGCCTCAGACACTTAATATCTTTGTGACCCTGTGCAATTCATTTAAACTTGTTTGCCTCAGTTTCCTCATCTGCAAAATGAGTGGATAAGGAAAAGGCAAACCACTTCATTATCTTTGTCATGGAAACCTTAAAAGGTGTCATGAAGAGCTTAACAGGAATGAAAAAAAACCTAAAACAATGGACTTGTCTAAAAAAAATAACTTTTTCATATGTGATCATTTCCCTTTTTTTCATGTATTTTATTTTATTCATTTATAAACATGATTCTGAGAAGGGCTCCATAGGCTTCCTAGACAGCATTCTTAAAGGTATACTTAGAGCTTACACATGACTAGACATTTCCCTTGGCTGTCCCCAATGCCAAGAATTCTTTTCCTTTTCACCTCTGCCTCATGGTTTCCCTAGCTTACTTCAAATACCAGCTAAAATCCCACTGTCTACATAGGACACATTTACCTGAATACTAGTACATTTTCTCTATTGAGTATCTCCAATTTAGCCTATAAAGTAACTGGTCTGCATATGGTTATTTACATGTTTTCTCCACCTTTAGTCTGTAAACTTAAGAACAGGGACTATCTTTTGCTTTTTTTTTTTATCCCTGGTACTTAGCATAATGCCTGACACATAGCTAGCCTTCATTCAATAGGTACTAGTTGTCTTGACTTGATCTTCCTTACAAGAACCCTAAGAACTGTGCAGTGTTAAGTATTATCTCCATTGTATAGTTGAGGAAACTATAGTTGAGAAAACTCAACAAAGAGTGGAGTTGATGCACCTAGAGTCACACAGTTAGTTAATGTCAAAGCTGGAAGCTGGACCCATATTTCCATCTCCAAGTCTACTGCCCTTTCCACACATTATATTACCTCTCTATCTTTGTCAAACCTTTATTGAACATCTATAGGCAGGGTAATGGAGGACTTGACCTTTCAAGGTCCCGTCCACTCTAATAACTGTGTGAAACACTGGCATCCTTCCTTGTCAACTGTACAATCAGTTCTTTGTTGGGAAGAAGAGAAGGGAGAATAAGCGAACAGTGAGCTTTTGGGAGGAGGGGAGCCTAGCTACTTGTTTTGATTCCCCAGACTCACATTGAATATGTAGCAGATTTTGCCTTTTTAAAATCTATTTTTTAAAATATATATATAATATTCATACTGAGAAAGGAGAACAAGGGATTATTTGAACATAAAATTATTATGTAGTTGCTGAAATAAACACAATTTTAAAATGAATTCTATTTGCTGTGGCTTAACAGACCACTTTCCCCAACATCTATTTACCTAAATTTTAAATTTAAATTAAGGAGAGGGACTGAATATGTGATTAGATAGATAGATATGGATAAATATACACAATATTCCCATATATGCAGATATATACATATGTACATCTCTTTCACATATATGTGTATTCACATTTATATGTATATATGTGCCTCAGTTTCACAATCTGAAAAATGAAAGAACTCTTCTATGGTAAATTTAAATCATCTTCCAATTATAAATTGATGGCTTGTTGTCTTCAGTGGAAGCCAAAGTGTAATGGATAGATAAGTGGCCTGATTATCAGCAGTTCATGGGTTTAAGTCCTGACCCTGCCCTACACTGGTTTTGTAAATCTGGACAAGTGATTTAACATTCCATAGCTCCCATATAACTCTGAAACACTCTAACATTTGTAGAACCATAGTTGTTCTACATCAGGAAAAGGGATTTCTTCAACATGAATTCCCATAGAGCAATCAATCACAGATTAGAAGACACTTTGTTTTTTTTTTCTTTTCTAAAAAGGAATTCCAAGCTTGAATAGTCCAAAAAAGAACTTCAGGGAAAAAATGCTTTAGTATACTTGACAAAGGCATGAACACTTTCAGTTGAGTGATCAGGGAAGACTACTTGGAAGAGCTGTCATATGTCATCAAGGTCATCAGACTTGACGGAAGAGGACAGTCAGGTATGGTAAGGGACTTTTTTTGACTTCCTTTCACAAATGGTTCCCATTTTAAAAAAATTCAGCAAGTAATATAAAATGTCAGGAGTAGAAAACCTTGGGAGCAATTAAGGTCAGCTAGCCAGGCAATAAAGATTTATCATTCTCCAAATAAGTGTCAAATCCTGTGCTAAATTCTGTGACTACAAAGAAATACCAAATAATAATAATAATAATAATCCCTATCTTCAAGGAAGACAGCTTGGTGGCTCAATGGATAGTATTGAGCTTATAATCAGGAAGACCTGAGTTCAAGTTTGATTTCAGACACTCACTACTTTGGGTGACCTGTATTTAGCCTCTGTTTGCCTTAATGAACTGAAGAAAAAAAATAGCAAACCACTCTAGTATCTTTGCCAAGAAAATCCCATGTGCAGTATGATTTATGTAGAGAGTCTAACATGACTGAAAAATAATAACATCCAGCAAGGAGCTCCCACACTAATACAGGAGATAAAACTGAGGGAAATTCATTCACTTCGGGAAGGTGCTAACAACCATAGGAAATAATGAAAGCATTTTTCTACGGTGAGATTCAAGCTTAATCTTAAAAGGAGCCAGATGAACTCATTCTCTGAAAAGATAACATTCGTGGTGCATTAGCTTTCTTCATAAGTTAATGTGTGATGGAAAAATGAACTCTGTGAATTATACAAGGTGGGCCATTGGAGGGCGGGAAGAAGGGGGTATTCCAATTGAAGTCAGTGGACAAAGGTTCAAAATCTTACTTATGAGAAAATACTTGTGTGATGTTAGGCAAGTCACTTAACATTTATCTGCCTGAAGTTCCTCATTTATAAAATGAAGTTAGATTAGATGGCTTTAAAGGTCCTCTCTTTTACTAATTTTATAATCTGAAATATTTGTAATACTTTTTTTTTGTAAATCAGAACTTCAAGGTACTAGAATAATCATTCAAGTTCATTCATTTGTTCACTTATTCATTCTTCCAACATGTCGTTTACTGTCTGAAGACACATAGGAGGCTGTTAGAATAAAGCCTCATTTGGGATTAAGTAAGTAAGGCTCAGTTTAAATTAGCAAAGACTGAATTATTCATGATTTTAAATGATTAAATATTTTAATTTTTTCCAGTACATTTAGTGGCCCCTTTTGGTGTTGCTGTGTAAAGGTCCCTGAAAGAGTCTATTTTAATGAAGAGGCAATAATGTTTCATAATTATTCCTTCAAAGTAAGCAGCTGCTTATAAAACACTTGACATCACTTTTCATGAGTCGGTCAAACATGACTTAGGAAACCCTGCTAATGTGTTAATGTCACTTTCACAATGAACCCCTTTTTCATGAATCCAACACAATTATTACTTCAGGAAACCTCACCTCGAATTCTGAGAGAGTGGAATCAAGAAGTTTGGACTTTTCTTAGAGAGAGAGAAGAGGAAGGGAGGAGAGGAGAGGAGAGGAGAGAACAGATGGAGCAAATATTTATATAGGGCCTACTATGGGCCAGGTACTGTGATAAGCACTTTACAAATATTATTTCATTTACTCCTCACAATGACCTTGGGATGAATAAATATGGGATGAATTAATAAAGAATAAAATATTCTTTTGTTTTCTCTTTGGTACAGTTGAGGAAACTGAGACAGACACAGCTTGATGTGTACATCTGAGACTGTGTTTGAACTCAGGTCTTCCTGACTCCGTACCCTGGGCACTTATCCTCTGAATGACTTAATTCACTAGGGATAGATGGGTAACTTGGCTCAGTAAACTTTTTTATAAGGAAACACTGGCCCTGTCCCAATTCAAAACTATTTTTCAATTAGCAATGGTTAAAATCTCTAAAGCTCTTGGGATATATTGTCTCATTAGAGCCTTTAATCATACTGTAAAGTAAATAACATTTTTCTACCCATTTTACAGATAAGCAAGTAAAGCGGACCTAAGTGCTTTGCTGATGAATACATAAATTATAAGTTTCTAATATAAGATTTGAACCCAGTTCTTCCTGACTCCAGCACTCTATCCATCTAGGTTCATCTGTTCCAAGAAATTCTCTAAGACTAAAAGTTGTGGAAAATATGCTAACCTAAATTGGAAGAATGAATCTTTTCATGTGATGTTGTTTTGTCTGTTTCCTGTCATATCCAACTCTGTGTGACCCCATTGGGGGTTTTCTTGGCAGAGATTCTAAAGAAGTTTACCATTTTCTTCCCCAGTTCATTTTACCTATGAGGAAATTGAGGTCAACAGGGTGAACATGTCTACACAGCTACTAGTGTCTGAGTTCAAATTTGAACTCAGATCTTCCTGACTCGAGGCTTAGTACTCTATGCACGGTACCACCCAGCTACCTTGTCTGGGAGCTCCCAATAAAATTATATTTGCAGACCCTCTCCCTCTCCTGTCCTAGTTGTTGGTAATGTTGTAGCACACATTCTTTCTCTAGTGAGGCTGGACTAGGTAAACAGTGAGGTCTCTTCCTAGTCTGACCTTCTATGATTATGTCAGAGTAAAATATAGAGAATAATTACCAATTAAGTTGTAAAAGCCCATTTTCCACCCTAACTGCACCACTTTAGTCCCAGGGTATTCTACCAGCATATTCTATTGTTTCCATGATGTTTGAGAGTTCTAAGCACATGTGCACGTGCACACACACACATACACACATGCACACACACACATACACATACACACATGTGTGCGCGCGCACACACACGAGCACACATACACTGACCAACACTGAGGCATTGTCATCTGGCCTGGGATGATGTTGGTAAAGATGATGATGCCTCTAACAGGATGCAATTTATTTCGCTAGATACACTATTTCATAATACCGACTCAAATGCTGTAAAACAACACGGAATGCCATAATTTCAGCCATTTTCCATGAAGATACTGTATCTATTCCTACAAATTGCAATTTTCATCTGAAGAGCTGTCCAGAGATTTGCTTAACTCCTTGAATAACTGCTGGCTGGGAATGAGCAGAGACCCCTCAGGGTTTCAGGAGGTCATTCTCTACTCAGAGCTGTACCTAATTCTTAATGGCCCTATTCAGGATTAGGAAAGCAGTAAATAGACCATCAGCTCTAAGAATCTTTACTTTCTTTCATGGAGTGTAAGATGCAGACAGGATAAAAGCTAGGCTATTGCATCTGACTTGGGAGACAGGTAAATGGGGGGAGCACAGGAATCACGAACCCCAACCCTAAACCTACACTGCTATTAGCCCAATGCAGAATGGGGCAAGTTGTTCCCCACAATTCCCTCATCAGTAACATAAAGTCTCAGAGGCCAATTTTCTTTTTGTCAATATAATAAAAATGATAATTCTCCTAAAGTTAATTTAGAGTTTGAATGCAATACAAATCAAACTATCAAAGCAATACATTTGAGAACTCAATAAAACAATAACAAAAGTCATTTGAAGAAATGAGCAAGTCTTTCTAGATCTCAATTTTCCATTCTGTTATATGGTGAAAATCATCACATAATCTAGAGATAAAAGACACCTCAGCAGCTACCTAGTCCACTCATACTGGGAAGAAATGCATACTGTAGTATAATATAGTATGCTTGGAGAAAACATGAGAGGCTGGTCAGGGAACAGAATTAATAACTTACAAGCCTGTAGGGATAATAACAGTTCACAAAGTACCTTACCAATAGCAGCCCTGTAATGTAGATATCACATGTTAATTATCCCCATTTTACAGATAAAGAAACTAAGGCCAAATAGCCCATTAGAGACCATATAATTTTTTCCCCTCCATTTGGAGAGAAGAATGAGGATCAGGAAAATATGGCCTAATTTCTTCATGAGTAGAGATTGTTTCATCCATTGCATTCATACCTCTCATGCCAACCACTGTTCCTTAAATAAATCCCTGCTCATTGCCTGATTGAGTGATATGTCTAAAGGTGCCCAGGTAGTAAATGACAGAACCAGGATTTCTACCCAGATCACAAGAACATAGATTCAGAGCCAAAAGGAATTGTATTAGGACTACTGGTGGATAAGGTGTCACACTGAGAGTCAGGAAGACCTAAGTTCAAATCCCACTTCAGATACTTATTAGATATGTGAATCTGGGCAAGGCACTTAACTTTTGTTGGCCTCGGTTTACTCATCCGTAAATGAGAAAATAGCATCCACTTCCCAGGGCTGTTGTGAGAATCAAACGAAATAATATTTCTGAAAAATTTTGAATAGTGCCTAGTGCCTTTTGAATAGAAGGCAAGGTGCTATATAAATTGTGGCTATTACTCCTCTTCCTCCTTTTTCTCATCTTCTTCCTCCTCCCCTCCCCCTCCCCCTCTTACTCCTCCTCCTCACCCTCCTCGTTGTAATACTATTACCACCATCAGTACTACTTCTTCTATGGCTGCTTCTACTACTACTACTGCCACTACCACCAGTGCTACTACTATTATGGCTACTACTACCACCACCATCATTACTACTGTTATGGCTACTCTTACTACTGCTGCTGCTGCAATGTCCTTGTTGAGAGATGAGGAACTAAGGGCCAGAGTTAAGTGACTTCCAAGGTCATGAGAGAGGAAGTGAGTGCAGACTTAGTAACTCCAAATCTGGCATTACCTTTAGACCAACTACTTCCAATGAATGCACAAAGTAACTGGAATGGAAGGGAGGGATAGTAATTATGGGATGTGACAGGGTTTGGGCAAAAGAAAGGAAGTGTGAAAATATGGGAACTGAAGACAAATTTTCCTGGCAACAATTTCTCCCAAGGCTGGCCCTAATTCTGTCGCTGGAAAGTTCATAATCATCCCTGTGCGATTGCCTAGGCAACTGGTGCTGATTGAAATGCCAAGCCAAATTTCACAAGGGCCTCAAAATCCCTGCTTTCCCTATCTCCCTTCCATGTCATTACTACTTCAATGTGACTCCATTGTCCTAGTGGCGAATAATGGTCATTGATGAGCAATCATGCATTGGCTCTGCCTCCCTTTGCCTCCTCCCTACACACACACACACACACACACACACACACACACACATACACACACACACATATACACACACACACACATACACACACACACATACACACACACACACACACATACACACACACACACACACACACACACACACACACACACATACAGAGAGAAATCAAAACCCCATTCCAAGAGGTGGTGGTGGGGTGTCCGTAGTGCGCAGCGTAATACTTCCTTGCCTTACACAACTCATGATATTTCTACTGTGGCGTGCTCTCTCTCTCTCTGTCTCTCTCTTTCTCCCTCTTTCTCTCCCTCCCTCTGTCTCTCTCTCTCTCTCTCTCTGTCTGTCTGTCTCTCTCTCTCTCTGTCTCTCTCTCCCTCTCTTCCTCTCTCTCTCTCTCTCTGTCTCTCTCTCTCTCTCTCTCTCTGTCTCTCTCTCTCTCTCTCTCTCTCTTTCTCTCTCTCCCTCTCTTCCTCTCTCTCTCTCTCTCTCT
>CM053595.1:301340078-301358109 GCA_028646575.1 Pseudocheirus occidentalis
ATTCCCCAATTGATGGCATCCCTTAAATTTCCAGTTTTTTGCCACCACAAAGAGAGCTGAAATAAATACTTTTGTACATATGGGACCCTTTCCCACTTCTATGATCTCTTTGGGATACAACCCCAAAAGTGGTACTACTGGGTCAAAGGGTATTAACATTTATTTTTTAAAACTTTGTGTTCCAAATTCTCTCACTCCCTCCTTCCCCACCCCCTCCTCATTCAGAAGTTAAGCAATTTAATATAATTTATACTTGTTTAGTCATACAAAAATTTTCATAATAGTCATGTTGTAAAAGAACCAAAATTAAAAAAATAAAGAAAGAAAAACCAATTATGTGTCAATCTGAATTCAGACATCATTTCTTTCTCTGAGGACTGATAGGATATTTCATTATAAGTCCTTCAGAATTGTCTTGAATCATTGTATTTCTGAGAATAGCTAAGTCATTCACACCTGATCATATTACAATATTGCTGTTTATTTGTACACAGTACATTTCACTTTGCATCAGCTAATGCAAGGCTCTTCAGATTTTTCTGTGAACATTCTGCTCATTTGTCATAGGAAAATAGCAGTATAGCTTAATCATATATCACAATTTGTTCAGTCATTCTGTAATTGATGTGCATCTCCCTGATTACCAATTCATTGCCACTAGAAAAGACCTGCTATAAATATTTTTGTACTTATAGGTACTTTTCCTTTTTTAAAATCTCTTTCGGGATAAAGAATGAGTAGTGGTATTGCTAGGCCAAAGGACATGCATAGTTTTATATTAGTTCCATATTGTTCTTCAGAATGGTTGAATAAGTTCACAACTCTACCAACAGAGCATTAATATCTCATTTTCCCCCCACATCCCATCCAACATATGTCAGCCAATCTAGTAGGTATGAGGTAGTACCTACCTCATAATTGTTTTATTTTGCATTTTAATTTGCATGTTTCCAATCAAACGTGAGTTAGAGCAGTTTCTCATATGGTTATATATAGCTTTGATTACTTCATGTGAAAACTGTTCATATCTCATGATCACTGATTAATTAGGGAATGTCACTTTTTTTAATTTGATATTTCTCCATATGTTTGAGAAATGAGGTCTTTATCAGCAAAATTTGCTTCAATTTTTTAAACTTTCTATTGCTAACAATATTTCCCTCCATCCTATTACCTCTCTGTTTGTTCTTTTCTCTCTCTTCTTTCACCACGTCTAATAGTATTTTGCTTCTGACTGCCCCCTCTCCAATCTGCCCTCCCTTCTATGACCCTCCACTTTTGTTATTCCCTTCCATACCTACTTTTCTGTAGGGTAAGATAGATTTGATACCCAATTGGGTGTGTGCTATTTCCTTTTTGAGTCAGTTCTGATGAGAATAAGGTCCACTTACTCTTCCTCATGTCTCTCCTCTTTCACTGCATTGTAAAAGTTTTTATGCACTTCTTTTTTGTGCTTCTTACATATATACATACATATACATGCACACACATGTATTTATGTATGCATATGCATGTGTATGGATATATGTATATATATGCATACACATACATATATACACATAGATACATTACATGCACCTACATATATGCATACATATATATTCCATATATTCCTTTGATCCCTCTTAATAATGAGAAAAGTTCTTATAATTTTCACATATATGATTATAAACAGTTTGATCTTTTTTAAGTCCCTTATGATTTCACTTTTATGTTTACCTTTATCTGTTTCTCTTGAGCTTCATATTTCAAAGTAAAATTTACTGTTCACTTCTGGTCTTTTCATCAAGAATGCTTGAATATCCTTCATTTCATTGAATTTCCATTTTTTCCCCTGAAGGATTTACTCAGTTTTGTTGGGTAGATGATTATTGGTGGTAAACCTAGCTCCTTTGCCCTCTGGAATGCCATGTTCTAAGTCCTCTGATCCTTTTTTGCAGAAGCTGCTTTATATTGTATTATTCTGACTTTGGCTCCACAATACTTGAGCTGTTTCTGGCTGCTTACAGTATTGTCTCTTTGACCTGGGAGCTCTGGAATTTGGTCCTAATATCCCTGATAGTTTTTATTTTGGGATCTCATTTAGGAGGTGATCCATGGATTTTTTAATTTCTATTTTACCTTCTGATTCTAGAATATCAGGAGAGTTTTCCTTGATACATTTTTTTTGAAATATGATGTCTAGGTTCTTTTTATTTTTTGATCATTATTTTCAAGTGGCTGAATAATTTTCAAATAATCTTTCCATGATAGGTCCATTGTTTTTCTAATGAGATATTTCATATGGTCTTCTATGTTTTCCATTCTTTTGATTTTGTTATATTGTCTCTTGATTTATCGTAAAGTTATTAGCTACTATTTGCTTAATTCTCTTCTTTTCTTTCCTTTTCTTTTCTTTTTTTCTTTTTGAAGGGGAGAGAGCAGGGCAATTGGGGTTAAGTGACTTGCCCAAGGTCACACAGCTAGTAAGTGTTAAGTGTCTGGGGCCAGATTTGAAGTCAGGTCCTCCTGACTGCAGGGTTGGTGCTCTATTCACTGCATGCAACACATTCCCATCCCTCAATTCTATTTTTTAATAAATTATTTTCTTCAGTGAATTTTTGTACTTTTTTTCCATTTGACTAGTTCTACTTTTTAAGTAGATTTTTTTTCTCAGTGAATTTATCTTTCTCCTTTTCCATTTGTCAAATTCTGCTTTTTTAAAAGACATTTTTCTCCTAGGTGGATTTTTGTGCATCTTCTACCATTTGCAGTGTTATTTTCTTCAGTATTTGTGTGCATGTGTGTGTGTGTGTGTCCTTTATTAAGATTTTGACTCATTTTTTTCATGATGGATTTTTTTTGCATCACTCTCAGTCCTCTTCCTATTTTATTTCATTGTCAAAATTCTTTTGGAATTCTTCCATAGTCTGAGACCAATTCATATTTTGTTTTGGATGATTTTGATGTAGGAGCTTTGACTTGGTTATCTTCTTCTTACTGTGTGTTTTCATCTTCCTTGTCACCATAGTAACTTTCTATAGTCAGAATTTTTTTTTATGTTGTGTGCTCATTTTCCCAGCCTGTTGCTTGACTTTTTAACTCTGTGTTAAGGTAGGACGCTGCTTCCTGTTTGGAAGACATACTGTCCCAAGCTTCAGGGAATTTATGCAGCTGCTTTCAGAGCTACTTCTAAAGACCAAGAACTTTTCAGTCCTCCCAAGGTGGTATCACCTAAGGAGAATTGTGTTTACTTTTCTCATGACCTATGATTTGGTCTGTGAATGTTCCATAAGCACTGTTTTCTGACTTAGAACTGTGTGGATGGTCTCTGCTCCACTGTGTCCATGAGCTCTGGTGTGCTAGTGTTCCTCCTCACCCTGGAACTGCCACACAGCACTGTGGCCCAGATTCAAGTATGGGTCAAGGAACAGAATCCTGCCTCAGTGCTGTCTTGTAGTCTCCTTCTTAACAGTTGTCCTGCCTCCTTAATTTTCATGGGCTGAGAGTTCAAGAAGCAACTGCTGCTGCTGTTGATGCACTGTTTCCCAAGGCATGCTTCTGGTTGCTTGTGCCAGGATTGTTCTGGTACAGCATGAGTTAACCTCTACTCTCTACTCTCACTCAGGTGTGACAGACCTTTCCTGCTGACTTTCCAAGTTGTTCTGGGCTGGGGAATTCCTTCACTTTGTCTTTTTGTGGGTTCTGCCACTCTAGATTTCGTTTAGAATCATTATTTAAAGGTATTGAGAGGGATTTCAGGGAGAGCTCAGATGAGACCTTGTCTTTACTCTGCAATTTTGGCTCTGCCTTCCCTTCACTGGCTATTCTAAAATGCACTGCTTTCTGCCTTTCCCCTAATGTTTTGGCACAGCAAAGCCTTCCATTTGAGTTAGGGTAAATGAATGAATATTGAATGGCTTTGCTAAGGAACTCCACCCATGTCTTCTACTGGCGTGCCCCATGTTTTGAATAGGTGTCAATTTCCAGGCCAGTAAGTGAAGTTCTGGTCCTTAGGTGACGTGTCTCATTCTTTATGTTCATGGGATAGTGAAGCTCTGAAGTGGGGGCCTTCTCTTTGGGGGTGCAGAAGGGATATGAGATTTTTCTGAGCTAGCCAGAGCTAGCACAGTCGCAGTGAAGGTGTTAAACTTCACGGTCTCCAAGAAATTACAGACTTTTATGATTCTATAATTCTTTCACATGTAATGTTAAGCCTTTCAAGACCTCTGATTTCTGAGCTGTATTGTTCTGACATTTTTATATTGGTTTGAAATAATATGTTTCTGAATATATAATAATATGTTTCTATAATATTATTGATGTTAGATATCTCTGAGAGAAGGAAAAATAGAAATTAGTTTACATTGACAAATATTCTATACAATCATACTGCTAATATATATCTAGATCAATATCTCTGTAAATGTGTATATACATACACATATAATACACACATACATCTACATACACATACACACATATATACATACAATGCACACACATATACATATAGATACACATATATGCATACATGCATATATACACACATATACATATACATATGCATACACATGCACAATATACATACACATACACATACACATATACACATGCATAAACATGTGGAGAGATTACAGTATGTACATATCTGTATATATATTATATTGTACATATGTAGTGTGTACATATGTAGTGTGTGCATATAATTTTTAAATCTTTTTTCAATTCAAATAAAGATATTTCATTTTTTTTGGTAAATGTACCATAATTTCTTGTTTAAAATACTACACAAAATCTAGGCTTGAATTCAGGAAGGCCTGTTTTCAAATCTTGCCTCTTACTCTTACTATCTGCGGAAGCCTGAACACATGATTTGACTCATGGATTATTATCTTGGCGTATTGAGGGACTTTCCCTACTTAGTGTTCTCCAACCTATCCAAATCACAGATGCTTTGTGCATTTGTACATTATAATGAAGGCATTAAGATCTTTAATAATAATAATAACTAAAATTAAAAACCATAATATGACTGAGAAATGGATTCAAAATCAAAGGTCACCCAAAGAATAATGTTGAATGGCCATAGGGGAAGGCAGGCTGTAGCAAATGATGAAAGTGGGAATTATGAGAGAAAAGTGGTGTAAAGGATGTCATCCAGTAAATGTGTGACTGGGAAAAATGAGTCTGTCATGTATTCAGAGTAAGAGATAACTGACAGCCTGTAGTCTCCTCTAGCAGTGAGACAATGGAAAAAGAACATGAAGAATTGCCTAAGAATTCTGGAAGGGTGTTCTTTTGGAAGGACATGAATGAGTTGCACAGGACAAGCAGGGATCAGTAAGTTGTGATCCGCATGGTGGAAGGAAGAGTAACCTTGATAGGAAATATGGCCATTAGAAGAAGAGATTAAGTGAGGGAAGAGAATAAGTATTTCTTAAGTGTCTTCTAAGTTCCAGGAAGTGTGCTAATGCCGGTACAAATATTATCTCATTTGATGCTCACAGCAACTCTGACAATAGTTATCTTCCTTCGTTCCTTTGTTCCTTCGTTTCTTCCTTCCTACCTTCCTTTCTTTCTTCCTTCCTTTCTTCCTTCCTTCCGTTCTTCCTTCCTTCCTTTCCTCCTTCCTTCCTTCTTTCCTTCCTTCCTCCCTTCCTTCCTTCCTTCCTTCCTTCCTTCCTTCCTTCCTCTCTCCCTCCCTCCTTCCTTTCTTCTCCCCCTTTCTTTGTTTCTTTGTTTGTTTGTTTGTTTCTTTCTTCCTTTCTTTCTTTTTTTATTTCTTTCTTCCTTTCTTTCTTTTTCTTTCTCTCTCTCTTTCTCCCTTTCTTTGTCTCTTTCTTTCTTTCTGTCTTCCTGCCTTTCTTTCTTTCTTTCTTTCTTTCTTTCTTTCTTTCTTTCTTTCTTTCTTTCTTCTTTTCTTTCTTTCTTTCAAAACTGAGATATGTGCAATTGAAATAAGTGCTTTACAGCCATCCAACTAGTAAATTCCTGAGACTACACTGGAATTCAGATTTCCCTGACTCCAGGTCAAGTTCTCTATCTATGGCTCCATTTATATACATTTATAGTACCAACACATGGAATAACTAGGTGGTGCTGTGTGGCACCAGACTTGGAATTAAGAAGACCTGAGTTCAAATCTGGCCTCAGACAATTACTAGTTATATGACTGTGGGCAAGTCAACCCCATTTGCTTTAGTTTTCTTATCTGTAAAGAGAACTGGAGAAGGAAATGGCAGACCACTCAAGTATCTTTGCCAAGAAAACTCCCAAAAGGGGTCCCAAAGTTTCAGAGATGACTGGAATGTCTGAGCATCAACATGCCAACATATGGTTCATTTCCCTAAAATCTACTGAGCATATTGTTAAATGGGACTATTTTAGTAAATATTGGTTCTTATGAATGTGCATCTAGAATATGGAACCAGTAAGAACACAATTTGTTGAGACCCCAATTCAGGAAACTCATTCCTGGGACTGAGAGATTTTCTGCTTTGCTCACAGGCTTGACCTTATTTATAAACAGAAAGTATGTTTGGGTTCTTGGCTACCAAAGCCTTCCCCATCTTTCCTAAACTATCTCCCACCACTGTGTAGCCCTGCCCACAGATGATGTATGAGAGTATGAAATTCCTATTGGTCACTGGTTGCTGATATTATAGGAAATCCTTTCAAAAATAATCAAGTAGGTAAGATGTATAACATTTTATAGCTGGAAAAAAATATGAGATATCATTTTGTTTAAATCTCTGATTTTACAACAGAACAACAGCAACCACTGAGGCACAAAGTGAAAGACTTAACCATGCTACAGAAGGTAATAGCTATAGAAGCCATGGCAGGCATTGCATTCACTTGACCCCTATCCCTGTTCTTTGTCATATACTTTGTGACTCCTTGTTGGAGGGGTTGCACCTTAGACATTCAGGTTATGAATAAAATCTACATGGATTTACCAGATGAATGACAGAAAATGGGATGCAGAGAAGGGGATACAGATGCTGCATTTTTCAATGAGAGGAGAGAGGAAAAGTAGATTTAGGAGGCAGGACTACTGCCAGGGGACTTCTCTACAAGCAGTGGACAGCATAAATGCTTGGAGTGTATGGGGAAGAAGACTGAGAAATAAGAAAGTAACCTCACTTATTTTAACAAGTCTCAGCCAAGACATTCACACTGCCTTCTTCCTTTGTTATTTATCTTTATCGACTTTCTGTTTTGTTATAGTTTCCCTCTTTCCCCCTGTTCTCTTCCTCCTTCACCCTCTTTTTGCTCCCTTCTTCCCCTTTCCAGTCCTTCAATCTCTCCCTCTCCCCCTCCTTTTAATGCCTTTCACACTTTCTAATTACCTCTCCTATCTCATCTCTCTGCCCTCCCTCTTTATTTCCTCTCTGATTTTTCTATACTTCTATCTCCCTCACTTCTACCTCTTTTTTCCCTCCCTCTTACTGGCTTGTTCTTCCCTCTCCTTTTCATCTGGCTCCTTTGCTTGTGTTTCAGACATCTCCAGGGGCACATGGAAGCTGGATCTGGGACTAAAATCAGCCTCAGAGTATTTCTTGAACACAGTTCTTGAAGCAATTTCATGCATCACTTAGATTCTTTGCTTCTCTAGTTACCATGGCGAACACCACTAAATCCCCATCTCAGCTTACATGATTCTTCCTCTGCCCTTTTTGGTTCAGGTCAATGTAGTTGTCTGCAGTTCAAGGACTTTGAATTTTAGAATAGCTTCTGTTTGGATTAACTCCTTATTCCAAGTAAATAGTGATGGGGAAATCTTTTGTGTGAGCAGTCTTTTCTAAGTAAAAGACTCCGTAGATTTGCTTAATGCGAATTCTACCTAGAAGCTTGTAAATAATTCTGAAGTTCCTTTAACAAACATTTATTCTTTTATTAATTTATTAATAATGAAGTGAACTCATTGTGCCAGAGTCTAAAATATTTCTACTGCAAGAGAACTCACTCAGGAGGAAGTGATGGTTATAATGGATCCCTGGAATTTACCAGAGAATGAAGGTCACAAAATAGGCCAATTCATATATCAATTTCTGAATATCGGACTTGTTCTATATGAGTGCTAGAGGAGAGGAGAACACACTGCAGTATATAATTACAATGGGAGATGTGCAAATTAAGCTATGTCTTCAGAAGGAGAAATCTTTTCCTGCTGAGAAATTATGGCAGACTTCATGGGTGAAGTGCTGGTCCATCAGAGATCCCAGTAGGACAATTTTCTTTTTTTGTCTCCAGCTGCCCTTGGGTCCCATAATCAATCTGAGGTTTGCTTGGTTTTAACTCTACTTCATATATTTTACAGGTATTGGAGGTGGTGGGAGTGGGAGCTCAAGCAAGTTCCTGCTTTAACTCTGCCATCTTGGTTCCACTGTCCTATATAAAAGCTTTTCAAATTGATATCTTGTTTGCTTAGTAATTTTAGTTGCTCTGCTCTATGGGAATCATTTCAGTATAGGGCAGCTCACCATCCATAATGTATACTCCAGAAGGGAATTGATGAGGTTTCCCAATATGATTTCTCAGATTCCTCCCAACTATACCATAGGCCATCTACTTAAAACATTTTCTTCACTTTCTTTTTCTTTCGACTGTTTTTTTTTACTCTGACAATATTATTAGCTACCATGAAGAGGATTTGAAAAATTATATTGATCATAGAGAGACAATGCAACTCCAGTAAGGTTGTACTCCTTGTTTTGAAGTGATGGAAAGATTATAGCATCCAAATTGGACTGAACTTAGCCTTCTTGGTTTTAGAAAGTTGAACAATTGATAAACTTGTAAGCCACATCCTAAATCTAGCCTTCTTATAGCATTGAGTGTGCTTTGTGCCCATTGTCATGTAATCATTACACTCTCAGAAGCTTTGAACTTAGTCCTATATTCTGGGTGCACTTGAGGTCTCCTTTGGGCCTTTCATGACACTGAGACTCAAGGACCCAAGTCTGCAAGAACAACGGGAAATATAATTGTTCATTCTGAGGTCTTTCTCTTCAGACCTCCCAAATTCCTGCCCAAGAGGGCATTTAATCAGACACATAGAGGCAGTTGTTTTGGAAGAGAGGAATAGTATTTTATTTTTAACCAAAGAACCCCCCTTTTAAGAATTTTTTAAAATCAGTCATTTTGATAAATAATGGAAGAAACAAAGTGGGGTAAAAATTCAGTGTAGATGAAGCTGGATCTTATTTATATGAGCAAGGTTTAATGAAAGTAACTCAATAAGGTGTTCCTTTCTGGTGAAGGAGCCTTGGAAATTCTTTCAGATGAAGCTTGTGGCAGATTTATAATATATGTCTTTAGAGGATATTTATGAGAAATTTAAGAGGATGCTTTTTTCCTTCAATAAATATTGAAATTGAACTTTATTTAATAAAAAAAGAAAGTTGAACAATGATCCTGAGTGAGATTGTAAGGTTCTATGACTTTACCAGTGTGGGTATACCTTCTACCAAGCTACTTCCTGCTTTGGGAAAATAATCTATTTGAGACTCTGTAGCTAAGAATCTCATCATTCTTGACGTGAACTTGTGATAAGTCTCTCCCAATTTAGTAATAACAGTGGCTAGAACACTGGTCCTGGAGTCAGGTAGACCTGAGTTCAAATCTGGCCTCAGATACTCACTAGCTGTGTGACCCTGGACATGTCACTTAAATCTGTTTGCCTAAGTTCTTCATCTATAAAATGAGCTGGAGAAGGAAATGACAAACCACTTTAGTATCTTTGCCAAGAAAAATCCAAGTAGGTCATGAGGAGTTGAACACGAGTGAAAAATTATTGAACAGAATTCCTTATAAAAATGGAATGTCGTATATTGCTGGGTCCCTAATGCAAACCAGTATGATGGATTCACTGGACTTAAATTCAGTAGGACATGGATTCCAATTCTGATGCAGAAAATTGCTAGTTGTGTGATCCTGGGAAAGTCCTTTAACCTTGGTGCCTCATTTTTGTCATCTGCAAGAACTAGAGAAAATATTGGGATTCAGTGGCCTCTATGGCATTTTCTAGCTTTGAAATGTATAATCCAATAATAATATGGTGAGAGTTTTGAAAACTTAGGCCCACTTGTATGACCTTCAAGAACCTTGGGTCATTATTCCACAATAAAGGAATATGATAGGATTTTCATAAAGATATCGGCATAGAGGAAGTGATAAATGAATGTTTTTTTTAAGTTTGTTTGTTTTGTTTTATTTTTCCCTATTGAGGGTACAAGTCCAATTCCTTATTCTTTGAACCAGAGCCACAATAACCACCTCACCACCACCAGTCCATAAGAAGCAACTGTAAAGTTTGGGAACCCTGAAAGACCTCTCCTAGAAAATCAAATCAGCTTTGGAGCGGAAAGTAGGACACTTTCATTATTATTGTTCGCCTCCTGGTCAAAGGCTTTATGAATCCAGCAATAGATCAACTCCCCACATCTGAGAGGGTTCTGTATAACACTGTTTGATTGGCATTGGCCAAAATGTATTTGTTTTTCCTTTTATTCATCTCTTCTTTACATATACGATCAAGGATTCACGGGTCCTAAAGAATATCATTGGACTTGCTACCAGAATACCTGAATTTAGGTCAGAATCACTTAACTATCTATAGACACTTAAATATCCATACATGGGGTCAAGTTATTTGACCTGGTAATGCCTTAATTTTTAAGATATGAATGATTATAAATACACAGTCAATTTAATGAGTCTTTTTACCATTGTTTTGTATCCAGTGAGGGGGTCATTTTGTATGCATTTAAACATTACATAAATACCATTTATTATTGCAATAATAAGATTAATAATATCAAAAACTACTATTATCACCTTTCTCCTTTCTTCTTCTTCGTCTCTTCTTGGAGAGACTGGACATCAGATTTTGTTAGTAGAGGGGATGCCTCAAAGAGGGAAATCCCCCTACTATTGTTGGTCAGACTCTCTCTATAACATATAGTTTTGCTGAGTTGGCAGCCATGCCACTGAGGGATGAGGTAACTTGTAAAGGGTCACATAGTATGCATTTGGGGCAGAACTTGACTCAGCTCTTCCTGGGGTGCAAGAACAACTTTTCAACCATTAAACCACATTGTCTTTGATTGAAGATAATTGAAGATTATTATTATTTTCATTAACTGTACCTGGCTAAAAATAGGCAATATGGAAACAGCTCAGCCAATGAACAATGTAAAATTCATGCTCTTTGTATTTTTGGATGCATTTCAGAAATACAGACAGAAGTTGTTATATTTATAATTCCATATCAGAGATGGTGTTAATATATAATGTGTGAATCATGAATGCTGGGCTGAGCTTTGTCCTAATTAGCAGTGCTATAGCAGTTGTCTATGGGAAGCACTTTAAGGCTACAATAATGCAATCTTGCTTTTCAAGTGTTCAGTTTTTGTGGAGTGAGGTATTACCTTGGATAGAAAAATAAACATGTTTCCCTGAAGTATCACTATTCACTTATTTTCACATTTGCATAGAATATTTTATTTGTCCTAGTATTGTTATTTTTGTGGTTATTTAGTTCTCTAAGTCATGTCCTACACTTCATGACCCCATTCAGGGTTTTCCTGGCAAAGATACTGGAGCAGTTTGCCATTTCCTCTTCCTGCTCGTTTTACTAATGAAGAATTAAGGCAAACAGGGCTCAGTGACTTGCCCAGTGTCATATAGCTAATAAGTACATGAAACCAGATTTAAACGCATGATCATGAGGCTTCTTGATTCCAGTCCTTGTCCTCTATTCACTATTACACCTAGTTGCTCATTATGTGCCATAAGAATCCACTCAAATTCCCCTGTAATTTCTCATTGGTGTGGGTATGACCCTGGATTCTTTCAAAGAGTACCAGAAGAATACAAAGTATTGCTGATCCTATCAAATTGTAGAAGATTTGAGTAAGAGGCACAGTGATGGAATGTCTGGTGTGCAAAGACTACGTGAGTTAAACTCCTGGGGGGACATCCCAGGAAGGTGGGCATCAGCAATCCATGAAGGTCATCAACTAATTCACAGAGGACTTACACTTTGGGTTGGTGAAGAAAATATCCACACCCACTGAAAACCCAGATCTATGACATATTGGAGATGTGTGTCATTAGTAGAAGTGGAGGAGGGATACACAACATGGCAAACCAAAGGAATATGAGTCTGAAGAATAAGGACAAGTGCCAGACTTCCCGGACTAGCTCATATTGAGTTCTGGATATCCAGACTTCTTGATGGTAACCTGTGTCAAAGAGTAGGAAAAAGAAGAGGAGGCGAAAAGACAATATTACATCATCAAAGAATCTCAGTTATGCCATATAGTCCAAATGCTTGCCTAAATTAGAATACCACCCAACTTCTTCCCATCTGTCTTCTTTCTGCCCTCTGCATCACAACCAGGGCTATTTCTTCATTTTGGGAAACAGAAAACAGAGACCCAGAAACAAGAAGAGACTTACCTCAGGTCACAAAGCAAGTTTGTGACAGAGCTGAGCCAAGACACCAAGTCTGCTTATTTTAAAGCCCAGTGTCCTTTTTAATCTATTACCTGTCTCTCCATCCTTACATCTATTCCGTCTCTGTAAGTTTCTGTCTGATAAGTAGTACTAATACAATCCTTGCCAAATCACTTAATCTGTCTGACCCTATAAAATACGGTTGGACTCAGTGTAATCTGAGGTTCATTCTTTCTCTGGATATATTTATTACTTTGTATCTCTCTTCTGGCTTGTTCACAATACGCCAGATAGTATTGGAATCATAGATATGGGTTATTAGGGACATTAGGTGGAATATGTGTACATTTTACATTTGTTCTTGTTCTTGTCGTGTCCAACTCTTCATGAACCATTTGGAGTTTTCTTAGCAAAGACCCTAGAGTGGTTGACCATTTCCTTCTCCAGTTCATATCACAGATAAGGAAACTGGGCAAAGAGAGTTAAGTGGTGCCCAGGATCATATTAGTGGGGAATAATATCTGAGACCAGATTTGACCTCAGGTCTTCCTGCTTCCAGATCCAGAACTTTATCCACTGCAATACCTAGCTGAACAACAAGAAATGTTATTTCATTATTATATTGACATCCCCTTGTGGATAAGGCCAGGTCACATTTTTCTTGTTTACTGGACTAAATAAATAATGCCAGAAAACAGCCTTCAAATATTCATGGAATAAATGAACAAATCTAGACAGTCAATTAATGGTGATGATGGTCATAGGGCCATAGGATAATAGGTCCTCAATCTCTTCTCTCCTATATTACTGACATAGACTCCTAATTAGTCTCTCTGCTTTTAGTATCTCTCCAAACCATCCTGCAAACTGGTGACACATTGACGTTCCTGAAGGAAACGAATGACCATGTCACTCCTCTATTCAAAGAAAAAGAAAAACTTCAGTAGCTTCCTGTTGCCCCTAACATAAAATTCAAACTTTTGTTTGATATTTAAAGCTTGTCACAGTCTGCCTCCAACTTGACTTTCAAGACTGATGTCACCTTTTTCCCCCCATCATGCACTTGACATTCTAGTCAAATTGACTCACTTGCTGTTCTTGAAGATATTCCATTTCCTGCCTTGTAGGACACAGTTGTGGCCTGAGGTCTGGGATTCTCTGCTTCATTGATATCCCAGTGCCTTTTGAAGTCGAGCTTAGAATCCCCCTCATCCTACAGACCTTCTCTCTTGACTTTCTAATATCAAACTATTTTTACTATCCTCCTGAAAATCTGATGTATTTAAATCTGTATATGTTTTACGTGCACTTATTCTTGACTATGTTATTTACTCCCATAGAATGATCGTTCCTGAAATTTGATCTCTCTTAATTTGTCTCAACACCTGTCATAATGCTTGATAATTTGTAGGTACTCACTAAGTTCTTGTTGGATTGAAATGATGACCTGGATTCAAATCTCCATTCTGACAGTCACAAGATGTAAGACTTTGGATAAGTCACTTAAATTTAATATGCCTCAACCTTCTCCCACCAATTATTAGTCAATCAACAGAATGTTTTGAATTAATTTACTTTCTTCCAAGCCCTGAGAACAAAAAGACAAAAAATGAATAAATAGCTCCTCCCCTCAAGGAGCTTTCACTCTACTGAGGGAGACAACGTGGACATATATTATATGCACAGTTTATACAAAATAAACATAAGGGAATATAGAGGAAGGAGCAAGCTTACTAGCCGCTAAGCTAAGGCTTCCTATAGGAGGGGGAACATGAGCTGACAATAAACATTGGTAGAGGAATTTCCCACATGGCAAAAACCCGAAGATTCTCTCTGTGTTTGTATATTCTGATAAATCTCTTGTAAAGCAATATGTGTTCATCCAATCAACTCTGCTGCTTCCAGTGATCATCTGATCTGCCAGCATCTTCCTGAGTTTTCTCAAGCAGTGAGAGGAGCAAGTTTGCCAAGGGAAACATGATGTCTTCCAGATTTGGTTCAGAATGTGAATAGATTTAGAGCAGTCGAGAGACAGAGAGCCACAGTTTTTTCAGAAGACAGATATCTATCTTATGTGTCCTAAACTGGAGGGGAGGGGCTAGGGGAGGCAATAACAATTAGAGAGAAAACTAAGACTTAGTGCATTAGAGGGATGAAGGGCAATATTTAGAAGGAACCTAAATCTCAAGGGGACCACAGAGCCCATCAAGTCCAACCCCCTTATCTGATATAAAATGTTGTAAGCATCAAGGGTAGTATTTGAATCCAAGTTTAATATAAACTACCTCTTCAATCTTGTCACATACTATAACAATAACTGGGCAGGTAGGGGGCAGAGTGGATAGAGTGCCAGTTCTGGCATTACAGAGACTCGTCTTCCTGAGTTCAAATCTGGCCTCAGACACTTAGTAGCTGTGTGACCCTGGGCAAGTCACTTGACCATATTTGCCTCAGATTCAACATCAGGAAAATGAACTAGAAAAGGAAATGACAAAGCACTTCAGTAAATTTGCCAAGAAAAGCCATAATGGGGTAACAAAGAGTAGGATATGAATGAACAGCAATATAATAATAAGTAGCATTCATGTAGTGCTTTAAGGTTTCTAAAACACTACTACATTACATCATTTAATGCTCAGAACAACCCTGCAAAGTAGGTACTAATACTATCTTCGTTTTAGAAATAAGAAAGCTGTGTCTGAAAAGGGGTGGGGGGGGTAACTTGCCGAGGGTCATATAACAACTAAATATCTAAAGCTAGATATGAGCTCATACCTCGGACTTCAAAGTCAACAATGAGCCACTCAGCCTCAAGACTCAGGCACATAATTGCCTCAATATTATGATATTATGATTCTGAAGTAAATTTATCAGGAATGGAAAGACAGCTGGCAAATATGGCAGAGCACTGATGTAACCAAGAGAGGTGAAGATACTCATATCAAAACTCTAAAGTATACAGTAAGCTTTATGTGCCTTATTTTGTGTCAGTACAATAACAATAGAACCTCATAGCTATGACTGGAGCTTCACATCTACTGAGCTGGAAACATTCAATGGCCAATGGTGCTGCCTGAATGAAGCACATCTTCTGATGACAATCAGCCTGACAGGGAGGGAAGGGGCAGAAAAAGAGAACTAGAACAACTCTAGATACACCAGCTGGGGCTATGTAGAAGCTAGGTGGAAATTCTCAAGGGCACACTGGGCTACAGTCCAGTACAATCATGGAAAATCATCACGAATCCAGAGTCAAGAAAAGGAGTCATCATAACAACTATTAGCTCTTCCTGACTAGCCCTTGTGAACACTAACTTCTCATCCTCATGACAACCAGGTGAGGTAGGCAGGGAAAAGTGTCGTTGGATATTCCCATCTTGTAGATGTAAAGTGCTCTGAATGTCTCAAAGAGTTGTACAAATATTACCTACTATTTATCATTATTGTCCTTACTCTTTACTACTGATGTAATGTAAAAGGCTCATAAAATCACAGATTTAGAGTTGGAAAGAGATCTAAGAGCATTAGTCCTTATCCTTTATTTTACAGATGAGTAAAAGAAATCTTGGAGAAATGGGAAGTGAATTTTCAGTCAAATTAATAATAATAATAATAATAATAATATCAGTTATCATTAATATAAACAATTACTCACCAATATATTACACTTCAGATAATGGACAGAAAATTAGACTTTGTTCCGGGAAGACCTGGCCTCAAGTCTTCTCTCCAGAACATTGCTTGAATACCCCTGGGAAATTATATAAGCAATTAATACTCTGTACCCATGATACTAAACACAGTTAGAAATGGGGGCCACTAAACTATCCATTACAATTCCTACACATTACATATTAACTTAGAAAATGCTCTCTTTCTCCACATATATACATGCATGCATACACACATGTATACATATACAGACATATGCACACACATGGATGTGTATATGTGTTGTGTTGCTTTGTATACATACATACATGTAGGTATATAAGTGTATGCATACATGTATGTGCACAATGTATATATGGGACGCATATATGTACATATATTTAAATAAATACATTTTGTTTATATGTACTTATATATTTATATAAATACACATTCATATATTTAATATATCAACACGTTAAAATCAGAGAGGAACTACATTTCAATCTGATTTGAGGAATATTCAGAATTTTTGTAGACCTCATGTTCAATACCACTGCTCTAGAAAGTTCTCCAGAAATTCTCAAGTTAAAAGGAAGGTGTAAAGGTGCATTAGCAGATGGAGTTTCTCCACCTAGGAGTTCACCATATCAGTGGAGTAACAGGTTCAGTCCCTAATTTTTTATTGACGTTCAAGGTTTATATAGTGGTCTCTATGCATTATATGACATGTACTGTATAATAATTCCCATCTAATAGGTGAGAATCCTGAGGCCTAGAAATGTTAAATGATTTTGGTAAGTCCATGCAACTAATGAGTGTCAGAAGCAGAATTTGAACATGGTAATTTTTTTCCTCCAAGCCCAGATATTTCATTACTCTACCATACTGCCTTACTACCAGGCAGTATTGGCATGAAGGATACAAAGGGCCACAAAATCCAGTTTCCAATGATGTTCATTCCAAATCACTAAAGTCAAAAGATGTCTTGTCATTCAAATGAAATAAGGTCCAGGCCTCAGAAGGTGGTCATGAAATGGCTCATTTTCTGATGATATGTCTAAGTGAGGTTTGTATATACTGTCTTCTCCAGTATAGGTAATCAGATTGCCCTGATTCACACCGGCAAAGCCTCTCTTCATTCTCTTCCCTAGCACTTCCCCCTAAGAAGAGCCAAAGCAAGAGAACATATGTAGTGTAAAACATTGCTTGGATCTACCTTATTCCACTCAAGGGCAAGGAAGTGCTTTGCTTGGACTCCGTCAGTTAGAATCAAGAATCATAGCCCTTTTGCCCTTTAAAAGAGCACAGTTCTCCTTCTCTGCCACCATTTGTGGCTTTTTGTGGGAAGAAATGGACTCAGAAATGAGTCATTTTTCTACAAGACTTTGACCTAGTGAGTGGAGCAGACCAGTCATAGTTCTCACCCCCCCCCAAAAAAAATGATAAAATATCCAAGATAGGGGTAGGTGACGGGATAAACATGAATCATCCCAGAGAGCTCAGAAATGGAAATGGTTGAATGATCTTTCCATTTGATTGTCCTTGTAAACAAATGGATACCTCCAGGGTTCCCTTTGCCCTGGAAATTGATTGGTCAAAGGAACACCTAAGCAGTGGAAATATTTGATGTTTTTGAGTGAGAAATATAATAGACAGATACATAGATTAGATTAGATAGATTGATACATATAGATGTAGATACAGATATACATGTAGCTATACATACATACATACATACCCACATTTGAGGAAGGGATAGAATTGGTTTTTTTTTAATTTTGTATTTTTTAATTTTTTAAAATTTGTTTTCTTGTTTACATCATTCATTTCATGACATTTTTGAATTACAAACTTTCTCCCCGTCTTTCCCCTGCCCCAACCCTCAAACAGCAATCCCACTGTAAAGCCCCTCCCCTGCTCTGCTGTCTTA
>CM053595.1:301358609-301385556 GCA_028646575.1 Pseudocheirus occidentalis
GATCCTATACATGATTGTATGCCACCATGGTGGGGATGGGGGGTGGGGAGGAAGGGGAGAAAAATCTGAAACTCAAGTGACTCTGGAACTGAATCTTGTAACCTAAAAGTAAACAAACAAGTCAATAAAACTGAAAAAAAGATAAATGTTAAAAATTGTTTTTTATGTGTAACCATGGAAAGTAAAATTTCATATAGATAGATATAGATACAGGTAGATATACATATATACACACATACATACACACATCTATATTTCTCTGTATATCTATCTATCTCTCTATATCTACCTATCAATTTTTCTACCTGAATTGCCAGTGCAAAGGAATTCTCCAAATTGCTATTTATACAAAGCATTGGACAGATGCTTTCAAATGGGAGAGGTGGCTCCTTTATGGGCATGCATGGATGACCACTTAGAAAGTCTGTGACTGTGTTCAGAACTCTAAGTCTTCTCTCAGCTGATCAATAGCACAGCAGATACTGTGACACCTCTAGGAGCTGTTATCCTGTCTAAGCCAAAGTTAGTCAGTATCTAGGCCACATTCAAGCCCAAAGGTACCCCTGGGAAAGCCTCAGGCACAGATAGAGTAGAAAGAAGAAAAGAGGAAGAAAACAAGGCAATGTCAGAATAAGAATCAGCAGATCATAGGATCTCCAGTTTGGAAGGAACCTCAGAGCCCACATACTACAAGACCAAACATAAATCCGTCCTGCAACATTTAATTCAACAAATAGTGTGGCAGTTGACTTTGTGTAAGGCACTCACCAAGGTACTGAATTACGACTTCAGCATTCCTCATTTCCCTGGATCTGCCACCTACAAGTTTTTAACCAGCTACCTAGTGTTTTCAGATGCTAACCAAGTTAATACTCTGAAAAGTCATAAGGTCAGGCCTGGCAGGTAAGTTGGAGCAAAGGATAGTACCAGTGAATCTTCATACTCATCAAAGTGAATTACATACTATTCCCCAAAATTTCACCTTTGTCTGGATTCTGCCATTCCTCCCATAAGAGCAGGTATGGACCATGCCATAGTCAGGCAGTAAAAGTCTTCCATGATGTAGTTAGAACTCTTCTGGACCAGGGGGTAATGAAAAGCTTGTGAACATTTTTTCCAATACGGGGAAATGAACAAAGCCCCAAGTAAAGCACACAAAATTGGAGTTGGTTGATGGTTGACTTCCCCAAAGTCAAAGGATGGGCTTGAACCCATGTTTTATTAATTGCATGTCCAGCATTCTTACTCAGTGTTGCAACACTGCCTCTTAATTGTTATGATCAAGCCTCAATGATGAACTTGATGATCAAGTGAAGGTACATCTTCTGCTGATCCAGTATTAAAAGAACAGAAATGATCCAAATTCCTCAAATGTGTTGATACAAATTTTGTTTCGTACTGGTGTTTTTTGTCCCCTGTATTGTGAAAAATCTTTGTCTTTAAACTTCCTCTACCTTAGGTAGCATTAGATCGTTCTTACCATTTCCAGCAGACTCTCTAATCTCTTGGAAAATATGGAGGGGGGAGGCTACATATGTAAGCGAAATTAATTTAGCAGGTACTGGGTCCTTAGTAACTAAGAGCTGAGTACTTCTGTGGAAGAGGCAGAAAGTGTGAACCCTATCCCCTGTGTGAAAGAAGCAGAAGGTATGAACTCTGTCTCCTTTTGCTGAAGTGGGAGGAGGGGGCTGGCTGTGACAGGAGGCCAGTATATGTATATAAGAAGAATTCCAGAGGCTGAGAATCAGAAACAAGAATTTTCCTCATGGCTGGCTCCTGGTGGAGGAAGAATTGTGGAGACTGAAGCCAGCTGAAAGAGAGAGAGAAAGAGAGAGAGAGAGAGAGAGAGAGAGAGAGAGAGAGAGAGAGAGAGAGAGAGAGAGAGAGAGAGAGAGAGTGCATTTCTCTCCCAGCATCATGAAGCTGACTGAGAACTGAGTTGGAGTTGTCTTGAGACCAGAATCTGGTGGACGCCTAAGTGGCTGTTGCCTCTCCTGGAAGGCTGAGATTTCTTCTGAGTCCCAGGGCCAGCTGCACTGCTGGAGGACTGAAGAAGCACGACCAGGGTAAGCCTTTATTTGTTTGTGGCTTGGTGGATTCTTGAGTTCCTGGCAACAGAAGTGTGGAGGGTTTGAGATGTGCTGGACCCTGTGAACTTCAGTGTGTGCCAAGAACTGCCCAGAGGACTGGATGAGAACTTGGGAACTATCTGCCTCTGAATCCAGATGACTGTTTGGTGGATTCAGGTAGGAGCTTGGACCATGGAAGGGGATCCAGGGAATCTGAGAGACCACCCCAATTCAAGATGAAGAAAGAGACTCTCCTTGGATATTGAACGAGTGATGAAATTGAAGTTTACTAGACACCAAGGGGTGGAGGATTTATGTAATTTTCTAATTATTATACTTAGTGATTAATGATATTTAGTAATGGTGAATCGAGACAAGTGACTGATTAAGTTAATCTATAATTGCTCCATGAGTGGAAGATTGATTATTGTATTGTGGAATGATTGAATGATTAAGTGAGGAGGGTTTCCCCCTTAAGGAAACCAGATCATTATTCTTTTGTTCTTTGTTTTAAATACTGTGATCACTGTAGTGAAAACTATGTGGCCGTTCTAATGTTAAGCTGTCGTAAACACTATATTGTGATTTTCTGTGATAAGATGTAATTTTGTGAATATTATATTGTGATTTGTTGTGAATGTTTACCTTGATTTGTAATAGAATAAGTGGAGTGTTCACTATACTGTGTAATCAGAACCTTAAAAGCTGTTCACAGTAGCATTTTTTTGGGAAGCTGCCTGTGCATAGGGTTACAACATGATTAAATAACTGGATTCTAAACTGGAATAATTGAAGGGCCTCAAGGATATTTAATTAATAGGTTTGTTACCAGTTGGAAGGCAGTCTGTAGTGGAGTGCCTTAGGGATCAAAGCTCAACTGTATGCTAAGCAGCATATTTGTCACATTTCCAAAGATACAAGGCTGGGAGAGATAGCTAGTAGAGTGGAAGTGAGTAGATTTCCCAAATCAAAATAATCTTGACATGTTAGGAATCTGAGACAAATTCAATACCCCAGAGTGTACAGACTAAAGAGGTCAAAAGGGACCAATATTTTGCCACTAAGATCCCAACTATTTTATTCTAAATGCCATGAAAAAATTTGTCTCACATTATCCATGTAATAATATAAGTCCCTTAGATTATTTTTCCCCAAAATGCTATCTAGCCACATTGAATCTTTATTGGGTTTATGAACTGAAATGTTTTAACCTCAGTAAGATTTTACATTTATCACTATTAATGTTTATTTTATTTGATGAGACAGCAGAGACTCAGAGATTTCTCTGGGCACTTCGATATCAATGTTTAGACCTCCTCTATTTCTTCAAAGGTCCATTTTCCCACCATTAGCATGACATTCAATTTTCCTGGGTAATTTTAAGTCTGTCTTGTTTACTTTCAGGGATATCATAGTCTAAGATCTCTTCTCTTTTTATACCTATGGCTTCTAAGTCACATGAATGTGATTTCTCAGCTGATTTAAATATTTTTCTCCATCACTCTCATGTCTACTTCCTGTCATCTCCCACCTTGATGATTTTGTTCATTTTTCCTCCATTTCTGGAATTTTTATTCTTTACTTCCATCTTGTGGATTGTGTACATACATTCAAAGTTTATCTTGTCTTCTACCCTATAGAAAAGACCCCTCTTCATCCCATCCCCGTTCAGTTCATAGGAATCCTCACCTAGTAAAATTACTTTGTATTTATTTTGAACAGATTCATTTTTTGTGACTACAGATATAGTATTTGTCCAATAGTTAGAATGCTCTTGGAAGCTGGAGACTCTCTTTCTTTCTTTCACTTTATTACTGTATCCCTTGTATAATGCCTGCCACTAGTAGGTGCTTAGTAAATGTGGAATTGAATAAAAATAGAAATGAACAATGCTGAATTACATTTGAAGGAACCATAACTCCCATTCCCAGCTCATTCCCCTGTAAATATTCCTCATGGATTACAGAATTGAAAAGGAGAGTCTCCATTTTCCAATAGGGTAGAATGTCCTTGATTCAATGATAATATTCATTGAAGAGGAACCAAATTGGAAAAGGTCTTCTATTCATTTAATTGGCTTCATACTTCCTTTGTTCAAATCTTGCTACTTTTGCTAGGAGGTTTCAATATAGAAAGGCAAGGTCTCATATTCTAACCAGAGAGGCAGATCTAAGCCACAGGCTTGGGCCATGTCCGTAAGGGAGAATATGGGGATTATATGAACTGGTTTGACTTCAAGTCATTTGTTTTGGGTTCCTCACTGCATCATCTCTTCTACGTAGTCAACAATAAGAACAGTCATTTCATGCTGCTGCTGCTCCTCTTCTACCTTCCCTTCAGGAGCATGAAAAAATTTGGGCAGCTCAACTTAGAATAGCCTTCTCCCCCTTTCTTTCTGATTGGTAATAGGAGTGGTCACCTTTTGATACTGCTCCTATTGCCTCTCCCCTCTTCCCTTTCACAACAGGGAAGCCTCTTGGATTTTTTCTCACACTCCATATCCCTTGTGGAAAAGGAGAGATGCTGAGATATTCATGTTCTCCTTTCCCGAGTGGATCACAGGATTGGGAGCCTGGCTCCACTAATATTCTTCTTTTTTCTTCCTCCTTTCCTCCTCCTCACCTCCTCCTCACCTTCTCCTCCTCCTCTTCTTCCCCTCCTCCTTTTCCTCATCCTTTCTTTCTCTATATTTATTTTGAATTATCTCACTATCTCTGTGTCTCTCTTTGTTTCTCCCTCTGTCTCTCTGTATCTCTCTGTCTCTCTCTCTCTCTGTGTCTCTCTCTTTTTCTCTCCCTCTTTCTTCTTCACTCTCTCCTACCCTCCTCCCTTTTCCTATTTCCTTCTAGAAAATCTGTTATGGCTTTTGTATGGAAAAAAGCTAGGCTGAATTGAGCCAAAGAAAAGTATTGATCTCCCAATACTCATGCTCTGTATGTGTTTAAGATTATTGCTAAGGATTCTGTTTTAATTATTCCAAGTCATTTTTGATCGATTGCTTTGCTTGTTACTGAGTTAAGAATTCCCCTGTAGTCTATATCCTGATGATCCCTATTAAATGATTCCATCTAAAAAGCACAATCAGATACTTATTTTATGAGATTCTACCTCACAAATATTCTCTGAACAAGGTAGTTGAATCAGGGGAATCCTAGCACCCCCAGCCCATTTCAAAGGATTATAAATTTAGAGCAAGAAGTGACCTTATAAACCTTGAATCCAAACTCCTCATTATACAGATGAGAAAACTGAGGCCTAGGGGAGATTAAATGAGTTGCTTGTGGTCACACAGGTAGTTCTTGTGCTCCTTGTATAGCACCAACCAAATGCCTCAAAGAAGTGTAAGAGTAAAGTGAATTCAAGGGGTGGTAGAATTGGGAGGATCCCTTCTTTCACTAGAAAGGTTCTTAGAGTTACAGAATAGTTTTCTTTTCTTATTTGTGTAACGTGAAATAATCATTTTTGACTTTAAAAAATGTGTTTACTATTAGAAAGGCATATAGCAAATTGAAAAAGTACTTTGAAACACAACTTGGGTTTCCCCATTAACTCCCTTCTGGTTTTCTCTGTGAACCTTTAAAAAACTGCAATAACCATCTTTTTCTTCTTTTTTTATTTTTTGGGGGTAACACTGTCACTAGTACCCTTCCCCACCAAATATAAAAGATCCACTCCTTGGATCTAATAAGCGTAGTTAAGGAAATGAACCTACATGTTGACCCCACCCAACAATGTGTATCTTATTCTCTACCTGTAGGTTATTACTTCTCTGTTAGGAGGCAAGTGACTCTTCACAAATGGTCTCCTGATGTCGGGGTTGATTATTGCATTGATCTGAGTTATTGAATCATTATTTTTCTTGCTACATAATTTGTTCTCCTGGTTGTGCTAACTTTATTCTACATTGGTTCATAGAAGATTTTTCAGGTTGCTCTGAAAGTATTGCCTTTATCATTTTTTGCAGCATAATAATGTCCCACTTATGTTGATATACCATATTTTATTTAGGCATTCTCCAGTTGATGATCATTCTTTTTATTTATATTCCTTTGCTACATCAAAAAGAACTAATATATTTTTCTATGAATCTTTTTTCCTCTTTCTTTGATCAATTTGGAGTAGAGCCTTAGATATAGGTCAAGAAATTTGTACATTTTAGCAGCTCTTTGAGCTTTGTTCCAAATTGCTTTTCAGAATGGCTAAAACAAATCACATCTCTCTCTCTCTCTCTCTCTCTCTCTCTCTCTCTCTCTCTCTCTCTCTCTCTCTCTCTCTCTCTCTCTTTCTTTCTCTTTCTCTCTTACTCTCCCTCTGTCTCTCTCCCTCTTCCCCCTCTGTCTCTGTCTCACTGTCTCTCTCTGTCTCTGTCTCTGTCTGTCTCTGTCTGTCTCTCTGTCTCACTGTCTCTCTGTCTGTCTCTCTGTCTCTTTCTCTTTGTCTCTCTCTCTCCGTCTCCCTCTGTCTTTCTATCTGTGTGTGTGATATAGAGATTTTGAGGCTATTTCCTTTTCTTCTAAATGTACTATTCTTTCCATTATATCACACTGCTTGTATATTATACAGCAAGTAAAATTTGAACCCAGGTTTCCTTACTCAAGTGAATTTGTGATTCCTTCATTGTGTCATGTCTTCAGAGTATTTGTCAGAGAGATTCAGGACTGGAAGGGGGCTAAAATGGATCACCCCACTGGTAGCTTTTATCAGATGCAGTCTGATGACAGAATTCAAGAAGCAAGAAGCATGATAAATAACCTCACTAAATTGGACAATATTGCCAGTAGAGACTTTCAGTTCAGAACCCAACCTGTGTCAGATTCCATCTGCTCCAGTCTCAGTACTTATTCATTTGGCCAAGAAAAGAAAACATTCCGTTGCAAAGTTTTCCTATCTTAAAACAAGCATTTCAAAAATAATCCCTAATGGTTTCTAAGGCAAAAAGGCAAGTGCTCCAGAGAAGATGGCGCCATTTCCCTTTGTAACTTGAGGGATGATGAAAGAATTGAACATGACACCTTATTTTAGCTTTAAGTGTTTGTCAAAGTAGAGCTCAATAAATATGGTTTAATTTGTCATAGGCAAAGTCTGGATGTGCAGATGGGATTAAACTGTAGTGAAACGTCTGCTTAGACTTGGTTGCATGCAATTTACAAGTTTCCTATCTTGATCATTAAGCATGTAATTAAAATATTTTTGTAATCCCACTGAAGATAGTAGGTTAGTAAAGCCCAAGACAGCAGAGATTGTTGTATGGGGAATATCTCCTCTGCAAGTATATAGGTTTGAAGAAGCTGAGTGAGCTCAGTTCTTTCCTGCAAATTTTAATTATCTCTCTAATTCTGAGAATATTCCTTCAAATTTCTATCTACACAGATGACAACTGACTGTTATAGAGAGAAATCTGGATTTAGAGTTATATAGATCTTCTGACCCTGTAGTCCAATCATCTCATCCCCAGCATGAGCAAAGTGAGGACTAGAGGGGTTGACAGTGTCCCCTTGGATTACACAGGCAATAATCAAAGAACCAGTATTTGAACACATCTTTTGGCTCTACATCCAGGGCTCATTAGTTCAATAATCTATGAAACCACCCACCCCTCCCACCCTTGCCCCCCCAAAAAAAGACAATTATTAAACATTTGCTATGTGTTAAGCACTGTATTCATCACTGGGTATAGAAAATAAAGAAAGGCCAAAATATTGTCCCTGACCTTAGAGAGTTGACATTCTAATGACATAGCTTATATGTAAATAGCCAGTATGTGCAATTTTAGACAGCTAGGTGGTATAGTGGATAGAACACTGGAAGTAGAATCAGGAAGACTCATTTCCTGAGTTCAAAACTGCCAAAGACAGTTACTTGCTGTATGAGCCTGGGCTATTTGCCTATTTGCCTTAACCCTATTTGCCTCAGTTCTCTAATCTATAAAATGAGCTGGAGAAGGAAATAACAAACCACTCCAGTACCTTTGTTAAGAAATCCCCAAATGGGGTCATAAAGAATTGGACATGACTGAAACAGCTAACCAACTGACATCTAATTTATATCCAGAATATATTGGTGACAATCTCAGAGGGAGACAGCAGCAGGGTGGGGTGTAGCAGAGGCTTTCTTCAGAAGGTGTGATTTGAGATGAATCTTGAAGGAAGACAGGGAAATGAGCAATCAACCAACACTCATTCAGCACTTTCCCTGAACCAGACCTGTCCTAAGCATAGAAGCAGACACAAAGAGCTGTAAGAAAGTCCTTGCCTTCAGATATCATACAGCTAGTATGGAATAGAAGCATAAAAATCTATAGACTTTAAAATGTGAGAAAAGATGTCAGAGAGCACAAATGAGAGTCATGAGGAAGATTATAACCAATTTCAAGACAGGAGAAGAGATGATCATGCAATGCTTCACAGAGGAAGTGATATTAAGTTGGAACTGGAAACAAGGCTGATAATAGAAGGGAAGTATAAGAAGTAATAGCATTAGCTACAATGAGAATGAAGACATCACTAATAAGTAGAGGGAATAAATGTGCCACAGATTCACATACTTCTATCAGTGATACTGAATTAAAAGATTTTCTCCCAATCCATAGTTTCTCTTCTGATTTTAGCAATACTGATTTTATTGAGGCAACATTTTAAAAACTACATTTAAGCAGCTAGATTGCATAGTTAACAGAATTTGGAGTCAGGAAAATCTGGGTTCAAATCCTGATTCAAATGATTATTTCTCATGTGACCGTAGGCAAGTCACTTAAACTCCCTCATCCAGTTTCCTCATCTGAAAAATGAGGATTATTACAATATCTATATCACAGGAGGTAGCAAGATTCAAATGAAGCAATATTTTTTTCCTAAATGTTAAAACACTATATACATGCTAGCTATTTATTTATCTAAGATTATCAGTATCAGAGTAGGAAAGGATATTGGAAGTCAATTAGTCCAACTCATAACTGGAAAAAAAGAATCTGTTCCAGAGCCTAACTGATAAATCATCCCCCAACTTCCACTTGTAGGTCTCCAGTGATGGGGAACCCATTACATCCTGAGAAAGCCCATGCCACTTTTGGATACTTCAAATTGTTAGAGTCATGATCTAGAAGCATCATCCTAATCCATGTTGAGCTTAGCAGGATTAATTTGCTACCCACCTCCATACTGATATGTGAGTGGCAGCAAAAACGAAACAAAAAACAACAACAACAACAAAAACCTCTCACAAACGAAATATATCTTTCTGTCCTTTTCCTTAAAGTTAGATATGAGATATTCATTCCTTTGAGTTAGGAAAATATAGTTCTAATTTTCCTCTGTTAAAATGTTAAATGAGATAATGTTAGAGGAAGGATAATACATTATTATCTAAAAATAATTAGTAATGCAATGGAGGCAATGTCCAATGAGAACCTCTTCTTTAGAGCAGATATGAGATGCTTTGCCTGCCTATCAACACACATGGTATCCTGGTGAACATGCTTCTGTAAGTGCCCATACAATAGTCTTTCCCTTTCCTGTTTCATAGAATGCACAAATCTCCTTTAACCATTTCCTGTCTACTTATCATGTCATGACAAAAAGTTCTTTAATTAGCTTTTGATCTATAAATATGTGTATTTACAGAAAGTTAAAACAAATAAAAGTTCTTTCCATAGTCACAAATGAGGCAAAAACTGTGGACCTCTGAGTGGGAAAGGAGTCCTGGTCTCTTTATCACCCAACCACCACATAGCTATGACCACATGGCATTTCTGTCCTTCATTTTTATATGAATTTTCTTCTTTATCTAGATGAATTAATATCAGAAACAGAGAATGGGTAACAGAGACAAACACTGAAGGATTTAAAAAATCAATAAGAGTCCTGAAACTAGAATCCTTGGGATAGTATGTTGGGAGGTATTGTAGCCAAGATATGTGAGAAGCTAGCTACTAGAGATGACCTAACTGATTCAGTTCAACAGTGAATCAACCAGACAATGAAAGTACTGAATGCTGTAAGTAAAGATAGATAGATGAATGATTAATCCATTGGCTATGTGGCCCCAGAATTGAACTTGGTCTGGGGGATCGTTATACTTTGTTCAAACCACTTTATCTCTGAGTCCTCTCTTGGAGGTATTGAGGGAATATTTAGAGCAGGGCATATGGCCCAATATTGGGGGGGGAGAGGGGTGGTGGTGAAGGTGTTTGTGTGTGTGTAGGGAGAAATTATGTGTGTTCTCTCCTTACTATACCTTTCAATAAATAATCCTTCATAAAAGTAATTTATGTTGATTGGTTAATTGATATTGAGCAGAAATCAACTGGTGAAGTGATACTGAAATATTAATAAATAGTAAATGACATTGCAGAACAACAGGCAAATGGATGTTTCTTTAAAAAATGGCCTTAGAAAGATACCCCCAGGTTATCCTAAGAGCCCTTAGGGGAGATGTAGCAAGCTTTTCTCTGGGGAATTGACTTGCTAGTCTTTGTACGAATTGGGATAATGAGCCTGGAGTATATTTGCCATAGGAATAAATCAGGTAACTTAGGAATCAGAGAACAGGGTACTATGGGAATTTATACAGAGCACATGTGGTTGAATGGTGGAAGGGGCAGGGATAAGCTTAGAAATACATTACTACTTGTGGAGGGCATAACTGGATGGGTTAACTAAGAGGGGGATTTTGAGTAAAGAATGAGTGGCTTAGGAAGTACAAAGAGAAAAGCCAAAAGGCAGAGAAAGAAGGGAGAGAATGAAATAATATTCAATCATAAGATCATAGGATTATAGGTTTAGAGCTAAATGAAACCTTAGAGGCTATTGATCCTAAGTTTATTTTTCTTATTTATTCTGCAAATGAGGAAACTGATATATGCAGAAATCAAGTGAGTTGTCCAAGGTCACACAAATAGTAATTATCAGAGATGGATTTTAACACCAACTTCTCTGACTCCTGGGATAGTCCTCATTAGATTGCACCATGCTGGACAAAATTAGATGTCTATATATTCATCTTGGGTCAGACATTACTCATGTGTTATATATATAAATAGACCAAGATGCATAGAGAGTTGGAATTATGAAAGACTTTCCCGTATTTGTGAGCTGTTCTTTTCTTGGTTTCACCCTCTAATATGAAACATCATGCTCCATTTTAGTAACATATTTTAAGAAGGTCATTGGGAAACCGAAGTTTATCCAAAGGATGGTGATCTGTGTGGTGAGGGATTTAGAAACTAGGATATTTAGAAAGAGCTACAGGAAATGAGGATGTTTGGCCTGGAGAAGAGCAGACAAGGATAATTTGAAAAGTTGTCATCCAATATGTAAGAGCTGCCACAAGGAAAAAGAAATTAATTCATTCAGCTTAGTTTTTTTGAAAGCTCTATACTAGCACCTGTGAGTGAGAGATCGAGTGAGTGTCAATGAAATGAATACCACCATAAATAGTACTCCATCAAAATGGAATTAACTGCCTTGTGAGACAGCTCACTCTTTATCAATAAAGGCCTTTAAGCATAAGTTAAATGACAACTGTTTGGGATGAAGCAGAGATTTCCAAAGGATGCTAAGTCAGTTCATTGAAGGATCCTTTATGGATTCTATGATAACACGTGACCATGACATAATCACAGACATATTTGTTGAGAGCCTACTCAGTGAGGCAGTGAAAATATGAAGAGGTGGCTACCTGCTCTCAAAGAGCTTAAAATCTAATAGTAGATTGATAGAACAATGTAACATGTTAGACATAGAAGTGGGCTGGGAATCAGGAGAACCAGGGTGGAATACCATCTACGATGTGACTATGACAGTACATCTTCTCTCTTTCAGACTCAATATCTTCTTCTATAGACAGGGATAATATTATTTGTACCAACTACCTTCTAGGGTAGTTATAAGCAAAGTCATTTTCCAATCACAAACATTATATAAATTGACATTATCAGGACTGATGATGAACGTGAACATTAACAATACACAACAGCATCTGCAAGAGGCCAGATTATTGAAGGCAATCAATATGATAGTGAGAGAAAAGAATGATATCTCAAAGACTCACACTCATGAAAAATGAGAACTGAAAGGGATCTCAGTAGACATCTACATGAAATCAACCTCTACATGAAGGGAATCCTCACTATAACAAATCCGATGAGTACTCATTAGCTTTTGTTTGAAGTCTTCCATGAAAGTGTTACTTCTAAGATAGTCCACTTCATTTTTGGACAATTCTGTCAGGAAGTTTTCCCAAATATTAAACCTAGGTTTTTTTTTTCTCATTGCCACTTTTGCCTCAGGCTCCTAGTTGTCATCTGTACTATGAAGAAGAAAATGTCTAATCCCTCCATGACAGGCTTGAAGTATTTCAAGAAAGCTATCATTTATCCTCTGAATCTTCTCTTCTCTAACCTAAATATCCCCAGTTCCTTCAGTTCCTTAAAACTATTGTATGCCACAGAATCAAGGGTCTCAACCCACCCTGATTATGTTCTTCTGGACACTGTTCACCTTGTCAATTTCCCTTTAATACCAGTGGTCCTACAACTGAACACAGTGTTCCAGTTGAGGTCTGATGAGGGCAAAGTATAGTGAATGACTCCCCATTCCTGAAAACTATGTGTCTCCTGAAGCCCTAACATGACAGTTCATTTTAGTTTGGTGCCCCATGACATCTAATGTGCAGCTCATCTTTTGGGGTTCAGTGTTTAAGCAAGCTTTCAGGAATATGGTGTGACTTGGCCTAGGCCTCTACTGATAAGTATTTCTGTAGATGGACAGAAGGGCATTCCAAGAAGGCGGAAAGGCAAAAAGACAATATGCAGGAGCTGGAATGTGCATAGCACAATTGGCAGATAGGGAATGGACAATTTCACTAGAATGGAGATGTCATGTAAACAATTCAATGCAAAAGTAATGAAAGTAGCTAGAGGCTGTAGCAAAGTTTCAGAGGACTCATGCTGATTTCAGAGAGCATTAGGCATCTCCTGAACATTTCTTCTCATCTCCCAGTTGCCAAGCCTGATTTATTCTATCTCTAATAAGTTTCTTGTGCTGATTTCCCTCATTCCATGAAAATCACCTACAGCCTAGTTTGGGGCTCCATTTTCTCTTACCTAAATTGTTAAATAGATCTATCTGATTTCAGTCTTTCCTCACTGCAATTCATATTCCACCTACTGATTTTCCTAAAGCACAATTGTGAACATGTTACTCCTTCATTCAGTGGATGAAAATGCTTCCCTGTGATATGACCAATCCATTACATTCTGCTTCCAGCCTGTCTTTCCAGGCTGGTTGGCTAATATGTCACCTAACACATACATATTCTTGTTGACAGCATTCCACCCCCTTTGGACAGGCAACACTCTTCTCCTCCTCTTAGGGTCCCAATTTTTTCAAGACTCATGTCTAGGGCCATTTCTTATATGAAGTCTTTCCTTATGTTCCCCCTCTTTTCTGTGCTTTCACCTTTCAAAATTCATTGACAGTATTTCACATATTTTGTCTAGACATCTATGTACTCATTTCCTTCCAATAGAAAAAAAGGTCCCTTGAAGGTAACAGCTTCTATATTTTGGTCTTTGTATCCCCATCATCAATGGATCATAGTAGGTACCTTAAAAACATTGGTCAAATTGAATTGAATGATGATGATGGGAGGGGGTCCTGGGTTGAGGCACAACAGTATGTCAGAGCTTGTGGTGGCTGTAAAGAGGTGCCCTCCTCATAGCTCTGGCAACAGCTGCACAAAATCCCAGAAAACTGGAACACAGCTCTCTCCACTCTGGAAGCATAGTCCTACCATGGCAAAGAGCTCAAAAGTCAAGTAATTGGGTGGCAAGATGAGCAAACAGAGGAAGTACAATTGAACATTAGAATCTTTTTTTGGGGGAAAAAGAGGATCAAAACATGGAACCAGAAGAAGACAATAAAGTCAAAACTCCTCCATCAACAGGCTCCAAGAAAAAAAAAAATGAATTGGTTATAGACCATGGAGGATCTCAAGAAGGATTTTGAAAACCAAGTAAGAGAAGTAGAGGGAAAAAATGGGAAAAGAAATTAGAATGAAGTAAGAAAATCATTAAAAGCAAGTCAACAAACTGCTAAAGGAGTTCCTTCCCCCCCAAAAAATAATGAAGACAATTGCTAAATCTATGACCATGGGAAAATCAGTAAATCTCTGTTTGCCTCAGTTTACTCACATGTAAACTGAGGGTTATAATAGTATCTGCCTTCCATGGCTGAAGCATGGAGCAAATAAAATAATACTAATAAAGTGCTCACCATATTACATGACATATAGTAGGCACTTAAAAATCCCTCCTTCCTCTCTCCCTCCTTCTCTCCCTCCCTCCTTCCTTCCTTCCTTTCTTCCTTCCTTCCTTCCTTCTTTCTTTCCTTATTTCTTAGAGGCATCACTAAGAAAGTGGAAATAATATTAGCAATGATACTTAGAAATGAACATGTTGGCATTGTATATCAGTAATTCCATACCGATAATATGTACATAGTCTATTGTGTGTAAGAATATCTTAAATAATTTCTGGAAAAGATGGTATGGAAAGTTGATGGGGCATGACCTTCTCCTTTACCTCCCATCCCTCACCTCCATGTGGACAGAGATGCTTTGGACACTAAATATGAATAGATAAATCCATCCTCAAACCATTGTCTACCGCTTTGACTTTTTATTCAGGAGACAGGGAGTTAAGGCAGCATAAAGAAAATATCCTTGGATATCTGGGCTTGAGCTCTAGGTCTGACATTTATTATTTTGATCTTAGCACTTTGAGCCTCAACTGCTTCATCTGGAAAACTGAGATTAATAATACTTGTCTGACCTAAAATACAAGTTTGTTATGAGGAAAGACCTTTGTAAACCTTCAAGCATTATGCAAATGTGAGTTATGATGACTAATAAACCAAACTACTGCATGTGACTACTTTAAATGTGACCATTTTAAAATAAATCAGAATACCTCCCTTCCAGAAAGACAGCAAAAACCACCTCGCATATTCAGGTCATTAAGGTTTCTATTGGAAGTTTCCTAATGACAGCCTAATGTATAAGAGGCAGCATGTTACAATGGAAAGAACACTAGTTCTTGAGTCAGAGGACGTGGGTTTATTTCCTGGCTTTGCCACTTAGTACCTATTTGACTATAAGCAAGTAATTTTCCCTGTGTTTCCTCATCTGTAAAATGAAAGCGGGTGGCTAGATGGCACAGTGAATAGAGTGCCGGCCCTGGAGTCAGGAGTACCTGAGTTCAAATCTGGCCTCAGACACTTAACACAAGAAAAACTAGCTGTGTGACCTTGGGCAAGTCACTTAACCCCAACTGCCCTCCAAAAAAAAAGCAAAAAAAAATAAAATAAAATGAAAGCTTGGATTAGATAGGTTTTAAAGTGTCTTCTAGGTATGTATGAATATACACATATATGTTTGTGCAGGTTCATACATATGTGTGTACATGTATGTGTATATGTATGTATTAGACATAAAATAGTTATGAGCAACTTCACAGATTGAAATGACTTCTATTATGTCAATCTATGATTTTCATACCAATTCATGGTAATAGTTAAGTGTTATGGTTGAGTTTTGTGTTATGGGATGGAAATGATACTGAGGGAGAAAATCAGGCTATTCTAAAAGCTTCCCCCTCCCCCAAAATGTTATAGCTCTTCTTGTTAGTCCTTGACTGTGGAAGAGAAAAGTATAACTTGCCCTCCCCACTTGGTTCCTGCTGTCCAGAACAATATATATTAGAAAATTAGGCAGCAACAAGTCATTTGATTGCTTTTGGTGAATAGTTTTCACAGTGTTCTATGGTTAATAATCAGCTTGGATCCCTTTGTTTCACAATGGATTTGCCTTAGGAAAAATGATTTTCACACTAATTCTTAGACGTGGCACAGTTGTGAAATCCCGTCTGTATGATATTAGCCCCAGTTCTTAAGCCATCTTGAGGAAGAGGCTAGAGAGACTACCAGGGAGGAACACACTTAAAACCTGAATAGTCCAATAGTAGAGATCAGTACAGAAAAATGCAGGGATCTTTTCCCTTACTTCTTTTTTTTTTTTTTTGCTTTTTGGAGGACAGTTGGGGTTAAGTGACTTGTCCAAGGTCACATGGCTAGTTTTTTGTGTTAAGTATCTGAGGCCGGATTTGAACTCAGGTACTCCTGACTCCAGGGCCAGTGCTCTATTCACTGCACCACCTAGTCACCCCTTTTCCCTTACTTCTTAGAAAAGCAGAGTAGAAGGCAACACACACCCTTTTCATCTTTTCTTTCTGTCTCTATTGGCCAGAAAAGGAGCAAGCAGCAATGTGACATCCATCCACCCTCAGTTGGGAATTTGGAAGTCAATAGGGCTTGTTGTCAAGGAAGGCCCGTTGGCTGATAGGGCTTGTTGTCAAGGGGACCTCATGGTTGACGGGGCCTGTTGCAAAAATAGCCTCAATAGGACCAAGGAGAAAAAAATTTCTTATTCCATCATATTTACCAGAAGGTTCATGTCTGTGTTTTAATATTCCTGGTAAGACTTGCATTCTCAATTCATAGAATACATTTAGATGAATTTAGATATTTGTTCTAAGGTAGAAAAGTTCCCCAAAGTCCACATGTTCAATAGTCATCATAAAATATATCCCTCTATCTCTCTAAAGCAAAATTGTCTATTCATTCAGTAAGGCTTAGCTCAATAAACATCTATTTCCTATGAACTAAAAGAATTAATAATATTTCCTAGTACTTATGTTGCATTTTAAGGTTCACAAAGCCCTTTATGTACAAATTTCACTTGAGCTTCACTATAACACTGTGAGGTTAATGCTATTATTATCTTCATTTTTAGATGAGGAACCTGAGGATAAGAAGTTAAGAGATTTGATCAGGGACACACAGCTTGGATGTGTCTTGGGAAGCATCTGGATTCAGGTGTTCTTGATTCCAAATCCTATGTTCTACTCACTGTGCCACCTAGGTGTCTCAAAAGATCCTGAATGACTGATAAGGAAAGAAAAAGTGAGCTGAACTGATTTGTTATATAAGCAGTTCTACATGCCTGGAATTTGCTTACTCTCTACTTCAGCATCAGAATCATTATCTTTCAAGGTTAAACTCAGGTATTTATATATTTTGGGAATAAGTGACTCCTCTACCTAGCATGCATTTTAATTGACAAATATCTTGCACTAATTTATTGTTGTAAATCTTGTACAGTGGAGAATGTCTACTACATGAGAACAGGGACTATGTTCTTGTTGTTCTCTTTGTACCTCGAGGGACAGGAGATTTAGCATTTGTTCCAGGAAGGTAATTATTTGAATAGCAAAATGAGCCAAAGTCTAAATAAGTATTGGAATGGAAATTGAATTACAGAAAGACAAATTAAATGGATTCAGGGAAATCGCTTGGAATGACATAATTATTCAGAGAAGAGGGAGAGCATAGGATCATAGATTTAGATGTAGAGAGAACCTTAGGTATTAACTAGTCCAATTATCTCATGTTATGGAGGAGAAAACTAAATTTCAGAGAGGTTAAAGGATTTGCCCATGGTTACAAAGTTAGTAATTGGCATATGTAGGATTCAAGTGCTGGTCTGTTCAAACCCTCATTCCAGGAACAGAGTATGGAGATAAACACAAGATTTAGATGAATTGTAAGGCATAATGGGAAAGCTCATTGTGGGAAGGGAAGACAGTATCAGAATAGCCTAGGAATTGCATAGGGTCATGACATAGTTGGGGGGACAGTGGGGGCACCTGCTTGTCTAGAGTATGGATTATATGAAAGAGGAGTTGATAATGAATGGAACTGGACTGGGTTATTCTTGATGATACTGATCAATAAATTTTAAGACTAAGAATGGGGGAAGGGGGAAGCATCAACCAATACCTTTTCTATTTTAGCACTGTTTATTTGCTATTTTCTTGCTTAAATTCACTTGCGGTCTTTCCCAGTGTTTTTTAAGGAGGGGCAGTGGTAGTGGAGAAATGAACAGCATTTATCTATAAATCTCTGCGAACTCTTACAAGATTTTTGGTTAGAGATGAATTCAAATAACAGTGATAATGTATTTTTGGTCCATGTGTTAGCCGATGAAATGTGAATTTCATTCTCTGTTGATGTTCAATAATGTGGAAGACTCATTTCTTTTAAAGTCATCTTTTCTCCTCCTCTCTCTTTCCTTATTCTATAATCTTTTGTTATGGCAGGTATAGGGCAGATCCATGAGCTATAAAAAAGAATTTAAAAAAAAAGACCCTTTTGCAGGATCTCAACGCTGCCCGCTTCTCCTAATCTGATCACGTTCCATATCCATGAGTTTTCATCTGCTATCAAATTTACAACAAATGACATTTCAATATAATCCATTCAGTGAAGAATGAGCTCCTCTATGTATATATAAATATATCACCAAATGTGCATTTGTGGCATTGCATCCTGCAAAAACCTGACTTTTTAAATCAGATCTTTAAAGATGGGTTTGGTCAAGCATGCACTTACTAGAAAGCTGTTAGCAATTTGTTATAATTCTGCCTTTATTGAAGAGCACATCAAATATGCAACATAAGTATTTAATGGGCCTGCTGTAGATCTAGTGTATTGTGTTTTCATCATTGTAAATTAGTTTGATGAAAAATGAATAGGTAAAATTCTGCATATGGAAGCAGTAGAATTTTAGCATAATAATTATCCTGGAAATTATTATTATTTTAACTTAACAGCATATTCATTTTGACACAAAAGGCCCCTTTCACCAAAGCCCTCCCTTTACTGAGTTGGAATTTCACTGGATATACAAAGCAGAAGGATATGTTGCTCTGTGGATGCCTGGCAGAATTGAAAACCTCCTTGCTGGAAACCTACCCACCACAATCATTTACATATGTATACTTGGCACTGGTCTCCCCTTGCCTAGTTCTTCCAACTTTCAGTTCTTGACTCTGGTACCTGAGTTCAGCTCCCATTTCTTCAGATGTCAGATAAGAGCTACTTGATGATACTGATCAATAAATTTTAAGACTAAGAGAAATTATGAGAAATTAACAGATTCAGTTCCTTCACTTTGCACATGAAGAAACAGCCTTAGATAGATTAAATAACCTGTAAAGTCATGTGTCTAGTAAATGGCAGAGATAAGCCTCTCAGGTCTCAGGACTGTAATCCACATATTTCTCTCTTACGTGGTCTCTGTATAGCACAGGTTCTAAATGGTGTATGTATGTGTGTCTTCTGTATGTGTGTGTGTATGTGTGTGTGTGTGTGTGTGTCTGTATGTGGTTTACCTCTCTGGCAGCCTGGTAAATCCAAGACCTTACAGTTTTAAAAAATAACGGAATCTGTAGACCCCTTATCAAAATAATGTGTGTATACATGCACAGAAAACGAGACTCTGACCAATTAAAGTGAATGGTCATCCAAAGGGAAGTGATAGGGTAACTGGTGAGTCAGAGGAAGCTACAGTATCTTACTAAGAACTGCAATATGTGGCATAAGGGTCATCAGTAGAAAACTCTATGATTAGAAGAAGACACTATCCCAGTCTGAAAGGTATACAGATCCTGGGTGCTGTCTAGTAGAACCTCCTAATTCTCAGGAAACTGAAACTTAAAGTCATTAAGCAGCTTGTATTTACATGGCTAATAAATATCAAAGTTAAGATCTGAAGTCATGTCTTGCTGATTCCAAGTCCAGCCCTTTACTCATCCATTGTACGTTAGTTATCAAGTGGTCTAATGCCTAGGGAACAGGATTTGGATTCCTAAAGACATTAGACATGTGAACTATGGGCAGTCCTTCTCGGAATCTCTTTCAATCTCAATGATTTCATCAGCAAAATGAAGATAATAGCAGCACCTATCCTGTATGTATGTATGTGTATATATGTGTGTGTGTGTATATATGTGTGTGTGTGCATATGTGTGTTGACTATCACCATCATTATTATCACTATCCATATCCTTGTTGTTGTTGTTGTTGTTGTTATTATTACAGTACATTTCTCAAAGCATCATTTTGTTAGAAGGATGTGTGGTCATGAAAAATGTGGAAATTGATGGAGGCTCCATTGCTAGCACAACCATGCTAGGAGGTCTAACATAAGAATCCTGGCACCTTCTATGGCTCTTCTGTGGGTGGTCAATGAGAGGACTTGGACCAGAGGCCTATATGAATAGAGGACATGGCTGATTTGAGATCAGCACCATTTAGATAGTGAGATCACAGATCCATCATAACAGTAAAGTAAGAAGTAACTAAAATTATCAAGAAAGGGGCTGTTCTGGGTCATTGATTTCCTAGCCGAAGGTCAACCCGAAAAAGCTTTTATATTTCAGCTGTGCTTGTTGCTAATCTTTCTAAAATGACTTAGTATTCTGTCCAGTCTCAAGACAGCATGCTGAACACAATTAAATCTTTCTGGGTCAACCAAGGCTTTTGCAAGGTCTCAGGGCCACTATTTTGAACATGATTGGTGATGAAAAGGGAAAAGGTACAAGGAATAAAAAGGCTCACACATTTAGAAGGAGCCATAGCACTTATCCAGTAAAATCCTCCGCACACTGTATTAGCTCTAATCTAATCTCCCAACCTACCTCCCCTATAGCCAAATCCCTCTTACTGCAATCACTTAACCTCCTCTCTTTTATATGGCTTTCTCTATCCCAGGATGTGTGTCCTGTCTTGGAACGTGATATAACAGAACAGTTAGACTCATAGTGCCATTGTTTGAGTAGCTCTTGTCGAAAGGTAGTCAAGTCATACCTAGCCTCAGAAATCTGGCCTTGTATTTATAGTAGGTGTATTTATAGTAGGTGACCTATCTTACCATCTGATTCCCAGCAATGGAGTGCCAGTCTTTTCCTGCAATCCACAAATTTCTTACTCCGTATCATTTCCAGTAGTTGAATTCTTCTAGGTCTGGGCTTTCCATGTGTTGTCATCAAAACTCTATTGACAAGAAATCCTGACCTCAAACCCCAGTTCCCATAATTAGGTGCCCATCTGATGTCACCATACATTTCTTATGTCAGCAATCTATATACACAAGTAAGTGTTTCCTAACTTTGTTTTCACGCTCTCTTTTTGTAAGGACTAACTGTTTGAAGCTCTCACTAGCATTCTAGAAACATTTAACAAATATTTATTGAGGATATATGTACTTCATGAGGCACTATATAAGGGTCACTTTTTCTTTTTGTAGACTAAATGTATATAATGTGTATATTTATATATGTATATATGCATATATACTTACATATATATGTGTGGGGGGGTATGTATATATGTTTTTATATATAGAGAGAGAGAGACAGAGACAGAGACAGAGACAGAGAGACAGAGAGACAGAGACAGAGAGACAGAGACAGAGAGAGACAGAGAGAGAGACAGAGACAGAGAGACAGAGAGACAGAGACAGAGAGAGACAGAGAGAGACAGAGACAGAGACAGAGAGAGAAAGAGACAGAGACAGAGAAGATGTATTAGTTGTATTTCTTGTCTCCCACATTAGACTGTGGTTCATTGTGAGTGAGGATTGTTTCATTCTTGGTACTATGTCCCCAACTACTAATATATAGAAAGTTGGTGCTTAGTAAATATTTTTTGACAGATAAATTGATTGATTCTTATGGTGAGACTAACTCTCATTGAAACTTCAACTTACTGGACTGAATGTCATTTGACCTTAGCATGTAATCTGTAAGCTGTTTACACTTTAGCTAAAGTTTGTTTTCAGTTTGTTTTCTCAATATTTGTCTATTTTTCTTGAGAAGCAAAATGCAGCAAAGAAATCCAGTTATCAGAGGGAGTTCTTTGAAGCTCAACAGTTGCCCTGGATTTGCTGAGAGTCTGAGAGGGGCAGAGCAGTGAACAACTATCACAGAATTTACATTAAATAAAATGGTTACTGTCTGCAAAAATCTCTTAGGCCATCCCAGCATGAAAGGGAAAGAAGTGTCATGTGGTCAGCTTTGTGTGGCTTTAATAAATGCTGGGCTATCACGGCTCTAGGGAAGTAGAGCTAGATTTCTGCTAATTAAAACGTGAACTCATTTCATTATTCTTATATCTGACTCCAAGTCACTGCAGTCTCTTGAGGAGGAAACTAACCTCTGGAGATGTTTCTTATAATCTCATTTCACATTGTTTCTATCCTGTTTACTTTTCAGAGAGGATGTCCAGTGTTTCTTACCATCTTTTGCCTTATTGTGCTATTTTTAGGCTAATGGATTTCTTTAGATCCCCCCACAGATAACTGAGTCAATTGAAATATCCCTTATCTTTTGAGGATGAAACATGTTAATATTTACACATGAAAATTATTAATAATAACAATAATAATTTTGACAATCAGTGCCAGGAGCTCTTTTGACGTAACTCTAAAGGAAATTTAGAAGAATTTGCAATGTACCAACAAGAGAAGGTAAATATGTTGGTTAAGGCATTGCAAGAAGTTCTTGTGGAAAATATCAGTGTAGATTAATGCATTTCTCATCCAACATGAAATAATTAATGTTGGTGACATGGTGGTAAGAACCATGAAGTCTGGAGTTTAAAAATGTAACTTCTGAACATTTAAAGGTTTTGAGTCCTTGTGCAAGTCACTTGATTTTCGGATCTTTTCTTTGATCATCTGTAAAATGAATGGATTAAATGAGACTTTCTCTTAATTCCAAAACTAACAGGGACATACATAACTAGAAAGAATAACAGTCTTGGGGTGGCTAGGTGGTGCAGTGAATAGAGCACTGGCCCTGGAGTCAGGAGTACCTGAGTTCAAATCTGGCCTGAGACACTTAACACAAAAAAACCAAACTAGCCGTGTGACCTTGGGCAAGTCACTTAACCCCAACTGCCCTCCAAAAACAAACAAAAAAAAAACAAACAAACAAACAAAAAAAGACTAACAGTCTTTATGAGTTGCATGAGAACTCAATGGATATCTACTCCCATCAATAAGCAGGTGAACAAGATTTACTTAAAGAACAAGCCTTCACCTGAAGAAATTCAGCGAGGAAAAATTCACTGCCTACCAATTGGACTCAATTCATCTTCATAAAGTACTTTTAGGAAGATGTTACTGTTGCTGTTTTTGTGTACATTTGCCTCTTTGGAACTTCCAAGACTTCTTCCTAACTCTACCCTTTGGATCCAAGGAAAGCAAAGGCAAATTCCTCTTTCCCATTTCATAACAGCTGCAAGGTTGCTTCTCTAAATATTCTCTCTCCTAGGCTAAAAATTCTCACTAGCTTCACTAAGTCCTCACAGTGCTTAAATTTACAACGGCATGGTTTGAATTCAGCTGGATTGTGTCTGCCTATCAAATGTCCTTCCAGAAATATGACCCACAGCAATCATACAGAAGTTCGAAAAATGGTCTGATCAAGAGCAGAATATGATAGAACTAGTACCTTTTTAGTCGTAGGGACATAGGGTCATAGATTTGTTTTTAGCCAAACGAGAAGATGAAAACCATCTAGGCTAATGTTCTGACTTCATGGTTACAACCGAGGCCCAGAGATGTTAAGGGACCTGCATGGAGTCACATCTTAAGCAGCTGAGGAAAGATCCTATACAAAGTCACACAGGTGGCAAATATCTATGGTAGGATTTGAACTCATGTCCACTAATTCCAAAATCAATGTTCCACTGCACCACATGTCCTGCAAATGATTGATTGTATTGCATCACAATTGCTGGAAGCTATGCCTTATTTCATACAGGCCAAGATTCCATCTGCTATTTTGTTGGCTACTATGATACTGATATTGATTCCTTTGGAGCTTACAGGCCACTAAAACTCCCAAACACTTTTTCAGATAAAATGTTTTGGAGTCCTGCCTCCATTATTATGTACACTGATGAGATTAATGATGCTAGGAGTGGATTGGGACCAAGTGGGACAAAGCCCTCTCTGAGATGAGTCAGCTTATAGCCAAGTGTGAAGTAGATGGTATTTTCATTTTTTGTAATTTTTCTTTCCAAACCTGTTTTCTTTACTGTCTCTCTTTCAGAAACCTCTTGAAAGAAAAGAGACACTAAAAAAAAAAAAAGAAAAAAACAGAAAGGGAAAAAGTGCATCCAGCCAAACATAATACCACACATTATGTTTGGAGGCATTGCAGTTTATCTCCCCTTAGTACTTTCTCCAGCCCCTCCCTGGCTTCTAGTGGACTTAGATCTTTCCAGAACTGCTGGTTTCCCCTTTCATTGACCTTATAAGACTTAAGTCTTTTCAATAAAATAAAACAGAACTTCACCAAGAAAGTAGGAGGGAAAAGAATCCTATCATACTATCACAATGCCAAATACTTAACTAATACTTTATCCAAGACCAATGCAAATGTAAAACCTACAAGGAGAGAAGTAATCATGGATCATGACCACTCTGTAAGCAAGGTCAGAGTCTATGCACTTTTCCTCTGCTAATTACTTCTTATCAATCCAGTAATCCATTAGTGCCAAGAGCATTTTGAGTCAGGAAGATGTGAATTCAAACCCTGGCCTCAGCTGCTTACTAATTATGTGACTGAGCAAATGTCATGTTTGTGCCTAAAGTTTCCTCAACTCAACGGATGATTAGGAGTAGCACCTACTTCCTAAGGGGGCTGGGAGAATCAAATGTCATAATATTTATAAAGAGCTTCTGGTCCATCTTATTCAGTCATTTTCAATTGTGTTTGACTCTTCATGACCCTATTTATTTTTTTTCTCAGTTATGATATTAGGATGGGTTTCCATTTCCTTCTTAAGTTCATTTGACAGATGAGGATACTGAGGCACTGGGTGACTTACCTAAGGTCACATAGCTAGCTAGTACCTGAGGCCAGACCTGAAGTTAGGAAGATGAGTCTCAAGTGTACCCCGTAGCTACTCTGGAACATATTAGGTAATTAATGAATGTTTATTGAATTTAAGCTTTTAGCACAGTGACTGGCATACAGTAAGCATTTTGTTGATCATATATTATCATAACAAAATCGTTCATTCCCACCTACATCAATATCTTTATTGAGTACCTGCTGGCATTTCTGCATGGAACTTTAAACAGATAATAATTTTGTGAGGTAAGGAAAAACCAGTGTCATTATTATATTCATCTTCCTGAAAAAGACACTGCAGCTCACAGAGATGAATTGATTAGCCCAGGGTCACAAAGCTGCTGAATATCTAAAACAGAATTCAAACCCAGATCTTTCATCATGATACTAAATCCAGAGATCCACGACATTAAGAAGGGACAGGTACTGGACCAATAATTTCTCAGGTATAGGGAACTGCAGTGTGAAGTGATGCCCTCTTATCAATGTTTTAATTTATAATCCTAGACATTTGCCTCACCCTACAAGAAGATAGGCATCTTGGTCAAGATCACATAATCCATACGTGTCAGAGACAGAAATTAAACTCAGGGTGCCCTGGATTCAAGAGCAGATCTCAATTCATGATTCCATGTTCCCTCTGTTAAGCATGTAAAGGAGGAAACCAGGCAGCATCACATGTGAATTACACATAAGCCCCAAAGTAGAAAGTTCCATAACTGAAAATGCCCAATTCATCTTCCACACCTTAGCAATCTAAAACGCCAGGCTCCTGCCAATGCCTGTTATGGAGGCAACAGGCATAACCCTGTCACTGAAGAAAATGAGGAATCAATCCCGCATCCGTGCTTACCTGTCTCAGACAGTAATTTTGTAGCTTCCAGCACCTTTTCAGTATAAACTCCAGCTTCATAGTTCTCCATCTCAGCATTGATGATGTGGATAACTCGGGCTGCCCGGCCACGGATTGCTCCTGCTGTCCGGTCCAAAGTATCTACATCCCCTTCTTGGAGTGCAATCACACACTTATTCACATCCTCCAGGATGTGATTTTCTGTGGATAGGACACATGCACATTTTTAGGTTTCAACTTCCTTAGAAACTCCCTATTAACCAATCAGGCATTTATTGGGCCATCCCCAAGCTCTCAGCCCCTCATTTGTTCAGTCTCACCCCATCTATTATGATTACAGCAGTCACTAATTCAATAGTTAAAGATAAAGTCCCATCTTTTTACCCCAGATTTTGATTGGAAAAGGCTTGGGATTTGTATATGCACTCTGAACGTGGTTATGAATGAATAGTAAAGTTAGGTTGTTTGGAGTGAATTTGATCAAGGTGAAATGACTCCCATGACCAGAGTCAGAGGGAAATAGTTTTAAATGAGAGAGAGAGAGAGAGACAGACAGACAGACACAGAGAGAGAGAAACAAAGAGACAGATAGACAGAGACAGAAGAGAAGAGAGGAGAGAAAAGGAAGAAGAATGCAATACAGACCCTTGTTAAAGCATGTTAATTTGAGGGAAATGCATGATTTTCTCAGAATTTTTACAAAATCAAAAGCCTGAATGTGGTAACCATTTTCAGCCTGGCATTTTAGGCTCTCCGTGGCCTTCCTACCCAGACTCAATTCATAATTTTCCCCTTCGTTCACTCTTTGTTGGTCCCCCATTCACTTTATGTTGTACTAACATTCTGTGATGTGCCCGAACTATCTATGCTCACCTCACTCTCAGCTCCACTCCTGACTCTGGATTTTTCTACCTGCTCTTCAGTGTGCTTGGCCTCAATCAAGTACCCTTATTGCACTTTTGCTTCTCCATTTTATGTGGCAGAGCTTTTCCCCATCAGAATGGAGGTTCAGTATGAACAAGGACTCTTTATTTTGTTTTCACTCTACTCCTGGTGCTTAGCGGAGTTTCCTGACATTTAATAAGTGCTTAACAAGTGAGCTATTCTCTCTGTCTCTCTCTGTCTCTCTCTCTCCCTCTCTGTCTCTCTCTGTTTCTCTCTCTCTCTCCCTCTCTCTCTCTCTCCCTCTCTCTCTCACTCCCC
>CM053595.1:301386056-301412028 GCA_028646575.1 Pseudocheirus occidentalis
CCCTCTCTCCCTCTCTCTCTCTCTCTCTCTCTCTCTCTCTCTGTGTCTCTCTCCAGAAGACTAGAGTTTAAATCTATCTCAGTGACTTAATAGATTTATGTTATTAGGAAAGTCACTTAGCCTTCATTCACTTCAGTTTGTCCAACACTAGAATGGGAATAACAATAGTACCTAACGCCCCCACACACACATGTTATTATAGGACTCAAATAAGATCATATGTGTGAATATATTGTCAACTGAAAAATTATTATATAACTGTAAAGTGCTATATAGATGCTGGCTATTCCTATTAAAGAAATAAACTGTAATCAAGGATAACAATTGAGAAATGAGTTTAATAGTACAAGCACAGGATAGTGCCTATGTCAGCAGCAAGAAGGGGACAGATGCATGGATGAGGTGGTGTGGAATTAACATTGAAAAGCTTTGTCAATTAATTTGATAGTGGGAATAAAAGAGTAAAGAATTGAGGATAAAGGAGTGGCAAGGTAGTACAGTGAATAGAGCACCGACCATGGAGTCAGGAGGACCTGAGTTCAAATTCAGCCTCTAACAATTAACACTTATTGGCTGTGTGACCTTGGGGAAGTCACTTAACCCCAATTACCCTGATCCCCCCCCCCAAAAAGCAAAAAATAAGTTCAGGAAAACTCCAAGGTTACAAAGTTCTTTGAGTATAAAGTTTGACTGAGGGAGCAGAATATGAGATATGAAATAATATGCATAATAAATGAATCACGTTGGTAAAATTGAAGCATCCTAGTTTAATGCTATTGAATGGAAAGAATAGATATTTTAGATTTCTGGTACCTGTAATTTTTTTAGTTAAACCCCCAAATGAAAATATCACATGGGTAATGCCAAGATGTTCAATTTAAAACACTATTAAAAGTTACAGTTTATGCCCAATGGGAAATGTTTAAATGTTTCTAACATAGCTATTTCACTTTTTTATGAGTGCAGTCCACATCTGAAAATTGGTTTTTGCTTCTGTGATATTAATAGTCAACATCACCTGGTCCCAATCCTGTTGCACTTCATGCAGAGGAATTAAAAATTCAGGTCCTAGCACAACACAATAACTGCAGTCCATCCTTTAGAAAATTTGGACTCAGTGCTTTGTAAAAAGGGATTTTTCCCTAGTGTAGAAATTTCCCCCAAGAAGAAACGTGTGTACACGCACATGCGCACACACACACACACACACACACACACACACACTAATTACACTCCAAAATGTCTTCTGGGCTAAGCTATGATTGAAAATGTTACTTATTTACCAATCACATATTTTAGTAGGAATGGGAGTGAGCTATAAGGAGGGGCTTAGACGTAGGAGGCCTGTAACAGTGGGACAATGCTCATTGGGTACTAGAAGGATACAGTGGGATCAGGTACTATTATCAAGCAGAGCCCATCCAAGGGGCCTTCATCCTTGGATTGTGACACCTGGATAAATGCTCCAATGGGTCTGGCAGAGGCTGATTTACTGACAGTTCATGTGCATTTTCCTGTCCTGGCATGTCATGGCAGTTGTACCACGAGAGTTGAATTGGAGAGTGTTATCAGCTTCAGCCAAAGCATTTCCTTGCTACTGTTAATCATATAATGTAGAATGGAAACCAGAGGGAGAAATGCGGCAAGGAGGGAAAGTTTGAGGGAAGGTGAAAGGTGGAGAAAATTAAGAATAGCTTTGTATGGTAGGAAAGGTTCAAGATAAGACCTCTTCAGCTTTATTCTTTTCAAAAAGTGGCTTTTTTTTTCAGAAAACTGTGAGCTGTGAAAGTTTTAAATTCTAAAATATTTTCAATGGGAAAAATACCAGAAAGGAAAATCAGCATAACTGGCAGAACCAAAGAAGCAGAAAGAGCTGTCTGTGGTCCTGAACAGAGCAAGGCGGAGAATTGCTGTCCTGGACTTAAGGAACTCTTGTGCTTCTTGTAGGCTGGATATGACCACCGCCATACTTCACTTGATAGTATTTATACAAGAATAAAAGCTCCAGAATTTGAAACTAGTACCACAAAACTTCTGCAGCAGTTAAGTGGAATTGTGAATAAATTGCTAGGCACAGATTCAAAAAAGACTTAAGTTCAAATTCTACCCTCAGATAACTACTAGTTGTGTGGGCAAATTACTCTAACTCTCTCAGTCTCAGTTTACCCATCTGCAAAATGAGGGTAATAATATTACTTACCACAAAGGATGGCTGTGAGAATCAAATGAGGTAAAGTCCTCTGCAAACATTTGCTATTGTTCATTTTAATCAAGTCAAACTCTTCATGACCTAATTGGGGTTTCACTGTCAAAGATACTGGAGTGGTTTGCCATTTCCTTCTCCAGCTCATTTTACAAATTTGAAAACAAAGGCAAACATGGTTAAGCCTTCCTGACTCCAGACCCAGCACTCTATCCACTGTCACATTTAGTGACTTTCCTCAATTAATATCCAAATACCAATATGTGTGAAGGGTGGTGAAGGAATGACCCTTGCATACCCTTATTTGCCTTAGTGGATGGAATTTAACAAAATGTCCATTCTGATGTCTAGTTAAGAGCAAGGACCAATGGTAGTAAAATATGGAAGAGGTCCCTGGTGGGTAAAAGTGTCCTAATTAGGAATTTAGAGGGAGGGAGATGTCAGAGACCATTTAATCCAAATCTTTCTTTTTACAAAGGAGGAAACTGAAACCCTGTGAAGTGACCTGTCCCAAGTCACAATGAAGGAAGTCTGAAATCTCCAGAGTCAGTGTTTTTTCCACTCTATTATGATAGAAAGTGGGATATAAGTATTAGGATCCTCAGTTGATAAAAAGAGGGATGGGAAGGAATTTAAGATAAACATGGAAACTGCTATGTGACTATTCCTAATAAATAATCAAATGTGTTGGTTAAATAAGGTAAAATAAGCTCATAGAAGGAGCCTCAATGATTTTTTAAAATAAACTAAATGAACAAACATTAATGTGAATTTCCCTAGAAATGGCTTTGATCAGGAAAAGTCACCAATTCCCCTATACCCCTCTAAGGAACCATTCCACATTAGTTCACTGTTCCAGTCCAATGATCCTCATGGACAATTGGCAGTAGAGATGTAGTCCTTCTATATTCAAGCACCCGCCTAGTTTGCTGTATGCCAGTGGTAAGGCTGAGCCAGAAAAGGGCTGGGACCAGACTCAATGGGGAATGAATGGGTGGGTGTCTGTGGATGTGCCAGTGTTTCTTCAACAGAGGAGGTGTCTGTACAACTGTAGTAGATCCAGGCCAGGAAACACGAGTCTCATTTACCAAGGCTGATTTTAATTTTACAGAAATGATAAGACTGGCAGGTCCCCACTTCCAGTTCCCCACTCCAAGTCCTGGTCATGTGGTGATGAGGCCATGGGAAAATGAGGGAAACAAACATTTCAGCCTGATCAATTTCTTCCCATGCTACAATCCTGTGCAGAAACTGGTCCATACACTGATAGATGACACCATCTGGAAGTGAACTGAGCACATAGGACCTCCTCCATGTTAGAGACTAAGGGACTAACATTGCCAGAGTGGGTTGGGGGAAATAAAGCCTAAGCAAGTGATTGATTCAGAGTCAGAGTAAAAAGAATAACCCGCACCCTGGAATTCCCAAAATGAATTTATAATACCAGGCATATATTAGGGGGGAAAATTGCTGGATTGGGGGTCATAGGATATGGGTTTCAAATTAGTCTCTGTCACCTAATCATAAATGTCCACATGGAGAATCTATTTACACTTTCTGTGTCTCAGTTCTCTAACAACAACAATTACAATATCAATAATGATTGCTAATAAATCTATGTTAGTATTTGAAGCTTGGAAAACAGTTTTGAAAACACTTTGAAAAGTGCTTTATGTGTTATCTCATTTGATTCTTGCAACAACCGAGAGAAGTTCTATTATTATATTCATTTTACAGTTTAAAAAAAGCTGAGGAAAACCAAGGTCAAGGGACACACTTAGGGATATACAGATAATAGTTCCTGGAGCAGTATTTAAGCTCAAGTCTTCACCTCTCTGGGCCTAATGTTATATAGTCTGCACTACCTACCAGCTGGGATATATATTTTTTCATAGCTACAAAGTGAGGATTGGAATAGTTAATTTCTAAAGACCACTCCAGCTCTAAACCTCTGATCATATAGTCAGAAAAGGTTCCTGTACTCAAATTGTGTATGGACAACATGTCCATTTCTCATAGTTTTAGCCTCAGGCTATGATGGTCCTATAAAACACTCAGAGAAATTTAGCTTCCCTCTGCTTTTGTCCCTGGAAGATCACAAATATTAATGAGAGAACTAAGGATCAGAGAGTACCACAATTCACAGCATCATAGATTTAAAACTATTAGAGAGCTTAGAGGCCATAGAGTCTAGCTTGTTATTTATAGATTAGGAAACTGAGGCTCAGAAATGTAAAATCACCAGGGCTCAGGATTCCCAAGGATTACGTAACTAGTACGTATCTGAGACTAGATTCAAATTAACTTGATCCTTAATCCTGTCCTCTATTCATTCAGTTATCTACATGTCTCAATCAGAGGACTCAGACCTATTCAAAATCATTAGTATGTGATTCCCCCCCCCCTAAAAAAAGTTAAATATTAACTATATTTAAGGCACTGACTGAAACAAACAGACTGAAATAGCACTGCCATTAAATGCCTTTATTCAAGAAGGCATAAGCTAAGTTCCTCAAATGTGAATGGAAAGACTTTGGTACATCTCTGATATTCTTCAGTGCTCAAGTTCTGTCATCTAGAGTGTCTCATAAGTGCCTTCTGCTTTAGAATCTAGAGTTTATGTCAGATACACATTACAAGTAGCATCATCTCAGTTCCGGTTGTTCTTCTGAATTCAACTGATCCTGAACACATCGCAACAAAGAGGTTTGTCTGCTCATTTCTAGATAGAAATCTTACTCTAGGTGATAATGTTTTGCATAGAATTCAGTAGTTCAGTAGATTCTGAAATTTTACATACAGAAGGCTTCTTAAAGATAACCTTGTGCAACCTTCTCATACAGAAAAGCAAAGTGAAACCAAGAATAGCTGAATGGTTTGCCCTACATGAAAGAGATATTAAATGGTAGCACTAGCCATGAACCCAGATCTTCTGAATTCTTGATTGTTCTCTTTCTACCATACTATACTTCCTCATGTTGTCAAAAGTCTTGGGAATAGCCTTTAAAATGAATTTCAGAGTCAAACAGAACTACCTTTTAATTAACCAGGGTTATATTATCCATACTCATTCTCTGCTTTAGGAGAGATAGCCAGATTCATAGATAGATAGACAGATAGATGGATGGACATGCAGACACACGGACAGACAGTCAGACAGATGGACAGATGGATGGACAGACAGACAGACAGATAGGCAGATAGATAGATAGATAGATAGATAGATAGATAGATAGATAGATAGATAGATAGACAGACAGATAGATATGACACATAAGACAGATAGATGCTGAAAAAAAGGATGAGGGCATTTATTAAGCACTTATCATGTTCCAGGGATGGTATAAAACTCTCAAGATACAAGTCAAAGTAAAGGAAGATGACCTCTGAACTCAAGAATATTGAAATCTAATGGGGAAAGATAATGCATTATTGATGGGACTCATTAATAAACACATAAGACCACCACTCGATTAAAATCTATAATGCATTGTAGTAGTAGTCATGGTGGTGGTTGTGGTGGTAGTAGTAGTAGTAGAAGGAAAAGGAGGAGGAGGAGAAGGAGAAGGAGGAAGATGAAAAGGAGGAGAAGGAAGAAAAAGAGGATGAAGAGGGGAGTACTAGAGCAGGAGGAGGAGGAGGGGAAGGAGGAGAAGAAGGAACAGCAGTAGCAGCAACAAGAATAAGAAGAATGGTGGGAGTAATAGTAATAGTAGTAGAAGCAGCAGGAATAACAGTAATATTTATATAGCACTTCAAGATTTGCAAAGAACTGTCCATATATTACCTCATTTGGCTCTCATAAAAAAAAAAACCTTGGAATTGGGTCTTATCTCCATGATAAAGATGACAAAATTGAGTTTGAGAGGGGTTAATTGACTTGTCCAGGGTCATACAGTTAGTTTCTGAGACACAATTTGGACTCAGATCTTCCTGATTAGCAGGCCAACACACTATCTACTACAATACACTTCCTGTCATGAGATTCCTAGACGTCTGTTGAGAATCTGTCCAAGTGTTCCACAACATCCAAAAAGAAATTCTGGCTTGTGTCTTGCCTAAATATTTCCTGGCTTTTGTGGAGGGCAGTATAATTCCACTTCTTAAAATGAAAAGAAAACAAATATTTTATGGGAACAGGGGACTTCTTGTAGTTCAATCACTCATGCATAGAAAACCTTTCTCATTTTCAGTCCAGATCCTCTGTGATCCTAAACTCACTCTCTCTCTCTCTCTCTCTCTCTCTCTCTCTCTCTCTCTCTCTCTCTCTCTCTCTCTCTCTCTCTCTCTCTCTCTCACCTTAAAAACCCAGTTAACTCTGAAGCTCATAGATTAGACCACAATAGGTCCCTGCCCAAGCTCCACTTAATGATTATATTTTAGGTCATCCTGGCTTAGAGTGAAGTCTAAGGTAACTTTCTCTTTGGAACAGCAACCCTGAGGGTTTTCCCCTCCCAGCTTGATGCTTTCTTTCTTTTTCTTTTCTAATTAAAAGTGCCATACCCTGACTTACTTACTTCTTAAAGTGACCTATTGACTGAATGGGCGTTATCTCACTCTAAGTGAGAACCAAATAGCTCTGGAGGAGAAAGTGAGGCTGGTGACCTTGCATAGCCCTCCCTCACTCAAATCAAAGTCAATTGCAAGTCATGTTATTATTTTCCTGATGCAATGATCCTCTTTAAAAAAACCAAGGACAAGCACAAAGTAACTATCACCTTCCCAAAATAACTCATATGTCAAAATTACCTGAGACAGACAGGAAATCATCGACTGATGTGATGTCATCCACAGCCTCTGTCAGAACTCGAACTTGCTTCTCCCACTGATCTTTGAAGACATCCATATTGTCTTGAGCGACTTTGCTCTGAGGCCTGGCAGCTAGTGTAAGGGCAGCATTGATGACCTATTTTTTTATCAGAAAAATTATATTACAGATGACCAGGAATGATTTTCAATAGAATAAACAACATATGAAAGAAAAGGAAGAGGAACTGCAATGTTGCTGATATGGGGAACACTCAGATTGGGAAACTTCTTCCAATGCAGGTTGTCACCCTCTCTGAAACTTATAGTCACAAAGAGTTGAGATATTTATTTGGGATATTGAGATAGTAGATATTTAGTGACTTGCCCAGTATGTAATATACAAGACTTGAACCTAGACATTCCTATCCTCCCGACCAGCTCTCTATTCAATATACCAAGCTGATTGCCCAGAGGGGAGTACATGTAAATATAATGATTCCCTTTCACTGTCACCTGGAATGAGCTTATAGCAGAACCATAACTTGGAGTAGGCAAACTGGGTAGAAGCCTTGGGCACACTATTCAGAAGATACATGACATTTATTCAACATTGTATTGATTTGATGCTGTTTTCATATTACAATGGTAAAAAAAAACTCACACTTAACAGCACATAGATATTTATTTTTGAGATCCAATCAATGAGTCGCTTATATTACAATGAAAATTCAAAGGCTTCCAGTGAACAATAAAACATGGTGGGAGAGTAAGGTTTAATTTTCAAACCTTGCCTAGAGTGTACATGGGTCTCATCATGCCTCTTAGCCTCATTGCTGGGAACAGGCAACTGGCAACATAAAGAACATAAATTATTGATGAACTTAGTGTCAGAATTTGTTTTGTTTTATTTCTAATTTAAGGTTCTCATTGAGATGATCCAGCACTTCAACAATTCTCTGTTGAATACCTACAATGATCATTGTAGTGTGATAGGCACTGTGGAAAATCCATGGAAATTGAAGCCATTTTCCATGACTGCAGGAGGATATTATCATAGTTGGCAAGAAAAGCCTAACACCATTGGGCTATTAAGAAGATTGGCTCCGTAGAGAGAAGACTGGATTTCAAATGCCATCTTGGGAATTTACTAGCTATATAATACTGAGTAAGTCAGAGAACCACCCAGAGCCTCAGATTCCTCACCTATAAAATGAAGTGATTTTATTTGATGGACTCTGGGGGCTCTTCTAGCTCTAGATTTCGGATTTTATGATCCTTGGTTCGTTCATGGTTGTAGAAAAGTCACTTGACCTGCTGGGACTCATTTTCTTCATGTGGCAAATGAGGGAATTGAACAACATGGTCTCTTAGGCACTCTTTGGTTCCAGAGCTATGATTTCATAATCCCAGTTCATGAATGTGTAAGTGTCAGTGACTGATATAGGCATTAATAGATACTGGAGTGTAGAAAACATTACTTTTAGAGAGTTCTTCATGGTTTGGGCTGGCTAGCAAATCGTTCACACTGGGCCTTTAAAAAGAGCCAAGATTTTCATAGATAAGGGAGGAAGGGAAAGGTCAATGAACAGCATGGGCAGAGGCATGAAGGAGAGACTAAATAAGGCATTAAGTGGGTTGGGGGAGTTTTGGAAGAATCAGTGAAACTGTTATCTGAAGAGGGAAAAGTGAAGAGATTTTCTTTTTCTTCTTGGTTTTTTTTCATTGGGTAGAAGTAAAAAATGGAGTTAGAAAATACAGAATGAAGCCATGCTGTGGAATGGATACCATATCACCAAAAGGTTCTGAAACAAAGGGAGTCAGACTCACCTGGGGACATAAACTATCAATTTGGGTTGCTGCCATCCGGACTAACTTCACCCCTTCCTCATTATTGGATATGGAGCAGGCCAAGTTGGCGACCTGGATTTCAGAGAAAAGGAAAGAAAATTATATTGAATATAAAGAGGCAATCAAAGCCATTTTCTCCTGAACATCTTCTGAAGGTCAGGTAAGTATGTCAGAGGCCATCTAGTCCAACTGAGACCAGGAGAAAGAATCCTCACTAAAGTATATCTGACAGTTGGTCACAGAAACTTTGCTTGAAGCACCCCATCAGTCAACCATCATCTCTTAAGAAATAATTATATGACAAGTGCTGTGCTAAGCACTAAGAATGAAGAGTGAAACAAACCAACCACCTCCCTGTCCTCAAAGAACTTACATGCTAATGAGGGAGACAACACATAGATACAAGATACATATAAGAAAGATGCACAGGCCAGGGAAGGGAAACTCAGAAGGCCTCCTGGGAAAGATGGGCTTAGACAATTCCAGTGAGGGGAAATCCACGAATTTCTGAGGTAGCCACAGTCCAGTGGGCTTTTGGATACCTCTCATTGTGATGGAACATTTCTTTATATCAAGGCTTAATATGTTTCTTTGGAACTCCTGCTCACTTTCTTACTTCTGCCCTCTGGAATTGAGACACATATATAAATTTGATATCCATATAACAGTTCTCCAAATTCCGAAACATAGTTAAACTGCTTCTCCTCCTCTCCTTCCATTCTAGAGTCTTCTCTTTTCTAGGTTATCCCCATATTTCATGATGTATCAACAAGCACCCTAGCATACCCAGAGTTGCTGCTAGCCCAGGTTCTTATATTTGCTTTTCTAAAGGAAAGCAACTCAAAATGGGTTAACAATCTCACTTTAATCAGTCAAATACATATCATTTACCTAGTTCAGGGGAAAAAGTCAGCACCCTGAACTTCAGAGAATACAAACACAAGTTACAAGCAGACCAAGAAACAGATCAGCAGACGGGCTGCCAACCATCTGACCATCCCATCTATACCTATTCACAGTCACCAGAGAGGGAAGCATCAACATCTGGGCTTTTCAAAGCTGGGGGGCACAGTGGCTTCCAAGAGTGTCATCTGGTGAAATCACATAACTCTTCTAAAAGTGAGCCCCAAAGTAAAGCCTCACATCAGGGCATATATATATAGCCTTCTCCTGGGTCAGAGAAAGTCACAGCCCTCTTGATTCACTGTCCAATTACTAAGTAACAAGGTGTGGCCGTTCCCAAAAAACAAGCCTCCCCACCACAGGCTCCATGTGACCACATTCAGCCTATTAGGGGGCAGAGTATACTTTAAAATCAGGGAACATTCTCAGAGTCACTTAAGCCTATCAGAGGGTCTAGGGGCAGGAAAGATTTTCAGATTCCCATTACACATGACAAGCCCTACAGAGACAGAGTGAATAGAAGACTAGGCCTAGAGTCAGAAAGACCTTAGTTTAAATCTGGTATCAGATACTTCGTAGCTTTGTGACTCCAGACAAGTCACTGAACCTCAGTTCCCTGACCTGTAAAACAAAGATAATAATAACACCTGCCGCCCACCCCAGGCTGTTATGATAACCAAAAGAGGAAATATTTGTGACTTTCAGAATTCAATATAAATACTAGGCACTAACATTACAATAGAATCATGGGTATATGTAACAGTAATGGGAGTTTGAAGATCTTCCCTGTCCTAATAGGTCAAATGTAATCACCGGGAGCCCATGGCGGGAGGAGCTTGCTGAAAGGGTGGAAAAGGAAGGAGCAGGTGAGAGCACTAGCACAGCTGGGAGCACACAGAGTGGAGGCAGAGCCCCTAGTCTGAATGAGAGAGGAGCTTTTTCCCTAAGGGAATCTGTTTTATTTTGAAGGCATGACAGAAGGAATGCTTGGCATAGTTAGTGATATCTACATTGGTTATGTGTATCAACTTCTTTGTTGCTATGATGAATTTGCATTTGTGGTGTTGGAATTCAACTTTCTGATGTTTGAATAAATGTTTTGTTTCTGTCCTCCATGTGGAGTCAGTTACATTTTGTGATTCAGAACTACACCAGCATATTCATAGCCATCGTTGGTACTGTGAATATTGCATTGGCGTTATAATCCAGAAGGACCTTAAATGAACATCAGGTGCCACAAAATACAGAATACATAAACTATATTAGAATGGAAGCATATGTTACCATGCTCAAAATGAGCATCCCCCAGTCCATGGAATGATGCTATCTTGAAAGTATCCCTTTACATTTTATACTCATAAAGTAGTTTAACTTAAAAATTGTCTTATTTGCATTGTTTCACTTGATTCTTTAATTGTAACAATGCAATTGGAGCAATGATTATTATTCTAATTTAACAGATAAGGAAACGGAGGCCTAATAAGATGAAAAGATTTAGTAAAGGTCACAAAAGCTGGTTGCAAGATATGTCTTAGGATACACATCCATGGAAGGTAACTGCACTCATACTCCCTCATAATACACATTAATGATATGATCAAAGATAAAACCTGGGTCCATTCCTCATTTCCTAATAGAGGTGAGGGTCTATGGTGGTGTAATGTTGAATACAGTGCCAAACGATTGAATGAGTGAAAAAGAATTGATTAAATACTTACCATGTGTCAGACACTGTGCTAAGTATTAGAATTACAAATAGAAGCAATCAAGGACAATCAGTATTCTCAAGGAGTTTACATTCTGTTAAGGATAAAACAACCTGAGTGGAAAGGAATCTTGGGGTATGGGAGACCAAGGTGTGCCATCAGACACTTAGCAATGGGGGGGGGGGGGGAATGTACACATGACACACTTTTCTGTTTAATCTGAATTGTTAACATTTCTCCATCACTTGCTTAAGTCTAGACAATCAACAGAACAGTAAATACAGCCCTGATTTGTAGTTTTTGATTATTCCATTTCCAAAATGTAAATATTCACTTTGAAAATATGCCAATCAACTCTTATGAGTTCATGACAGCTCAAGCCAACACACCCCTGGGCATTCTAAGTGACTGTGGTTTAAAAATGATTAGGAATTTATATAGAGGACTGGTTTCAGACAAGCAAAGTAAAAGGTCACCTATGAAAGTTCAGGATTCCATGGGCAGAGTTCAAGGTTCAAATGGTACAGGGATGTTTAAATTAGGCCATTTGGCTGTGATTAACTATTTTTTTAACCAGGTAATAATTAGTGGGATGGGACAGGGTAGGGCATCAAGAAATACAGATTTGTAATAATAGAATGATTAATAAAAAATAAAGAAATACGAAGCTTTTTATTTGACTTGGCGAATTATTTTGTGGGCTTGCTCCCAATGACTTAAATCCCCAAAAAGCACTTCTATATAACTTTCATCATCATCATAATTTCATTATATGTTAAGTATTAACTTATTTTAAATATCATATGTATAATGTTATTATAGGTTACAAACAACAATAATAACACTTCTTCACATTTCCATCACATGTTAAGGTTTACAAAATATTTTCTTCCTAACTGGTAGACAATCGATCAGAGAACACAATTAGAACCGGACAGGATCTTAGAGGTCACACAATAAAACATCATTTTCAGGATGAGAAAATAGAGGCCCAAAGTGATTTATGCAAATATAATTATTTCCAAGTTATAGACGAAGAGATAGAAGCTAAGGAAGGTTTAAGGGTCACACTGTTAGGGAAAGCCAAAGCTAGGCCTTGGTTCCAGGTGTCCTGATTTTCAAGATGGATTTTTTTTCCTACTGAATATTGATCTGATTGTCTCCAAATCTGAATGCTGTTTATACCTATAAACAGAATTTACATAAAATGTAACAGGTTTTTTTAACCCCCTCAACAAGTTTTAAAATATTATGTAAGCTGCTTGCTATCTACAAAGGTGGCCCTGGCACTTAGAAATTAGTCATAGTATCATTCAAAAGCCACACACCCCCACCCTAACCTTTGCATCTCCTTCTTCCCCATCTTCCAGTGTTCATCTGTTTCCTCCTGCAGATCACATCTCTGATTTTTGTGGGGATCCATCTGCTCTCCCCCAAAACCATTTGACTTCACAGTTATTCCCAACATGGCTTACATGTATCACAATATCCAGCCCCAGGTCTTTGGGAGTTAGGGTTCTTCCTCTTCTTCAGATAACTTCTCAGGAAGCTCCCAGGCTCCAGGTTAGAACAATGTACCATCAATCATTTTAATTTCATAGTGAAACAAATTAATTCATCTGAACTGATTGTCCCTTAAGTGCCTCATCTGTCAAAGGAGCTAGCGGGACTAAAATATTTCTAAACCCCTTCCAGATCTAACATTAAAACTTTACTCATAATTTTGAGATGATTTTAGAAACCTTCCCTTAAATTCAGATCTTTCGAACAATGTGTTGCTTCACATGGTGTTTTTATTTCTCAGATATCAATAGGCTTAATTTCCCTAGGAAATAAATGATAATGGTATTTTGCAAGTCAGAAAACCAATCAATGGAAATGTCCATGCTAGAACTTAAAGAAGTGCCGTAGAATTACAGTTCCTGAGATATAAAATCATGGCACCTAGTTTTAGGAGAAATATGTATAAATGGCATTCAAACAATTGGCAGGTGTTTATTAAGCAGCTATGGTCAATGTGAAGAAAAGGCATGTTTATCAATCCACTCAGCATCCCTATGTCTTCTCATTTGGAAACAGCTAGTTCTTGCTCGTCACCAACTCCTTATAATATATGCTTTCTGTCTGAATATAAGGTACTTGATGGTTGAGAGTATATGACCTTAACATTTTTATCATTTAGAACTTAGCATAGAGATGGGCACATCATTCTTTTTAAATTCTTTCCATCCATCCATCCATATATACATACATACATTTATGTGAAAGCCCCAAACCTGCTCTAGGTAGTGTGGGGTTGTGAACAATTAGCCAGCAAACAAGCATTTATCAAGTTCTTACTCTGTGTCAGATACCATACTAAACACTGGGAAAACAAATACAGGTGAAAAGAAAGACAGTCCCAGCCCGCAGGGAGCTTATGTTCTGATGTAACATTCAAATAACTCATAAAATGAAGCTTAAGGTGGAAGGCAGAGAACAAAGACCATTATGGAGTACAGGCAGGAAAGGAATAAGATGACTTGGTTGTGTTCTTAAATGGAGGTTGTAGGAAGAGTTATCTAATCAAAAGGAGAGGCCACAAGAGCAGTGGTTATCTCCATTGTATGAATTCTAGGGCTGGTAAGCTTCCCAGGACTAAGAACTTTATGTAAGTATTGGAGAAAAAGTCTAGAAAACAGCCTGGAGAAGATACATACTACAGGATTCAAGCTGGGTAACCTTGGTTCAACATTGATATTAACATTGCTGGCCCTCAGTTTCCCATTTTTCTACACTCTGAAGTTTATCTTTTCAGTTACCATCCTTCAGGCCTTCTACTTTCCAGTCAAAAGATCCTTTTAGTCAACAGAAACTACTTCGTATCTGAGCTCTGAATTTGTACTATCTGTTATTCCTGGAATGTTTAGCATTAACTCTATTTAGCATTATAAGTCCTTTACAACCTGGTTCCAATCCAATCCTCCATTAAAAAAAATTCATTAGTCCCATTCACAAACTCTTCGGCGTAAAGCAACTGGTTTTGTTTTCTCTCATTCATACAGCACCCAAACTCTCACCACTACTTTTGCCCTAGCTGTCCCTCATACCTAGATTGCACCCTCTCCTTACTTCTGAATTTCTAATGCTATCTGCTATACAAACCCTTTCCTTATTCTTCCCTCATTTCAGGGATCATGATCCCTTCCATTATCTTTAATTCATTGTGTATATATTCTCAATAAACTTGTATATTTATACATCCTCTCTCCTGTTTTATCACTCTTTCAAAATATATCTCCCTATCCTATCATGGGAAAACCAGGGTGATTAATACTTGGTCTGAAATTGGTTGCTTCACAATAAGATGCCAGGACAAAGCGGAGATTGGTTTCTTGGAAGAGTCAAGAAAATGGACTTATCTTTCTGGGTTTATTACTTTTTAAAGATGAGGATGATGGTGATTATGATGTTATTATTTATTTCACTTCTTTGTCCATCCCTCCTTCTAATGAGAGATGAAATAGAATATACTTTGGGGAAGTTTTCAACCAAACAATCATTAAAAGGAAAAACAAACTACCATAAAATGTGTCTGGTCTATCTCCTTTATGGATCTTTGACTTAGTATGTCAGTCTAAATTCTGTCTCTGTCTTTCTGTCTCTCCCTCTCTCTCTGTCTCTCTGTCTCTGTCTGTCTCTGTCTGTCTGTCTCTGTCTCTCTGTCTCTATCTCTCTGTCTCTGTGTCTCTCTCTCTCTCTCTCTCTCTCTCTCTCTCTCTCTCTCTCTCTCTATCTCTTTGTCTCTCTATGTCTCTCTCTGTCTCTCCTGAATTTTAGGGACATTGTCACTAAAGTCAATGTGAAAGCATCATGGAATTTAGGCTTGGAAGACTAGGGCTTGGTTTCTGGCTCATCCAATTACTAGTTATGTGAATAATATGAGCAGTAGTTTATCCAGTTAGCAAAGTGTTAGAGATCACCTAATTCAAATCTCTTTATTTTTCCAGATGAGAAAATTGAAGTCCAGAAAGAGGAAATATTTTTGGCGAACATGATGCAAAGAAGTAACTAGCAGGGCCTCAATTTAAACTCAAATCCTTTCTCTCTAAATTCAGTATTCTTTTCACTTTATGACATCTTCCTATCTCCTTATTTTTATAATGGGAATTTTTCATGTTTATTGATTGTCATAGACCTCTTTGGAAGTCTGATGAAATCTATTGACCCCTTCTCAGAATATTTTAAAATAAAAATTCATAGTTGAAGGAAATGCTAAATTTCATTTAGAGGTTAGTTAGCATCAAAAAAAATTTTTTTTTCCCCATCCATGTTCACAAGTCTCAGGTCAAGAACCCCTGCTTTATCACATCAGAGTTCTTGAGCTGAAATGGACCTTAGAGACCGTCGGTCCAACCTTCATATTTTACAGATGGGAAAACTCAGATCCAGACAGCTCAAGTGATTTGTTTTATGTCGCACAGGTAGTAAAATTCAGAGGTAGGATATCAATCTACTTCTTGGCTCCAAGTCAAGTGCCCTGCATGTGTGCTGGCTTCCTTAGTCTTAAAAATCACAACAGAAACAAAGGTGGGGTTTAATAGGATCGTGGAACTATTTCTGATATTGCCAAGCTACTGGTGGCTTCTCCCCTCAAAAAAAGAAATAGCACTATTTGAAAGAAAACATTTTTTTCCTTTTATAGAATATATGCTTCTTGAAGACAGAGACTTTTTCATGTTTGTGCTGGTATCATCAGTATATTCTAGGCGCTTTCTCCTCGATGGTCTGATTAATAGTGCCTCAGACTAAAGGTCTTAGAGGTCATACATTCAAGTCAAAACAAATTTGTTGGTAGTCTACTATATGAAGGGCATTGAACTAGGCTCCTGGAATACAGGAGAGGAAGGATAAGGAGAGGCAAGTAATTAGGAAAGCCCTTTTGGAGGAAGTAGAATTAAACTAAGTCTGGAACAGAGTTAGTCATTCCAAATGGTAGAAATAAAGAGGACCACAGATTCAGAGCAGGAAAGACTGGCTGAAGCTGCCTAATCCAATCCCCCTTTTTACATTACAAATTAGAAAAAATGAAAGTCAGGGAGATTAGCTGCATTCAGTAGGGTCCAACCTCAGTCCCTAGCTGTCTCTGTGAAATAGAAAGCAGACTTGTTTGGCAGGAATGTAGAGGTTATAAGCAACCTGCTGTTTCCAAACCCAGAAAGATTTTTACTGCATCTCCTCAATTCAAGGAGAAACCATGAGTGCCTTCTCCTATGGACATCAAGGCAGAAAGTGACTTTGTCCTGTTTATGCTGCAGACTGGCCTGGATTCATTGAAGAAAACAAAACAAAAATGAAAAGGAATGCCTCGAAGGTTGAGCTTTAATTAGACATTAAAAACCAGTTCTAATAAAGCATTTGGGGCATTTAACTAAAAAGTGATATGGGGTGAAGCAGAAAGAAGGCATTTCCTTTCTCCCAAGTGCTTGTAACCAAATTACATTTTTAATGCTCCTGTGTACATTCTATTTACAACACTGGCATATTTTCCATTCATCCAACCCCAAAACACTGCCCCATTTCATTAATTTTTACAGCTCCAGTAGCATATTGGTGTTTTAAGAAGAACATACTATTAAAATAAAACAGATTCGCCATTCGGGGGTCCATAAAGCAGTTGTTTTTCATGTTCGCATTTTCATCGCTGTATATTTTACGGATAGTTCTTATAAAATGAGCTTATTTACTATTAACTGGGGGTTCTTGAAATTTACTGTTGCCAGTCAAATACTGCTCAAATATTGAAATGGCAGGAATTAAGAAAAAGGGGTGTGTGTGTGTGAGAGAGAGAGACACAGCATTGGAAGATGGCTAACACTTATCTACTCACGAGGCCCTTGCAATGAGAGAGTACAGGGGTAAGCAGAGGAATGGTAGAAACACTGGCCTCCACCACTCAGCTCTAATGCTAGCTCTTGCAGGAGACTGTTCTTAATCTTCCCATCCCTGATGGCTCCCAAATGAACAATGCTGTATTTACTTTGTATCTACCTTATATAAAGTTAAACAAGACAGATATGGATAAAGAATTGTTCTCAAAGTCAGGAGGATCTTGGTTAAAGACCTCTCTTGCACACCTACTGAGTGCCAAACTTCAGGCAAGTCATTGAACCTCTGGGTGATCTAAACAAGACTCTATGTCTGTGCAGAGACATTGCCGACCAGCATTCATAGAGGGAGGGAAGCTGGGTGGTAACAGTGGCTAGAGCAAGGGGCCTGGAGCCAGGAAGACTCATCTTCTTGAGTTTAAATCTCGCTTCAGACACTTCGTAGCTGTGTGACCCTGGGCAAGTCACTTAACCCATTTTGCCTCAGTTTGCTAATCTGCAATATGAGCTGGAGAAGAAAATGGAGGATCACTCCAATATCATTGCCTAGAAAATTCCAAATGGCATCATGAAGATTCACACACAACAACCACACACACACACACACACACACACACACACACAAACTGATAGAGGGTTTTTCCTCATTAATTCTCAATCCTTTACCAATGATAAATATATAAACAGATGAGGCAGAGAGAGTAGATGCAGTGACTATAATTTTGCTTTCTTGTATATGCTCAGCTCTTAGCACTGTGCTAAGAAAACAGTAGGGGCTAAATAAATGCTGGCCAACTAAATGACTTGTTGGTGTCCTTAGGTCCAATCCCAAGTGTTAAGACCAATGGTAAGAGTTTTTTGATACTTAGACTTCCAACCCAACCAATGAAGTCCTTCTTATTATTAAATAGTTTGAGCACATACAAACAGGCTCATGGAGCTGCCCCTAGACAAGTGGGGTTTGACAGCTTGGGCAAAGCTGGGAATACAAGCTTAATGAAGATAAATCTTTTTTTTTCCCTTTTCATTTCTGAATCTGTTTCATGACCAGTGATACTGGGAAAATCCTCACTGGTTTGTAATGAGGATTGACTCTAGAAGTTATAGAAGGGTACTGAGGCCATATTATTCCTATGTTGAAAAAAATTGGGGCTACTGGCTAGAAATATGGGTCCCTTCCCTATTTAATAAAATTTCTTGCCTCGAATGCATTTCAACAGCCTACCTTCCACAGGATGTACTTCATATGTTGATTGACTTCTGTGTTTTAGGCTTAAAGGAAAAATAAAATGACAAACTTCATCCTAGGAACCAGAATTTGGTAAATTGGGTCATACCCCTCTAATCCATCCACCATCTTCTTGATTTCCTAGTCACTAAAATTCTGTGGTTCCATAACTACTACCTCCAATCCAATTTAAGCAGTACCTTATGTCAAGAATTGAGGCAGCTGCATGGTATAGATATGGAGCCAGGGGCCTGAAGTCAGGAACACTTTTCTTCCTAAGTTCAAATGTGGCCTCAAATATTTACTAGGTGTGTGACTCTAGGCAAGTTACTTAACTCTGTTTACCTCAATTTCCTCATCTGTAAAATGAGCTGGAGAAGGAAAGGGCAAGCCAGTCCAGTGTCTTTGCTGAGAAAACTGAAAATGGAGTCAGGAAAAATCAGACATGACTGAAACATGTTAAGAACCCATGTCCTCAGTGGTCTAGCCTCATGATGCCCCCCATCCCCAAGCCTTTTCAATGTAGCCTTATTTTCATTCTTAGGAATCTTCCTCAATGCAAAACAGCCACTGTGCTCATGTTCTTAGAGACATGCACGCCACCAAAGACTATTTGCTTGCCTCGGCGCAAATTAAAGCGATCAGTCTGTCCTGGTGACTTTAATGGAGGCAATCACCAGTTCACATCCATGAAAAAATTGATGTTCCTGCTTCATTGCTGAATCACTCAGCATAAATCTGTAGCCTTCATATATAAAAACTTCAGGGGCCTAAAATAATGCAATAAAGCATGACGGGACAGCTTCTCAATACAGGCTCATCATTAATATGCTGTTGTGAAAGAAGGAAGCTAGAAAGCTCCGCCTGCTGTGAGCTCTTTAACCAACAGAATGGATTTGATGGGCTTTTAATTATGTGGAGGTCCTTTTGTGATTTTGTTGTAGGCGTTGTTGTTGTTCAAAAGCTTACTTGGAAGGGTTCAGATGTTATATCCGCAACTGCTGATGGTGTTTTAGAGTCTCACTCAGGATAGGAGAAAACGATGGGGCAATTTTCCTGATCTCTCTAAATCTCAATTTCTGAGACTCAAATGAAATGTTGGCAAAGTACCTTGGAAACTTTAAAGTGCCATGTAAGTATAAGCTATTAATTTTTAATAGATAACTGATGTTTAGAAAGCATTTACTATGTGTGAAGCACTGAGCTTGACAATTGTAAGATAAAATTGGTCACTTGTTTTCAGTCCTGGCTGACTCTACATGACCCCATTTGGGGTTTTCTTGGCAAAGACAATGGAGTGCTTTGTGATTTCTTTCTCCAACTCATGTTATAGGTGGGGAAACGAAGGCAAATAGGGTTAAGTGACTTGTCCAGGGTCACATAGCTAGTAAGGATCTGACTTCTCATTTGAACTCAGGTATTCCCGATTCCAGGGACTCCATCTACTGCATCACCTAGCTGTCCCCTTGTGATATGATATAAAATACAGGTTGAACAATCGACGCAGTGTCTGCCCTAGAGCAGCTTACATTCTAATAAAAAAAGAGTGCTAGAAGAGTAAAGAGTAGGTGCTAAGAGACTATAGGAAATGGGAATTTTGTGGAGGCCAGCAAGAAAACCCAAGAGATTTACCCATCAGAAAACCTAGGGCAATTCAGGCACAGAGTCTAAGCACTCAGTGAGGCAGAGATACTCCAGGAGTGTGCGTGCCATGGAGAAGAGACTGTAGGATGGACTTTCTTTCTCTCTCTGTTTCTCTTTCTCTTTTTCTTTCTCTTTTTCTTTCTTTCCTTCTTTCTTTCTTTCTTTCTTTCTTTTTTCTTCCTTCCTTTCTTCCATCCTTCGCCTATAAATTGGTGACCCTTCATAAAGCAGCCCCTTCCTACCTTTCTAGTCTTTTTATATCTTACTCTCCAACATGGACTCTTTGATCCCTTGACAAAGGTTTCCTGGCTGCCACAAAAACAAAATCCTACATTTCTCCCCTCTAAGCATTCTTTCTGAGTCTCCCTCCTCCCTTCCTGCTACTGATCTCTCAAGCTTCCCATAAGTCCCAAGTAAAATCTCACCTTTTATAAGACCCTTTCCTCAACTCTTTTAATTCCAATGACTTCCTTCTGTCAATTATTTCCTAATTGTCCTGTATAATAAGCAAAGCTCACTTGCTTTGTATATATTTATTTGCATGCTGTTTGTCCCATTCAATTGTAAGCTCCTTGAGGGCAGAGACTGTTTTTGCTTTGTTTTGTTTTGTTTTTTGCCTCTTATTGTACCCCTGGCATTTAGCACAGTTTCTGGTACACAGTAGGTGCTGAATATACATTCATTGATTAATTGATGGATCCCTTTCACATACAGTGATCCTAACCAAGTGTTGTTACTTTTCTTTTTATTCTTAGTACTTAGTATCTGGGATATAATAAATGCTTGTTGATAGAGTAGGGGTGGCAAGATGTTATCATGGATGTAGCACATGGATAGAGGTGGGAATCAAGAAGACTCATGTTCCTGATTGCAAATCCAGCCTCAAACACTTATTAGCTGTGTGATCTTGACCAAGTCACTTCACTCTGTTTGCCTCAGTTTCCTCATGTGTAAAATGAACTGGAGAAGGAAATGGCAAGCCAACCCAGTATCTTTGCCAAGAAAACCCCAAATGGGGTCATGAAGAGTCAGACACGACTGAAATGACTGAATAGCAACAACATGGTTCTATTTTGTCCTCAGAAAGCAAGGGATACTTCAAATGAGTTGAAATGTGCCTAGAAGAGAGTCCCTCACAGTGATACTAACAGCAGAAACTTCAGGCATTTATGGATGAGAGTGTTAGTGATAGTATTTGCAAGCAAGTCCCTGCCCGGGGTCAGTCAAATAACACTAAGTAAGGCAGTCTGGCCCAAGAACTCTTTTTCAAGGCCCCCACTGAACAAGATGACGCCACAGATTCTTCTGCTTGTCAGTGTTCTCTCTCCTCAACTGTTTCTTTTCATTTACTTAGTACGTATTTTCTTGTTTTTTAGGATTTTTTTCTTTTTGAAGGGGGGGAGGCAAGGTGATCAGGGTTAAGTGACTTGCCCAAGGTCACACAGCTAGTAAGAATGTCAAGTGTCTGAGGTCAGATTCGAAGCCCAGGTCTCCTGTCTCCGGGGCGGATGCTGTATTCACTGTGCTACCTAGTTGCTCCCGTATTTTCTCTTTACTTATATAGGCACATATTAGTCCCCTCCCCCCCACAAGGATGTAACCTCCTCCAGAATATAGGCTATTTTGTCTTTTTCCACCCTGCCCCGTACTTCCGCTGGGCCTTGCTCAGTGTCTTGCACACATTAAATACTTAATAAAAGGCTATTTAAATTGACTGGCATTGATGATGTGGTTGATGTGGGGCAGCAGAGACAAGCTTCACCTATATCCTAATTGTACCCATTTGCCCTTGACTCTGACACCACATTTACCATCTCTGTTCTCTCTGCTAGATATTCTAGCTCCCTTAGGCCCCATAGGCAAAGACACCAGTAGCTAGGCACACACCACAATGTGCCCTCCTCAGAGGGAAGCACATCAGCTGGCTCAGGGAGAATTTCCACTCACCACTGGAGCTGTGATCTGATGGGAAAGCTGACTTCAGTTGCACAGCTTTCCTGCTTTCAGAGAATATACATACCCAGACACTGCCTTGCATGGGCAATTTTTACATCTGCTGTCTCAAGGGAGAACGTGACCTGCTCTAGTCCAGGGGAGCAGCTGGGCCTGTAAAAGTCCATGGGCACACATAGCCTCAGGTTATCTTAGCTAGCTAATGCTCAGGGGAGGAAGACCAACTTACAGGCGTCCTTCAAATGCTCCCCAGCTCAGCAACTTTTGGCAATGTAACTATTTCATTGCTAATTTCTCTGTGCCATCTTTTCTTCTTTTTTTTACTAGCTAAACCAATCAGCCAAAAATTGAGACCTTTCAAAGGAAGTGTGTGTGTGTGTGTGTGTGTGTGTGTGTGTGTCAGAGAGAAAGAGAGAGAGACATAGAAAGGAAGAAATCTAGGATAAAATTCAAGCCTCTTTTTCTGGAATTTGAGATCCTTCACAATCTGGCACCAATCTAACTTTCCAGACTAATTTTACATTTTTCTCCCTCACTTATTCAGTTCAAGCACACCCCCTGTGCCTAACTTGGAATACAATCCTGTCTTACTTCTTGGAATCCCTCATTCCCTTCAAACCTCAGTTCTGGTGCCATGCCTCATAGGAAGCTCTCCCTTACTCCATGCTCCTCTTTCTCCCCAGCAAGTTAGTTAGTACTCCCCCTCTAAAATTGTAATATCACACACACACACACACACACACACGCATATAGATACATAAGTATATCTGTGTCATATGTATATACACACATATGTACACATATGTTTGTATATATGACATTTAATATTTATAAAGTGCCTACTATGTGCTAGGGATACAGAAAAGGGACAAAGCACAGACTCAGCCCTCAAGGAAGGATCTCACAATTCAAAGGGGGGTGGGGGTAGAGAACAATATGCAAACAAATGCCAATAAGTTATGCACTTGAATTAAGAAGGGTTGGGGAAAAAATAAACTTCTAATCGGGAAGAGACAGAGTCAAAAAGAGATCGAGAAAGGAGAGACAAGAGAGACAAGAGACAGAGAGGAAAAAGAGGAAAGGGGAGAGACAGAGATAGAAGCAAAGATGGAGAGGAGGAAGAAGAGGAGGGAGACAAAGAAAGAAAGGGAGAGAGACAGAGAAAGAGAGAGAGAGATAGAGAGGTGCCCAATAAAAAGCAATTGCCTCAATATGACGTGCATATGATATATGCCTAGCAAATAATAATTCCTTATTGTCTTTTCTATGTACACATTAACCTTTTCTTTCAATAAAATATATTTCAGGAGGAAACAGATTGTTACTTTTCAGTTTGTATCTCCAGCTATCAGTATAGTCCTAGCACACAGTAGGTGCTTAATAATTAATTGTCTGGCGATCCCTGATTATTTTGAGTAGGGAAGCCCCATCACCTCACTCTCCAATACAGCACCATCATTCAAGGGTCCTTTGGCCAGGGCTGAGATCTTATGAGCTGAGTGCCTCATGGGCAGATAATCAGTTGTTATGGGAATCTGAAGATCTTCCCTGCCCCTAGGCCCTTTGATAGGCTTAAGTGGCTCCGAGAGAAGGCTCTGAGAACCTTCCCTGATTTGAAAATATACTCTTCTCCCTAATAGGCTGAATGTGGTCTCATGGAGCCTGTGGCAGGAAGTTTGTTTTTCAGGAATGTCCTTGCCTTATTATTTTGTGATTGGGCAGTGGGTCAAGAGGGTTGTGACATTCTCTGATCCAGGAGAAGGCTATATATACACTGCTGTGAGTTTGTACTTGGGGGCTCACTTTAGAAAGAGTTGTGTGATTTGGCCAGATGAGACTCTGGGAAACCATTGAGCCCCCTAGCTTTGAAAACCCAAATGTTGGTGCTTCCTTCTCTGGTAATTAGGTATGGATGTAATGGTCAGATCCGTGGAAGCCCGTCTGCTGATCTGTTTCTTTGTCTGCTTGTAACTTCTGCTTATAACTTTGTTTCTTTTCTGTTTGTACTCTCTGAAGTTCAGGGTGCTGACTTTTTCCCCTGAACTAGGTAAATGATAAGTGTTTGACTGATTAAAGTGAGACTGTTAACCCATTTTGAGTTGCTTTCCTTCAGAAAAGCAGATCTAAGAACCAGTGCTAGCAGCCACCCTGGGTATGCTAGGGTGCTTGCTGATACTTCAGTGTTGTGAAATTATGTGGGCTCTTTTTGTTAATGATTTCTTCCCTATGAAACTCAGCCATGTGAAAACAGCATAATCAGTTCTGCATTTAAAAAGTACATTAAAGGATTAAGCTGAAGTCAGGGGTAGTTTATGAAGATGAGGAGGGAAATGTACACAACTGCCTTCTCCAAGGTACTTAGGGAACACTACATAGATATTCAGAATGCTATCTTGCATTTATCTGGTGCATCAGACACGTCAAGGGGCATTCATATCTATTATTACATGTGATTCTCATAGGATTGCTAGCAGCTAGCTATGACAGGATTTTTTCCTCTTCTTTTTACAGACAAAGGAAATTAAGGCCCAGAAAAATGAAGGAATAATAGTTCCCATATTTAGGTCACTGGCCAGTTGGTAAAACAATTTATTCCAAATGACCCTCAATTAAACATATATTTTTTAAGCACTTACTGTGAGTCAGCCACTGTGTTAGGTACTTAAACTACAAAGGCAAGAATAAAATATTCCCAAATCTCAAGGACCTTACATTCTTTTTTTTTTGGAGGGGGGAAGGCAGGGCATTTATGGTTAAGTGACTTGCTCAAGGTCATACAGCTAGTAAGTGTTAAGTGTCTCAATCCAGATTTGAACTCAGGTCCTCCTGATTCCAGGTTTGGTGCTCTATTCACCGTACCACCTAGCCACCCCAGGGATCTTACATTCTAAACATGAAGACAACACATATACATGTTCCATATAGAATACAGGTAGAGTTTCATGAAGTCATCAGCCTCACTCTCTTCCATAGTCATTACAACACAGTGACAAGACAAAAAAAAAAAGTCAAGATGAGTGGAGATGGCCCAGAATGACAATCTTGGTGTCTTAATACCTGACCAGGCTGTAAGTGTTTCATCATACTTACTTCAGTTACTTTCATGGCCATTGGAGCAAATTATTTTAATCTACCCATTCTACTGGCAGAAGTCTTCATGTGCTTTGGGTAGATACCTTCCTAACTCACTCTGGGTTGTCTTCAGCCTGGTCTAGCCCATCTTCCAAGTTAGTTTTCCTGGGCTGTGCCTACTCCACATGCTATAGCTTCTTGGAACCACAAGAAAGAGTTTGGTAAAAGGTGGACATCAAAGGTAAGTAAGGAGCCCTGAAAAGGCATAACACCAGAGATGCTAGTCCTTGCTAATCATCCCATGTGCCCCACTATGGGTGCTATATCCACATTGTCACTCAGCTTTAGCCATTCTCCCCTCTCATTTACTAGAATACATCGTGGTACTACATAAAAGGCTTTAGATTTCAATCTGGGGAATGGGAGTTTGAATCCCAGCTCTGTTCCTTACTTTCATAATTCATTTCACTTTTCTTTTTTTTTCACTCAATAAGTATTTTGGGGTTTTTTTTATTTTAATTTATTTTCTTGGTTACATCATTCATTTCCACAAGGTTTTGAGTTACAAATTTTCTCCCCTTCTTTCCCCTACCCCCCCAGCCCAAAACATTGATCCCACCATCTGTTCCCCTTTATGTCCTCCTCCAACACCCCTCTAGCTTTCTAGTAGGGCAGGGAGTGTCTCCCTGCCCCCATCCCTGTATGTATTATTTCCCAGTTGCATTTGATGGTATAGTTTTAAATTCTAAATTCTTGCAATTCCTCCCCTGTCACCCACTCCCACTGGAAGGAGTGGCAA
>CM053595.1:301412528-301428875 GCA_028646575.1 Pseudocheirus occidentalis
GATTCTAGAGTTTTACTGCTGTTCCTACCATGCTTCCTTTTTCTCATGTTGGCCAGTCTATTAATTGCTTGGATTTTTAGCTCTGTGGAACTCTGATTCCTGGAGGGGAAAAGCTCTGTCCCAAATCGCTGGGGCCTTCACAGCTGCTGGAGCTATTAGTGGAGTGCTGTAGCCCCCCCAGCTTTGGCTCACTGAAAGCGCACCCCAGGACCACCACTCAAGATCACAATCCAGATCCAGGCCACTCAATGCAAGAGCCCTGGCCCTGATCAATCGCCTCAGCCCCCCTGCTATCTGCAGGCTGAGGGCTCTGAAGCAGCCCAGTGGAGGTCACTGCTGCTCTGTTCCTGCTGCTACAGGTGCCTCCCACTACTTCCTTGCCCTGGGAACAGTTTGGCCGGACCCGCTCTTCTCTTCCCGATTTAGCAAAATCCACTGACCTCTCTCTTAGCCTTTTTTTTTCTTCTGGCCTGATAAATGTGGTAACTGTGCATCCAGTGCAGCCGATCTGCAGCCGATCTGCCCTCCTGTAGACACAGCTCCCCACCAGATGCCCTGGGGCCAGACCCAGCCGGGGTTTTGGTCATGGCTCCCAGACTGCTGTAAAGAGCCCCACCTGCTGAGCTGCCTGTAGCAACAGATGTGTTTTCTGTCTTTTGGAGAGTTTTGAAGCTTGAAAACCTGTTTAGAGTCCCATTTGCTTCTACGCCACCATCTTGGCTCTGCCCCCCCATTTCATTTTTCTAATGCATAGTTTCCTCTTTTGTAAGATGAGATGATTGGACTCAATCATCTCTCAAATCCTTCCAGTTCCATATCTGCACACCTTTGACTGGCAAGTCCTTAACTCAACCCACCAGGCAGAGTTTGCCTTCTAACTACCTTAGCTCCCTTTCTATTATCTGACTCCCCTATGTAATACAAAACTGTTCCCCACATTACTTTCTCAATTGAAGGTCTTTGTTTAAGCTCACTACTGATCTACCAAAGACTAAAATGTTCACAGGCACCAGAAGAGTCTACTTTATGCCTTTCTTATGGTGTGGAAAGAGAGCTAGATTGTACATTGGAAATACCTACCTGGGTGGGAATCCTGTTCTAAACACTTAATAGTTGGTGGATTTGAACTTGGGTCTCTCTTTCTTGATATGTGGCCTTAGATGTCATTTACCTTCATAACCCTTGGTTTCCTATCTATAAACTGGTTATATGGTGCCATAGCAATTGGCTTAGGCATTGTCTTTAACATCCAATTCAAAGTACTTTGCCAAAGTTAACCATGTAAATGTGAGCTATTTTTGATATAATAAAAAATCCCCACTGTCAAATAACAAACATATCATCACACACACACACACACACACACACACACACACACACACACACACACACACATTAGATGAGTCCTGAAATGCCTTTTGTAAGGAAGAAGCTTTTATTTCCACAATGAGAGACAGAGTCTCACAACTTAATTCCTTGGGAGTAAGGACCCATTGACTGACTTCCACACTGAGAGGCAAGTTAGAGATAACCAATCTCAGTCTGAGAACAAGTGTGAATGGGAAGAGGATCAAAGTAGACTGAAGAGAAGACAGCTTGAGCTTGAAGGACAGTGATAAGGGAGGGCTTCCAAGGTGGAAGGGAGCACTAAACACTGGTATTTTCATAATATCCCTGAGTGATAGACTAGCAGTATCTGGGTACTAAAGCAGTATCTAGGAACTAAAAACAGCAGAACTAACACAAACTCTAATCTTTACTCTCTACAGTCTGGTTTCCAACATCATCATTCAACTAAAACTATTCTCTTCAAATGAACCAATGATATTTTAATTGCCAAATCTCATTTCTCCTTTTCAGTCCTCATTCTTCTTGGCTTCTCTGCAGCCTTTGACACTGACAGGAGACTGCTGCTTGGTCTCCCTTCCTCAGCTTTCTCCCCATCCCAGCCCACTCAGCTGCCAAAGTGATTTTTCTCAAGCACAAGTCTGATAATACCACTCTCCTATTCAATAACATCTACTGGTTGCCCATCTTCTCCAGAATCAAATGTAAAATCTTCTATTTACTTAGAAAGTCCTTCATAACTTCATTCTATTATTTCAATTTCTTATACCTCTGCCTCTGAGTGACACTGGTCTTTGTGCTTTTCTCTGCACACAAAACACTTATTTCCCAACTCCAGGAATTTCACTGGCAGGTCCCCATTTAGGGAACTCTCTTCTTTCTTCCCTCTGCTTTTTTAGCTTCCATGGCTACCCTTGAGCTCCAGTTAACATCTCATCTTCTGCAAGAAGTCTTTCAGTGTTCATCATGCTATTAAAGGCTCTCTTCTGTTTCTCTCCCATTGATCCTGGCTATACTTTTTTTTACACATTAGTATTTGCAGATGATCTCCACCATTACATTGAACTCTTTGAGATCAGGCAGTCTCTTTTACCTTTCTGTGTATGCCCACAACCCACATAGTGCCTGCCACACAGAGGACATTGAATTAATCTTTCTTGACTGGAATTGTGATACAACCAAAGCCTCCCAAAAAAGTTGCTAATACAATGCCCAGTTCAATTCTCTTTCCTTCAATGTTTTTCTTTTCTTGGAAACTATATACTTCAGGTACCTCTCTCTGCTCATTAAAGTTGAAACCATCATCCAAGGCCAAATTTAAACTTCCCTCCTTTATAAAACCTTCTCTGACTGACTACTACCACCCTATGCCATCTGACCAGCATCTTTCCATGATAGTGTAAAAATTCTCCTTAGTTACTCAGTTACCACATGGCATTTTCTAACATTTGCTTTATTAAATGCTTCTGTTGTTGTCATTGATTTCTTCCAGTCCTATCCAACTCTTTGGGACCCCATTTGAGATTTTCTTGGCAAAGATACTGGAGTGATTTTCCATTTCCTTCTCCAGCTTCTTTTATAGATGAAGAAACTGAGGCAAACAGGGTGAAGTGACTCGCCCAGGGTCACAAAGCTAGTAAGTGTCTGAGGTTGGATTTGAACTCAGGAAGACAAGCCTTCGTCTTTCTAGCTCTGGTGCTCTAGCACCACCTACCTGCCCTTGTAACTGCCTTAGGTATTTCCAGACATGTTTTGTTGAGCTCACTTGTCTCCACTGACACTATCACCACTGTGCAAATCCTCATCACCTCACCTCTGAACTATCTCAATAGCCTGCTGGTTGGTCTTGCCTCCAGGCCCTTCTCAGCATTTTATCCTTTCTCATTAGACCACAGGCTACTTGAGAGCAGAGATTGTTTTGTTTAATTTACTTGTGTATTCATTCATTTATTTATTTGCATTTCCTGTTTCCCTAGGGCTTTTCACAGTCCTTGACTTATCACATGTGTTTAAGGGGCCAGACTACCAGGAGAAGTAACTTCCCCACTCTGATGCTCTAAGTTGGGGTGAACCCTACCTGTAGCACCCCGACTCCCAATATTCTTGAAAGGTCCCAGAGAAATAACATACCTCAAATGCTTTGGCGGTATTAAAGCCCCTTGTAAATGTCAGTTATTATCTGTCTTTCTTGGTACACTCCCACATTCAGATAGCAATCCCTTGGCAGAGTTTCACCTTCCAATGTGAAGGTCGGCAATAAAATAAAGGGTCAAATGTGCTATAAACAGCCATTTTAATTTAATTTCAGCAGTGTGGGGGTGGAAAGGCTGTGACATATTGAATCTTCCCTTCCTCATCTGCTGCCTTTTAACACCCTCCCCACACAGACACTATCGCCGAATCACTAATATTTGGCTTCTACTGGTTAGTTCTCTTTCCAGAGTGAGCATCTTGTGTTGGTACGCAGGATCCTGTCAGGATGCCAATGACATCTCCATCGCTGCCTCAGTGGTGCAGCCTTCTTTGCCCTTTGAAAACTGTTATATCCTTCTCTAGCTGATATCAATTCATGTTTTTACTCTTTATTGATATGTTTCTGTCCTGGCTTTTACTTTCCACCTGCTGGTATCTTTAAGTGACTCCCCTCTTTCAGCTTTCCTGAGAAACCTTCATGGCCAGAATGGGTTTAAAGGGAAGAAAAAGAAATTTTTCACTCCCTCCATAAGAGGTCACTGATTTTCCCAGTGTCACTGGCTTCACGCTCACAATATGGAATAGTATGGGAAAAGGGCTGGAATTGGCGAAACCAGGAGAGAATGTCTTATGCTTCCCATCAGTGTAATATAATATTTACATACATATATAATGTAATATATAATATATAATATAAGGTGTGTGAGTTTTTAAACTCTCTGAGCCTCAGGTTTTCCATTTGGAAATACAGAGTAATAATCCTTGCAATATTTACTTCCCAGAGCTTTTGAGAGACTGATAGAAATAGCTGTTATATTCCCTTAAAATTCCATTAAAAAATATTGGGGCAACTAGGTGACACAGTGAACAGAGGACCAGCCCTGGAGTCAGAAGGACCTGAGTTCAAATCCAGCCTCAGACACTTAAAACTTACTAGTTGTGTTACCTTGGGCAAGTCACTTAACCCCAATGGCCCTGCCTTCCCCTCTAAATAGACAAAAACATAAATATTCTATACATCTTCCTATTTATCATTTTTTCCGTATGTAGATAGCATCTTTTCATATGTCCTTTATGATTTTATAATATTTCATAATTTATATATATAAATATATAATACAATTTTATAATTTTCATATTTATGAGAGACAAAATGAGTTATTTATCTTTAGGGTAGGGAAGGGAAAAGAAAAGAAAAGAAATTAACATCATAACTTTATTATATATTTAAAAGGAATAGCAAGGTGTACATAATAGATATGTAAGTTCATGTACACTCATCTTTTTTTATTACACTGTGATTTGGAAATGCTTGTTTCATTCCAAAAATTCAAAATAAAATAAATGTGAAAAGAAAAGTACTTGATTTATATAGGTTTTAAGGTTTACAAATTATTTACATTTATTATCACCTTTGACCCTCAAATGTTTCCTGGGGAGGTGGGGTCAATTATTAGCCCACTAAAGAACTGTCTTTCCAGTCTCACCATTCACTACCCCCATTTCTGCCCTCTACAATGCAGCCAAACAGGCCTTCTCTTTCTTCCCCTGACAGGACACTCAATCTTCTATCTCTGGGGCTTGGTACTGACTGTCAGGCCTAGACTATGCTCTCTCTTAACTTCTATCTCAAGCACCAGCATAAAGTCTTTTTATGTTTCCTTCACCTACTACGGCCCTCCATCCTTAGCTACCCTGCATTTAACTACCTTGGAGTTATTTTGTATTTATTCTGCATGTAATTATGTATGTACGTGGTGTCACCAATTGAAAAAAACAAATTATTTGAGAATAAGACTGTTTTATTCTTCCTTTTGTGTCTATGGAGGTTTACACAGTAACTAGTAAAGAGTAGGAATCAGGCTTACACAGTGACTGGTATATAGTGGTGCTTCCTAAATGCCTATTTTCAAAGAATATATTATTTCTTAAGTAAGTATATATGAACATACAATTCATCTTTCCTGAGATTTACTAATTAAATGACTTGCTCATGGTAATACTGCCCTTATGTGTCTGAGGCAGGATTTGAATCTTGGTTTTATTCAAGTCCAATCCAAGATTTTATTAAGTGCTTAAGATATATAAGGCACTGCACATTCTTTCAGGGGAAGACATTGCAAAAAAGAGAGCAAGGAAAGGTGTGTGGGGTACTGATGATAAACCAAGTACAGACAATATAGTTAGGAAAAAGTCAAGAAGTGACACGGGGCTCTGCTACCAGGTCCTTGGGAAATGGAAAGAGTAAGGATGAACTGGGAAGTAGGTGTTATTATATGTGTGTGTGTGTATGTATATTTTTTTAATCTGAGAATCTGAAGAACATAGTAGAAAAAACACTGAACTTAGAGTCAGAGAGACCGGGGTTCAAAGACATCCTCTAACAATTACTAGCTCTGCTATCGGTAGGTAAGTCACCAGATTTTCTAGATCTCAATTTCCTCATCTGTACAAATGGCTTCTGACAGCCTTTCTGTACTAAAGCTACAGTTTTATGAGCCTACAATGTAGTGAGCACACTCCAAGTTCCTTTGTGACGGCAAGGTTTCAAAACGGTTAAATCATAGGGCAAGATATAGAATGGAGCTTGTTGTTACCACATTCTATGTGACTCCATGAACTTTTTTTTCCCATGGGGTTTTCTTGACAAAGATGCTAGAGTGGTTTGACATTTCATTCTCTGGTGTGGCCCCATTTTTTAGATGAGGGAACTGAGGTAAACAGGTGTAATTGACTTGCCCAGGGTCACACAGTACGTGTCTTAGGTCAGATTTAACTCAAGAAGCTGCGTCGCTGCATCTCTCAGACTCCAAGTTTGGTGCTCTACCTACTGCACCATGTAGCTGTCCCTAGAAGGGGAGTTTAGAGACCATGGAATACAGGAATTCTCAGCTTTTTGTATGTAATATGAATCTCTCTGGCAGTCAGATGGTGCCAAAAGACCCCATCTTAACATAATTTTGTTATTTTTACAATCATAAGTGAAGAAAAAGCTAAATTTCAAGTCAGAAATAAATGAAACTAATTTTTTTTTTACCTCCAAATTCGTAAATCCCTTGAAATCTATTACCCTGGATCCCAGGTTAAGAACTCCTGGCCTAATTCAATCCTTTCACTTTTTAGAGAAAGAATCTGAAAGTCAGTGAAAGAACTGATCTAGCCAAAGACATAGCTAGCTGTAACACCATGTACAAGTAGCTTTATAGAAGAATACTACTGTGAACAGCTTTTAAGATTTTTATTACACAGTATAGTGAACACTCTATTCCATAACAAATCAGAGCAAAACATTCACAGAAAATCAAGGTACAACATTCACAATGTTACAACTTGTCAGAGAAAATCAAAATAAAGGATTCACAACAATTCATCACAGAAAATGGTCATATAGTTTTCACCACAGTGGTAACAAAGTTTTCAACAAAGAACAATCATTTAGTAACTCAATTATTCAATCATCCTTAAGGAGGCCTGCCTCCTCAAGAAACACAAAGTACAATAGTCAAAGTTCTTCACTCATGGAGCATACTAAATTCACTCAATCGGTCACTTACTCATCAATCACTAAGTACAATCATTTAGTCAATCAATCTTTCAATCAACTCAATCACTCAATCATCCTTCATCATTCACTATTCAATCATCAGAAAATACACAGACCCTCCATCCCTAGGTCATTAGTAAATTAACAATTTTTCAGTTAATACACAGTATCCAAGTGAAGTCTTCTTTCAGCTTAGCTCCAGGTGGTTTCTCAAATTCCCTGGATCCCCTTCCATTGTCCCAGATCCTACCTGGATTCACCAAACTGTCACCTGGATTCAAAGGCAGACAGCTCTCAGGTCCTTGTTGAGCTCTCTGTGCAGTTTCTGCTCCACATTGGAGCTCACAGTGCCCAGTCCATCTCAAATATTTCACAGTCTCTGTTCCTGGGAAGACAAGGCTCAACAAAGCCACAAACAGGTTCATAAAAGTACCAGCATCACAGTCATGCTTCCTCAGTCTTCTGTAGCCCTGGCTGGCCCTCAGAAATCCTCAACAGCTCCAGCTGTTCCTCAGCTCTGACTGGCTCTTGGAAATCCTCAGCAACTCTGGCCAGACTCATCAGAAGTTTCCACTGGTTCCCAGCATCAAAATCACTCCATCCAGGTTTTCAAAATCAAAATCAGTCTCTCCAGCCTGAGTTCAGGCTTTCCTCGTCAGCCTCCCCAGTGGCAGCAGGTTCTGCCTTCACAGAGTTTGCTCCAACATGATCTGTCTCTCCCTCTATGGGGCTTTTCTTTATATGCAGTATTACCCCTCCCTGTTCAGTTCCTTCCCGTTACATAACCAAGGAGGGGGCACATCTTCTGTTTATTTAACAGAGGCTTGATTAATTTACTAAGTGCTAAGTACCTGCCACTTTTGCCAATGCAAAGGGATCTTCAAATTAAAATTACATTACCATTACACTAGCAAAGAGCAAAGCTACTCAGCACAGTACTTAGCAGAGGGCCTTGGAAGTCTCCTTGGGTTTTGTCTATTGGCCACACTTGACACTAAATTGACAAATAGGATTTCAAACAAAGAGGCAGTGGAATTAAGTTTCTGGGAGAGATCTGAGATCACTAAGTCACTGGCTAGGGCTTCTGTAAAGACCACATGAGTATTGTTTTCTATGAGTAATAATGAAGATAACACAAATAGAGAGGGTAAAAGACAGTCTGAATGGACAGAGCTCCCTCTTCAGAGGTCAACTAGTCCAACCTTCTCATTCTACAGAGGAGGAAACAAGTGATTTGTTGGCCAAGGTCAAACATTGGATCATGGACAGACCAGCTCCAGATGTAACACTCAGCATAAAAGGGGACTCCAAACATGATCCACAGAGTCTTTCTGCCATTGACTAGGCTTTCACAAGGGTTTAGGGCTAACAGCTGTGACTGTGTGGAAGGGAAAGTCATGTGCTAGAGGCAGCCAGGTGCTCAGCAGAGCCCAAAAGAGTTGGCTCAGTTGGACTAAGCTGAGTGATCCCAATTGTCTTCTCCATGTCATTTGTACTGGAAGAGTTGGCACAAACAAAGACAGCCAGGGCCTGACATTCAAATATAAAGTAACCCAGAGGTGTTGAGGACAAAGAGACCATGAATTGAGAGCTGGAAGGGATCCCCAAGGCCATCATGTCCAAACTTTTCATTTTATAATTGAGGGAGTAAAGGGAGAGAGAGATTCAGTGATTTGTCCAATGTCATTCAGGTAATAAATGTCAAAATGCAGATGAGTTGATTGATATCACTGGGTCCCAATTTGGATTCGACTTTCTTTTTATAGACAAGAGAGAAAATATATTTGATATATTTGATGTCACAGCTGAAATTTTCCTATATACACATAATATATATGTGTCAATATGTATGTTATATATGTAAATATGTATGATATAATATATGTAGTATAAGTAAAATATAATATATGTAATATATTGTATAATGTATTCACATATATACATATATATAATACATAAATGTGAAAATGACAACTCTGAAATAAAATATACTTCCTCAGTGTATATGTATCCTTATATAGACATAGGCAATAAGTGCCTATATATTCTACATTATTCACATTATAAAAATTATTATACCATCTATCATATTATATATATTATATATTACATTCCATCATTAACAGAGAAGTATCTACTATGAGTAGAAACAATAACAGAAAGCATATAATTAATCCCCAAAACCAAAATATTTCCTAAATTCAGACTCAAGCCAGAATTCATTTACATATTCTTTCTTTAGGCAGTCAGAGTTAAAGTTCTAAATGCAGAAATGCAAATCAACCCATTTTCATTTTCTATTGGGTACAGAGTTCAGCGTTAGGTAGGCACCAAAGGGAACATGGAATTTACAAGAGGTATGGTGTTGACCTTCTAGGAAGAGTTAAGATGCTAATGAAAGTTGTAAGGTCACAGATTTAGAGAAAGATCTTGGGGATCATCTGATTCTCCCACTCATATAGCAGAGGGAAAGAAGGCCTAGGAAGGTTAGATTGCTTCCCCACAGTACATAGGTAGTAAAAGGACTGGGATTCAAGCCTAGATCCTCTGGTTCCACAGGAATTTCTCCATATTATGAATGACAGGGGCGGGAAGCAGGCCAAAAGTAAGATCCCAGAAGAATAGCATTAAGGCTGGGACCTCCGAGATAACCCAGTCTCATTCCCTCACTTTACAGAGAAAGAAACTAAGCTGAGAGAGAACCAATGAGGTTGCCAAGGTCACACAAGGATCCCTATGTCTAGAGATAGAACTTAGAACTCTTAGAACTCATCTAGAATAACCTCTCCCCCCCTCATTTTACAGATGGGGAATCTGGGGCATAATGAGGATAAATAATTGGTCAAGGCCATGCATTTTAAGTGAGAGAGCTAGAGATACAAACTCCAAGGCCTCTGACTTTTAAGCAAGCCTCTTTCCACTGTACCATGCTGCCTGCCACCCACATCCATGACAGTATAGGACAATTATTCTCAGGAGACCAAAACTATGCTTCTCTGAATCTGGAAGAAGTATAAGGAATCCTTCCTGGAGGAGGAGGTGTTTGAGTTGGGATTAAACATTAGGACTTCTAGACTAACCGTAAATGTGTGCAGTGGCCATAATGGTAGGAATTCACTGAAGAGATCTTCATAGAAAGCTATATCTTTAACCATACTTTGGTAAAAGATGGCTTTGACAAGCACACTCCCAGCCATGGTTAATGACCCTTGCCAATGTGATTGTCTCACATGGAAATAAAAGGCCTGCCACATCCCATCCTCACCTAGAGATTCATTATTAGAACAATCCAGTATGGGAGTGAGATTGTCAGCATAAAGAATGAGGCCTGGCTGGAGAGTTCTTTGGCAGGCAGTGGGACCATAGAAAGAATTACTTCCTAGCAGGTGTTTGATATTCATGGAGGGAGAAAGAATAGGGGGAGGAGGCAGAGAGAAGGGAGGAGGAGGATTGCCAACCCTCTGTCCGGCACTAAAAGGCAGGGATGACATGGTATGTTCTTGGACATTTAGAAACCTCCCAGGAGCTGAATGTCAGACAAAAGCTTCTGTGTGCGTAGGAAGAAGAAAACTCAGTGACAGATTGGGAAAATTGTGTTCTGAGACCAGGAGATCAGAATGATCCAATTACAGCATCACAACATGTTGCATCTATCAAAGAGATTACCAACTTGGTCCTGTGGCATCATTTCTTTAAACTGAGACCAGGCAAAGCTTTGTCAGGGTCCATTTGGGGCCTGAACAAATAGGTTGATTTGATCCCCAGAGACAACCACAAAGTTGCCCCCATCTCCTCAAAAGTAAAATCCAGTTCAGGTTTCATCTTGATTCACTTCTGGGTGAAAATTGAGTTGGTTCAATCAATGTTGATGTAGGCTGTAAACATAAAGTGCTAGGAAAACCAAAAGCTATGGCTTTTATTACCATTCCTATTAGTGGAAACAGTTGAAGAAGCCCCCAATGGAACTTGAAAAGTACCTAAGAAGTTAATCAGTCTCAATCAATCCTCCAGTCCCAGAATTGCAGTTAGAAAGGGCCTCAGAGACCATCTAAGCTAACTTGTGCTAGTACACAAATCCTCTCCTGCATTTGAACATATAGCCTTTCCCTCAAGCTCCTTATGGGAAAGGATTCCTTCATTCCTAGTGAATAGCACTGTGCCTGGCACATAGTGGGTGCTTTATAATATCTGAGTCAAGGAAGGAGAAACATATTACATCTTAAGATAGTCTTTTGTTAATTTAAATAATTTTAGAAATATATATATTTAATTTTAGGAATATGTATTTCATTTTATAAATATATATTTCATTTTATAAGTAAATATATATATATATATATAAATATGTATGTGTGTATATATCTATGTCTATTTAAAGTAACAGGAAGATGATTGCAAATGAAACTACAAATCCACTATATACAACTTGCTATCTTTTAAAATACACAAAAAATTACCATGTAAATTTCCTTTTTTTTTTCTTTTCACGGATTAATTCTGAAGTTCCACAAGCAGAAGTCCAGGTCTTGATTGCTTCTCTCCTGGTCTGTTGTAATAATCCTAATTGAACTTTTTTGTTTCAGTTTCTCCCCACTGAAGTCACACAATAGGAGAGAAATAGAATCCAAATCACCATCAAGGATTATCTACTGTAATATATTTGTGAATCTGTCCTCTACCTAGCTGCCATAATTAGGAACACATAGTTCACATGCTCAAAAACTTTCAGTGGCTGCTCATACAAATAAAATCCCATAGCCTTGTATTCAAGACCTTCCATTATCTAGAGCTATCATTCAAATTTCACCTCTATTCTAAGTAGAATGTGAAAAAAGGGAAATTTTGCCCTGATATTAGAAAGGATTTCATGAAAAAATCCAAGTTGTGCACAAATCAAATGAGCTACTTTAGGGGGTCAGGGTTTGGTCTTTTTGTTTGTTTGTTTGTTTGTTTGTTTTTCCTTGCTGAAGGACGTCAAACAGAGGTCAAGTAACTGTTTAGAGGTCATAGGATTATAGTCTTGGAGCTGAAAGGGACCTTGGAGGTCATCTGGTCCAGGCCCATTACACTGTACATGGTGTTTGACCACAGAGCTCAAACATTTCAAATGTGGAATCTGATCCATGGACTTCATACCTTAATGTCCAGCAGCCTATGGGACAACACAAGAGATTTCTTGTAGGTAAAAGTCGAACGAAATATATGTAGGAAGGGTTAAATGGTAGAATTTATTTGTAGGCCTACTCTTTTGCTGTCTAGTGCTGCACTTTCTATATCAGCCTTTCTCCTTCAAGGAGGGCCTCAATGCTCTTCCAGACAAGAGAGTAGCTAACAGGCAGATTCCGGAGAATGGGGAGTCAAATCCTCAATCAAACAATATCCCTGTGACCTTTGACATTCACTTAGCCTCTCTTGAATTAAGGTTCCTCATATGTAAAGTGAGAGCTTTAAACTAGTTCACAATCAAAAGTGAGAGCTTTAAACTAGTTCACAATCAATCAATCAATCAATCAACACACATTCATAAGCCCTTCTCCTGAACCTAAATATTGGAGAGACAGAGACAAAAATTCAGTACTTTTTGGCCTTAGGATTATTTGTCTTTTATCAGATGACTTTCAAAGTATTTTATGTCTTTAAAAGTCTATGACAACCTGGTGGGAGAAGGGGCAAGTTGTGGGGGGAGGTGAGGGAAAAGGTTGGTGTGGTTTGTCCTTCATTCTTGAAGAGGACCAGGACATCAGGCAGATGATGACATGATTTACAATTGACTCTGATTTGAGTGAGGGAGGTCTGTACAGGGTCACCAACCTCACTTTCTCCTCCAGAGTCATCTGGGTCCAGTGGAGAAATATTCATCACAATCACTGGAGATGGTGTAGGATGCACTGGGAGACCTTGAACCTTTTAAGCTAAGGTCTTTTCAGGATCTCACATTGAGTGATGCTACACCCATTCAGTAAATAGGCCTCTTTAAGAAGTAAATCCAGGGATGGCCCCATTAATTAAAAATAAATAAATAAAAATAGGAGGGAAAAAACCTCAGGGTTGCTGGCCAAAAGAGAAACAGCTACTATTTACATTCACTCAGCAAGGAGGGCCCCAAAATTGTCATTAAGTGGTGCTGGTCAGGGATCTATTGTCCAGTCTTTGAGATCCAGGGTGAATTGGGTTAAAGGCTTGGTCTTTGAGGAAGAAATCTAGCCAGTAAACCTGAAGTTACAGAATACCCTCAGCTAAGGGAAGAGGAGAAGAGAGGAGAGGAAAGGATAGGGGAGGAAGAGCTGAGTTGTCCAACTGGGACTGGACAGCTAGGTCCCCGTTAAGGCAGCTCAAACTACTCACAGGCTGTGGTATGTGCATTGTTCTCAAAGAGGACCAAGAGGGGAGAAGAGAGATGATCCAATCATCCAAAAATGTTTTCAACCCAAGGACATTCTAACTCTTCTATTGTATAGAATGCCAACTTTTTCAGGTATATCTAGCTGAGGTTAGGGTCGACACATTCCTTATGTGGTTATGGCATCTTGAATTTTCAATGGCTTTAGTATTCAGTCAGTCAGTCAGTTGACAAGCATTCATTAAGCACCTGCTGTGTGTTAGGTATGGAACTGAGTTGGGGAAAGAAAGCAAGCCAAAAAATAGTCCCTGTCCTTAAGAAACACACAATCCAATGGGGAAGAAAATGTGTAAATGCCTATTCACAAACAAAACATATACAGAATCAATCATCTCAGAGGAAAGGCATTAGCATAAAGAGGAACCTGGAAATAATTCTTTTGGAAGATGGGATTTTAGTAGGACTTGAATGAAAGCAGGAAAGACAGAGCAAGAGATGAAGAGGAAGAGCATTCTAGGCATGGGGTAAAGCCAATGAAAATTGCCAGAGTTGGGAGATGGGGCACCATATGTGGAGTATGATATACAGAGAAGTGGAAGACAGTGTGCAAACATCTCTGAATATAGAAGGTTTGCAGCATAATGTGGGGTGATATCAGAAGGAAAGGGCTTTTAAATTCAATTGATCAGTTATCTATTAAGTCTATGTTATGTATCAGTCACTGTAATAAACACATGTTAAAAATTCAAAGATAACAAAGATTCAGTCTCAGACCCCAAGGTAAAAAACAAAAGACACATAGATAAGGAAATTTAGGGCCATCTAGGAGGTGTAGCAAATATAGCACCTGCCCTGGAGTCAGGAGGACCTGAGTTCAAATCGGACCTCAGACACTTCACATGGCCTAGCTGTGTGACCTTGGGCAAGTCACTTAACTCCAGTTACCCTGCCTTCCCCCCTCCAAAAAAAAGGAAGATAAGAAAATTTAAAATGTGTCTAAGATAAATAAACACACACACACACACACACCCCTCAAATAGGAGATAGCCACTTGAGCTGTTGTTGACAGAGTCAGTGGTGACGAAACGTTGGGGATGAGGTGTATGGTACTCATAGAGAACAGCTCTGTGTGAAAGCATAGAGATAGGGATTGTGAATACAGGGAACAGTGTTGGCTAGAATTGTAATATCCACTAGTTGGGGTTATGTACAATCAGCTTCAGAAAGATCGGTCAGAACCAGAAGGTGAAAGATTCAAAGTGTTAAAGACAATTCTATCCATGTCCTATAGGTTTATGATATAAGGGTTGTGGCCTAGAGCCAAGTTATTGCCAAGTGTTCCTTCTGTCTCTATGTTATCTATGTGTAGGTTTCTGCTTCAGGCAATGGCCCTGCTTCAGACCTTTCCTCCTCCTTTTCTCCTAATCAAAACTTAGCTAAATTGAGTCTCATTCCTTCAGGGCCCTGCTCTCATAAAGTCTTTATAGGTTTAAAACTTGGACAGGTTAACTCTTCCAAGGAAGATTTTTTGGCATTTGGAATGTGGACATGCCTGATTCAAAATCCTTTGCTCCAGAGAATAACAATGGAGGAATTTTATGAACTATATTGTACCTTTAAGTAGGACCTTACTCTTGCCTTACTTAGCAGTTCCCCACTTTCTTTGCAAACATCAGTGTTGGGTAGAAATGGGAGGAGTGGGACAAGGGGACAAGACAGATATTGAAGTGACATTCATTCCCAAAGCTAATCCATCATGAGTACCCACCTATCCTGATCATTACAAGTTAACTGCTTCTGCACCTCCTGATGTGGCGGATGGGAAATGAGTCTCTAGGGGGTGACAGCAAGAAATTAATTTGATCGATTTATTTTCTGTGTTCTACATTTCAGGAGCAAACGCTCTCTACATCCCAATGGTGCACATTTATGCTCTCCCATTCTCAGAAAGCAAATTTATAGCGCCTAACGAACAAAATTCTTTCAGTGAAGGTCAAAGACAAATGTGCCCATCCATCTCCTTTTACCTTTGTGAGCAGCCTTCCATTGTTTTTCACTCTTTAATTTCTGAGTTTGGGGTTTGGGGGTTGGGGAATCTATTTTGTAGATAGGGGATAAAGAAGGAAAAAAGGCCTTATGATGCTTAGCTCATATGCTGCTTTTTACAGGAGGCCTTTCTTGATCCCCACATTTTCAATAGTCTACCATGATGCTACTTCTTTATTATTTTGCATATACTTTGAACTGATTGAATATTTCTTTTAATAACAGCTAATAGCTATGTAGCATTTTAAGGATCACAAAGTACTTCACATATATTAATTCATTTGATTCTCATGATAACACATTGAGTTAAGTGCTATTATCATCCCCACTCTATAGGTAAGGAAATTGAGATTCAAGTACTTAAATGACTTTCCTGGACTCCCATAGCTCACAAGAATCTGAGATAATATTTGAACTCAAGCCACCCTGAGTCCAAATCCATTGATCCATCTGACAAGCCATTGAATGTTCCCATCTCTTTCTGCCAGTAGAACATGAGAGAGGACAGAACTTTCTTCTTCTTCTTCTTCTTCTTCTTCTTCTTCTTCTTCTTCTTCTTCTTCTTCTTCATCTTCTTCTTTTCTTCTTCTTCTTCTTCTTCTTCTTCTTCTTCTTCTTCCTCTTCCTCTTCTTCTCCTCCTCCTCCTTCTTCTTCCTTTCCTCCTTCATCTTCATCTTCTGCTTCTCCTTTATCTTCTCCTTCTCCTTCTCCTCCTCTCTCTCTCTCTCTCCCTTTCTCTCCTCACCCTCCCACCTCCTCCTTTGTCTTCTTCTCTTTCTTAACTCGAGTAGATTTATGTGCTATGCAGTGAATTTTTGAGAGTACATAGACAAGACTGGAACAATATAAACAGAGAGAGAGAGAGACAGACAGACA
>CM053595.1:301429375-301537362 GCA_028646575.1 Pseudocheirus occidentalis
CTCTCTCCCTTTCTCTCCTCACCCTCCCACCTCCTCCTTTGTCTTCTTCTCTTTCTTAACTCGAGTAGATTTATGTGCTATGCAGTGAATTTTTGAGAGTACATAGACAAGACTGGAACAATATAAACAGAGAGAGAGAGAGACAGACAGACAGACAGACAGAGAGACAGAGAGACAGAGAGAGACAGAGAGACAGAGACAGAGACAAAGAAAGAGAGAGAGAGAGAGAGAGAGAGAGAGAGAGAGAGAGAGAGAGAAAGAGAGATTCAAAGGAGTGGTACTTCCAAACCGCTGGGATTAGAGGGCAATTTGAGTATATATTATCCCCTAAGCCAACAGTACCTGGCAAAAGGCAAATGATTAATAAATGATAAAGGCTTGTTGAATTTAGCCAAATTGTATTATGTTGAATTGAACTGAAAAAGGCAGAGTTATAGAAGAGAAAGAACCTTGGGTCTGGAATCAGAGGACTTGGTTTGAATCTGGCCCTTCCTTCAACCACACATGTGTCTCTAAAGAAGTCATTCTGTAGACTTCAGTTTCCTCGTTTGTAAAAAAAAAAAAAGGCTAGTTGACCTCTGTTGTCCCTTCTACTTCATTTCCCATCACTTGCTTGTTCCTGACTCTATGAACATCATGATTGGTACTGGGAAAAACCCCATCCCTTTCAGCTGCCTTTTATGTGATGCCCTCCCATTAGATTGTAACATCCTGGAAGGGAAGGATTGTCTTGTTGTTTTTCTTATCTATATATTCAGTTCTTAGAACAGTGTCTGGCATATAATAGGCAATTAATAAATGCTTTTTGACTATCAACTAACTCTATGTATGATGCTATGAATCAAATCGAATCTAAACAAACTGAATAAAATAATGGGAATCTTAGATGCTAATAGAGGAGACAGCTTGGCAAGAACACAAAGCCATTGCGAGGGGGATGAAATGAAGAAATAAAACCTTCCTTTATTCCTCAGGGAACACAAAGTTGCGATTCTGCATTAGCTAAAGGAAGGGCACCATCATGGCAGGGACTATTAATTCCCCATTCCAAGACAAGCAAGATCTGGCACCTAATTTGTCTGGATTTCTTGCTCACTTGAGTCCCAGTTCTGTCCTTGGGTAGGAAACTTACAAGTTTATCAACTTGGTTCAGGGACTTTCAGAGCATGTAAATTTGGGTAGAGGGATTTGAAAGCTTTGTGAACACTATGTATTGGCAGTGGAGGGGGTGAGACAGGGGGTCCTAACCATTAGGTTTTCAGGAAGAGCCTCCTGAAAGTAACAGCACAGGAATTCATCCATGAAATAAGCTAAGAATTCATAGAGATGAACATGAGGAAGGCATGAATTCCAGATATGGGGAATAGTCCATGCAAAGGCAGAGTCAAGAGACGGAATGTTAGAGATCAGGGACAGCCAGCTCACCAGTTTTGCTGGAATGTGCAAGAAATATGAAGAAGTAATGATACAATTGTAAAGGATTTTAAATGTCAAATTGAGTGGCTGCTGTTTCGTCGTCGTAAAGGCAACTGGGAAGCACTTGAGATTATTGAATCAGTCAATAAATATTTATTTGGCACCTTCTGTGTTCTAGGCACCCCTGGCAAGCTCTGGGAACTTTTCTAAGCACTACTCCAAGCATGAATAATATCATCAATTTTTTTTAAATCTTTGTAGAGGTATAACAATATCCAGTGGAGGAAGAACTGAGTTTGTGGCCAATATATTCCTTAGATCTAATTTTGACTCATAAACTCAGTAGCCCTGTGTAATCAAGCACAAGACTCATTCTGATCCTCAATTTCTCAATAGGTAAAATGGAGCTAATAACCTAACTCATTGGAATGCTGGGAGTAAAGTGCCTTAGGAAACTGAATAAAAATGAGTCTTTGACCATTAATGACCATAAGTCTTCTATGTTTCTTTAAATTCACGTCATTATTATTTTTAATGCATAAATATAGAGAAAATGGTTGAATAGATGATGGTATGTGACTGTCAGTCAACTAACATTTATTAAATATCTACTATGTTCCAGGCACTTTTGCTAAAGTACCAAAAAAATAAGTCAGTCCTTGCTTTTGAAGAACTCATAATCCAATGGGAAAGACAGCATGTAAACAACTCTTTAAGAATGAGACGCATACAGGAAACTTTGGGAATAATCACCAGAGGGAAGACACTGCGAGTATTAAGGGAGACCAGGAAAGATTTCTTAAAGAAGAATGCAATGAAATATTAGTATGACATAAGGAATGATAATATGATGATTTATTCAAAATATGGGTAAATTTGCTTGAAATATAAAGAAGTAAGGCAGAGTATAGAAAAGCCAAGAGAGCACTCTAATCTGTGATCACAATCATTTAAATTAAAAATAAATTAATAAGTAGCATATTCAAGATTTGAACTTGGATCATAGTACTGTGACATGTTTGAAGGAAAATATATGAGAACCAAAGCAATAAGTAGTTTTAAGAGGAATGAGGGATGAATAAGGTAACAATTCCAGATAAAATTATATACAGACTAGTCAGCTTTTGCTGGCATTGCTATGATTCTGCTTATATTAAGCAATGTACCTTGGAAAGATGGTAAAGGAGACAGAACTTGTCTTTGAAATTTCATGTATTTGAGTCATTGCTCTAATTCTTACTGAATGTGGCATAGTCACAGACTTCAGTACTGGATAGAACCTCAAAAGCATCTGGTTTGGACTTGTCTTTTTATCCTTGAAAAAACGTAAGTCTAGAGAAAAGAAAAGACTTTATAGGCTATACAGAGGATATATGGTTGACTCAGGACTTGAACCCAGATCTTCTCCCATTCCATTATGCACTATATCCTCCTTATCATATCCTGTTTTGCTGCAGTGCCATAGTTGACTTGCAACAGTTGACGGCCTTCAGAGACCTGGGATTACATATTAACTAAACAACTGATAGCTTGTGACCACTGGCTTGTCACTGAACAACTCTGTACTTCAGTTTCCTCCTGTATGAAATAATGGGGTTGGATAAGATGATTGTTAAATTCTCTCCATACACTAAACCATGGGAATTTGGTTTCCAGTTTCACTAGAACAAAGGAGGGAACAAAGAGGAAGAGAAGGGGAGGAATGTAAAAGATGACAGGGAGAAGAAAATATGCCTATGCCTTGCAAGGAATATTGTACTTTGCAATTTGTTTCTCTGGACTCAAACATGTTCTTATAGCCACCTATAATACAATGACTGTATGTGTGTCTATGTATCTACATATCTATATCTATACACACATGTGTTTGTATGTGTGTGTGTATGTGTGTAATAGTGGTCATTCAATGATAGTCACCCTTTGCTCATTAAAACAGAATCTAACTGCTCAATTCTATATAAGTAAGGTTAATGGTCTTCTTTTGTGCAGCTAATAGGTGGCTACTATTTCCTCCACTTTTATTTGTTTCTCAAGGAAGAAAATTGAGTGAATTAGGTCCTTGGTATATGGGCTCTTCAAATCTGACCTTAAGTGCTAAATAATGGTCAACACATTTCTAATTTTAAAGACATATAATTTTATGCATCAAAAGTGAGAAAAAGCCAACACATTTAAATTATAGAACAGGTAAAAAGAAAGTAAAGGATCTAATTTCATCAGTTGCAACAAAATTATTGGATGAAGAAAGAAAGACTATGCTTCCTTGGTATCAGCTAGATAAGGAGAGAATGAAATTCCTTAGTTTCTGGATTTTAAACTTCTATGTTTTCCTGACTTGTTCAAGGAAGGGAAGTCTTTCCAAGGTCTTGTCCATTAGCTGAGGCAATTTTATCAGTTTAGAAATCTATTCCTTAAGAAGTACACACAAAAAAGTTTCCCATAGGAAATAGGATTCAGGGCAAGGAAGTTTTAGGGGATATAGAGCATGGCGAGAACAAGCAGTTGGTATGGAAGTTGTAGGCCAGGGAGAGAAGTCCTGGGTATGGTTGTTGGTGCTTGAACTGTAGACCTATTTTGCTGCTGTTAGAGGAAATGAGAACAGGCAGGTCCTTTGGGGAGTTTCCATAAGGAAATCAAAGGATTAGAATTTGTTTAGAACACCTCACATCTATGATAGAAAAAGAAACATGAAAAGGAAACAAAGCAGAAAAGAAACAAAACTTGGCAGAAAAGTAAAATAGCAAATACTGGAGGAGACATGGGGAAATATACAAAAACTAACGCTACTGTTAGTAGAGTTGTGAACTGGTCCAACCATTCTGGAGACCAAAATGGTTATGAATCTGTGCATAAAGTTAGACCCAGCAATATTACTACTAGGTCCAAGTCACAAAGAGATAAAAGAAAAGGGAGACAGATTTTTATATGCACAAAATTATTTACAAAAACTCTTTTGTGTTGCCAGAGAGTTGGAAATTGAGAAGATACATATCAGTTAGGGAATGGCTACACAAGTGCTGTGGTATATGATTGCGAATTTTGATGGAAATATGAAGAAAAAAACTGAGAAGACCTATATGAACTGATACAAAATGAAGTGAGTAAAACCGGGGAGACAATGTACAGTAACAGAAACAATGTAACAATGACCACCTGGGAAAGACTTAGCTTCTCTGATCACCAAAACAAATCCAAAGGTCTCATGAAGAAAATTGCTCTCTGTCTCTACAGAGAGAAGTATTGAAATGTGAGTGTTGATTGAAACATATTTGTCCCCCATTTTCTTTTTCTCTTTTTTTCACAGTATAGCCAACATAGAGGGACATTTTTCACAATTTCACACATATGACAGGTATCATGTTGTTTGCCTTCTGAATAGGTCAGGGGGGGCTGAAGTGAGGGAGCAAATTTGGAACTCAACATTAAAAAAAGAATGTAAAAAATAAAATTGTTTGATAACCAGGAAATGTTTCATCTTTTAGGCATCTAGGTGGTACAGTAGATAGAGAGCTGGGTCTGGAATCAGGAAGAATTGATTTGAAATCTGGCCTTAGCTACTTACTAGCTGTGTGACCCTGGAAAAGTCATTAAACCCTGTTTGTTTTATTCTCCTTATCTGTAAAACGAAATGAAGAAGGAAATAGGAAAGCACGTTTTTGGGGAAGGGAGTCAGGAAAACCCCAATTGGGATCATGAAGAGTCAAACATGACTTCTTAGTCACGATTAAAGAACATAATATTGAGTTTCAATCAAGAACTTATCTTTCCACCAAAATAATAGTTACCATTAACTGATTTTTTTTTCTTTTTGGAGGCAGAAAGGCAGGGCAGTTGGGGTTAAGTGACTTACCCAAGGTCACATAGCTAGTAAGTGTATCAAGTGTCTGAGGCCCCATTTGAACTCAGGTCCTTCTGACTCCAGAGCTGGTGCTCTGCACCACCTAGCTGCCTCCTTTAACTGAATTTCTGAAAGCCAACTGTGTTAATATGGTTATGAAATCAGACAATACATCGAGAATCTTTGATTTCTCAGGTATGGCAAATTCCCACATAGAAGGGAATGGCAGGAAATCGATAATTTGTTTTTTTCTCATTCCCTCCCTATCCCTAGCTCTTTGCCTTGACTCTGAGAACCATACTAGACCATGTTTCTGACATCAGATGCTGATCATTGCCTCTTGTTTTCTTGGTATCTCAAGTACCAGATAGGAATTCAGAGACCTTTAGTTCAAATACCAATTTTGCTACTTTCTCCCTGAGTGAACGTGAGTCACCTAAAGTTTTTAGACTTGGTAACTGGTAAGGTCTTTAATTGGTCATTAGAATCCTAGGTGTTATCCCCAGTAAAAGGTTACTGGTCTTATTTTCCCCAAATAGCAGACATAGAAATCACAGGACTTACTCAAAATCATGCAGTTAATTAATAGACCTCCTGATTTAGTGTTAGGACACTATTATATAAAACTTGCTACATAGGATTTTTTAATTCCTTTACGTTTCTGGATATATATTTCTCAATCCTCCATCTACTGAGCCAAAGAAGGCAGTTAAGCAAAACTGACTGTCACAACAAAGGCATCACAGTACATCTACCAGTCAATATTGTGTCTCCCACCAATTCCTCAAAAAATGAAGGAGGTACATTTTTTCATCTCTCCTACGTGGCCAAGATTTGGCATCACAGTTATAGATATACACACACACACATACATGTGTATATACATACACACACACACACATATATATGTATAATGCAGATATTCCTTGTTTTTTTCTATTTTATAATATTTTGATCATTGTGCATACCATGTTAACTGGTTCTGCTTCATTTTGCACTGTCTTTCCACGTGTCTCTGAATTGCTCATATTCAATCAACCAACAAATATGTATTAGTACCTTTTTTTAAGTGTGAGGTTTTTTGTTAAATTCTGAATTCTAAACAGTACTAGGAGACATCTCATAGGGGAATGCCTGTACCCTTCCAATAATGTCCATTTGGTATATTGGTAGCTACAACCTGTTTCGAATATTGTCCGAACTCAACCTTCTTTAAAATGAATTCTGCTCTAGGAATCTAATGAGGTTCTGATCAAATTATCTATCCCCACTGAACAAAGTCTTTACCCTCTATATTCACGTTTCTGAGTTTATCTCCCCCATTTTTACTTATATTGTATTTCTTCTTCCAAAAGGATTAAAATTTAATTTAGTGGATGGTCCTGATTAGAGAGCAAGTAAGAGCCAGGTATGGAATGAAATAGTGTGAAAATTGTCACTGCCAGTAATATAATATTTTAAGGTCTGCAAAGGCTTTATATGTATTATTTCATTTGAGCCTAATAAGAACCCTGTGTGTTTGGTAGCATTGATTTTATTCCCACCACAGAAACTGAGGTTCAGAAGATTAAGAGACTTTCCCAGGCTCACACCACCAAGAAGTGACAGAAATAGGATTTGAAGGGAGGATTTCCTGCCTCCAGGTCTAATGCTATAAATGTTCAATTGCCCTGTTTGAGGAATACAGATATAGAGTCACAAAGGACCTCCAAGGACAGTAGCCCAATCTTCTAGTGTTACACATGGGGAAACTGAGTCCTACAGAGTTGAAACTAAATTCCCCAAGACAAACAAGAAGTTAGACACTGAGGTGGGATATGAAGTCTAAAGCTAGTGTTCCTTTACATAACACCACCCTGCTCCTCAGGAAGAGGAAAATGATAGAACTGAAAAAGTGTACAAGTATGAGATTTTGTGTAAAACATCACCATCCCCATGTTGGATGGAAAAGGGAGAATCATAAAACTCTCTACTCACTATCCTTTCCCACATATTTGCCTTTTACAGAGCCAAAGTGGCTGCTAAATGGAATTCAAATTTGACAGCCAACTGTGAATTCCTAAGGACCACAAGCACTTTGCCAGGGGATTGCAAACGGGAGGCTGAGACAGTATTACCTGGTAATTGCTCATCTCTGATGAATCACTTACCCTTGGAAAACATGCCAACTGGAATACAGTCCCTCATCATTACCTGTTGCTAAAAAAATGGTGGGAACTTAATTGTTTCCCCAGAGAAGCTCTAAAAATACAACACCTACGGATCCCTTCTTTATATCACCTGTAGAGAGGAGGGCAGAGATACCTTTTGCCACAAATATTTCCTTGCTGCCATTTCACTTCTCTGCATGGCAAAACATTGGGGGGAATTCATCGTCTTAACCTTACCTGCTTACATTGCTCTGCTATGTAGTCTGTTACTTTATTTGTCAATTCTTAAACTTTCCCAATGTCTCTTTAACAAAGAATATCTCTGGATCTGGGCCTGTCTGTAACTGGTACCAAGGTGGACTCTTCTCACAGTGAAGTGATCCTTGCCTCTGTCTAGAAATATACCCAGTTCATCAGCCTAGAACTCTTGAAGGAAAGACAAAATTTCCAAATGGGAAGGGGCCTCCTTGGCCATATGGGAATAACTAGGTGGCACAATATGCTGGGTTTAGAGTCAGAAAGACTTGTTTTCCAAAATATGACCTCAGACACCTAGTAGCTCTGTGACCCTAGGCTACTCATGTAACCTTATTTGACTCAGTTTCCTCATCCAGAAAATGAGATAGAGAAGAAAATTGGAAACCACTTGACAGTATCTCTGTGCAGAAAACTTGCAAATGGGATCACTAGGAGTTGGATAGCATTGAAAAATGACTCAATAATAAATAATAACAATACCAACCATCTAGTTCAAAACATAAAAAATCAATACTAATAATATGGTATCTGAAAAATGGCCAACTGGCCTTGGCTTGCAGACCTCTAGGGAAGAAGAAAGGATCACTGTTCAAGTCAGCCTGTTCTACTTTTTGGACAAGTCTAATTATTAGGAATTTCCCCCCAGATATTAGGGCTAATTTTTTTTTCTGTTTTCAGTTCTCACTCATTGATTTTGGTCCTGCCCTCTGAGGACAAATACAAATCCCATCCCTCTTATATATGGCAGCCCTTCCAACATTTGAACACAGGTAGCAACTCCTGACCCTCCCTAATTCTTTCTTCTCCAGGTTAAATAACCCTTAGAATTGGAATCTGAGTATTAGATGGGACTTCAGTAACCACCTGGTCCAACTCATGCACAAAAGCAAAATCCCCAGGGGGACATTCCCATTTCCCATTTCCTTTCTCCACTATAGCACCTGGGTTAGCTTCTACCTATCCTCATATGCTGTGGACTCATATACTTCCACCATATTGGTTGCTCTCCTCTTGATATTCTTCACCTTATCTATGTCTTGCCTACAAGGTTTCACCTGGAAAAGAGCACACTCTTCAGTGTCTGCCTCAGGCTGCGTGTAGACAAACTACCACCTCCTGGAATTTAAGCATAGCTTCATGAAGCCAAGATTTCATGAGCTTCTTTGGACAGCTCCATCATAGTCCTGAGTCATATTGACCTTGCAGCCCACAAAAGCCTCTGTATCTGTCCCCTGCCCCACAGACCTATGCTCTCTAACCACATTCCCCTCATCTTTTACTACTGTAGCTGATTTTTTAACCATACATTTATCCCTGTTTATATCATTTTATTAGATTCAGTCCAATGTGCCAGCTTGTCAGTTTCTCTTCTGAGTCCTGTCTAGAGTAGAGTGGGTTAGATAATGCCTGGAAAGCTACGTGGGACAATGGATAAACCAACAGCTCTGGAGACAGGAAGGTCTATTTTCAAATGCAACCTCAGACACTTTCCATCTGTGTGACTCTAGACATGTCAATATGTCTGCCTCAGTTTACTTAAATGTAAAATATGGAGCGTGTTACCTATGTTCCAGGGTTATTGTGAGAATCAAATGAGATGGTCGCAAATCACTTAAAATAGTGATTATCACATAGTAGGCACTTTAACAAATACGTATTTCCTTTCCCCCCCCCTCTTCCTACTTCCCTCTCTTCCTTTCTCTTCCTTCTTTCCTTCCTTCTTTCCTTCCTTCCTTCCTTCCTTCCTTCCTTCCTTCCTTCCTTCCTTCCTTCCTTCTCTGTCCTTCTCATATATGTTTCAGGGTTGTCCTCTTCATTCAGGTTCATGAATATACAGAAGCCATGGAAAAAAGAGTTCCTATTACTCAAAGAAGGACCTTGCCTGTGATGGAAGGAAATGGAATCTGAGCCTTCTACTCATTCCTGAACATCCAAAAATTGGCCCACTCTAGGACTGAATGGGGAGACAAAACCAGTTGTGTCTTCCTACAGAGGGATCCTAGACCCTCTTCTTCTTTGAACCTTTTTCATCGATGAAGGGGCAGCTACAAAGGTGAGAAGTGACTGAAACATCCAGGGAGAGACAAAATTCTTTAGCAAGAACACAAATTGAGGATAATACCACCATATGCAGAGATTTCAGGGCTTGGAAGTCAGTTGGCCATCCTGGCAGCAGTGAACAGATAGAAGGGATTGAATGGCAATGGTTTCAGGGATTGTGTGTTTAGATTGGAAAGGGATTCAAGAAGAGCTGGAGGTTATATCTGGAGGGAAAGTTGGGAGTATTTTGCTAAAATTCTGATTGGTCTTATAGAAAAACCAAGAAACAGCATTAAGTTTCAGAATGGCTTAACATTTGGATATGAGAACAAGTAACTATACAAACATGGCCCTCACTGACCATGGGGATTTCTAAGGAAGGAACAGTGGGGAAAATGAGGTCAGATCTTATCAAGAAAGACTTAGCTGAATTGAACTCCCCTCTCTAGATTTATTTTGGAAGAAAAACATTCATGGGGCAGTGAGTCTCCCCAGCACTTTCCTTCAAGAAGTCGAGTGGGAAAGCAGGTTGAGTTTGATGTCAGAGGATCTCAGTTAAAATCGCAACTGGCATTTATAAACTGTGAGACTTTGGTTAAGTCACTTTTCCTCCTGGGCCTCAGTTTCCTATTTGTAAAAGGAAAGGGTTGGAAAGTCTAACATTCTAGACACCTTCTAGTCCTTAAATCCACGAGTCTAGGATGCCTTTGTTATTTCATGAAGAATTGCTATGTGGCTTACTATCTCGAGGGAAGAGCACCAACTCCGAAGACAGAAGGCCTGGAGTCATGTTCTGTCACTTTGTCTCCTTGGGGCTCAGTTTCTTGAGGAGTACAATAAGGGCATTTGACTCAATGGCTCTCTATAGCTTCCAAAGTCATTTTCCTCAATTGTAAGTCTGACCATGTCACGTCCCTATGTAATCGTCTCTCTCTATTACTTCAAGGATCTCATATAGACACTGTTTGACATTCAAAGTCCTTTAGACCTGACCCTGACATGTATGACATTATTTCCTCCATGTTGTTTTTTTAATTTTCCAATCATTTTCAGGAATGGTGGCTCTTCATCACTCCATTTTTGTTGTTGTTTTTGGTTTGTTTTTGACAAAAACACTGGCATGATTTGCCACTTTCTTCTTCAGCTCATTTTACTTTTGGGGAAACTGAGGCAAACAGGGTTAAGTGACTTGCACGGGGTCACACAGCTACTAAGTGTCTAAGGCCAGATTTGAACTCAGAAAGATGTCTTCCTGACTCCAGACTCAGCACTCTATCCAACTATACGCTACAATCCATCAAAACTGGTATTCTTGTTGTAATTCATACAAGTCATTCCATTTCCTGGCTCCATGACTTTGCTTTGGCTTTCTTCCAAGTCTGAAATGAACTCCCTCCTGGCCTCTGAGAGGAAACTCTAGTTTCCTTCAAGCTTCAGTTCAAAAACCATCATCAACCCAAAGATTCTACTGACCTTCCATGCTGCTCCAATGCCCTCCTGTCAAAACCACTTTGTATCTTTATTGAATTTCTCTGTCTTTGTCTCAATGTCTCTCTTTTTCTTTGTCTCTCACTGTCTCTTTCTCATTCTGTACACATGTATCTGTGTATGTGTGAGTGTGTGTGTGTGTGTATACAGGCATTGTATTGCTTTCCAATATTTTAATAAGTTCCAGGACAGTAGAGTCCATTTGAATTTTCTCTTTATCCTCAGCGCCAAACTCAGAACCTCACATAACAGACATGCAATAAAAGTTGTTTTATGCATTGATTGATTGCCTCTAAGAGCCCTTTTCATAATGAACTCAATTCAAATTTCCTCCAAGAAGTCTTCCCTGACATCTCCACGTCACAAAAATCCTATGTTAGGGCTGATCTTAGAAATGATGTTATCCAACCATTCCCTATGCACAATGAAGTGGCTGAGAGCCCTGCTCTATTCTCAGTAGCGGTGTTACCTTGGATAAGTCTCTTAACCTTTCTATTCCTCACTTTCCTCGTGTATAAAAAGGAACTGATAATAGCACCTGCCTCTCAGCATTTTGGGGAGCATTAAATGGAATATGTAAACTTTTGCTAACCTTAAAAGACTATATAATAAATGCTATTATTAAGCAAAAAATAAAACAGACCAAAATGAGGGGCGGCTGGGTGGCACAGCGAATAGAGAACCAGCCCTGGAGTCAGAAGGACCTGGTTTCAGACACTTAACACAAAACTAGCCACGTGACCTTGAGCAAGTCACTTAACCCTAATTAACCTACCTTAGCCCCTCCAAAAAAAAGTAAAAAAAAAATACTATTATTGTTAATGTCATTATTAACATTATTATTATTACCCTAACTTTACTGTAAGCCAGTAAAATGTATATATCCACTATGAAGAGAACTCCTCCTTCGCTAGCCTCAGCACAATAGGACTCTGTGGCTCAGGGAGAAGGGAACAGGAGGTGGAGGCTGTGAGAGAAATTAGTAGGAGGGGAGGAGGCAAGGAGGAGGTGGAGAAGGCACAGTCAGTTTTTAAATTTATAGGTTTCATAAAGGAAAGAAATTTGTTAGCTTAAAAACAAATATCATTTGTAAAATAGGGATCTGATTTAACTCCCTCATTTTAGAGATGGAAAACATGAAGGTTAGAAAAGTGAAAATGACTTTGTCAGTGGCAGAGCAAGGGTTAGAGGCCAGATTTCCTGAAGTACTTCCTTTGGTCGTTTCCCAACTGGGCAAAAAGACCTTTGTTAATACTTCTTGTGTCTCTTTATAGCATCCAGTATGGATCCCAGTATCACAGGACTGGATTTAAGACTGGAAGACTCTCTGCAGATTAGTGAATGAAAATCCTTATTTTTCAGAAAAAAAACTGGGAGAGAGGATGTAACTTCACCAAAGTCATAGCTATCCAGGTGATTGCTGAATAAATGCTTGCGAAATCTAGTCCAACTCTCTCATCTGAAAAAATGAGACAATGTCTAGCCTCTCTGGGTCTTCGAAATGCAGTAACAGTTAACGGAGTCTGGATTTGAAATTTTATCTTTTGTCTCCAAATCGAAGTGTAAGTTCATTTAAAAATACTAATTAAGTGCCTACTGTATGCTATCAACATATTTACACAAATGACGATTCTGACTTATCCAAAACTAATGAATACATTAGTATTTTTCCACCTCCCTCCCTCCCTCAAGTGAGAAAGAGTCTATATCATTCCTAAACAATAAGAATGATAGATATACAATGAGTTTTTTTTCAAAATGTTAGAGATAATAAGCTGTTTTCTACTTGAAAGTTTGTTTTTTTAATATATAAAAACATCTTTGGGAGTGTGTAGGTGGCGGGGCTTGGGGGAAGGTATCTGGCTTTACACATTATCTAAAAATCACCAGTATTAGACAATATAATGCAGATAACATTTCCAATCAAGAAAATCAAATAAGGAATTAAAGGATTGCCCATGAGAAGGAAAAACAGCAGCCTCCTACGCCTCAAAAGCCTACACTTTTATAGAAGACAGAAGAAACCTTGGTGGAATCTAAAGATGCTGAGGTTTTCAAGAAAGTTCATTCTGCCAAGGCTAACTAGGAGATACCTAGGAGAGTCTAGTAAAGATTATTTGTAGTTATGTAAATTGGGCCATCAGATGATAGATGGAGTGTCCTATTGGTAGACAATCCCATCTTTTCTGAGATGCAGCAGGTGGGGCAGGACAGAAAGCAATGAGGCAGGTAAGATTTTGAGAAGGTTGAACATCTTTGATGTGGTTGCCTGGGTACTGCCTTCCATAAAGCTGCACTCTGCTGAGTGTGACTGTGGCCACTGTAACTTTAATATCTGAAATGCCCGTTCTTCCCTGTGGACCTTCAAGCAGTCTTTGTGCTACTCTGGAGCCAGGATCTTTATTAGGGTCAGATGAAGAAGACCTCCAGCCTTTATTAAATTCAGAGTGGAGAAGTCTAAGTTCTACAATTGACTAGCCAAACAACATTAGTTAACCATTTTAACCCCATGTATGACTTATTTCCCCATCTATAAAATTGAGATTGTGATGTTCCTACTCCCAAATTCCCAGAGTTATTGCAAGTAAAGACTCTCATAGAAATATGAGCTTCTACCAGTCAATATCCCATGGTTTTCATGTACTTAGGTACAGTTTTTGGCATATTCTGGCTCTTGTGGACTCAGCTGAATACCCAAAGTCCACTCGGAAGGAATGAAGCCCGTGGATAGATGTCAACCTTTTGTTCAGCATTTAAAATTCAGTTGCTTTAGGGCACCAGTAAGTGGGCCCCAGGAAACATTATCCCTTCCCCCCAGAGAGAAATAACCTAAGGAGATGGGAAAAAATGCTGAATAGGCAGTCTAGAGTACCAAGGTTCAAACCCTAGCTCTTCCATTTACTAACTGTATGACTTTAGGCAACAAATCATTTATTTTTCTCTGAACCTCAGTTTCTTTCTCCTTATAATGGGGATTTTTCCAAATTACTTCTCACTTCCCATTCATATATAATTTTATGATCTGATAAAAAATAGTAGGAGAGAGGGTAAGGTACAGGCTGGAATAGCAATCAAAAAGAGAATTTGAAGTCATGAACTAGTCATTTCTGGAAGGGAGATCTGGAGCTTGTCCCTACAAAGCTTGAGAGGAGGGAGGGATCCAGGAGAGGGACTCCAAAGAAATAGGATCCTGGGGGTGAGGTTTGCAGACCAGCCACAGAATATATAGTTTCTTGGAACAGCAGTAGATAGAGAAGAGAAACATGATAAGAGTAAATACCACACCTAGACTTTAGCACTGTAGAAAAAAGCCCCATTCATCTCATGCTTCTTATGGGTCTGATTCCCCTAATATATAATTTTTGTCGATCAATGAGTATAAATACATAGAGACGCAGACTTATTCTGTTGATGATCCTTTTTGTCTCTAAATACTTTTGAGTTGTGTACTGATTATACAAATGAGGCTAAAACTGTTGTCACTTTTTTAAAGAATGTGTGATATCCTGGTAGGAAGAAAATAGGAGAGAAAAGATGAGATTCAAATGTCTAAAGAACATTAAGAGAAAAAGAGGGAAAGGAGGAAAGTGAAAAGGGGGAAGGGAATCTGAGAGGGGAAGAAGTGATGCATTTACACTAGCACCACAGCAACTGATATGATTCAACTCAGCAGTTGCGGATCAATTACTAAGGCTTACATTTTGCCACTGGCCCTTATTAGTTGTATGACCGAGACCTGCTACCTGACATACTTGGGACACGTTTTCATTCTTGTAAAGTGAAAGGAGGAGGACAAGATGGCTTCTGAGGTTACTTCCAGTTCTAAATAATGTCTGATATTATGATGCTAACCTGGTTCTAAATCTCTGACACTATGAGCATATAATCCTACATTTCCTGATTGAAGCCATAACTACGGCACCCAGAGAATGGCCATGTTCTGTCTTGCTTTCCCACACAGCATTTCTCCAGAAGGACTCTGCCTCCCACCTTCTTTCCTCTTCTCTCTGCACTTGGCAGATCATCTACACTCATGCAGTGATTTCAACTGTCCTTGCTATAATGATGGCTCCCAAATACATCTCTTCCTCCTTCACCTCTTTCTTGAACTCCAGGCCCCCCATTTCCCTTTGATGCCAGCATAGTTCCCTTTGGATGTATTTGCTGAACCTCAAAGTCAGTATGTCATAAACCAAACTAATTATGCGTCCTCCTAAACCTCTTCTGTCTCCTGACATCCCCTTTTCTCTCACTGGTACCACCACTCACTTCATCAACAGGGTTCCATTTCTCTCAGATTATTGACTTCTGCCTTTGCCTTCTCTCACTTCCAATAAGATGGCAAAGTCTATGAATGTGACTTCTTGAATATCTTACTTTCATCCCTTCTGTCTTCCCACCTTTCCACTCCCATTCATGCCACCCTTGTCCAGGTCTTTGACATCTTTTTTTTTCTTTTTGGAGAGGGGAAGATAGGGCAATTAGGGTTAAGGGACTTGCCCAAGGTCACACAGCTAGTTTTGTGTTAAGTGTCTGAGGCCAGATTTGAACTCAGGTCCTCCTGACTACAGGGCAGGTGCTCTATTGACTGCTTTTATATTTCTTAAATAGATCATTATCATAGTCTCCCAAAGCATCCCTGCTTTAGTCTCATCTTCCAATGCATGCTTCACAATCCTATAAATCAATCTTCTTCATCTACCAATCTACTCCTATTACTGTTTTTCCTAACCATTCAGTAAGGCACCTAGTTATCCCACTGGATAGGGTGTAGGGTCGGGAGTCCAGAAGACCTGAGTTCAAATGTGGCCTCTGACCCTTGATAGCTGTGTAACTTTGAGTAAATCATGTCATCCTGTTTGCCTCAGTTTCCCCATCTGTAAAATGAACTGGAGAAGGAATTGTCAAAAACCATTTCAGTGTCTTCACCAAGAAAACCCCAAATAAGTTCATGAAGAGTAAAACAACCGAAAAACAGAACTCATTCACTGACTCCCTATTGGCTACACAGTAAAATCCAAACTCTAGAATTTGCCATTCAAGGTTCTCCTCAATGTGGCAGTGCCCTACATTTGCAATCTTCTTTGGTATGACATTGGGGCACATAGTTTGAGCCTGACAATAACCCTGCTATGTAGGTGTTATGATCATCCCCATTTTATAGATGAAGAAATTGAGGCTTTGAAAAAATAAATGACTTTTCTGGGATCACACAACTAGTAATTTACTGGTTGGATTTGAACTCAGGTCTTCCTAACTCCCAGGCCAGAGCTCTGTCTAATTCATGAAGGTCTAGCCCAAATAATATTTCTGTAAAGTTTGAGCCAAAGTTAGGACATATTATTTTAAAACAAAAAGTATTTATTTTCCCTCTCTGCCTTACATGTTCACCATGTTTATAGTTTGGACTGTACTTATTTTCACATATAAGTCATCCCCAGCCAAGGCCACCAGACAAGCTCTACACTTCAGAGTCAGAGTCACTGTCTTATTCATTCCCTTTGTTTCTTGCCCCTCTCCCCAACCCTTAGCACAGCTCTGGTCACAAGGAAAGATTTAATAAATGCTTGTGAAATTGACTTCTACTTGAAAAATCCCAGCGGAAACCCTTGGAAGTTCCCTTGGTATCCAAAAGGCTTTTCAGCTCTATCTTAATTGGCCAAGCTAAAACTATTGTCAGATTTGGGGAAGGTATGACATCCAGTAGGAAGTCAACCCAACTCTAAATTGCTGTAGTCAGGAAAGCCCTTCCCCACCAAAGATCCTGGGGGAAGACTTGGCAGATCTTTTGTAATCAGCCCAGAAAGAAACTGTCACACTGTGACAAAACAGAGCTCTTACTGCTAAGTTTGCAAGTAACTTGGACAAGCAAGCAAACAAAAAAGGTAACTTTGAGCACATATGTAAAGAAAGTCCCTGAAATCCATCTGTGCTTATATGGCACCACTTGTACTTCAAGGATGTTTGCAATGGTGAACAGTGGAAGTTTAAAGTGCAAATGGACATTTTTCATGGGGATGGGGGGAGGGAGAGAATTTTGACTTGATTTCTCTTTCTTTCCTATTTAAAGGACCCTTATGATGTACATCTAAAGGCAGAAGGGACCTCTGAGGCCACTTAGTCCAATCTCTCCATTTTAAAGGTGAGGAAACGGAGACACAGGGAGTTAAGTGACTTATGATCATAGATTTAGAGATGAAAGGGGCCTCAGAGACGATCTAGCCCAAACCTCCCATTTTGCAGATGGGGAAAGTCCATCTGATTGCTTTGTCCTCAATCTCACAAGACAGTTTAACTAATTAATATACTTACTATATACCATGTAACATGGATAGAGTTGGCCTGGAAGCCAGTAAGATCTGGGTTCAAGTCCTGCTTGCAGAATGACTGGCAACATGACACTGGAGAAGTCACATAAGCTCTCTGTGCTCCAAGCAGCAAACAAAGACTATGCATTGCAGAGAAGGCTCTGTTCTGCATTGGCAGAAGCAGTTTCCCCCCTCCATTGTCCCCTGTCACAAGCCTTTTGACCTGCTCTAAAAAGGGAATGTATTTTGAGTGGTTTTCCTCACAGTGAGAATTGCTTTGCAGGTAGCCACATACACTCTCCCAAATAATCCTTCTTGCAACCAGGAGCATAGAATTCCAATCTCATTATCTGGGAAAGGAATCATGACATGTTTATGGGATGGGATACATCCAACTGGCCAGTGGGGATGGGATGCATGGTCTTGGCCTTGCTAGCCTGTTACACAAACCAATGGAGATCCCCGGGAAGGAAGAGAAGTCTGATGACCAGAGATTTCACTACCTCCAAGTGCCTTCCTCACCCTCTCGAGAACACCACATGCCTCACCTGGTTCAATTATATAGCTTCAAACTGCTCTGAAATATGGTGACAATAGTAACAAAAAAATGTTGATGACTGGCATTAATACAGCACTTTAAGGAAGGCAAAGGCCTTCACATACACTATCTCATTTACAATTTGCATGTGATATACTGCAGTGGTATAAGAAACTGTGCATAAAGATCCATGACTGTGCATAGTGACATAGATAATCACATATTAACATTATCTATGTTTTATTGTAGTTTTATTTGTTTATTGTATTTATTGATTAATTGTATCTTATTTATTTATTTGTTTGTTTGTTTGTTTGTTTTATTTATTTATTTATAAATTCCACTGGTTCCCCATCATCACCAGGATCAAATAGAAAATCTTCTAACTTTTAGAGCTCACCATCACCTATGCCCTTTGTCCCTTTACCATCTTCTTCTGCCTTACTCTCTCCCATATACTCAGTGATCCAGTGATGCTACCTCATTGATGTTCTTCAAAAGACGCTCCTTCTCTGGACCCTGGGCACTTGCATTAGTTGCCCCCATTCCTGGAATATTCTCCCCTCTCACTGTCACCTCCTGACTTCCTTTAGTTCTTAGCTAGAGTCCCCTCTTCAACAATAAATCTTTGTTATTCATTTTCCATATACATTTTATTTGGTTCTGGCCATACTCAGGGGTGTTTTAGAGTGCATGCAGCCTGGGAGTCATATCTTTGACTCTTGTGATATCATGGATAGAGAGTCTTAATAGCAAGGAGACCTTACATACAAGTTCTCCCTCTGCCCTGTGTAGGATAGGTGACCCTAGGCAAGTCATTTAACTTCTCAGTGCCCTAGGTACATCTTTAAGACCCAAAGTTTCAAAGGACCTGCCATCCTCTGCTGATCAAGGAATTTCCTTATCCAAAGTCACTCATTCCAATGAAATCACAAGTTCAGGCCCTATTCCAACTATGTCATTTATATCTTCCATTCCCAGTTTCCTATAAGACCCCAAAGAGCGGGGACTTCACACCTCCAACGTCCTCCAACATCACAGAGTATTTATATGAGAGAGTATCACACTTCCCTAGAGCCCTGTGGAAGCCAGATCCAGCACTTCCAGGCTCTGGCATATAGCACAAATTATGTTGCAAGGACTGTGCCAACTGCTTTACAATTATTAGCTTACTTGATTCTCACACATGCCCTGGGAGCTAGAAGCTATTATTATCCCCATTTTAGTGAAAAGGAAACATGCAGACAGAGGTTAAGTGACTTTCTGAGGTTGGAGTCCAGATTTGAACTCAGCTCTTCCTGAGTCCAAACCCAGCATGCTATCAACTGTGCACATAGTTACCTAATGCCTAATCCCTACATGGACGTTGTTGCTTCTGAGGCCCATAGCATCTTCCTTAGTGTTTTAAAGCAGGATGGAATTAGGATAGAGCACAAGTCCCTCCTTTGCCAAATGAGGCGATAGAGACCAAGAGAAATGAACTTACTGATGCATGTCATCATCTATGGAATGACAGAGCCCAGGGCCCTTTATACCAGAGAATGGGAGAGTAGTGGAGCATAGGGCCTTTATACCTGGACACTCTTCTTTCTCTAACCCATCCTGCACACAAGCACTGGAGAAATAAGCTCCCACTGCCAGTCTCATCATTCCATTCTTTCTGATGAAGTCTAAAAGAACATGCCATCCCTGGAGGAACAACTAAAATATCTCTATTTGGCTTTCTGGATCCTATGCGAAGTGATCCAGCTGGTCCACCAACATAATCTCCCACAATTCTCTTATCAGACCTGCAACAGAATCTGAGAACGGATGTGGGGCATGAAAGGAAAGGAAGAGTCAAAGCCTTATTATTGAAGGTGGGACTTTACTTAAGATCTAAAGAAAGTCAAGAAGTGACAGGGAGTGGGGAGAATATTCCAGAAACAGGGGAACGTAGTGCAAATGCCCAGGGCCTGGAGAATGAGTATCTTTGGAAGAACATCAATGAGGTAAATATCACTGGATCACTGAATATGTAGTAGGGAATAAAGCAGAAGAAGATGGCAAAGTAACAAAGGGGCTAGGTTACTGTGAGCTCTAGAAACCAGAAGATTTTCTGTTTGATCCTGGTGATGATGGGGAACCCATGGAATTTATTGGATGACACAGGCAGACTTGTTTTAGAAAGATTGTTTTGACAGTTGAGTGGAGCTTGAACTGGTGCCGAGAGAACTGAATCAGGAAAACCAATCAGAAGGATGCTTCAATAGTTCAGGTAAGGGAAGAATGGATACTAAACACCAAAAAACGAGGTGAGTGTGAAAGGAGTGCTGGTAGAAGTAGCAAGATTGCATCTTCCAGATGCCTAGAAAAGTAATCACATCAATGGGGACTAAAGAGTTATGACACTGATTAAACTTGGACCAATCTGTTGTTGTTGTTCAGTCACTTGTCATGACTGACTCTTCATGACCTCATTTGGGGTTTTTTGGCAGAGATGCTAGAGTGGTTTGCCATTTCCTTTTCCAGCTCATTTTAAAGATGATCAAATTCAGCCTTACTCTCTTCCCAAGTTCACAAAGTCTGATGGCAGGACAAATTCAAGATGAGTGGCAATGGGATGCAGTGGATGACCTTGGATTATACATTTTCCATGTCTAGTCAGTCTCTATCCAGGGGTGGGAACCTGTGGCCATGAGGCCTCATGGGGCCTTCTAGGTCCTCTGGTGAAGTGTGTATTCAGTCAAAGGGTGGGCTGTGCTTGAGGACCTAGAGGGCATCACAAGGCCTGCAGGCTAAAGCTTCCCCAGCCCTTTGTCTCAGCACTCCATAGCACTTGTTTCTATCTGCCCATTCCTCCAGGGGAAGTGTTCAAGTTTGATGTAGATACCTCCCTGATTCACCACTGGGTTCGAAGCCTGTTGGTTACACTCACTCTGGTTTAGCCCATCCAAGGAAACAATTTGACTGGGTATGGCTTCTGTGCTTGCTACAGCTTCTTGGAGCCATGGATGAGAGTTGGGTGAAGGTAGACACCAAAAATGCATGAGCAGCCCTCACACCTACTCCTGCCTAAATACCCCATAGACACCTCAGGGAACTGGAGTGAGGGGGTGGTTGTACATCCCTGTAATTCCAGTACACACTGGACACCATGAGTGGAGAAAGGGCCAAGGGAGAGGAGGCTTGTGTAAAACACACTTTGGCCAAGGGACACCTTCCTAACATAACCTCATGTCTTCATTCCACTTTCAGAGCAAGTTGCTTTAAAGACCATTAGGTGATGGAGATAGGGCATTGAGTGAATGTGCTTTTGAGCATGTGCCTAGAGGTAGCTACACAGGGACCCAGAGCCAGGAAGACCTGATTTTTAAATCAGCTTCAGATACTTATTATCTGGGTAGCCATGGGCAAGTCATTTACCCTTCTAAGCCTCAGTTTCTTCATCTGGAAAATGGGGGTAAGAATTCCCTCCCAGGGTTTTTGTGATTATAAAATAACATGATAATTATAAAGTGCTCCTCAAAGTTTAAAGCAGTACATAATGCTAGTTTCTATTACTCTATGAACCCTATTTCATAAACTCCCACTATTGTCTCCATATACAGATTTATTTTCTCCCAGCTTACACTACAAATGTCATCGGCCTTCCACAACTCTAGCCGTGCCTTTCAGTTTCTAGCCCTGAATCCTATTGCATACAGTTTAAGTGTTTCCCATTTCTGTTATCTGGTCAGAAGAATATGGGCCAATCTTTCAGAAAGGCAGAGCTACAGTGACATATTTTTGATTACTGAGGATGGAATGATTCTCTTCCTGAGATGCAGAGGGCAGTCTGATTACTCCAAATAATGGGATTTCTACGGGTCTAAGCAATCAGAGATAGACATGATTTGATAATCAAGATGTAATTGATCCTCATTTGGGCATTTCATGGAGCAGAGTCGAGACAGTAATCTTGGGGCCTAGTCAGTTTTCCATTAAGAGAGTGATGAAAGCTGCAGTGAAACTGCAATATTTAACAAGAGTTCCTCCATGACTTAGGAGATTCTTTAGATAGGAAACGCACCAAACCTAATATTTAAAGAAATGAGGGCTATGCCCCGAGGCCCCTGAATGTAGAGAGCACTGACAGCACTTTTACCTCATCATAGAATAATAGGTCTAGAGATGGGATGTGCAGCTATCTTTTATGGGAAACGTCCAAACTGAAATAAATTAGGTATACAGACATTCACTCTACCTGCCCCCATCAAAAAAGAGATAGCACCAGGAAGGGAGGTGGGTGGATACAGCACCCAAAATACTTTGTTAGGAAATGATCCCTATGCCCTGAACAGGATGGGGTTTACATTTTGGTTTTCAATGACTTTGTTTAAAAGAAAAGAAAAACTTTTTTGAAGAAAGGTGAAAAAGCAATGACTTTGGAATTGAAGGGCATGAGTCCTAATCTTCCAGTCTTATAAAATGAGAAGGGTGAAATAAACAGCCTGTCAGGTCACTTCTACTTCTAGGTCTTTGAGCTTTAATAAACTGAGATGCTTACTGTCCATGTGACCTTGGAAAAGTCACCTCAACTCCCTTTTCCTCATTTCTTTATGTGTAAAATGAGAAGGGTAGACCACATACATGTCATTTGTAGTTTCTCTGACCTCTAGATCTAAAATTCCATGATCCTTTATGTTAAATGTTTTTCTGCACATTGTCTTCCGCAATAGACTGTGAGCTCTTGGAGAGCAAGAACTGTTCATTTACATTGTTTTATGCCCCCAATGCTTAGCACAATGCCTCGCCCACATTAAGGGATTAATAAATAGGGACGGCTGGGTGGCTCAGTGAATACAGCACAGACCCTGGAGTCAGGAGGACCTGAGTTCAAATTCGGCCTCCGACACTTAACACAAAGACTAGCCATGTGACCTTGGGCAAGTCACTTAACCCCAATTGCCCTCCAAAAAGCAAAAAAACAAAAACAAAAAAATAAAAAGGATTAATAAATGTTTATTGATAGCTAGTTCAGAAAATGCAGTTATCAAATATATATGTGTGTGTGTGTATGTACGCATGTATGTATGTATGTATGTGAATAAATAACAAATGATTCCAATGAAACTATCCACACCTCCACATACTACAATAAAAGGAGGACTTCACTGAAAACACTGCAACATGTGCAATCACCCTGGGCCCTCTTTGGCTTTATTCCTCCATTAACCTATTACAACAGAAATCCCTCCTGGAAAAAATCATGAAACCAAGGCTCCAAAAAATAGTGAAGGAGATGAAGCTAACCTCCCATCCTCCTGTTTCTGGGTCCTTCTGTAGTTCATCTGCCATCCCATCTAACCAACCCTTCTCCCAATTCGTTATAGTTTCTCCTTTCCTTCCCAATTTCAGAATGCCCTCATTTAAGAAGATTGTTTGATGATTCCTGATACTTTATCTGACCTGGGGCCAGTCACTTAACAAGAATTTGAATTGGGTGCTCTCTGAGGCCCCTTCTGATTCTAGGTCTTAGATGCCATAATCTCACCATTTTACATTTTAAACTTTAAATTGCTACATTGTACTAATTTTAAATTGTCATTTATTTCATATTACTAATCCACTGGAGATTAGGAGGAGACATGAGTTGGTCAATGTGGGTCTTTTCTTTCTCAGGGCCAATACCAGCTCCTTTTATGACATGGTTGGAGATCTTTGAGAGATTTTCTGGCTAAAAGAAAGAATTTGAAGATAATTAGAACCAGGCTGGTTCTTAAATCATAGCAAGAGAGCCAGGTGGGCCTTCTTGATGTCAAAAGACCTGCTAAAAATATGTGCTCTGCTAGCATAGCCTTTGAGAAGTCTGGGTGAGCTCTAAGACAAAATGAGGAAAGGAGAAGGATTTTTGTAGAAGAAGGCACTCAGATTAAGTTGTGCTTAACTAAAGAAGACTTCATATATCAACTGCCATAGGTAATAGGGAAGTCAAGGAATATTGAGTCATGGAGCTTCAGGCAATGGAATGGGAAAAAGAAGCTATTGTAAGGTATGTGCCTTTGCTTGCAGAGTCAGAGTGCTATAATGCATTCAGTTTTAACCTGGAATCTGTGACTTTGTTCATTAAAATAGTGTGAGATCAGGCATAGTGGCCCTTGCCTCGCATTCCTGCTACTGGGGGAAGCTTGGGAGTTCTGAGCTACAGTTGGACTAAAACTGAATGGGGATCCTTGCCATGACTAGTATTAATACGGTCAATCCTCAGAAGCATGGGAGCCACCAGGCTGCCTAAGGAGACTCAAACTGACCCAGGTTAGAAACAGAGAAGGTCAAAGTTTCCCTGCTACTAAAAAGTTAGATTTGACCATGTGTGACTGCTTTACTTTCAGCTTGGCTAACACAAGGAGATACAGTTTCCAAAAAAAGTATGTGTGTGTATGTTTGTGTGTGTGTGTATTGCACACAATATTATATTCTGTACACAATTGTATTTCAGTAAAATTGGTTTCTTTTGTAATTATATATATTTTATTTTATTTTATGCATTATACAAAAGGGGTACACAGTCTTCACCAGATTGCCAAAGGCTCCATAGCGTGCGTGCACACACACACACACACATACACACACACACACACATGCATGCACACATGCACACACGCAGAGTTAGGAAGCCCTGGTCTAAGAGATAGAGAACTGGACTTAGATTTAGAAAGCCATGGATTCAAGTGACGTTCCTCCTTCCTCTGATATATTAGATAGGTCAATTACCCTCTCATGTAACCTGTTAATCCTCTCAGGTTACCTTTTAGCCTATAAATTAAAAAAAAAAGTGGGGGAACTGATTAATATTAGTAGTGGGCATTTGTTCCCTCCTCCAGTGAAATCATTGATTCAAATGAAAAATAACATTCTCTCTGAAATAGCATCATGTCGGCAATGGCAGGGACCATAGCTAGATTGGTGTGTTGGGGATGACTAGGGCTCCCCCATTCTCCAGATTCATCCTTACCCCTGCCAGTTACTTATATTTTTGTGTATTTCATGTTTTTCTAGACATCCCATTATAGTAGAAAACAGATTAAATTTGAAATCAGTGGACCCAGCTTTGAATTGCAGGTACTTGCTATCTGTGTGAGTTCTGGTACTTATTACCTATGTGCAGTTGGTGGAAAACTCAATTTCTTCCTTGGGGCTCAGTTTTCTCATTTAGAAAGTGGGAGAATGAAACTCAGTATTAACTCTGGTATTTCCTAGATCTAAATATGTGATTCTAAGATCATTTGTTTGTATAAATAAGGTTCTGGGAAGTTGGGTACTTGTAAGCCTGACTTTGATCAGCAAGAAGTGCTGATAACTGGAAAATGTCAAGTAAATCACAATCCAACTTTACTTAACAGTATGTCAGTTTTACTTAAATGGAACTTGACCACTGCTACTCATAATTTCTTAGAGTTAGAAGTTGAAAAACTTAAAAATTCATCTCATCAAACCCCTTTATTTTACAGATGAGAAAACTGAATCACAGAAAAGTGAGGTGACTCACCCCATTTTACACAGCTAATATGAGCCAGGGGTAGGATCCCAACCCAAGATCTATGAATGTAACTTAAGTATTGATTTATTCCTGAATATATAGAAATCCCACTCGTGTCTTTACAAACCCAAAGTCACTGGTCCATAGACATGCAGTAAAGTCTGCTCTGCTAGAGAAGTCTCGTGTATTTCTGTTCTACAGGCACAGAATTTATCTTGGCGGGGAGCAAGATTGGTGGCAGTCATTAAATGAAAGGCATCAAAAACCATTGCAAAGATGTTATTCCTCCCAAAGAGGAGTGAGGCATAGAATTATGAATGTCTGTAGAGCACCCAGAGTACCTACAGAGACCACCAATTCTCTAGGCAAGATCCATTGGGACGAGAAATCAATATGAAATTCAAACTGGATATGGTCTCCTGCTCCTTCCAGGGAAAGAACAGATGAAAAGACATTCTCATAAATTAACTCCAACCAAGTGATATCATGGGGAAAGGGTGGGGATATTGTTATTAGGGGAGCCTAGGAATCTTCACCATTGCTGAAGAGAGAAAATTCAACAACTTTAAGGTGAGGTTCGACTTTGTGCCCCCAGCGCTCAGCACAGTACTGAACACATAGTAGGCATTTAATAAATGTTGACTGACTGATTGATTTTAGTAGTTGTTCCTGACTTCTCATGAGAAAGCTAGGGAGAGAAAATAGATGGTAGTATACAAACTTATAGTTCTTCAGATCTTGGAAAACTCAAGATAGAGTCTGTTTTGAGTTCATATGAGGAAAGGAGAAGAGAAATACACATCTATATAGTTCCTGCTGTGTAACAGATTCTGTGTTAAATGTATGTGTGTATACATACATGTGTGTATATATGTATATATGTATACAGGGATGTATGAATAATTTCACTTTATCCCCAAAACAACTCTTGGAGGTAGGTGCTATTGTCATCAACATTTACAGATGGGGAAAAAGACATGGATAAGTGACTTGCCCAGGGTCACCCAACTAGTAAGCATCTGAGGCTAGATTTAAACTCAGGTCTTCCTGACTCCTGGTAGAGCATGCTATCTATGGTACCATCAAGTTGCTTCTGTTAAAGACAGATTAGAAAAACTGTACATAAAACAAAGACTAGGAGTTGGTGGAGGAGTTAGAGAAAGGGTGCAAAGGGCTCTCCAGGGAATGAAATGTATGAGCTTTTTTTTGTCAATGATTTCATGAGATGGAGCCAAAAGAAGCTGGTTGTACTCTAGTGTAAGTTTGCTGTGCAGGAATTGAAGAATCTGAATTAAATTCCCTATTTAAACACCTAACCTTCAGCCTTTTAGCCTTCAGTTTCTCCAAACCATAAAATGAGGGGGTTAGTCTCATTATCTTCTAAAGTCTAAATGTATTACCTTGTCATAGTCATTTTCCAGAAGCCTTTGTTCTGATCCATCCTGGTTTTTGACTCAGTTCTAAATTTAAGAAGTTGTAAGGTGACTGACCTCTGGATAAGTGAGGTGTTATTGTTCTTTTTTTTCCCTTAGTATTTTCTGTTGTATTGGTTTTGAAGATGCCCAGGGAAGGGAGGGAGTTTTCTAAAGCAATGTCTATATTGTTATTTTACTTCTCTCTCAGGCTGAAAGATCAGTTATTTAGCGAAGCTGGGAGAACCTGATAAAATGAGTTTAGAATCTACTCAAAAGTCAGGACTCAAACTGCAAACATGTGTTTGAATGCCTTTGTTGTTGACCGAGAAAGAGAGAGAGAGAGAGAGAGAGAGAGAGAGAGAGAGAGAGAGAGAGATTGGGAGGGAGAGAGAGAGACTGCAGTTTTTAGCAGTAGGAAAAAAGGCATCTTGAAAAACAACTCACTCAGGTGCCCAGGGCCTCTTGCTTTTACCATGGCATACATTGTTCTAACAAGCAACATGTTGATGGGGAACATTGGTGATTCAGGAACAAGGGGGAATAAACTGACTCTTAAAATTACGCACAATTTTAGAAATAAAAGTGGAAAGCACTCATTTTATGTGTCCCAAATAGCCTGAGCTACATAGGGAATTTTAAAAGCAGCCAGATGCTGATCTCTTGGTCATTTATATGCAACGGCTATATATGTATATGTATGAGCAGCGATCATAATGGTAGTCTTACACTGTCTAGTGGGCATGGAGGCTGTTCAGAGCTGAAATGACAAGTCTTGCAGCTTCCCTCTCTCCCATTTGAAAGGATGTTTCTCTGTGGTTCATCTCTGATACTCCACACCCAAATTCTTTTCTCTGCCCTTTTCTTAGAGTTTCTCTCATTATCTTAAGTGCCTAGACTTCATCCTTTCACAAAATTTCATGGAAACCATCTAACTCCTTCATACTGAAGAGTGAATGACTAATAAAATTTAACTTGTAACCAATGGGATTGTGGTGGGTGGGTAGGGTTTACATTTGAACAAGGTAAACCCAAAAGGAATGTAGTACCCAAGTAAATATTAGCACATTTGTGTGCCTAGCACAGGAATGAATGAATGAATGAATGAATAAGACATTTATTATGTGCTTATTATGTACAAAGTACTGAACTAAACATGGGTATACAAAAACAAAATCGAGATAATTTCTGCTCTTAAAGGATTCCCATTCTAATGAGTGAGTCACCTCTGTAGCCCCTTTCAAGAGTGTCCCCTTCATCTGTAGTTTCTGTATCTGAGCACTATCTAGCTAGTTCAGAAGGCACTTTTATGAGGTAAACATATGGTCTTTGTGGTCTTAAAATGACAGCACAGAGAAAGCTGCCAGGAGCTATATATACACACATCAGATCTACAGGCAAGAGCGGCCTTCCTAGTCATCCAGTTTATCTGTTTTTAATGGCAACGTCAGGCCTGAGAAGAGGAACAGGTTTCTCTGTGAATCTAATGGCTCCTTATGGCAAAGGTATAGTGAACACACTTCAATCAATGTAGCAGTATAGGAGAGGAAAACACATTTCCCTACAAAAACCATCAGACTGATATGGCCACTGACATATGGGACAATTAAAGTCCATATTTTTAAATATTCTTATATAAACTACATAAAACAGATACAGGAAAAACTCACTATCTAACCCCACTCCTTGGGATAGGAATGAGAGATTAGCAATTAGCAATCCTTATAAAATATTTTTAAGAAACACATTCCAGTTACTTTCAAGATTCACCATGTCCCCCCAAAAATGTGAGGTTTCATCAGTTTAGGGAACCACTAGAGAGGAATCTGCCCTACTAATTCAGTAGCACCTTCTCTGAAAGGAATAATCTTGGAGAGATGCCCAGATTATTAAGAGGTCATAACTCTCTCTCAGAATTAGTATGTGCTAGATATGGACTTGAAGTTAAATATTTTGGGCTTTTTATCCATCCACCCCATGCTTTATATTCCCAGTTCTTAACATAGCATCCGATAAATAATAAGTATTTGATCGATGTGTATTGATTGATTGTTTGTAATACTACGACTATCATTATCCCTGTTTTACTCATGAAGAAACTAAGGCTTCAAAAAGCACAAGTGGAAAAGCTTTTACTGTGGAGGGGAAGAGGGGGGAGTTGAGAGGGATTGTTCTCATCAGACTTGGTTTAAGGAGGGCATAACATACATACTCAATTGGATATGGAAATCAGTCTTACCCTACAGGAAAGCAGGGAGGAAGGGAATGTGGGGAAGGGAGTAATAGAAAGGAAGGTAGATTGGGGCAGGGGGTAATCAGAAGGAAACCCTTTTGAGGAGGGACAGGGTCAAAGGAGAGAATAGACTAAATGGGGGGGAGGGATAGGATGGAGGGAAATACAGTTAGTCTTTCACAACATGACTATTATGGAAGTGTTTTGCATGACTACACATGTATAGCCTATACTGAATCACTTGCCTTCTCAATGAGGGTGGGTAAAGAGGTAAGAAGAGAAAGAATCTGGAAATCAAAGTTTTAAAAAACAAATGTTAAAAATTGTTTTTACATGAAACTGGGAAATAAGATGTGTAGGCAATGAGGTAGAGAAATCTAGCTTACCCTACAGCAGAGGAAGAGGATAAGAAAAGGGGGGCATGATAGAAGGGAGGGCAGATTGAAGGAAGGCGTACTCAGAACATATGAAGTCATCGTGCAGGGCTAGGGGAGAGACGGGAAGAAAATCAGAGCTCAGAATCTTATGGAAGTGAATGTTGCAAACTAAAGTAAATCAAAAGGTAGAAAAAAGAAAAAGAAAAAGAAAAGTACAAGAGGTTTTCTCAGTGTCATATGACTAATAAGGATGAGAGGCAGTATTTGAACTCAGTCTTTCCTTATTCCAAACCCACATCTCTAGCCAGTAGGCAATAATGTCCTTACATACAATCAATCAGCAAGCACTTATTAAATGCTTACTGTTTACCAGGCACTGTTCAAGGAGCTGGTGTTAAAAATATAGCCAGTGAAGCAATTGTACATTGTAATTAGCATTTCAGCTTCAGCCTAGGATTTACTTCAATGCTAGCAAATGCTTGATAAATGTTCTGAAACAGTTGGCTCTCTCAAGTAAGTTAAGCAACAAAATGAAGCTTAAAGTCTATTGGATTTGAAATCAGATCCTAGATTTGAATCTCATTTCCATTACTTATGAGCTATGGGGCCTGGGATAACAATACCATTTGTATGATACCTCAGTATCCTAATCCTAAAAGCATGCTCTAGATCCTAGGCCAGATGTCAGTATCCTAAAAGAATATTTCTAAGCTTCTCTCCAGCTCTAAATTCTATGATCCCTTTATATTGTCTACAGAACTGATTTGCTCAGTCCCCACCCCCACCCCCTATGCACACACAAGTAAAAGACTTTCAGTCGAGCACATATCCCCATTATCTTTGAGACCCTCCTGGCTCTGAATCTGTAGTCTCTAGGTAAAGCATTTAAAAAAGCTATCAAGAAATTCTATCTCTAACACTTTGTAGTTGTGTCATTTTATATAAGTTGGTTAGTTTCCTTATCTATAAAATGGAAGGCTTGGTCTAGAGGGCCTCTGGAGTACATATCTATGATGTGATGATGTGGCTGGTGTTCATATAGTATGGCCCTGAATGGACTCCCATCCACAAGGACTCTGCTTCTTTTTATAAAATACCCATAAACAGTTAGAGTCTTTCCCACTCCATGACTGATTCTTTTGTGAAGGCAAAGCAAGCCACTTTTTACCTCAATTATTACCCAACATCTAACTACTGAATGGGTGTTGGCTCAGACAAACTGGGACCTGGGAAAGACCTTAGCTTAAAAGGTCAAGATCTCCTGCTGGGTCCTGGACCATTTTCAGTTTTTTTAACCTGTGACTTGCTACTGGACTCTGATGATCCTGAAGGAGAGAGGGGGCTGATGTTTTTGTACAGCCCTTCCTCCCTTAAATTCAACTGACTTGCCAGTCAAGACATCATTGGTCCTCTGTAAATGAAGAACTAACAGCAACAACAACAACCCATCCCTACATGCTAAATTGGGTCCTTAGGCTACAGTTTTCTAGCCATGTTAATCCCCCATCCTGGCTATAAAATGCTCTGTGGTCCAGTTATCTGAATCCTTGAACTGAGAGTCTAGCCACCTGGGTTAGGTTCCTGGCTCTGATATTCAATAGCCACATGGATCTGAAGAGAGACTAAGTAAGGGCTAGTGGAGATTCACCCTATGGCCACAGTAGGAGAAATCCCAAGTTCTTATAGCGCTTCAATAGCAAAGGAACACTAGAGTGTAACATCTGCTGTATTTAAAAAAACATAGTTACAATAGGAAGCCACATCATCTTCTTACCTACTGTAGCATAGGTAAGCTTCTATATACTCTATCCTAAGTCCACCCCTCAGAGTCTTTATCCCTGGAAGAGACAGTATCAGGTCATTTAAAAGTTTGACCTAGGAGAAAATTTCCTGCTACCTGCGAGTGTACTTTGTACCATTCGATTTGTAAAAATTTTGAGATGGCCCTTTTCCTGGCTAATGCATTTGATCTTCCTGAGCCTCAGTGAACTCATGTTTAAAATGTGAATATTATTTTGTGCTAAACATTTCCTAAGGTCGTGACAATGAAAGCACCTTGTCAAGCCTTAAAAAGCTATAAGCAAAATAGGAATGATTATAATCATAATAAGATCCTTATGATGATGAAAAAGCAGAAACACTGTCAGTGTTTTAGGGGAAAATCATGCAGTTTTTAGACTTCTGAGTCCCCCACTTTAGAAATATGTTTTGGACTGATTGTCCAATTAAGAAGGTTTAAGAGCAAGCAGTGATAACTGTAGCCACGGGCAACACCAACAGTTTAGTTTCATCCTCTTTCTCTTAAAATATTCTAGACACATTCAAAGGCAACATCTACTTTTCACAAACAAGCAAAGGAGGCATTTAAATATCAGAACTGCCTTCTCTAGTACAGTTCCTGAACAATCACTAGGCCATTATTCTGATTTCAAGAAACCTGGGGTTAAGAATTGGGCAGGCAATGATCACCAGTGAAAAGAAACTCGTATGTCTGTGAACAAGGCAGCTTTGAAGCAATGGATGCATTCTTCATTTTTGTTATGATACACTGGAACATCCTTAGCCATAATGTAGGTTTGTATATCCTGTTTCTGATTGCCAATCAGGAAAATGAGCTGGGTTTTTTGTTTTGTTTTGTTTTGTTTTGTTTTTTACTTTTTGCCTTCTTTTCTTTCCCTCAATAGATTTTGATCAAACACACATTTTGTCATCCTGGGAATTTTATCCACTTCTCTTTGCAGTGTGTTTAATGCTCATTTGAACTGGACTGAAAAAATGCAGGTGATAAAGAACGGACAAAGATAAGAAGTCTACTATAGAGATCCTCTTCTTTCTCAAGCCTCCCCCTCCTTGCCCATTCCAAGGTCCATCAGATGCCCCGAAAACAGATGCATGGAGATATGGTCATTGAACACCTCTTATCCTGCAGAGTTTGTTCCTCTAAGCCCTATAAACAACTTTCTATAAAAATCCCTCAGTAAGAGAAAGAAAAAGAAACCAAGACATCCACCAGGGAACATGAATAATGTATAGTTGGAGAAGGCAGGGGCTGGGGAGAGGGGGAGAGCAGGGTTGATCCTCCCTCCTTTTATTCCACAAAGATATGTGGATTTAATGGTTGGTTTCTTTTGCATTCCTCCTCTCTGGCCTCTGCATGTATCGGTGTGTTACAAACTAGTGCTTATTTGTGTGACCACAAACTGGGATTTATTTAGTTATCTGGGGTCAGTGAACACAGAACATACTTTCATAAACTGATATTGAACAGGAAAGGGACTGCATTGGAATGGTACCTGAATTACAATCAGGGAGCCTAGTAAGGGAGCAGCTATAGAATTCTGGCACTGATCAATCAATTTATGTTCACTAAGCATGTAATATGTGCCAGGAACAGTGCTAAATACTGGGGATGCATAAAGAGGCAAAAGATAATTCTCACCTTTAAGAAGTTAATGAGGAATTCATGCATACCTTTTTGAGGCATTTATTTATCCACCCATTCATTCTCAACAAGCATTTATTAGGCACCTACTCTCTGCAAGGCATTAGCCTATGTGTTGGAGACCCAAAGACTAATGTAGAAGTTCCTTCCTTGAAGGACTTTTGGTTCAATCTTGGATGAGCAACAATGTCCTTAGATAAGACAATATAAAACAAATAATAAGAAAGTAGAAAGCTCTTCAGAAAGAGACTGGACTTTACAACAATGATGTGGGTTCAAATCCAACCTCTTCCACCTTCTACATGTGTGATCTTGGTCAAGTTTCTTGACTTCTCCAGTCCTCAGTTTTCTTATCTATAAAATGGGATAACTTGGATAAATTGGATAATTCCCAGATAACTTGGAAAGCCCCTTTGGTTCTCAATCTTTGATCCTCTTTTTTGGGAAGGATATGTTAGCTATTAAGAGAATTGGGAAGAGCCTCTTCTTAGAATTGTAACTTGAGGTGAGCATTGAAAGAAATAAGAAATTCTGAGTCTGGGGCAATGAAGGAGTACATTCCTAGAAGTGAAAATGATGGAAACTGAAGATGGAAAACTGTCTATGTGGAACTGAGGTAGTTTGACTGGAATATAGGAGAGAAAAAGAACAGAAAAGTGCTATAAGCCAAGAAAGATAGGTTGGAGGAAGATTATAAAGGACTTCAAATGTCAAAGGTGTGTGTGGGAGAGGGGCGGCAGTCAATAGAGCACCAGCGCTGGAGTCAGGAGGACCTGAGTTCAAATCTGACCTCAGACACTTAACACAAAACTAGCCATGTGACCTTGGGCAAGTCACTTAACCCCAACTGCCCTACCTTCCCCTCTCCAGAGAGAGAGAGAGACAGAGAAATGTCAAATAAGGGAGTTGGCATTTTCATCTAGGGCTAGAGTTCTTAACCTTGTGCCTGACATGGACCCCATTAGCAAGCTTGTAAAATCTATGAACCACTTCTCAGAATAATATTTTCAAATGCATTTTTAAAAGCATAGGACTACAGAACTAACCAAATATACTGAAGTACAATTATATTAAAATAAATAGACATATATGTATATAATCATACATTATACACATGTATGCAAATGTGTGCATATATACATACATATACATGTTCGTGTGATGCGTGTGCATGTATTAAAGTTCACAGATCCCAATTTAATAAGACCTGCCCCAGAAGGGATAAGGCACTACTCAAGTGATACAGCAGGAGGTGGGCAGGAGGAATATCATAGATTGGAGAGGAGAGAGCCTTGATGTGGGGAGTCAAATTAGGAGCCTCTAGAAATGCCCCAGATGAAGTACAATGAGAGTATATACAAGGATGAGGTTGTGATTGGAAAGAAGCAAAGAAATCCAAGAGCTATTCTAGCATCATAACCAATAAGACTCGGGAACAGAATTGATATGAGAGGTGAGAGAGAGGGAAGCATCTCAAATGATGCTGAAGTTGTGAGCTTGGGTGCAAAGAAAGCTGGTGCTATCAAAGGAAATGTGGAAATTAGGAAGAGGTAAATGAGCAAATAGAAGGTAAATGGAAGAAGGAGAGAGAACCTACCACTTGTGCTCCAGGAAAGACTTCCAGCAGTGGGTGGCACCCACACTGAACCATCAAACAAGTTCTGGATTCTGAGAGTCAGAACTGTGTGGGACATACATTCCACGCATCAGGGACACTCTCTGCAAAGGCTCTGAGATGGACCATAGTGATATTAAGTTTAGAGAACAGCTAAGAAGTCAGTTCAGCTGGAACACAGAATTCATGAAGAGTGACATTATATAAAATAAATCTAGAAGGTTAGGTGGTGGCCCAATTTCTAAGGGTTTTAGATGCCAATATTCAAAATCTTTGACCAACTGAGACTGAACAAAAAAAGGAAAAGTTGAGAGATTTGGTGGGTAATTTCCTACCCAAAGCAACTGTCTCATTCTAACAAGAGAAGGTGAAAAATGAAAAGGATTAATTGTAAACACAATTTCCCCCCAGAAACATTAGGTCTTGCTAAAAAAAAATAGAATGTGAGATTGCTAGATGTCTATGAAATATCTCTGTGAGCAGACTTGCTCAACCATCTATTCCCCAGAATAAAATATGAATGCACCTGGTGATTCCTAGTCATTAATGCAGAATCATTTAGAAATCCATTGTTGGCCAATGAGCATGTCACTTAGGACAGCGAAATCCACAAGTAAAATGGTTGACTATTGAATGATTCATATACCTCAAAAAACTCTTGTTTATGGAAAATGGAAGCTAGGGTTCAAATGCTATCCTGATCATTGAAAGTCTTCAAACTAGTATCAGGCCTGCAGTTGGAATAGAGATAACAACTTTTCCCCTGAAGAGTTAAATATCCTTGCAACCAGGAGACTTTATTTTTTTTTATTTGGAAAAGCTTTTTTTCATTGTTTCTTTAAGAATATGAATTCACTGAAGTTTCCATTCATTCATCAGAAGTGTCAGAATAACAAACATTCAGATCCCATCTCTGATGACCTATGTGACCATTGCCAAGTCACCTCATTGGACCTCAGTTTCCTCATCTGTAAAATGATAAAGTTAAAATAAATGACCTCCAAACTTCCTTTCAGTCCTTGTACTATGTGCTTATAAAACATCCTCCTATCTATTGGACACCATAATGAAAAGAGCACATGACTTGCTGTCAGCGGACCTGGTTGAAATCCCACCTCTGACACCAGCTGGATGGTTGCAAGTGAGTCACTGTACCTTAGTTTTACTCATTCATGAAATAGTGTAAACATTTCTATTGCCTAATGTATAGGCCAGGGAGGGAAGACAACCCCCCCTTTTTTCTTCTTATGGCTATACCTGGAGTCAGAAAGACAAGTTTTAAATCAGTCTCAGACACTTAACTATGTCTGTGACCCTGGGGAAGTCATTTAACCTCTGTCTTCCTCAGTTTCTTCATTTTAAAAAATGGTGATAGTAATAATACCCACCTCTCAGAATTGTTGTAATGATCAAATTAGACAATATTTCAAAAATTCTTTGAAACCCTTTAAGAATTATATTATTACATTAAAAAACATTGAGCTTTCAGCAACATTTAAAGTTTGCTGCCTTGTATTTAGTGTACTTCTTAGTTCATTACCCCATTTCTAAATCCTACGATCCTGCACTTTCCCCAAGTCAACCATGAAAATTATGGACAATTCCAAGAAGTATACCAGAGATATTGCATTCTTCTCTTCTATATAACCATTGTTTGAGTGAGGCTGGAATATCATGTAATGGTTTGTCATTGTGCCTTTCATAAGTAGCCTATTTTAATGGGCAAGAGGAGCTGTCCACTGTTCTATAATTACATTTCAACTCAAGGCTGTATCATCATTTAGTGAAGAGGAGAATGCTATTTGGATAGAAAAAAAAATTTAAAGGAATTGAATTCAGAGAGAATAACTCCATGGAAATTTAATATATGTGTAAGCTTGTTTTTTTAATCAGTATGTTATACTTAAAAAACAAAGAAATAAACAAAAATAAACTTCACTTTCTTAATTGTCCTACAGAGACCTAGCTAGTACCTGAAGAAATTATGTGAATTTAAAAAGAATTGTAGCAATTTTTTTATGTGACTCAAATTTTCTATGAAAGAGTCTGAATATCTTATATTGTAGATAAATAATCCAGGGTATCTGAATGTCTATTGATTATGATTTTATTAAAATGCAATTCCACAGAACTAGAAAATGCCTCTGGCTATTTCTTCCCTAGTTCTAACAGCTAAAGAACCAACTGTTTCAATTTTCTTAGGGGGGAAAGTGTTTATTAAAACAAAAGGTTAGAACCTTGACTTCATGTTGCTCCCCTGCCACACGCTCTAGCAGCTGTCACAATATTGTGGACTCTCCAAATCTGAAAAATGCCATTACTCAAATGGACTGTTTAACCTTTTCATTCATTATTCTCATTCACAAGATGCGGAATAGGCTATCAGTACAGGAAACCATGTTTGAGGATCTTCATCGGATAAAAAACTCCAACATGAAATTGATTTACAAATAGCAAACAATGCAAGTGGGCAGCTGGTTGTGGGAATGATTCTATAGATGATTCAGAATGACTAACTAAAGAGAAAATATTTGGGGTTGGAAAGGATACTTGTGGGCACAAGACTTTCAAATGCTTTTATTCAACTCTGTTCTGCTCTTTGTGACCCCCTACTTGGGGTTTTCTTGGTAAAGAAAATATTCTTTTGCCATTTTCTTCTCCAGCCCATTTTATAGATGAGGAAACTGGGGAAAGGGGAGCTAAGGGACTTGTCCGGGGTCACATTGTCAGTAAGTGTCTGAGGACAGATTTGAAATCAGGTCTTCCTGACTCCAGATCCAGCACTCTATCCACTAAGCCACCTAGAAGATATGGAGCCATAAGACAATCCTAGCAGAGGAAGTCAGATCCTAGGATCATGTGTTTAAGGCTCAGGAGGCTCTCAGAGATCATCTCATGAATAGAATCATATGATCATAATTATAATGTTATAAAGGATCTCAGAAGTCATCTAATGGAACCCCATTATTTTACAGGTAAGGAAATAGGCCCAGGGAGGTTGAGGTATTTGCCCCTTTTCAACAGCAAACACCAGAAGCTTCTTATGAACCCAAATGACTACTACATGCTACCTTGAACACAATACGCGTTTAGTGTTGACTGAATTTAATGATGCATGAGAGCTGTTGTTTTATTTCTTTTTTATGTCTCATTCTCAAGAATGAGTATTGTTTCTAAGGTATTCATTTTATTGATGGAGAAACTGAGACAGGGAAGTAATTTTCCAAAGACAGGAAGTAAAGGAGGAGTATTCACCATCCCAATGTAATCCTAAGGCCAAGCCCTAAATAATATCTATTCTATCAGCCTCTTGCCTGCCTACCTCTTGTATGCTTCCAGGAATTGTCCATAATTGTAATGGTTATTGTGGGGGAATCCTAGGATTTAAAAATATGGTAATGAACCAGAAAGTATAATAGATTGGAGTCAGAAAGACCTGCCTTCAAATCCCAGCTCTGCTCCTACACTACTGGTACCATCCTGGGAAAAGTGCTTCCTTTCTTTGATCTTCTATTTTCTCATTTGTAAAGTGAGGGTACTAGGGCAACCAACAGGGTCCATTTCACCTCTCAATTTGTTATCCTGTGAATAATAATAATATTCTGGTAGAGGGTTAGCTCCTTGAGAGCAGGTATTGTTTTAATGCTTCATAGTCATAGTGAGTCCTTAATAAATATTCTTTGGTGCATTAATATTTGCATAAACTTAGGAAAAATGAAAGAGACCTTACTTATCCATTCCTTGTATTTTATTTGATTCATCTTGTTTTTATATCAAAATGATTTCCAGATCTAATACCCTGCCCTTAAATGAATACTCCCTTGCAATGACAACGGCAACAAAAGTAATAGCAACAACAAATGTTTATACAAAACCAATCAATACAGTGAGTGTTTCTAACATGGTGTGATGCTTCATGATTTGTTCTTCAGGACTAAGATTTAATAGTAGATCCTTAGTCATGAAATTGAAAGACACTGGGTCCTTTGGAAGGAAAGCTATGGCAAATCTGGAGAGCGTACTAAAAAACAGAGACATCATCTTGCTGGAAAAGGTCCATTCAGTTAAAGCTATTGGGTTTTCATTTTGTTTAGTTTAGTTTTCCAATAGCAATGTGTAATTGTGCCAGTTGGACTATGAGAAAAGCTGAACACTACAGAATCAACACTTTTTCTGTGTGGTGCTGAAGAAGACTTTCGAGAGTCTCTTAGGCAGTGAGGAGAGTAAATGAGTCAGTACTTAAAGAAATAAAATTAGGCTATTCCCTGGGAGGTAAAAAATAGACATATTTTGTTGACACAATGAGAAGATGGAACCCATTGGAAAAGATCTTGAAATTTGAAAAGATTAAAGACAAGAAGAAAAGGGGGATGGCAAAGAGTAAGATGGAAAGAGAGTGTCATGGAAACAATGAGCAGTAACTTAGACACACTTTTAGAGATAGTGGAGGATAAAAGGGGCTGGAGTGCTATGGTGCATGGATCACAAAGAGTCAGACAGGATGGAATGTTTGAACAGCAACAACTTGGATTTTGGCTCTGTTCTGTTTTCCATTTATATACATCATTCTCCTATGTCTGCTTACTTCACTGTGCATAGTTTCAATCCATATCCATCCTTCCACATTTCTCAGAATGCGTAATTTTTCTCTTTCTTATGGAACCATAGCATTGCATTGCATTAAATAATCAACAAACATTATTAAGTTTAAATTTTGAAGATTCAATTAAAAAAGCAAAAACTGTCTTTAAGTTTACATCGTGAGAAAGAAGACAACATATGGAGAAACCAGAACATATGAGACAAATACAGATTAAAGTGAATGTAGCTTTAGATGAAAAGGAAGGCAGTCTTAAAAGACAAAGCACCAGAAGCTGGAGGAATCAGTCATTTCATAATCAATAAATATCCATTTTGTTTCTAGTCAAATGTTTGTGTTAGGATTTGTTTTGTTTTTATTAGCATAAAAGTGCTCTGTTGAATATGAAAAATGCAAAACCTGGCCTTTTTTCTATCTTTGATCTTCTTTTACCAAATGGTAAAAATAACAGTGACTTTTATTACATAATTTTCAAACTGCTTTCCAAAAGATACTTCCTCATTCTCCAGGAGAGGCAACTGAGGTCCACAAAGGTGAAATAATTTTTAAAGGTTAGAAAAGAAAAAAAAAACCTGATCTGAATTTTGAACCCAAATCTTCTGACTCCAAATTCAAAATTCTTCCCACTGTAAACTACTGCCCTCGACACACTACCATTGACTGTGGTCTTCTAGATTTAAAGTTGGAAGACCTAAGTCCAAATCCTGCCTCTCCAAGACTCAGTTTCCCCATTTGTAATCTGCAGATCACAATAGCCCCTATTTCACAGGGTTTGGGAAGGAGCAACAACCAAGATTACACAGTTCTTCACAACCTTTAATTGCTATATAAATGTCACATATTATTTTTGCTCTAAGAAGTATTCTGGTACTCCTTCTAACTAAAATGACAGCCCAGCCCATCATCTGGCTGACAGGATTTGAATTATCTTTCTCACAAAAGATTACTTAATTTTTGAACACAAGTGAAGCTTATCTGAACCTTATATCACCTGATTGGATCTGCATTTGTTATTGTCCCCTTCTATCTGGTATTTTGCACAGGAGTACAGCTATATTTTATAATTATTCCATGCCAAAGCTAGGTTCCAGATTGACATTAGGGAATGTCTTGTACTTGAATAAAGTTGGATAAGACCCACAACAGGATAAGCAATTGACCTACTCTATTTTGATGTATGCGCATTCAATTTCTTTCTGAGATTGGTTAAAGTGATATTGATCAAATTGTAAGATGTAAATAGAATTCTACATATTAAATTCTAAATGGGAACTTACTTCTATAAAATGTAAATTCATATCCCATTGCATGACAATCTATTTATTAGGGGCTGAGAAATCGCTCTGTTCTAATATATAGGATGTTTATCCTTCAAGGACACATCATGAACATGGCATTAAGTGGGTCGCTAGTTGGTACAGTGGATGGACCTCAAGACTCATCTCCCTGAGTTTATATCTGATCTCAGACACTTAATAGCTGTATGACCCTGGGCCACTCACTTAACCCTGTTTACCTCATTTTCCCCATCTAAGAAATGGAGAACTGCCCGAATATCTTTGCCAAGAAAATCGAAATGGGTCATGAAGAGACAGCTACGACTGAAATGAATGAACAACAACACGAGTGTAAAGGATTATAGAAAGGATGGCCCATTAATGTCTCCAAATCAATATGTAAGGAGGAATTGGATATGATGAAAGATATGGCACTTGGATTCAAATCCTGGTAATCATACTTTCTATATGCATGACTCAGTCCAAGGAAGAAGGTCCTACAACTTCTCCCCATGTCTGGCTATACTTTTGTAAGGGTAGAAAGTTAGGCAGGTGCTGTCTGTCTGTTTGCTTTCCCCTTCAAACAAAGCCAAAATTATCCTCTTTGCAAATTCAACCACTTTATCTTGGCTTTCCCCTCTAGGGCCTCACAAAATAAGTCAAATCTTTGTTCTACATGACAGTCATTCAAATACTTGATGACAGATACAATAACAGGTCCTGCTCGCACACCTCTGAGTTTTCTATTCTCCGGGCTAAACATTCTCAGTTCCTTCAACTGATGTTCAAATGACAAGGGCTCCAGGCTTTTCACTACCTTGGTTTCCTTTCTTTGAAAGCTCTCCAATGTGTAGACATCCTAAACTGTGCCTGCCAGAATGGAACATGAAAGATGAGGCCTGACCAGGACAAAATCTAGAGGGACGTGTACATCTCCTCCTTGTTCCTGGCAGTTAGGCCTTTCTTAAAGTAGTTCAAGTACTTATTAGTCTAATGCTGTTCCCATATGCTATTCATGAGGCTGATTGGTTTTTTTCCTCCTTTTTTCCTCCCTCAAACATTTATCCCCAATGAATTTCACCTTATTAGATAAATTCAGTTCAGTTTCCTACCCTGTCAAAAACTTTTTAGATTCTGACTCTGGCATCCACTATATTACATATTTTTCCAGCTTTTCAAATCTACAAATTTGCTAAGATTTTATTGAATTCATATGCAAAAGTGCTAAATATAATGGAACCAAAGACAGATCCCTGGGGTACTCTACTGGAGACCTCCTGCCACACTGACAATAAACCATAAACAATTACTCTTTGAGTCCATCAGTCAAACCAATTTGAAATTCATTAAATATAATTCAATAGTCCACATTTCTGCCCCTTCTCCAAAATGGACAGGATGAGATAATGCTTCACAAGAGTATAGTGCAGGAGTACAATAGAATAGAGAATAGTAAGCTATTTCTACAGCTTTCTCTTCATCTATGGCCATTTCTTTCTCCAGTTCATTTTTCTAAGGAGGAAACTGTGATAAGCAGGATTAAGTTTCCTCCTTAGTAAATTTATTTGACTGATGGTCTTACATGACCCTTGTGACCCCTGTGAAAGGGTCATTCGTGCCCCAAAGGAGTAGCAACCCACAGGTTGAGAACCACTGCTTTACATAATCTTCAAATATCACGGGTAGATGATCAGCGACTCAAACAGCCCATTCTTTCCAACTCCACTGGTATGGTCTATCTGGACCAGTTGACCTGAATTCACCAAGCTTAGCTAGAAGTTCTTACTTCTACTTATCTGGAGCATCAGCCCTCTTTCTGCCATTTTTGCTACATCATTTCCTTTACAGAGGATTGTCTCTTTGGTAGAGAAAAGACAAGAAAGGTTAAAAGTGACCATCTTTTCTGCTTTTCGGTTGTCCATTAATAGATACTTAACAGATATCTGTCACTTCATCTAAAGAATCATTGCTTTGTTTTTGGTTTTTTGCTGTTGACTCTTACTACTGCTTGAAGATAGAAATCTAATAGGAGTTCTCTTAGATAAGATTCTTAATTACTTCCTCCAGCTCAAGGAATCTATTTTTTTACCTTCTTCAAAGGGAAAGGAATTTCTTACTCTTCTAATTGACCTCAAGTGTTTTCATTGGATCTTGCCTTGACACCTCTAGCCTTTTATACTGTAGTATACTCATCCAAGAGAGAGGACACTTGGGACTAAATTTGTGCTCAGTTTAGAGTTAGGAAGGTCTGTGTTCAAATTCAGGGAATAGACAACATGCAGTCATAACCACACTAGTCACATGTGGAGAATCTCATTACAAGAAAGTTGGCCACTGAATACCTCTTTTATTTTAAATTTATTTTAGTGCAGTCATAGCAACTTATGAAGATGTCCTAAAATAAGGAACAGAGGGGCTGCCATCTGTGTCAGGGAAGGGACTGTTCACATCCATAAAACGAGAGATTCTTGACTTAGCTCAGAAAAGTTCTTTGCATCTATTTGAGAAATGGTTCTAATTAATTTCTAGAAGGATGTGAGGAACAGAAGATTTTTGAGGAAGGGGTAAAGATAAGTCAAAGTACTCCTAAATTCAGTCTTTGCTTTGCTAATTAATCTGGCATGTGTGTGTGTGTGTGTGTGTGTGTGTGTTTGGGGGTAGATTGCTATGAATTATTGTATCATAGGATCAGAAATTTACAACCGAAAAGAACTTTATTATTCCTGTCGCACATTTTATACATAGGGAAACTGAGGAAAGTAAAGGAGAAGCAAATTCACAGAAACATAGAAGTAGAGAATTAGAAGGGCCTTTAACAGTTATCTAGTTGAACCTATACATGAAAAGAAAACACTCTATATCATGCCTGCTAAGTGCAGAAAAAGATCACAAATGAAAGTGACAATGCTGGGATTTGAATCCAAATCCTCTGATTTAAAATTGATTACTTTTTCCCCTAGACCACTCTACCTTGCTGTTCTTAACTCACCAGACACTTATATATACATGACAGCACAAAACCTATTCCAGAGACCACAAGAAATAAAATACATGACATCTGTGTCTCTGTTCCTGTTCCCTTGGACAGCTAGGCATTAGCAGAGACAGTCAGTCAACATGCATTTGTTAGGCAATGATTATATGCTAGGATTCTAACCAAGTCTTCTCTTAGTCCACAGCTCCTGTCACTGAACAGATCAAGATCTCCTGATGGGGTACAGCCATCCTTCCTTGAACATAAGGGATAGATGTATAGTTACAACTCAAATATTCATGTTTGTGTTTATGTATATATACACACACATATATATATACATATGTGTATATATATGTGTGTGTGTATGTGCTAATTTGTATATATATTATATATATGCTGTATATATGGATGCGTGTATATATATATGCCTGTATATGATCATATATATATATATAGTATATAACTATATCATGAAGTAAACTATATGGTACATAATATATTAACTATACATACATAATGTATGTAAATCTTTATTATATATTAGTATATAGTAATATATACATACACACCTGAACGTATGTGTGAATATTCATAGATGTAAACACACATACATATATATGTGTGTGTGTGTGCGCGCGTGTATATATACTTATATATGTATATGTGTATATATGTGTATATATTGACTGTAGTTTAATGGGAATAGTATTGAATTTTGAGACCTAGGACGTGAGTTTGTGGCAGAGAGGAAAGAAGGCTGGCCTTGGCGTCAGGAAGACAGGAGTTCCAATTCCCATCCTGACCTCTGCCAGCTGTGCAGCCTCAGAGAAGTCCCTTAACCTCTTTCAGCCTCTGAAAAAGGGGAATACAACAGTACGTACCTCACAGGGTTGTTGTAAGGATGATTCGAGGGAACATATGAAAAGCATAATGCAAACCTTAGTGTTATAGAAATGCTAGTTATGGTTGTCATTACTGTTATTATTACTAGTAAGAATAATACTAACAATATTACCTTTAGACAAGTCACTCAATGTCATTGTGCCTCAATTTCCTCATCAGTGAAATGAGGAAGTTTGACTCAGTGACCTCTAAGGTCCCTCCCAACTGTACATATCCAGTTATCCCATGAGCATGCCACCTTATCTCTACTCATGAAAAGAAGGAAGTTGCCATCATTTTTTTAAAATAACCTCAAACTCATCTCAATGACACTCTCCTTGGGAGGGAGCTTCTGAAAATTAACAGCAGGAATTTGACATTCCAGTTTGCACCTGAGAGCAAACTGCCTGCCTAGAGCAAACGCAGATGCCGAGTAACTAATATTTCTTTAAAAAAAAAGACACATGGACGTCTAAGAGGGCTAGCAGAAACCAGCTGTTAGGCTAATTCCAGAGATGAAATAATGCATGCAGGCTTGGGGAAAGGAAAACCTTATGTATCAGGAAAAAAAAAGAAGCAAACAACTCCTAAATCAAAATTTTTATTTATTATTTTTTTCTATTAAAAACCTCAAAATTTACCAAGGTGGCAGAGAGGTGAGGGGAAGGAGAGGGGGGAAAATTATCATTTTTTTTCTTTTTTCTCATTGATGGGGTTCCACTAATATAATAAACATCAAAATGAGGAACACTTCAAATGTTGCCAAAACACGGCTTGGGGGTATTTCCTTGGCCTCCTCCAAATGATAAATCAGCTGAGTCCTCTTGCCCTTATTCTGTATCCCTGACATTCATATCTGTAGACCACAGACGGCTCAATCATGAAAGCAACCTGACATGGTCTAAATAGTAATTATTCTATCAACACTGAGAGCTGCTGGTACTGGACACAGGTGTTTTTGTCCCATATTTGCTTGCTAGTAAAAAGGCTTCTTTCCCCCTTTGTTTAAATCCCCCCAAATTAACGGAGATAATCACCTTCCTGCTATAAATTCTGATAGCCCAGCTACAGCTATCAAGCAATTTTCTCCTTGGACAAGTACCAATCAAATGTCCAACCTATTCTGGGAGGCAGGTGAAGAACACGTAAATAACATGTAATTAACCAGGTCTCATTTGGGAAGAGCACATATACTCAGCCTCTTCTCTAAAGGATGGCGCTGTCTTTATGTTGGAAGGCAAAAAGAAAAAGAATAAGGTTTGCTGCCAATAAACACATTTTTATTTCCTGTAAATTAGAGGGAGGAGTTGAGAAAGGAATAAAATAAAAGGGGTATTTTAAAGCTCACCCTTCGGCACACATGAATACTTTAGTTTTCAGATAAAACAAGAATTTGCCAAAAGCAACAGACATTTTGCTAAACAAGCCCCTGGTCTGACAAACATCTCTCTCTCCTTTTCCCTTTCCCTCTCTCTCTCCCTCTCCCTCCATCTTTGCCCCCTTTATATCTGTCTCTCTCTTTCTCTTTATATCAATGTACATATGAATGTGAATATATATATATATATAGAGAGAGAGATTTATAAAGATGTATGAATTTAGATCTCATAGATATAGATCTATAGATTTCTATCTGTATATGTTTATACATACATATATTTATATGTACATAGTTTTCTTTTTAAAATTTATTTGTAATTTTTGTAATAAAACAAGCAATTCCATAACAATATAATACAAATGACTACATGTAAAATTGTACATCTATTATGTACAACTTACTATTCCTTTTAAATGTATAATAAAGTTATCATGTAAATTTCTTTTATTCCTCTTTTTTCCTTCCCTCCCTCCCACCAGTTTTCCAGTGAAGAAATGAAAACAGTTTGTATGCATATGTAACCTAAGTTCCAAAGTCCATTGTTGTAAGACTGTCTCTTCATTGGTGGAGGACTAAGACCCTGCACCCATGTGAGGTATAAGACAGAGTAGTTAAGAGCAGGGTAGAAGAGAGCTTCAGATTTTTTGAATCTCTTTGGCTTTCAGTAGTTCTTTGAAGTGTTTCTGGCTTCCAACTGTGAGAGAGAAGATGGATAATGCCAAACCCACTTTAGGCTGTTAAAAGGAGAATAAGACTCTGGGAAGAAGCTGAAGAAAGTAGCTAGTATTATTTATCATATCTCTATCCCCAGCTGGTTACAACTAGACACTTCAAGAAATTTTCCCTTTGGGTGAGATCTGGAGTTATCCTTCCTGGTTCAATTGTTACCTTGATCTCAAAGGGAGAGCTTCTCTCCTCTCTTTTGTTTGGTATATATTCTCTATTGTATACTTTCTCAGCTTCCCGTTTTGTCATTGACTTGGATAAATGAGCTTCTTTGCTACTTCCTGTGTATGTTCATTATGGAACTGGCATTTGGTGGGAAGAGAGTCAAGCCATGCCTAAAAAGCTTGGATCCTTCTTTCCCCAAGACTGAACAGCAATCAGAAGTTTAGGTAAAACCTGAAAATCACATACTGTATAGCAATAATATTGAAAAAGATATAATTTAATCCCATTATCTCATCTCTCTGAGAAGATCAGAGTGGACAAGTTTGCTAGTGTCTCTGCTGCCTCCCCTCCTGGCAAGAATGTGTCTTCCTTGGAGAAGGGTGGAAGAAGAAGCTAGAGATAACTGTTCTGCTTACTTTAGAGCCACACAAGACACACCAGGCTACATGTGGGGACAGTAAATCACTCCAGCATCTTTAAGAAAAACTTCCTGGAATGTTATGGTCCATGAGACCATGAAGAACTGAACACCACTGAGACTGAACCACACACACACACACACACACACACACACACACAACTGCCATGTGGGGACAATCTCACTTAACAAAACCTAAACACACATATATGTATATATTAAATGTATAAACAATATCTTCATATGTAAGTAGCTGTATGTATGTGTGCATGTGTACAGGTGCCTTCTATTTTTATTCTACTATGATTTCTGGATGAGCTTTACTCCTTCCCCATCTCCTTTCCTCTTCAAACACACACTAGGAATCAAGCTAACCCTTGCAACAAATTTGTAAAACACAAATGACACCTGGGCCAGTGACAAAGTCTGACAATGAATGTCTGACACATTCTGTCTTCCTTCATTCCCCACTTCTCTGCCAAGAGGATGGAGGTAGTTTACATCTTCTTCCCTCCAGATCATTGCTACATGTGGGTTTTCTAGTGCTTATAATTCCTTTAGCTCTTGCTTAGAAAAATAAAATAGTATTTTCCTGGTTTTCCTAATTTCATTATACATCAGATCATTAAGTTCCTCATTAGAAACTCCTAGCACTGATGAAAGGATGAAATCTGATGTAAGGGCCAGGCAACAACACTCTCCATTCACCAAAAATAAATGAATAAACAAATAAACAAACAAAGAAATAAACAGACAAATAAATAAATGTAGGGAAGAGTACATTGAAAAGAGCCACCCTTTCCTAGAGGTCAAACACTGCAGGATGGCAGACCTTAAGGTCAAGAAAGAATCTGGTTTATATGACCAAGGTCCAATAAATATTATAATACCCCTATTAACCTTACCAATATTTTTTTTAACATTATGGCTCTGAAGGAGAGAGTAAGACTGATGACTTCTTACAGTCCCTTATCACTTAAATCAATTCACGTGCAAATCATGGCATCACCTTCCTGATGTCATGGTCCTCTTCAAGAAGGAAGGACAAACAGCAGCAATTTCTTCTAAATGCCAGCTGCTTTCTTGGCAGAATTCTTGGTTTTCTCAGACAACATCATTTGTTAGCTTAGTTGGTAAAAGATCTGAGCTGAGGAAGGGAAGACCACAAGTCTGAAGGACCTATGGGTCTGTGAGCTCTGTTTACAATCACAGTGTTACATTTTGTTATCAGCAACACAGATACCCAATGCATTCCACTAGTCAAAGGCAAACCAGGCAAGGATACCTAAATTGCTTAATGTTAACTCGGTTATCTTACCAGGCAGAATCAGCTATAAGCACAATCTTTTCCCATATGAAGAACCCTTTTAATGGAAATCAATTGACAGGTTATCATTTTCAGATAAAATAATCATGATTCATCAGATTTAGAACTATACAGATCTTAATGAACAGCACTTACTTTCCTAAAGGATATTCTTGGAAGTTAGAATGTCCTAAATCCTCCAAACCTTTGCCCACTTCCAAGGTCCTCCACCAACCAAAGGAGGAGCGGGAGAAGGAGAGCTGGCCAAGACCAAAGTTTAGCCAAAGAAGTTGCCTTTCCCTTCCCCACCCAATATGGTTCCTCAAGAGAGATATTGTTGGAACATTCTTCAATCATTTCAGTTAATCTATAGATATCACTAGAGTGTAATCAAGTTTATTCAACCCAGCTAAACATGATCTAATTGAATAAAGACTTTGTCCTACCTAATCTAAAATCTTTGATTTATTGATTGATAGTCTAATTAACATATGTTCTTACCTCATCAAAATATTGCTTAATGTATATGGAATGGGATAATAGGATTGACTTCTTCAATCAAGTCTATATGTGTGTGTGCATGTGTATATATGTATGTATGTGTATATATGATGCATGTGTGTGCATGAGAGAGGGAGAGAGAGGAAGAGACAGAGACAGAAAGACAGAGAGAGACAGATACAGGGAGACAGAGACAGAGAGAGACAGAGACAGAGAGAGAGACAGAGACAGAGAGAGACAAAGAGAGACAGAGTGGGGGGAGGGAAAGAGATTTAGGTGGTGCAGTGGACAGATCATTGGGCCTGAAGTCAGGAAGACTCATTCCTGAATTCAAATATTACTTCAGACACTTAAATAGTTGTGTGATCCTGATCAAGTCTCTTAACCCTGTTTGTCTCAGTTTCCTCATCAGTAAAATGAGTTGAAGAAGAAAATAGCAATCCACTCCACTATTTTTGCCAAAAAAGTCCAAACAAAGGGGGTCATAAAGTGTTGAACACAACTAAACAACAATTATCAGCATATACGTGTATCATATATACACAAGCTATATAGAACTGCAAATCATATTATCACTTCCCTGATGTTATGGTCCTTTCAAAAATGAAGGACAAGCACAACCTGTGAGTAGACTGAGCTGCCTGAATGGAGACCCAGCTAGGTGGGTGACTCGGCACATCCTCTCCCTCTCCCTATCCCTGTTTCTTTCCCTTTCCCTTTCCCCTCCCCCTTCTCCTCTCCAAAGGAAGGTAAATTTTGATGGCCAGAAACTACTCATTTAACTTGGGGTTGACTGGCTAGATATATGATTTTTTTCCTCCTTCTGTCTTTCTTTCTTTCTTTCTTTCTTTTTCTTTCTTTCTTTCTTTCTTTCTTCTTTCCTTCTTTCCTTCCTTTCCCCTTTCTTTCTTTCCTTCCTTCCTTCTTTCTCTCTTTCCTTCCTTCCTTCTTTCTCTCCTTCCTTCCTTCTCTCTCTTTTTCCTTCCTTCCTTCCTTCCTTCCTTCCTTCCTTCCTCCTTCCTTCCTTCCTTCCTTCCTTCCTTCCTTCCTTCCTTCCTTCCTTCCTTCCTTCCTTCCTTCTTCCTTCCTTCCTCTCTCTCTTTCTTTCTTCTTTCAGAAAATCTTAAACCCAGTTCACTCTGAAGCTCATAGATTGTACCACAATAGATCTCTGTCCAAGTTACACTTAATGCTGTATTTTGAACCATCCTGACTCAAAGTGAAGGTCAATAGTAACTGTTTCTCTTTGGAGCAGCAACCCTGAGGGTCTTCTCCTCCCAGCTTAATTTTTTTTCTTTTTTCTAATTAAAGGAGCCATCACATGACTCACTTCTTAAAAGACGCTTATTGACCAAATGGGCCTTACCTCACTTTAAGTGAGTACTTGAAAAGGCCTCAGCCTAAAAGGGCCAGGGCCTCATCCTGGGCCATCTTCAATCATTCTGATGAATATCTGGTCACTGGATGCAAATGGCTCTGGAGGAGAAAGTGAGGCTGGTGACCTTGCACAGCCCTCCATCAATCAAATCAAAGTCAATTATCAATTATGTCATTATTTTCCTGATACCATGGTCCTCAAATACAACACATGTGCATATAATTTATTCATCTACATATATATACATACATTTATTCATTCAAAGGAAGTGATTGTTTCATTCTTTGTTTTAGTAACCTTAGTGTTAAGCTCAATTTCTGGCACATAGTAGATATTAAACACATTCTTGCTGGTTCATTGATTAATTGCCCTTTTAGAGCACTTCAACTTTTAAATCTAAAATACTATCATGAAAAAGGTGGTAGGGGGCTGGTGTTCAGAAATCTTAATCATATTACAAGAACAGAGTTATAGGTAGATAGCCCAAGTCATGCCCCAGTATGCCTGGAACACAACCATAGCGAAAGGCAGGACTTAAGTACATTTGGGAGATTGCTTTTTAAAGGATTTATGGGCAGAAGACGCTATCTGTATACTATTGATAGGATTTCTCACACCCATTTGATCACAGATCAGCAAAAGGATTGTGCCCTGTTCAGGAGGCATTCTAGATTTAATCTCCAGACAAAAGGCAGAGTGTATACTTCACATTCCGATGATCCCCATTGGAAACACTGAGAGGGAAGGGTGCCGTGGAAAGCTTAATGTTCAATTTCCTTACTTTTGTCACTCTGCACTATAATCCTAGCATGACTCTAGTGCTGTTTAGTGAATTTAATTTCCTGCCAACACCTCCAAATAACTATCTCTTCAGCATGACTTCCTTAGCTATCTGTGATATTAACAGTGAATTCATTGCCTCCTCAGGTGGCCCTAATGAATAATGTTGGGGAAGTCCCTCTGGTTTCACATCAGCCATTGTCCACATAATGTGAAAAACTTTGTAATTTTCTCGGGCCTCTAAAAGAGATTGGGAGAGAAAGTTCATCTGAGGATGGAGAGAAAAGGACCAACAGAAGCTCAAGGAGTTGTTTCTCTCAGATCAACCCCTGTAGCTCATGAAACTTTATAAGCTCCAAGTCTGGGAATTCTATTCCTGCGGCCCCACCACCTCTGTCTTTGCTATTTCACATACCTTTACTTCAGTGAACTCCCAACATGGGAAAATTATGTCAAGGCCTAAGAGGAAAGGTAAAGTAGTTTTTACTCATGAAAAGAATGGGAACTCCAAAGCCCCACTAACCCTGATCAGCTTCAATGTTAGAAGATTGTGGATAACTGATTGTTTTAGCTATCTGAGGACTGATCAAAAAACTATTTTCATTTTGATCTTTTCTGAAAATTGCTTTTTCTTCTGAATGCACTTTTCTACCAGATTAAACAGAGACTAAGAGACAGTGTGCTACAGTGAGACAGAGTTGTTCTCAGAGATGGGAAGGACTGGTTTTGAATTCCTTTGTTGGTACAAATTGACTGTGTGCCTGGGTAACTCACTTAACCACTGAGGGACACAGATTACTCTCTTTAACATCACAAATTTCAGAGCAGATTCTTATCTTCAGTTTCAGAAGATGGATGCTATGGAGAACTCGCTAAAGGCCATAAGTCTGCTTGTAATTTATTTTTTTTAAGTCAACAGATTGTCTGTTGAAGATGACCAAATTCTGCTCTGCTGATAAAAGTCCCTACCAAGAAAATAAATAATAATAATATTAATAATTCACTAATATTCAAAAATCAATTTATGAGTTTGATCAACATGATAACCATGTGAGATTAGATTTTCATATCATTGTCACTTTATAAATGAGGAAACTGAGCCTGGGAAGGTTAAGGGACTTTCCTAGAGTCACAAAGTTAATAAGCATCTTGGGAAAGATTCAAACTCATCTCTTTTTTGAGTCCAGATGTAGAATTCCACCAATGCCGTACTACTTTCACAACTACTCTGTGCCAGACACTGGGTTTGTCAGTGTTTCAGAACTATCATTACAAAAACGGTTCTCATTGTTGCCTGAGATAGCCAAGATATGGAGAACTTTCTGAATGCATACTTAATTCAGGTCTAGCCTTGGGAAATATTTTCTTCATGTGCTTGTATTTCAGTCCCTGACCTCCAATTGGGCTTTTGGTTGATACTTTATTTCATTCACTTGTTCGACTTTTCTTTTCTTTTTAATTAATTATTGTTATTATTTTGGCTAGAAATTGAGTAAAACCCTTTCTAGTTAGGGATTACTTTATTTGTCTCTGTATCCCCAGCACTTAGTACAGTGCCTAGTATAGAATCGACAGTAACTAAGTACTTCTTGAATTGAACTGAATGGAATTAGCCCAGAGGTTGGTAGCTATCAACCTAAGCTCTTGGAGAGCAGACATTACGCATTCTATCATTTTCTCCCTCCCCAGACCTGCAACTAGCACAGGGCTGGACACAGGTCATCAGTTCAATGAATATTATTAGACTAGAACTTGAATCCCATGTCAGAAAGTTTACTTTCCCAACTCACCTCTCAGACCCATTCAGGGTGGTATTATTAATAGCCTTACTTGAAGCCCCTTAAAGACATACACCTTCTCACTGCAGCCTGCCCTTCCGCATCATTATGCCGCATCATATCCTCTGCATTCCAGTCAAATTGACAACTGCATGCTCTCTGCATTTAGAACACCAACTCCCCTCCTCTATGCCTTGTAAAGGCCAGGTGTGGGGAACCTGCAGCCTCAAGGCCATATGTGGCCTCCTAGTTCCTCAAATGTAGCCTTTTGACTGAGTCCAGACTTCACAGAACAAATCTCCTTAATAAAAGGATTTGTTCTGTAAATCTTGGATTCAGTCCAAAGGCTGCTCTCAAGGACCTAGAAGGCCATACATGATCTGGAGGCCACTGATTGACCACTTCTGGTATAGGTTGTCTGCCGTCCCTAGAAGGCCTTCTCTCTTCACCTTCTCCTTTTGGAATCATTTTTCTTCCTTCAATGATCAAATAAGGTGGCACCTCCATCTGGGAGCCTTCCATGATGTCTCCCTCTTCTTCAAATGACCTCTTCTATTTATACACACATACACATTGGCAGCATAATGCAAGATCCTTGAAGGGAAAGGTGGGTTTTTTTATTCATCTTTGTCTATGCATATCTACTGTTTTACTCCTAGCAGATACCTAATTTGTTTTTGTGGAATTGAACTACTGCCTAAAGGGACTCTGGGAGGCACAGAAGAAAGAGGACTAATTTTGGAATCAGAATATCTGTGTGGCCTTGGACAAGTCACTCTGCCTCTTTGAGTCTGAACTTTTTATTTGTAAAATGCTTGGGCTGGCACATGCGACCCCAAAGTTCCTTCCCAGAATCTATGGTCCTAATCATATGCAGTGTCAAGAGCTCTGAGTATAGCATCAGAAGAGGGGTTTATCTACTACCCCTCTGTCCTTGAAAAAGCCATTTTCCTTTTTTGAGCTTCAGTGTCTTTATCTGTAAAATATAGATTGACTTGGATGACCAGCTAGAAATATTTGGATCAACCCATAAACAGCCTGAGAGCCTATTGCAATGACAGCCAGGCATCAAAGATGCCCCTAACTCAGGCAAGTTCCTCTTCAGGTAACTTACTATCAGGGTTCACCAAAAAGCAATAATGTCCTCATTTCTTTTCCAGATGCAATCTCTTCCCAAAGATGGGTCATTCCAAAGTGGTATGATGAGTTTCAGACATTGCTGACGAGCTAGCCAATGCTTGAGTTTCTATGTTATTTCTCCAGTGAAAATGCCTCCTCATATTTCAAGGTGCCAACAATGGGGAACACAGCTTAGTCCCCATCTCACCATGGGAGACAGAAGTCTATTTATCAAACAATTATCAATTACCTGCACGGTTCCAGCTGTGTGGGCACATAATGAGCTTCTCATATTTCTCTGGGAAGTTTCGAGGACAGTGCTATGTGTTGGCCCAGCCTGAGGAGGTTCAGCAAGTCAATTAGATCTCCAGCAGCAAATGCCACCCTGGGGATGGATGGAGATACTCAAGGGATTTACCTGTGGGGTGTCTGCAGAGGGGAATCTATGGGGAGGTGGGGGGGGACAGGATAGCAAGTTCCATGATTAAATTGAAGACAACAAACTTTGAGCAAGAAGGGGCCTTAGACGCTGTCTGAGTTAACTCCATAATTATACAAATAATGAAACTGAGGAATAAAGTGAGTCACTTAATGTCACACAGGTGGTGGAGCCTGCCATTTTCAGTCATGTCCAAGCCCGATCTGGGGCTTCCTAGGCAAAGATACTGGAGTGGTTTACCATGTCCTTCTCCAACTCATTTAAGACAAGTAAAATGGGGAAACTGAGGCAAACAGGGTTAAGTGACTTACCCAAGGTCACACAGCTGGAACATATCTGATGTTAGATTTGAAGTCATGAAGAGGAGTAGTCCTGATTTCAAATGCAGTGCTCTATCCACTAAGCCACCTAGCTTCACTAGTTTTGTTTTACGAAACAAACTCCAAATCTAGGTTATACACCCACCATCAGCTTTCTCAGCTTCTACTATCATATTGCTCAATGCCCCTGGGGAAAGTTACAGAATCATGCCAACTGGGTGCACTAGAAATTCATATTATCTAAACTCAACTGGGTTTCATGAATACACATCAAACCATCTATTCTTCTGTGATTGATGCTATGACTTTCCCTGAAGCAAGAAAGGACTCACTCTTTTATAGAAGGATGGACCATATGATTCATTTAAGCAGAATTATGGTGATAATGCCAGCTTACTTTTTGGTACTTTACAGATTATGCAATGCTTTAATACATATTAATAATGGCTGGCAATAAGAAATGACATTTATATAGCACTTTAAAGTTAGCAAAGCACTTAATCTGCAGGATCACAAGGGATTCTCCCAGCAACCCTGTTGAGACAGGTAAAGGCACATCTTAGCAGTACCATTCTCAAGTGAGTAAACTGAGGCTCTGAAAAATTAAATGAGTGAGATTTGAACTCAGGACTCTCGATGCGGCAACCTCTCCACTATACCTAGACACCTCTCCAGAACCACTCAATGTATTTCAAATGATGCTATCTACAAATTCTTTAATAGACACACATCTTCACACATCACCTTTCAGCTTCCCAAAACTATCCCATAAAGGGAAGCCTAAGTACCACTTTTACTAATAACACTCTATCCTAAGACCTGTGGCAGGAACTCTGTACAGTAAGAAAGCAGAACCACAGAATTTCTATAGGCTTTCTGCTGCTTTGGAGAAAAGCAGATTTTCTGTTTCAGAGCACTCTGCTTTTTCTTTGGGCATTTATTTGGTCGGAAATTTCTCTGTAAATCACCTCAATAAAGACAAAATAACTCCCTTTTGCAAGATTCTGATTTCTATTACTTTCTACGTTGGAACATGGATGAGTTTTTCAAATCAATATTACAACATCAACGTGGCAATTACAATATAAGGTATGGTGGACGGATACATAAAGTGTTGGTTTATTTATTGTATTTCTGCAGAGAAAAAGCAGAAAGGAGCAACAGAGGAAATAAACAGAAAAGAAGGGGGAGAGAGAGAGAGAGAGAGAGAGAGAGAGAGAGAGAGAGAAGTAGAAAGGAAGGAAGGAAGGAAGGAAGGAAGGGGGAGAGAGAGGGAGTGAGAAAGAAAGAGATAGAGAGAGGCTGCAGATGGTCTGTGTCCCTCAATATATGGAATTAAAACACAGCACGAATGGAATCAACATCAAGGATATTATTAATACTGCATGGGAGCAGGAAGCTGTTTGCTTTAGTTTAGGAGGAGGAAAAGAACACCATCCCCCAAACACTGGAAATAGAACATAAAATCCAGTAAAAGAGTCTTGAAGCCTGGGGTTTATTTAAGAAATGAAGAGAATACCATAACTACATTAAAATGGAAATTAAATTAGGAATACCACATTTCTTTGTGCATTTCCCCCTCTTGGCTAGCACCACCTGTCGTGTACACACACACACACACACACACACACACACACACACACACCATTTTTCTCCTGGAAAGCTGCTTTGCAATGTGGTGCAGAGCCTGGGATTCAGAGGGTAAGACTGTCACAGTAAGGGCCCTTTCACAGTGCACTTGCATTGGTGAGAGAAGCTTTTTATAACCCATAAAGGCCAAGGGAATGAAAGCTTGATAACAAGTAACAGGAGCCCCTCTGATGACTTGGGAAGAGCAGTTAAAGGGCTTAGAAGGGTCTTGTTTTTACATAAAGTCAAAGGAGAAGGGTTTGAGCCCTTTCAACTAAGCCTACTGCTTTCAAAGATTCAAAACGAGAGGATGCCCCCAATTTCAGAAACTAACTTCCCTTGGTCCACAAAAATGGTGATTCTCACTGCCCTGCTGCACACCACCCAAACTGAGAAGGAATTAAGGCAATAAGTCAAGTGAGGGGATCATCAGGAAACCTTGCCAGTAAAATATGCATTATTAGAGTTCAGAAATTTGGGAAACTTTAAGTAACTGGTTCAGTGCCAAAGTTTTGTAATCCTTTAGGCAAATGTGGGAAATGTTAAATGAGCTACAGCTCTGACATTTCTGCATGCCATACTTGTGGGGGAGTGGCCCTTCCCAACCTATACTAGCTACCAAGCCTACCCACCAGCTGCCTGCAGGGTGTACCATGGAGAAAACTGTCAGCAAAACTCATTACCATGAAGAGAAGTAGTGTGGCAGAGAAGATAAAATGATGAACTGAAAATCAGAAGGATCTACCTGGGTTTGATTCCTACCTTAGCCCCTTACCTGCTGTGTAATCCTAGGCAAGTAACTTAACTTCTCTGGGCTTCAGCTTCCTCATTTGTAAAATGGGGGGATTAAACTGTTAATAATAATGCTTGTGATGATAATGAATATTTTCTTAAGTTTTGTATAGTATATTATCTCATTTGATCTTTATAACAAATCTGTAGGATAATTTCACTAGGTTTTACCACTTTGGGAAGGCCATGGTCCATAAAATTTGGTCTTGGTCCCTGAGAAAAGTGCTTAATCCAATTCCCTCCTTAACAGAAGGAGTCATAGCCCAGAGATGGGAGGTGATTCAACCAAGGTCTCTATCTACTACCTCATGGGGCCTCTCCCACCCCTTATCCTTACTCGCCATTTTTCTTACTATCAGTAATTCCATTCTATTAGTTCTGACTTTTCCATTTTGCATTTCATAAATGTCTTGCGAATTGTATTTGTAGCCTTCATACTTTCTGGATTGGTTGGCTATCAGTTCATGTTTGTTGATTACATTTGAGTATTTCATTAAATAAATGGAATTAAAGATTTAGTGATTCATGGACATTTATTTAGCCATCTCCCAGTTGTTGGAAATTTAGATTATTTTTTGAAATAACATACAGCATAGTTGTGAAAATCTTTTTTATACCTGTAAGGATCCCTTTGGACACTACCGTGTGATTTAATACATTTGTTTTTCTATGCCACCCATCCTCTAAGGTTTGCATTCCAACAAACTTGCTAATTATGACATCCATGTGACTGATAACAATGTTAAACCACAGAGGACGAATCATAGATCCTTCAGCCACTCTACTTGAGATGTAATTCCAAGTTGACATCCCACCATGAACTCTAGCTATTCCACCAGGTCCATGGCCACCTTGCTCTGTTAGTGCCTGGTTTATATCTTCTTGTCCTTTCCACAAACAGAATCCAATAGACTTTGTCAAATGCATTGGAAGTTCTCTTAATTTCAGGTATTTTTGGCTTTCAGGGAAGGCTGAATCCATGGCATGATGAACTAGGGCCCCCATCAGCCCCACATATTTGATCCTTCATATCTTCTCCTTTGACAGATTTAGTATTCATGGAGTTGGGGGTAGACAGGGAAGAAACCAGAATTAATTCTAACAGAACCTTTTCTAAAACCATTTTGAGTCCTAGAAGCAAAATCTAGTCTCTTATAGCACTTATCCACTAGGTACAACTTTGTGCAAAGCATAATTCATGGAAACATAGTGCTCTAGCCAGACCAATGAATAATGAAAGAGGTTTGCATTCCTAAGGACTTGTTAACAAGGTATAAGCCACCAATCTGTTCCCTCTGGTCCAATTTGCTGAAATAGAATTGGAAACTAGACTTGTTTGGTTATCAAGTAGATGAGTTAAGACAGAGATCTGAACGAGGTAATACTTGTATATCATCAGGAAATTCACATCATCTGGTATGGAGACTCCAAAGAAGTCATGAAAAATCACAGATACAGAGCAAGAAAAGCCTCAGAGGCCATCAAATGCAACCTGATTGTTTTTCAGGAGATTAAACTGAGAAACAGAAAAAATGAAGTGAATTAGGACCACAGAATCATAGCTTTGGAAGAGGAAAAAGGCTTTAGAGGTCATCAAGTTTAACCTCTTGATCTTACAGAGGAAGAAACTGAGGCACAGAAGTTAGATGACTTGTCCAAGGTTGTATGGACAGTACAGAAAAGAACAGGGATTCACTTTCAGGTCCTTCCACTCGATGCTCTCTAGTCTTTTTCCTGCACCACACAGCTGCCATCAAAAGGCCCTTAGGAAAGAATGTAAGGGCAAAAGGCAGAAGAAGAATGGACTACATTGGAATTGGTATCATTTGAGGAGATGTATCCAAGAATGAGTGAATAAAGAAGAATATAGATAATGTATTAGTAAAATGCTTAGCTCAGTGTTTGGCACATAATAAGCTCTTTATCCTCCTCCCTTATTTCTTTCCTTCTTTCCCTCCTTTTTTTCTGCCTTCTCTCATTTTCTTCCTTCCTTCCTCCCTCTCTCTCTTCCTCTCTCCCTTTCCTCCCTCCCTTTCTTCCTTCCTTCTTTCCTTCCTTCCTTCTTTCCTTCCTTCCTTCTTTCCTTCCTTCCTTTCTTCCTTCCTTTCTTCCTTCCTTTCTTCCTTCCTTCCTTCCTTCCTATTACAAGTGTTTTATTAAGATATAAAGTTAATGTAAAATCAAAAGGTATCAATTTTTAAAAAGATATGATGGGGAAAGTAGGTAGAAAATCTTGAGTTCTTGAGGTACCATGGTAGGATAAAGTGTTGACATCCTAGAGGAGACATTTTTAATGAATTTAGTAAGTAGTCCCTGAATATCTGGTGGTCTGTGAACTGGAAGGCCAGACACCAAGAAAGATAAAAGAAGGTGGTAACAAGGTATGACTGCAAGCCAGAAATCTGACCAGAGTGAAAATTAGAAAACTTTCTAGGTCCTGTTAGGGAAGCAATGCTATGCTTCAAGCAATCCTACTCAAAGTCTAGAAGTGAAAAAGGCTTTATCCACTCCCTTCACATTTAGAGGTGAAGAGTTTGAGGTTCAGAGAAGTAAAGTGTCTTGCTTGGAACACCCAGCTACTTAATAGGATGAACACAATCCAAACTTTCAGTCTCCTGCTCTTTCCACTACTCCTTAATAGAAGAAAGTCATTTAACCTTTCTTTTCTAGAAAGAAAAAAAAGATGGGCAATATTCAGACCTACTTTAAGAATTCCTGCTGAGAATCCATGAGTATGCTAAGGGTCACATGGAATTTGAGACATAATTTAGCCCTTCTTAGTTGTCAACTTTTAGTTACATTTTAACTTCTGAATCTGACACTTGCTAAGTTTTGTGACCTTGGTTACGTCCTTAGACCAGTGGTTCTCAACCTGTGAGTCGAGACCCCTTTGGGGGTCAAACGACCCTTTCACAGGGGTCACAAGGGTCTCCTAAGACCATCGGAAAATACATATCTCCAATGGTTTTAGGAACCTAGGAACACTGCTGCTCTATCTGTCTGCAGGCGGGTCCACCCATATGCAGATACCCAGACATATGAATATTAAAGGATCCAGGCATTAGGAAGTTTGAGAACCAGTGCCCTATACTAACCTCCTTGAACCCCATTTTCATAGACATAGATCATAGACCAGTAAGTGTAAAAGACTTCAGATAGCACCTAGTTTGACCTTTTATTTTATAAATGAGGAAACAGAGACCCAGAAAGGCTAAGAGATGTGTTTAGGGAAACACAGATAGTTAGCATGAGAAGAAAAACTGGAAACGAGGACCTCTGACTCCAGACTCAGTGTTCTTTCCAATATGCTACTTGCTTATCTATAAAACAAGGTCAGAACAGATGACCTCCGGCATCCCTCCCAGCTCCAGATCCATGCATCTATGGTCCTGTGAATATTTCCGACATGCCTTGAAGAAAATCAGCCTGTCCTGTTGAAATGATTCATATTACCATCACAGGGGTCTCCTCCCATGTCCATGTCTAGGATACTGAATCAAAATGTGGGAGAAAGAAAGCCACGGGAAAGCTTAACTAAAATATAGTAGCAGCCAGAGGGACCATTAGAAAGACGACAAATTGGCCAAGGTTCATGACATGGGGCACTTAGCCAGCTGATGTATGAAAAGACTTTGGGAGAGAGGTCAGGGATTATGACATACAATTCTCAACTAAGTAGCCTTTCATAGAGCTTACAGCATGAGAGAGCATCTGGAATAGGAAACACTGAATGTGGAATAATTAGTGACTTGGAGAAAGAAGGGAAAAAGAAGATGACAAGTGCAGAGCAGGGGGCAAATATTCCACCAGCAAATCAGCTCCATGAGATCAATTAAGAAACTGGCATGAGAGTTGGGGGGGGCAGGGGAAGAGGGCATAGGGATATGAGTAGAAGGCAAGCAAGAAGATCTTGTAAGAGAATGCTGTTGTTGTTTAGTAAATTATGCCATGTGTCCAACTCTCCATGACCCCCACTTGGGGCTTTCTTGACAAAGATGCTAGAGTGGTTTGCTATTTCTTTCTCTGGGTCAGATGAGGAAAGTGAGGCAAACAGGTTCAAGCGACTTGCCTAAGGTCACACAGCTAGTAAGTGTCTGAGGCCAGATTTAAACTGAGCAAAATGATTCTTCCTGAATCCAGGCCTGGTACCCTATGCACCAAACCACCTAGCTGCCTCTAGAGAATAAAGCAGACTCATCTAAACTGGAATGGGAACACGGCACGGACCTCAGAGATCATATAACTGCCTGAAAAAAGTTGTACCCTGGTTTCAAGATGCCAGCCACCAGATTTTCCTTATCTAGTTGATGGAAAAATTCCTGTTATCATGGTAGAGATAGTGACTTTTTAAAGTCAAGAATAGATGACCTAGAAGCTCTCTATTAATCACATAAAAAGGAACAGAGAAGGAGATTCACTTGTATCTCACAAAAAAAAAGTCTGACATCAAGTGACTCTATCAGCCATTTTATTGAATATTGCAATGAATTCAGGAAATTCTACCTATAACTCTCACCTGATGTTTATCCACTGTCTTCCTGAAGCCTCAGTTTACCTTTTTGAAAATGGAGACAATAATTATTATTGTAGTACTATATGGAAGGTTATGCAATTAGGATGACTAGCCTGTACCGCAAAGAAGAGGCAAGAAAATTCTCTTCGGCCCCTTTTTTGCAGAGATGGGGGATTACAGACATGGAACAGTATACATATTGTCAGAATTAGTCAACGTATTGGTTAATTACTTTATTCATTCTCTTTTATTAATCTTTGTTACAAGGGAATGATTTTTTCGGTATGGCAGGGGAAATAGAAACAAAAATGATGGTGATATAAAAAGAAAGCCTAGCAATAAATAATTTAAATATAAAAATATCTGTGGCGTCTATGGCACAAAGCCATTAGGAGCTTAAATGAAGTAATGTAATAAAGCACGTTTATATATATATATATATATATCAGTTACTATTAGCAATAATAAAATCTGAAAATTAGATGAATGACTGGTATCACAGGTAAAATTAATCAAATGAAAGCAAATTCCCTCCTTTCAATAAAGAGGTGGGGGACTAAGGGAGCAGAAGGCTTTCTATGCTGTCAGACCAAGTTGCATTCAGTTTTGTTCAATTGCTATTCTTTGTTATGAGGAAGGAATAGACTGAAATCACAGTTATTTAAAACAAAAGGCATCAATAATTTCCCTTCCCCAAGAGGAAACTCATAAAATAATCACCACTTCCCCCAAGGGACTCATTTGGCATTTTCATCAAAATGGTCAAAATGGTCTTTTTTCTGCCTCCATTATATAGAATTCATTCTCCATCTCTGTGTTTTCTCAAAGTCCATGACACCTCTGCAATACACGTCCTTACACATTTAGGTGTAAGATTCACCTAAAATACACTCAGATATATATTAGCTGTATAACCCTGAGCAACTCACTTAAACCTCTCTGCCTGTTTCCTTATTCATAAATTGAGCTAGAAAAGGAAACGGTCAACCACTTCAGTATCTTTAGCCTGCTCCAAAAAGAGGGGAAAAAAACATTACAAGAGCCAGACATGTCTGAAACAGTCTAACACCAGCACAACTTATAAGAGTTCATTCTGGATTACTCCATTGATTAGAGCCTCAGACCCTAAAATCTCCTTGCAACTATTTATTACCTAGCCTGAACTTACCTGTAAAAATGATTTCTTCTCAATGGAACCCAAGTTTGTTGAGGACAGAAATTATTGCATTTTTATTTTTATATTTCCAATGCCTTGCATAGTCATTTCTAAAAATACACACATACACTCACTCACACACACATACACACACACACATACAATACTGATATGAAATGAGATGTCTTTCATGTTGGAATTCCACAAGTGAGGAAAACCCCTTCACCAAAGCAGATCACCATGTTACCTACAATTTGGTCTCTTAGAGAGTTGGTATTGAAGTTAAAAAACCTTGGACAATATCATCACACAGTCAGAATGTGAAAGGGATGGTCTATAAACCGTGTTCTTGATCTCAAGGACAATTCTCTGCCCACTCACCCATCATATCACTCTCTTGGCATCTAGTGGACGCTAAACAGATGTTTTTCTCCAGGACTTAAGGAGCCTGGAACACATCAGATGATTCATAAATGCTGTTTAAAAATTTGACTTGATAATTGTTTGATTAGACCTTAAACCCTTTAATAAAATGACTAACACTTGGAAAGCTTAAACTCTACTTTGACAATGTAGAATAAGCAGGGGTGGGGAACCAGCAGACTAGAGGTCACATGTGGTCCTCTACATCCTCAAGGGTGACCAAGTAGATATGTTTTTGAGGCCACACTTGCTTTTATGAGGTTTCTAGGCCTCTGAACATTCTTTGATTGTCCCCATGAAAGTGCCATGAGAGTCTAGGCCTCATTTTTTTAGAATTCCTCCAGTGAAGGCAAAACTCCATCCTTTGTAGGAGGGACAGGCAGTTGCCTTTCTTTTGAGGCTCAGAAACATGAACAATATCAAGAGTTCAGTATGTACCCATGTAATGATACTGAGATTTGAAGATTTTCCATGCCCCTTGAACTTGCTGACATAGCAGGAAGGGGTAGAGCAAGAGAACACCGGAACCAAGCTACTGTCTGTGCTGGCGACTGGAAGCAGAGGCAACAGCAGTGGCAGCAGCAGCAGTGGCAGCAGTGTGAACTCCTTTTTCTTTGAGCCAGTCAGAATCTCTGCTAAGGACTCTTGCTGGGGACTTCCAGGGACAAGAACTGCGGAGGGACCATAGCTGTTAGGAGCAGGCTGCCTGGACTCGAGCAGTTGCTGTGAGCAGGGAGAGGAGGATCTTTGCCTGAGGTCGCCTGTCCTGTTTTGAAGGCTTGAGAATGTGGGTATTTACTACTTTAACTACATGTGCCAACTTCATAACTACTGTATTGGCTTTGACTTTCTGGTTTTGGGACTCAGTCTTCTGGTACTTGAATAAATGCTCTGACTATATTTCTCATGTAGAGAGCCTGTTACATTTTGTGATTAATAACAGCATACTTATAGTTACTGTAGGCATTGTGAATGCTACATTGCTAATACATCCCACTATGAGCACAGCACTGTGCTGGAAAGGCAATGATATCTGAGAGATGCTCTTGAGAGTTAAATGACAAGACCAGGCTAGATGAGACATTGAATCTGCCTCAATGGAAACCACCCCAAAGAATTCTGGTTCCTGCTATTACATGGTGAGCGTATCTAAGAGTTACAAAGTCAAGACTACTCTGAGGTCTGAGAGTGGAAGCAGTGGAGGCCCTCTTCATCCCTTCCTAACTGTCTCTTGGGGCTATCCAAAAGAAGCCCAGAAGTGTTTTAAGTAATGGTAGCATTCATTGCCATCAACTCCCAAGGTGACTACTTTGAAAGATATCCCTCATTTGTATGTATGCATTCTGACCTATCAGTTAAAAATGATCACTTTCATTACTTTATCATCACACCTCAGTTGAGATCAGGGCTGGATGCATACAGAACTATGAAGGAGGCAATTTGTCTTCAGGCCCCACCTCAGCTTTCAGAGCCCTCCTTCCAATGGCAGAATATGCCACCCTTCCCTTTCCAGGAATTCAGTGCCCTTAGGTTGCCAAACCCCTTTCTCCCTAGCAGAAAAGAGTTCTTATAAACCCATTGACACAAACTTGTTATAGACCTGACCTTTCTCTCCTGATGCTGTTAAAATCACGACTTAGGAAATAGCAAATGTCCTTTGTCTGAGGTCTGACCCAGGGCAAAGCACTGTCAAAGTCACCAGCCACTCTAAAATAAGGATCAGTCTCCTTCATCACCATCTGTTCCAGTCAAACTGGACTGCTGGCTCTCCCCCATATATAAGACCTTGTCTCTCTGTGTGTCTTTCCATAGCCTATGCCTTATGCATGGAATGCTTAGTAGACTCCCTTGCATCTTTCTTCTTTCAATGGCCAACCAGGCACTACTTTCTGATTGCCCTCCATCAGTTCTTAGCAACTTCTCACTCTTGAGCTAACTTGGCCTCGGAGCTTATGACCCTAGGCAAATCAATTAACCTCAGTTTCTTCTGCTGTAGAATAGAGATAAGACAAGCATCTCCCTCACAGAGAGTTAATGTGAGGGTCAAAAAGGTGTTTATAAAGTGATTCCCTAACCTTAAAAACATTTTATAAATGTGACTATAATTATTATTGTTCTATTACAGTCCTGTCACATGTTTGGTATCCAAGTATCCCCATTAGATCTTGAGCTCTTGGAGATCAGGGACTGTCTTTTCATTTTCTTTGTGTCTTCAGTACTTAGCAAAATGCTGGGCACAAAGCAGGAACTTAAGAAATGTTATAGGCTGTCAAATATTGGTTTGGTATCCTGAGAGTATAATGTAAGTTCCCTGAGGGCAGGTATCATTTCATTGTTGTCTTCATGTCTTCAGAATCTAGCAGAGGCCCCAGTACGCAGCAGATAATTCATTTCCCCTGGTACTGGAATTCATTCATTAGAAGAAAATAGTTACATCTTGGTTTTGTTCATAATGGTTCTCATGTTTGGATTATAACATCTTCAGTGTTAGCAATTACACCTCCAAAATCTATGAAAGCTACACATCTGCGCTTGATTTGTTGTTTTGGTGATATTCTATGCTTAAGAAAATGAAAGAATGAATGTGAATAATGACAATTATTCTTAAAAGTTTGTCATAGGTACTTTGGTTGTTCTTGTTGTTCTGGGAAAGTTAGTTGCTAAACATTTACCACCAGAACACTATTACTGGTATTGAAGTGCCCAAAAATATCAGTCAAAATGTTCTTATTCTTTATGAGGGTAACCCAGATATTATACATATATATATATATATGTATATGTATATATACATATATATGTGTGTGTGTATGTATATATAGAAACAGAAGCAGCTGATCAGGTTTTGTGAAATTCTTTGTGTCTTTGTTTTAGTTTTAGTTTTTGTTTGTTTTTGTTTTTGTTTTTTAGCAGACCTGTGATTTCATCATTACAGGGAGTCTTGGTAAGGAATTTTTCTGCCTGGGGCACTGAAAAGTCATTCTAGATAAATCACAGAGCACTTGATCTCAGGTCAACAAGGACATTAATCCAAAGGGCCATCCAGTACACAGCAACACTGGAGAAAGGAACATTGAGTGTGAAAGTGGGATTGAGCTCCATTTATTGGAATCTTTCAGTATTTAGCCATTTATAGCATGTCTATAATCTTTTGCATCTGAACTGCTGCAAGTTACCTTCATTCTAATATACTGAGGTTTCTTTGTCATTTCTGAAATTAGATGGTTAATTCAGTATTGAACTTGATTTTCACACACCCTATACACAGTCCTATACACCAACTGTTCTTCTCATTCAAAAAAATATGCCCTCTATTTTTCTGCCTCTTTGTCTCTGCTCACAATATGCCCTCTGCTGGGACTGCCCTTCCCACACATGCCCATCAACGGAAATCCTGCCTTTGCTGTAGAGCCTAAATCACTTCTGGCCAGATGCCCATCATGATGGCTAAAAACATCAGCCTGTGTTGATGGTTGGTAGCAATAATGATCCCTCACAGGCAACTTCATCATCAAGGGACTGGGCCTCTCTTCACAGGCACCTTCTGCTAAGAGGTGCTTCAGGAAGGAGTCAGACTAGCTGCTTTGATCAATAATGCAGGGAGCTTCCAGTGAGTCCACATATGGAGACTGAAGACAGGGTTGAAATGCAGTTTGGTGTCAATTACCTGGGGCAAGTCTGACTCATCAACTTCTCCTCTACCTCCTGAAAAACACAGCTCTCAACAGAATACAGCTGTGGGCTTATTCTAGATTTTACAAATATGGAAACATCACCTCTGAAGAGTTGAATAATGCAGTATATGATAATAAAAGTCTTAGCTTGAGCCTGCTTAAGCTAGCTAACATTATTTTTACTTGTTGCTGTATTTGTTTTAGAGTTTATTTGTTTTGTCACCAGATAACTAGCTTACAACTTAGAAGGTATTAATGTAAAGGGTTTTAGCATAGAGACACTAAATCCTGTTGTTCAACCAATCTTGGGAGACACACAAAATTTCCTATATTGATCATAACACTTTTTCACTGGACCTAAAACTTCATCAAAATGAGCCGGGAACCCAATGTCTCATTCAGTGGAGGTAGAAAGTATCTCAACAAGTACTATAATTTATGTAAGAACAAAATGAGATCAAGGCATAGAAGTCTTAGTTACAAAACAAACAAATACAAGACAAGACTAAGTGGGTGTTTCAATGAAGTAAATGTTTTATAGTGGTAAGACTGTCCACCTCAAAGTTGGGATGACCTAGGGAGGTTCCGCTCTGTAGTACATACCATTTATATAGCCTGGAGTATATTTCTTTGCTTCTCAATTCTCTGTTTGGAACAGAGATGTCAAACACAAAGCCATTGTAGCCTCTTACTCCCTAGTGACAGGACAAGATGAAAATATAGTAACATAAATAAAATGCAATGAAACCTAGATAATGTTCATCTGTGTTTTTCTAAGTCAACATGCAGGGGTGGAGATCTGTTTCTATTTTAGAAATACCACTGCTCTAGCTGAGAGGTTTTGATAGTTTTTGTTCTCAGGACCCCTTTCCATACTTAATCATTATTGAAGCCCTCCCTCTACCATAAAAGAACTTTTGTTTATGTACATCATAGTTATTAATTGTTCGTATATTAGAAATTATTTTTTGCATTATGGAAATCATTTTAACTTTGCAAAACCCCTGGGAATTCTCATGGTCTGAGAAGAAACTCTATTTTGGAGAAAGGGTAGACTGCCATTGATAAAGAGCTTCTTCCCCAATGAATTCCCTCAAACAGTAAAATCACAAGTCCAACTCCTTTCCCAATATTATCAATGAAGGTTAATGGTGGAATATTAGCATATTGAAACAGATTGAAAGTATATAAGAGAGAGAATTATTGGCACAATGAATGCCACCTGCCCTGTGCTCAGTCCACTCTAGTGGTGTGATGCATAGCTAAAATGGCAATCTTGGGTTTACATAAAAATTTCATTTAAACTTTGGAAATCTCTACAATGAAAAAAAAGATATCCAAGGATATTTTGAGGTTGCAGAAAATTAATTTATTAGGATGTTAACATGAAATTAACCTGGAGAAACCATGAGCTTCACAGTATAATCAAAAATATAATTACTGTTCTGTTATGCCCTTAACTGAACCCGTGTCTGAATCAAGGACTGGGTCAACACAGGGCTCTAAGGAGGAAGCTTCTAAAGAGATCTTTAAGAGAAAATCGAGACCCAGGACATGTATTTAATGTTTTAGGACAATAGCGTTTTAGCTATTAACATTTGACTGATATGGGGACAGAAATCACTGTCCAGCTCATATGAACATCTACACAAAGATATATGAAACACAAATTAAACAGTAAAGAGAAGCTGTAGCCACACGCATGAATATACTCCTTCTGTACAACATGCAATTTTATTTAGAATTTAGAATTTCAGCTCTGCGATCTTACTAATGGATAACACTAAACTAAATTCCATCACACCCATGCCTTCTCATTCAGTTCTCATTCATACCTTCCATCACTTCATCACAGAAAGTCCTGCTCATTTTCTCAGTATCCTTTGTTCTTGTCATGTGACCAGCTCATTTTTTAATCACACCTTTTTGTTTTATTATGACATAGTTTTTACTTAATTATTATTGCTAACTAGATATCAATCAATATCTCTGAAGGTCCTCAAGTGTTATTGAATTGAAATTCTGTGTCCTGGGGCAACATTCGGACCACCCTACCCTCGTTATAGTCATGATAAAGAAAGGGGAGTTATTATTAATTCAATTATTGTGATTCCATTCATTTTATTATAATACTCTGACATTATATGGAGAGAATCATAATTGTTTATTTCTATCAGTGCTGCCTTCTGATTAGTGTGAATAATGAATCCTCCAAAGTGACTGCATATATTCAAATTGGCATTTAAAATCAAAATTATGTAAAATATAGTCATTGGTTCTAGCCCAATGGAAACGTGCAGCAGAAATTAGCATTAGACCAATTCATGGGATTCATTATTGGTACTAATTGGCACCTAGCCACATTAGATGAACATAACAATACACATGCCATCTTCATACACATAATATGGCATGAAGATGATAACAAACATTATTAGATGAAAAACATGATGCAAATGTGATCACTTTTTTATCAAGACTTGTGATTTCCCCCAATTGATTCCCAATTGTTAAGGAAAATAGACTTTCCCCCAATACTTGCTCTTTGAGAATGAAAGTGTTTACCTTTGTGTCTTCAAATCTCCAGCGTCCTGCACATACTATGTATATATATTTAAGTCCATACTTGGGAGTTCAAGTCAAGTTTAATTAATTAGTACTGTGTAAATATTAAAGATACAAAGAAAAACAAAAACCTGTGGTTCTTGTGGAACAGCCTCTCCCTTCCCCAGCGAAGCAGAGAAACAATGCAACAACAAATACTCTAAAAAGAATTACCTGGAGCATGGAGAGGTTAAGTCACATGCCCAAATTCAGAGTCAATAAGTATCTGAGGCTGAACTTGAACGTGGGATTTTTTTTACCCCAAGGCTGTCCCTCTACCAGTCTGAAACCCAGCCTTCTATCACATGTCCATCATGGGGCTGCAAGAAGGTAAGCAGACCACCCATATCTGCCCTTGACTTCTGAAAGTTTCTAATCCCAGAGATGCCCCATTGATATGAACCCAAAGAGGCAAGAAACAAGGGGAAATCAGTGGTAGCTATGTTCAAGAATGGATGAATGGATGAATGGATGGATGGATGGATGGATGGATGGATGGACACGCATACATCATAAAAATAAATACACGCAATACATATGGATATGTATATATATATGTACACACATGTTTATATAGAGAGATACATACATATGTGTATATACATATATGTATGTATCTATAATTCAAGCAGAAGAAAGGAGGGAGTGAGAGATAGCACAAGAAAGGAGAAATAGAGAGACAAAGAGAGAGAAATAGAGAAAGAAGCAGTGAGAGACATAGAGACAGTGAGACAGAGAGAAAGAGAAAGAGAGAGAGAGAGAGAGAGATAGAGAGAGGGAGAGAGAGATAGAGAGAGGGAAAGAGATAGAGAGAGGGAGAGAGAGAGAGAGAGAGACAGAGAGGGAGAGAGAGAGAGAGAGAGAGAGAGAGAGAGAGAGAGAGAGAGAGAGAGAGATTAATCATTCATCAACAATCACCCCCTCAGCAGCCAGGCTTTCCTTAAAAAACAGGCTTGCATTCTGTCTGAATCCCTGTCCTCTGTGAACAAGATTGTTTCTTTATTCTCTGAACAGCTTCATGTTAAGATCTAAAAAACACCCCAACTGTTTGGATAAGAATGCAGTGGGGTATGGGGATACTTAATATGTACTATAATTCTCCAAAGACCATGCAAAATGTCTGCTGGCTAAATGGCTGTCACTCAAGATTAGCGGCAACATGAGTTGGTTTCAATCTGTTTCCTACCAAAGGGAGTCTTGTAGGCTGATGACAGCACACAGGTTGAAGCCAAATATAATAGTGTTCTTTTTTCCCATTCATGAATAGACTAAAGAGGGGTTAATTAAGCATGTAAGTTCAGCAAGTTTTTTTAACAGGACCCTGCCTGATTTATTTGTAGCTGCTTTAATAGGATTTGGGGGGTTTCCCTCCACTAGAAACAGAGCTGGGATGAGTGTAGAGAGCAGAGACATGCAGTTAATTGCAGTACTGACTTCATTCATTCAGAAGACATTCATTATCAACTGACTATATGCAATGCCTTGTGCTGTGCTGGGAACACAAAAACAGACCCTATCCTCAAGGAACTTGCTTTCTCTTAGGGAATGAAGAAGTTGGATCCAAGGTTGCCATGATTTAAAGGACGAAGGCATCAAATAAGTTTTAGAAATGGAAACAATCTTAAAGGTCATCTAATGTTTTATCTTTACTTCACAGAAGGGGACAGAGGAGAAATGACTTAACCAGCTTCATATTTTCTGTCTTCCTTACTATATAGCTCTCTTCCTTTCTGTCCTAAAGTGTCTCTTGGTTATGATGGTCCTACCCACTCATGAACAACACAGGATTTTACACAGAGTGAAATAAAGCATATGCAAGATGAGGCTGATGTTCTAAATATCTCTTTAAATTGCTGCCTTTCCTAGTTACTTGGATTAAAATGCCATCTCCCTCTCCTTTCCCCATAGTATCTCCCACCACCTCCAAGGAGAATCACTTCAGATGAAAAAGGCAGGTTAATTCCTCTGAAAGATGATAGTTAAAATTCACATATATTTTGAAGTATTTATTAGAAAAATATCAGGGATGACAAATATTCTTCACCCTCCTCTCAACTCGAATCCATTTCTTAATCAGATTAGAATCACAGAATGCTACTGAAATTGCATTTATCCTGGGAGTGTCCAGATTATCTAATAGGGAGGTTTCCTATGTCTCTACAATGAGTATGATTAGTCTTTTTTCACTGAATATATAACCAGAACGGGCTGTATGTCTAAAACTGGCCAGACTGGGAGAGTCTTTCTCTTGCCTCACTCTTCTCTGATGCATCCAGAGGATGAAGATTGTAGATCATCCAGAGCCTGAACATCAATAACTGAAGCAGAAGAAAAGAGCATTTGACCCTGGCTCCCTAGATCCCAGGCCTGGGATGGTTTGTCTCAATTTGAATCTTGATGGCCTTGGAACTGGGTTCTAAGGAGGGATGTTGAGCAAACCAGCATAGCAAGGAAGACCCAAGAAGTCAGGATGCCATGTGCTAGATCAAGGCTGGGTGGGTGTGTTGGGGTTGGGATGGGGAGAAACTAGGAATTGGGGATTGTTATATAAGAAGTGAACTAAATTGAGAGCCTAATCCCTTTCTCTTCCTCAGAAACCGGGGTGGTATTGGGGAGGATTATGCTTCTCACATGCTGGGTAAGCAAGTTTGTATATGTGTTAATATACCTTTGAAGTAAATATTCCTTTGTAAAGCCTAATCCACTATTAGTAGCTAAAATGAAATGGTATGGAAAGGGCTCTCTTGCATTTTGTGAACATGTTTAGTAGGGGCTAAAGCAAATGCCAGGGATCTGAGACACCCTCAATCCCCTCAAGTGTACCAGAAGGTTCTGAGGGAGGGGTGAAATTTAACATGCTTTCTTGGTCTTAAGACAGTGGGGATAATGGCGGTTAATGTTACAACATATCTAGAAGGGGGAATTGCCATTGGGGAGGGCATCTAGTTCAACTCTCATAGTTTCTAGATCAAGAAAATGTGGCCCAGTCAGAGGGAGTAATGTCCAGTCAAAAGACTAAAAAGTGAGAAAAGTAAAACTTACATGAAGTACCCTGACATTCCAGGCTATTTTCTACCCCCTTATTGTCCCAACAAACAGAAGGAAGGGCCCTGAAGGCCTAAAACGGATAGGTCAGTCTGGCAATCATAAAATACATGTAGCCCAAACCAGAATGGAATATAATTCTGGAGTGTTTAACAAAATAAATTTAAAAAAAATATGATACAACATAGGCAAAACTAATTTGTGGCATTCTAAATCAATATGCCCTCCACAAGATTCATTTCTATTTGGGTTTGACACCACTGGAATGCAGACCATGGTTAGGTTTTGTGGGTTCCAGGGAACAGTAAGAAGAGGAGGGAACTATCCTGTGACCTGATATATTTCTGTGAAGGGATTTGGGTGAGTAAGTCTGAGTACACCGGCTGTTCTAGAGTAGAGGACACTCCCAAAACAAAACAAAACAAAACAACATCAAAGCTCAACAGCAACCTTCTTTATAGAACTTGAGAGCTAGCCCATTATATAGAAAAGGAAGGAAAAGCCTTGGAATGATAAACTAGTTGGCCCAAGGTTATAAAGGTGATTAAACTCAGAGTCAAGATTCATACCCAGGTCAATAGATTCTAAATCCATTGTCTTTTCTATACACACACACACACACACACACACACACACACAACACACACAATAACAACATTTTTATAGAGCTTTCAGTTGTGCAAAGCATTTTACATATCTAATCTCATTTAGATATATCCTGAAGTAGGATCTATTATTACCCTCACTTTACTGATAAGAAAATTGAGGTGGAGAGGGGTTAACAATCAATAAACTTATTGGCACAGTGGCTAGAGTTCTAGGCCCAGAGTCAAGAAGATTCAGCTTCCTGAGTTCAAATCTGATCTCAGGCACTCACTAGCTGTGAACCTTGGGCAAGTCACTTCATCCTGTTTGCCTCAGTTTCCTCATCTGTAAAATGAGCTGGAAATGGAAATACCAAACCACTCCAGTATCTTTGCCAAGAAAACACCAAAATGGGTTTATGAAAAAATCAGACAGGCCTGAAAATGATTGAAGAGTAACAACTGAGTCCCAGGCACAGAGTTAAGTCCTGGAGATAAAAATACAAAAAAGGGAAAAGGGAGTGCTTGACCTCAATGAAATCATGATTTAATTCATGGGACAAGCAAGAAAATACAAAGAAGCTAGGTAGAGGATAATAGGAAACAATGCATATTTGGGCAGTCATTAAGAGGGCTTGGGAAAGGCTTATTTTTAGGAGACAGGATTTTAGTCAGGACTTGAAGAATGCCAGGAAAACCAGGAGCTAGAGATGAGGAGGGATGTCATTCCAGTCATGGGGGAAAGTCATAGGAAATGGCCCAGAGCCAAGACATGGATGGAACAGCCAGGAGGTCATTGTTACTGAAGCAAAGAGTGTGTGATGAGGAAGAAGGTGTGAGAAGACAAGGCACGAGGCTAGGTTAGGAAGGACTTTGATCACCAAGCTTTGAATGCCATGGATACCACTGCTGTTATTCCTTGCAGTCCTCCAAACTAGGAGCACAACATCCCCTGAAACAAATTACCTACATTCTGCCTACATCCATGATGGACTCAAGGGAACTTCTATCCCCGACTGGAAAAAAAATAACTCAGTATGCTTCATTTTTCTGATTTAGCCAGGGCAATTTTATGATTGCTTCTATACATAAGGGGAGAACTGGACCACAGACACAGAAGCAGTTCTCATGGTCATGTTCTCCATCCAAGCAGAGTATGACCCATTAATTTCCAATTTTATATCTGGATTGAGAAATACAGGACACAAGAGACAGGACCTACATTTTCTTTGTTCTATGAAACTCCCAAATGGTTAATTCCATCTACAAGTGTAGAGAGGCCTCTTTGCTGATCCATAAGATTCCCATCCCACTCCCTCAGTGATTTGCATAATTAAAAGTCACTTGGGCTTTTTTGATCTGAACTATTCCAATAACTGCCTGATTTCTATGTAGATAGAAATTAGCCTTGACATAATCCCTAATGAATTTATTTTGTCTGTTTATGAGCATGCAGGCTACCACAGTCAGGATTCTTTGAGCCCAAATCAAATCACACTACACAAAACATCTCTCTGTTTATGAATAATGAATCAAGTCCAGATTTGCAGCCAGGCCCTCAGTTCTACCAGGGAGAACTTATCAACTGGCCTAAATAGCATTATCCTAAATATTTCCAAGTAGAAACTCAAGGCTTTGCTAGTTTTCACCAAAAAAAAAAATGACTGAAGAACTCAGGCAAAATAAACAGCAGGTTATTTCTGGTGCTTAACTTGGGAAGTCCCTTGGCATTTCTATGAGAAGGTTGCTTCCCTTCTTGCCCCCACACTTCCAGCCCAGTCTCACACAGTCTAGTTTCAGCTCTGACAGGAAGTATAAATGGGTGAGGGGAGACTCTCAAGAGAATAGGGCTGTCAGTGAATTCAAGTTCCAGGGAAGTAATTTCTTCCATCTTCAAAAGTAGAGTGATACTTAGATCTCTGCAGCAGGAGGCTCAGGAGTGGGGAAGGTGTTGGACTTTTAAACAAAGGGAACTGCTCGTAATTGTAAAAAATGGAGGAAGTGATCAAGTGAGAAGAGGTGGGAGAGAGAAAGAGAACAGGGAAGAAGACAGGAGAGGAACAGAGGAAGAGATGGAAGAAGAGAAGGGAGAAAGAAAGAACATGAGAAGAAGAGAAAAAAGAGGAGGGTAAATGTGAATGGGAGATAGAGAAAGGAAGGATGATGGGAATAGGAAGAAAGATATGAAGAGTAGGATAATGGTGGAAAGATAAGAAAGAGATAGCAGAAAAAAGAGGAAGAGTATAGGTTCAAGGGGATGACAAGAAGGAAATGGAGAAAGAGATGAAGAGGATAAAGAAGGAAGAGATGAACAGAAAAGGGAATGAGGGTGAGGGAGAAAGGACAGGGGGAGAAAAAGAAAAAGGGGAGAAGAAAAAGGGAAAAAGAGTGAGAAAATCAGAAGAGAGAAAATGACAGGAAGTAGGAAAAGAAAAGGTGAGGAAGAGAGAAAAAAGGGAGAAAGAAAGAAAAATAAAAGGAGGGAAAAGAAAACAAAAGGAAAGGGAATAGAGACAGAAGTAGATGGAGAGAAGAAGAGAGCCAGAGAGGAGGAAGGAAAAGAGAGGATTTTTAATTCCTGTAAGGGGAAAAAAAAGGTCAGCATTACAGGTTATTTTGAAGGGGAAGGTGAGCGAGTAGAAATATCAATCGATGGACTAATAGCGATTTTGATCACCTAATGTGTATAGACCCTCATTTTACTGACCAAAGGGGCACAGAAAAGGGAAATTCCACATGGGTGTCAATTCATTTACCATAATAAGCAATTAAGTGCCTACTGTGCAGCAGGCTTTGTATTAGGCACTGAGGGCCCAAGGACAAAAAACAAAACAGTCCCTGACCTCATGAAATTTGTATTCTATCATCTTGTCCTAAAGAACCTAATTCTAGCTGAGGAACAAAACATACACACATCAAATGATACCTAATAAAGGAAAGTACAAGCCCAGAACCCTATGAATTCTATTAAATATGAGTCCCAAGAATTCAGGCTCAGGGTGTTTGATGAGCTGAGGTGCTCACGCAGAGGTGATAAAGGAAGGTAGAGTTTTTAGCTGGTGGGTTGACCTGTATTCATATTGTTGAAAATGGGAAAGATGCTGGGAAAGAAGGAACAGAGGTAGATCCTATGAAGTATTCAATCTTACATAGATCACCTATAATAATGAAATAAAGTTTCAAGTTTCTCAAAGTTCTTCATAAGGACCCAGTGAGGTTTGTGTTGGAAGGATTTCCTTCTCCACCTTCCATATAAAAACCCCAAGGCCTGGCAGTTAAGTGATGTTCTCAGGACTGGGTCTTCAGTGTCCTTCCTCTAGAGAAAAGTGGAAGGTTCACAGGCAGCAACCAAAACAGGACCCCTGTCCTAACTTCCTTCTCCTTACATACTATCTTTGAGATGAAGGGCAGGACAATCATAGGATGATTAACTGGGGCTAAAAAGGAGCTTAGAAGTCATAGAATCTATTCCTTCCAATTTCCAGAGGAGAAAATTGAGACCAGAATAGATTATGTGATTCATACAAGGTCACAAAGGCACAAAATAGAAGAGTCAGGATTCAAACCCAGGTCCTCTGACCACAGAGCCAACCCACTTTACACCATACTATGCCATCTACCAACAGTAGAGCTACGTGTGTGTGTGTGTGTGTGTATCTTGCTTTTTTCCTTCATGACATGGGAATAAAGCTGGGGAGAGCAATGTGTCAGGCAAATTATCTCATGGCATTGGTTGGGTGTATCTGAATTAATGCACAAGGTCATGTTTTCATCCAGACACTGCAAGTAGAAAATGAATGATCCAGGGCTCCAAACAGAGAGGAGAGAAGCCACATTACATCTGGGTTATCACGCCACAATGTCAAGAATCGGAAACCTCTTCCTGCCACTGAGGTTCAACTTCAGAATTCTCCCCATTGTGCAGAATTCTCCCCATTGTGCTTCATAGATGGAGCACTTTAAAGACATGAGGAGCAGAAGTGGATCTACCATTCAATCAGCCAGCCACTCAGGCAACAAGCATATCAAAAGTTTCCTTTGTGTCAGAGATTGTACACCAAGGAATGCAAAGTCAAAAACAGTCTCTGTTCTCAGTGAACTTACATTCTAAATTAGGTGCCAACAAGTAAAGAACTAGAGATATAAATGATATACAAATCAAATAGAAGGTAATCTAAGACAAGAAAGTGCAAGGAGACCTAGAAAAATATCTAAAAAAAAGACTTGTAATCATGCCAATAACAAGGTCTTAGAACTATAGATTTAGCTCTGGAACTTACCTTAGAGCTCATGTCCAATAACCTCTTTTCACAAATGGGGAACTGGAGATGTAGAGGGGTTAAGTGGCTCCCTTAAAGTAGTGTCAGAGACAGGATTTGAACACAGTTCTTCCAATACTCCAAAATCAGAACTTAAACTCTAAGCCAGAAAGTTTGATAGACTTAGAGATCACTAAGTAAGCACATGCACACTCCTGCTCACACATGACTATGCGCATCTATACTGATCCACTGTCCCCTGAAAGGGCCCATTTCCTTTCTCTAACTATTCTAAAAGTAGTGAAGGAAAAGTCCTGAACAGAGACCTAATTATGGTCCGCAGGGCTTCTGGTCACAGTGTCCCTTCCTACGAGAACTAGGACAGAGAATTCACAGTAACTTCTAACACAGAATTTCCATTTAACTAGGACACCCCAAGAGCTAATGGTCATGTAAGATGTGGCTTTTTTAGTCTGAGAACTTGGAAGCAGCCAATTAAACAGTGAGAATAGGCATTCTAGAGGCTAGGTCATTGGCTCTTGGGACTAGAAGTGAGACCCTTCAGAGATAAAAGCAGAGATGGAAAAGAGGCCTGGTTGGGAAGCATATTAAGAAGACTAATTCTAATAAAGATAAATAATTCTAAACATTCATCTGTATTTTCATAAACATGTGGCCTATGTCCTCCAACAGACTGAAGAATACCTATGGGCAAAGGTGGCATATCTCCTTTGGGCTTCCCATTTATGCCTAACTCAGGACTGGAAACAGAACTGGCAAATGATTAAGTTTATTAAATGAAAACTAACTGGATGGTGTCTTCCCTCTAAGGTTCCCTTGTATCCATTCTGTATCCAAAGTGTTCCCATCTCTTTACAAGCTGAGGACACCAATTGACTGTTTCCTTTCTTTCTCTATATCATTAGCACTTAGCATACTGTTTGTCATGTTGTGAGCATTTTATAAATGCTTGCTGATTGATTGTTGAATGAAGACTGGTTGGCTTCTAGCAGAGCCAATGAGGCTCTCTTAATGCCACAGTGAGAATATTTATTAAGACTAGCTAACATTTACTTGCTAACATTTATTTAGTGCTTTAAATTTAGCCAAATAATTTAGATACTATTATTTAATTGGTGTAAAAGCAGTCACTTGTACACAGTCATCCTGAAGTGACTCCATGTTATATATGGTTTTGCTTGATTGGGGGAGGGTGATCCTACAGGAGAGGGCAATTCACCCATTGTCTATATCTCCTAAGCCATCTCTTCATTGAAACATGGGCCAATCAATATTGGGCAGCTAGGTGGAGCAGTGGGTAATGCACTGGTCTTGGAACCAAGAAGACTCATCTTTCTGAGTTCAAATCCTGAGCCTCAGACACATCCTAGCTGTGTGGCCCTGGACAAGTAACTTAACCCTCTTTGCCTCAGTTCCTCATCTATAAAATCAGTTGGAGAAGAGAATGACAAACCACTCCAGTATCTTGGACAAGAATGTCCCCAAAGGGGTCAGGAAGGGTCTGAGAGGAATAAAAAAACTGAACAGCAACAACCACCAATTAAAATCCTTAGGGAGTAACTGAAGGACACTAAGCCCACCGCCTTACAATTACTTTCCCTTATATTTCATACACTTCTGTCTATAAAAGCAATTTGAATCCTGTATGAGTCCAGCAGCCCACCCAACAATCCTTGCTGCTTTGGTGGATTAAACTCCTCTTTAACTTTCTTGTCTTGAATTCTCCTGTTTTAATCAGGGTTTTCTTTAATCAAAATTTTCATTTTAACATAATAATATGTGATATTATTATTTCCATTTTATAGATGAGATAACAGATAGTAAGAGGTTAAGAGGATTAGACAGGCTCTTATATTTGATAAATGTCTGAGAAGAAATTGGAACTCAAGTCTTCCAGCCTGACTCTGAGTCTGAACCTCTATGGAGAGCAAGACATTGACTCATTTTTTTTTTATGAAGCTTTGGATTTAATCCTGACCCAATTTAAATCTAATTATCTCATGGAGAGACAATCTGATAATTGGATGGATAAGCTCAGTGATGTAGCAAGTCCTTCCCACAGTGCCCTTCACAGCCTATTCATTCTTCTCCTTCTGGTTCAACTCTTGTCTGTTTCCTCCTATTAATTTACTTCAGGATGGGGACAGAGGCCCTCCTCAGGGTCTCATGGCACTAAGTGGATACCAAGGGTTGTCCCTGTGGCTCCTTCTCCTTCTCTTCAGCTAGTCTCACCTTTCCTGTCATAGAAACTATTTCCATTCCTTCCTTCCTTCCTTCCTTCCTTCCTTCCTTCCTTCCTTCCTTCTTCCTTCCTTCCTCCATCCCTCCCTCCTTCCCCTCCTTCCCTCTTCTCTCTCTCTCTCTCTCTCTCTCTCTCTCTCTCTCTCTCTCTCTCTCTCTTACTCTCTCTCTCTCTTTCTTTTTCTTTTTTTCTGATTTCCTGGCTACTTCTGTTCTTCTCATTCAACCCTTCTTCCATGGTGTACTGTAGCCAAATCACACCCACTATGCATGTTTTTCTTGCCCTTTGGGTGATCCTCAAATTTAATGTAGTTTTAATTGAAAGGAATTGAATTTTAATGACTCCCAAGCTTCTCCCTGAAACAAAGGCCTACTTTATTATTATTATTTTTTTAATGTTCTTCTGGCAATGCTCTATGGTGGTGAGTCATGAAATACCACAGGGTCTCATACAAAGAATGGGTAGAAAATTGTTTAGCAATGCCTTAAATTCCCCCCCCCCCCCATTCAGAGAGAGCAATGATCAGAGAAGCCCAGAGCTAAATGGAAAGTCAAGCTAGTCCTGGGTTTCCCTGCCGCCTTCAAACAATGAAGCATCTAAGTCCCCTTGAGTGATGGTTGTCCACTCTGACATTTACCATATTGCAGGAGGGAGAGGTATTCCATTCCTTAACCCTATTTTCTTCAGGGAACTATAGGTCCTCAATCACATAGCCCTAGGACTGTATTGGCAAGATTTGGCAAAAGGATTGATTAATTCTAATCAAACTAGAATTTCTTTTCTAACCTTCAGTCTGGTGAAATGTTTCTTTAGCGTTCCTTAAGTACCTTCTTTGTCTAAAGAACTGATCTGGATTTGCAAGGTTCATGACTTTGCTGAAGAGAAAAACATATACTCCTGAAAAAAAAAGTCACAGAACAATGACACCAGATCTTACCAATTACAATACTTAGTTGGCAAAGAGATTTACATATGTTATATTGTTTGGTCTTGATAATGTCCCTGCGGGATATTAGAATTATTAATCCTCTCCCACCCATTGTACATTGTTGTATCATTTCAGTCATGTTAGACTCTCTATGACCTCCTTTGGGGTTTTCTTGTCAAAGATACAGGAGTAGTTGGCCACTTCCTTCTTCAGCTCATTTTACAGATGAGGAAACTGAGACAAACAGGGTAAGTGAGTTGCTCAAGGACACATAGCTAGTAAGTGTATGAAATTGGATTTTAAGTCAACTGAGGTCTTCTGGGCTGCAGGTGGGGGTGCTTTATCCATCCCACCACCTACCTGCCCCAATTATACATTAAAACAAATTAACATTTAAAAGTTTACTTGACTCATGCTAATTCACATCTGAGATGAAATTTTAACTTGGCTATTTCACTGATCCATTGGACAAATATTTTGTCTTCACTTTGTCTCCACTGTTGGTGGAGTTGTGAGCTGGTCCAAATATTCTCAGGAACAATTCAGAGGTATGCCCAAAACTTTAAAAAACCTCTGCATACCCTTTATCCAAGTAATATCAGTAGTAGGTCTATGATGCAAAGAGATTATTAAAGAAAAAGAAAAAGAAAAGGAACTATATGTACAAAAACGCTTGTAGTAGCTCTTTTTCGTGGTGGCAAAGAATTCAAAATAAGGGGGTGACCATCACCTGGGGAATAATTGAACAAGTTAAAGAATATGATTGTGATGGAATACTCTTATGCAAAAAGAAATGATGGTGGGGGAGGGGGGAATTCAGAAGAAAACCTTGGAAGACTTACATGAATTGATGAAGAGTGAATTGAATGGAATCAGGAGATCATTGCCCACAATGATAACAATATTGCAATGATGATCAATTGTGAGAGACAGTTACTCTGATCAGTACTATGATCCAAGACAATTGTGAAGGATTCAGGATGAGAAATGTTTCCCACTTTTGAAGAGAGAACTGATGAACTCTGCCTTCTCAATAGGTAGAGGAGGAGCTATAGGGAGGAGAAATTGGAACTTAATTTTTTTTTCAGAATGTTTAAAATAAACATGATTTTAAAGTGTTGTGTTTCACTCACTCACTCAACAAGTATTTAAGTGTTTACTCTGAGGTGGCCACTCATAAGTGCTGGGCATATAAACAAACAAACAAAAAGCCAAAGCAATCTCTGCATTTGAGCTTACATTCTAATGAGGCATGCACCAATGTACATGTGTGATATATATTAGAGTTTCTTACCCTAAGGTTTATGAACCCGTGTGCATCAGATTGTAATAACTATTTGAAATATTTTTCTTCATAATCTTACATTTTATTTCATGTGATTAAAAATATCCTAAAATGTGCATAGACTTCCCTAGACTGCCAAATGGGTCCAAAGACTACCTTGGCAGTGAAAACACTAGCAACTTGGGGACCCTTTAAAGCAGTGGTTCTCAGCCTTCCTAATGCTGCAACCCTTTAAAACTCATATGTGAGCCTATCTGCATGTAGGTGGACCCACCTGGAGATGAATAGAGGAGCGGTGTCTCAGTTCCTAAGACCATCAGAAATAAATGTTTTCCAATGGTCTTAGGTGATCCGTTCGACCCCCAAAGGGGTTATGACCCACAGGTTGAGAACCACTGCTTGAAAGGTTTGCAACAGAAGGTAGCATTTAAGTCTTGAACAAAATTGTATCCTAAGAAGTGGGAAGGGAGAGCAATGCAGTTGTGTGTGTGTGTGTGTAGGTGTGTGTGTGTGTGTGTGTGTAGGTGTGTGTGAGTGTATGTGTGTTGGGGAGAGGCACTGATATGCAGTAGAGGAAGAAAAGGTAGTAGTGCATTTGGATTTGGATGACCTGGATTCAGTTCTTTCCTTTGTGTCTTACTTTGACCTTGTCATGTCACTTTATCTCTCTAGGCTTGAGCCTACTCATCTGTAAAAAGAGAGGATTAGATTCAATGACCTTTAAGGTTCCTTTCAGCTCTAATTCCATGATTCTATTACCCTACTCAGATCAAAAGAAGAAGCGACTCACAGCTCTTCCAAATGGATGTGTTCATAAATGTCATCAAAGCGAATATGCCCATACGATAAGTAGTTAGCAGCCATTTTGTTTGCATATGGTAGATGGACTCATAAATTAACCTTCAGGAGGCTATCAATAACATTTACCGATACATACAATTTAGAATGCCCTCTTCCCCCAAAGATAATGTAGAATAGGCAGAGAAGAATGCCAAGATGAGTTGATATTAAGCCATGCTTTCTTTCAGCCCATAAAACAGTCATATGCAAATGAGGTCAGATAATGAAAATATTACAATTCCCATCAGGACAACATGACATAAAAATGTGTCCTACGTATAAAAGCCCTTTAGATGAAAGAATTAATTGCTGGAGTCAAAAGCTAAGGTCTATGTAGAAGAAATGAATAATTGAATTTAATAAAAGAAAAGAAAACCCTACTCAGTGCTTAATTTTCCAATCTTCATGATTGAGATCTCCAAGGTGGTTCAGTGGATAGAACAGTAGACCTAGAGTCAGGATGAACTGCGTTCAAATCCAAACTAAGACACTAACTATATGGCCCTAGGCAAGTCACTTCACCCTGTTTACCTCACTTTCCTCATCTATAAAATTAGCTGAAGAAAGAAATGGCAAACCATTCCATTATCTTTATCAAGAAAACACCCAATGGAGGCAGGAAGAGTCAAGATAGAACTGAGAAATTATTAAACTACAATTATTTCAAATTTGTTTTGTTTTTCCAATAAGAATCACATGTACTAGCTCTGGCTCACAGTCACTTCCAAATGTATGGAACTAAAATTCATGCACTCTACTGCAGGTGAAAAAAGACAAAGAATAATGTCTAGTGCGGGAGTTGGCTTTTTTGTTGTTTCACAAGAAATCCAGCCCAAGAAGGATACAGGATCAAAAAAATGCCACAGTGTCTGAATCCCACTGGGCTTAGAGCCACTTTCATCTGGGCTGTGTGACATGATAGTCCTCAGGATAACCCATTTGCACAGCAAAAGAAAAGCAAGCCAAATGAAGTACAGCACCCAAATATTTTCACAAGGGAAAAAAAAAGTAATAAAGTGAGATACATAACATTCTCCTGACATGGCAAGAAAGAAAGGATGGGGGTGGGGTGGAATGGGGCTTTTTCAGCATTGACATCTTGATGGTCAGGGGGCTATTAATAAAGTCTCCTGCACAACTAATAGACAGAAAGACTATAATGCAGAAATAGAAATGCTGTTCTCAGTTTCCATCTGCCGCAAATTACCATCCGACCCTGTGAGTCTATTGATTTGCCTGCACTATATCAAATTTTAATCACCATAAACCATGGACTAATACAGATCTGCCACCAACAAGTGCCCTTAGCAGAAGGCTCTTATTATTTTGGACACTCAAAAATGTTTTAATATTGTCAGAGGAGGAAACTGAGAGATACGTGAGAGTCCCAGGGAAAAAAAGAAAAAGTCTTCTTTCGTTTAATTCAGAAATGCTTAGGGCTTGCTGGTTTAACAAAATAGATGCTTTTTTTTTAAGTCACTAACCAAAGGTAAAGGAAAGAATATGTTTTATGTTCAAAGATGAGGTGAATTTCATTCAGGATCCATGTCTACAGAAATGGTATCTTGGGAGAAAGGATGAAATTGTCCATTGCTCATTGATCTAAATTGAAAGAGATTAATCCTTTGGTCTCACCATTCCTGAGATTTTTGCAAGATGCCCTTGCTATGACCTAATTCCCAAGACATCTCTTAACAGCTGTGTTCCCGTTAATGACCTCAACCATCCTCCTAGTCACCCTGGCTTGAAACATCAGAGTTATCTTTAACTCCTCCCTCTTCCCTGATTTCATTCTATACCCTCAGCCCCAACTCAATAAGTGTCTAAATCCTATGGATTCCCCCTCTCTGGTTTCTTTCATGTGTACCCAGTTCCAACTCTATGCTCACTGCCTCCAGTCCCCTAATCATGTATGCCAAGTGGCTTTGCCTACAGCCTCTCTCCAATGCATTTAATATAGGATTGCTATGTTCAGTTTCCTAATGCACACACACACACACACACCACTCCCACTTCCCTTGATTGAAAAAGCACCCTGAATAAATCCTAAATCTCAAATCTCTTAGCCTGATATTCAGGTACTCCTTTTATTAACTTTTCCAGATTCATCTCACCATCTGCCCCATCCTGTGTCTTATGCTTCAGGCATTTTGATTCAATTCAATTCATTATGAATTAATTGGCTACTATAAGTCAAGTAGAAGAGGTAGCTTGGAATAATACACTGGATGGTTCAGTTTGAGATCCAAAGACCTAGATTCAAGTGCTGGCCAACCTCCAACGGTTCTGTGATTCTGCGCAAACCAATTCAGTGCTTGGGATCACTGGCAATTGGTTGGACTTTTAATTAAATCAAATGAGTTACAGCAGATGATCTCTAATTTCTCTTCCAGCTCTAAATCTAATGATGGAATCAATCCTCAATGATGGGTCAAAGCAAGGAACCCATGGGACCACCATTGCATTGAGTCTATCTTCTTCCTGGTCCTTCCCCTGCCCTAAGTCATTGATCTAAGTGGCTCAGTGGAGAGATCTCTAGTCTTATAATTAAGAACATATGGAATTGAATGCTGCCTTGGGAGGCTGATTAAATGTGTGACCCTGGGCAAGTCACTTACCTGATCTGCCTCATCTTCCTCATATCAGAAAGAGGGATAATAACAGCACCTCCCTAACAGGGTTTTTGTGAAAACCAATGAGATCATATAGGGAGAAGTACCTTAGAGAAACTGCTTTCAATTGTAATTGTGAATTAATATTATTGTTCCTCATAGGAGCAAAGATTTAGAGGTGGAATTCTCTACTTGAAGGGTCTTCAAGGCCATCCAGTTAAACTTCCTCATTTTACAGATGAGGACACTGAGATCAATAAAATGAATTGAATTGTGCAAGGCCTCAGAGGTAGTGAAAGAGACCAGGTATTAACCCAGGCCCTCTCCTACATTGCAAGGCCAGTGTTCACTTCATTTTATTACCTGCCTCAATCACCTTAAGCTAAAGTTCTTTCTTACACTATCATGTCTAAATTCAGCAGCTCTACCCACACCTCAAACCCATCATATACCAGAATCCTTCTTCCATGAATACATCACCCTTTTGTAGTCAGTCTGTCCATGGCCTCTGGTTTTAATGACTTTTTTGTGGGGGCAAAGAAGGGCCAAGATAAGCCTCCAGGGAGCTGGGCACCCACTCCCTTCCTTCCAGTCCTTGGCTCTTCCAGGGGACTGATCTTTTCCCAAATGATACTGCTCTGAGTCGTTGGCTCTTCCCAAAATACATACACATATACAAACACACATGCATGTGTACATATATGCAGTACACATGTGTAAAATGTATTGATACATGTATGTGCATATTCATATGTATAGATCTATATGAGAATGTATATACATGCCTACATGTTATACACACACATATATAGTTTAAATATAATATACTTTTCTCAAGTTGACAGCCCTAGCTATGAGAAATAACCTTAATAATCCTAGCTAACACGTAGTGAGCACTTACTACATACCAAACGCCGTGCTGTGTTTTAGCAGCATTTTAGCATTTCATTTGATTTTACGACATTCCTGAGAGGTAAGTGCTATTATTATTCCCATTTTACAGATGAGGAAACTGAAGAAAAGAGAGAGAAATGACTCACCCGAGGCCATACAGTTAATAATTATCTGAGGCCAAATTTGAACTCAGGTTTTCCTGACTCAAGGCCCAGAACTCTGTGTGTGGCACCACCTTATCTACCTCCAGGCTGAAAAGAGTTATAAGTCTCAAGTGCACTATTTCCCTCCTACTTCACATTCTGAATTTTCTTCCTTCTTCTGCTTTCCTCTTATATTATTATTTTTTTTTCTTCTAGGCTCCAGGTAACAATTTCTGCACATGAATGAAAGTCAACATCTCACCCAGATTCTTACACAGAGGGAACCTCAAAAAAAAACTCTCTGATCACAAGTCACTCATCTCTACAGGATTTAAAGGTTTGCAAAATATTTTCTCAACTATGACCCTGTGAGGTTAGTAGAAAGATGATATTGGTGTCATTTGACAGAAGAGGAAACTGAGGATCTGAGAAGTTAAGGGACCTGACCATGGCTCTACTGCTGGGAGATAAGAGTTTCCAGACTCAGCTTTCCATCAGACTCAACTCATTTTATAGGCCTGCCTTGGGAGGATTTAAAAAAAAAAAAAAAAGAAGAAGGAAAAAAGAGCCTGGGCTATTCCAACTGGATCACAGTCTCACAGATTTGATGTGTTTGGGCCTTAGAGATTATCTAGCCTAGTCATCTCTTCTTACAGAGCAGAAAACTTAAGAATGGAGTGAGCAGATAATTAATTATCCTGTTAACTAAAGCAAAATGAATGGTACTAGTTGCTGACTGTATAATTCCCTCAATTCTGTCTGCCTTTGGAAATGTTGGGTAAAAAAGTATGTCTTCTACAGATCTCGGATTTCACTTGTAAGTGCCCCCTTCGCTGCTGCAGGTTCTAAGCCATCCATAACTGATTCTATGTCATTCTTATCAGTGATTCTTCCATAAATCTTCCCTAGTAGATCTAACAGGCTAGAGGCCATGTTAAATGTCTTTTCATTGTGAATATCAATAAAGTATTTGGGGCAACAGAACCATTATCTCTGGGACGTGTGCCAACATGGCAAAGTAAAGGAAGGGACTCATGTGACCTCTCTCCCAAACCCCTCCAAATGCCTTGAAAAAAGAGACTCTAAACAAATTCTAGAGCAGCAGAACCCACAAAAAGGCAAAGGGAAACACCTTTCCAGCCCAAAACAACTTAGAATGTCAGTAAGAAAGGTCTGTCACACCTGGGTGGGAGTGGGATACAGTTCATCACAGGTCATGTTAGCTCAGCCCCAGCACAATCCCAGCCAAAGACAACCATCAGCAGGCCTTGGGAGTGACTGAAGCTGCAATGGAATATTTCAGAGACCATCATACATGTTAACTCAATTAAGAAGTTTTATCTATTATTTTTAACTTAAAGGTATGGTTTACTGACTGTTATGTGGGGACTGAAGATGAAAATCAAGAAAGATTGTAATTTGATATTTTTAAAAGCATCAACTAATCTTATTTTAGAAAAAAAGCATATAGGAAGGTAGGAGAGAGAGACAGACAGACAGATACAGAAAGACAGAGACAGAGACAGAGAGAGAAAGAGAGACAGAGACAGAGAGACAGACAGAGACAGAGAGACAGACAGAGGAAGGAAGGAAGGAAGGAAGGAAGGAAAGAAAGAAAGAAAGAAAGAAAGAAAGAAAGAAAGAAAGAAAGAAAGAAAGAAAGAAAGAAAGAAAGAAAGAAAGAGAGAAAGAAAGAAAAGAAAAGCATGTGTAGTTATATGAGAACCTCTGACCAAATGTACAATCTTTATTCTTGAACAAAGATCCTGTAGTGAATTTCTTTGTCCTTTCCTACTTCATGGAGACACCTGGGAGATTGAAAAAGAAATCACAAGTGTGCCCTTTATGTCTGTACCTTGAATTGAGAGCCAGTCTTAAGTACCTGATTCTCTCCAAAGACTCCCATCCTAGCTGCTGTAGTCTCTAGAGCTACCTCTTAAGTACTCCCAAGCCAAAGATATATCTAGCCCAGGGCCACAAAATCCTTAGGGCATCCAACCCAAAGGTCCCCAAAACACCATCACCCCTCCACCACTCTTACTTTGCAGTCACATCATGTCTGGTACCAAAGACTTTTCTCCCTTTCTCCCTGGATTCTTAGACTCTCTGCACCTTAGTCGGGGAGGAAAACTTGACTCTTCCTTTTGTCAAAGCCTCATTAAAAGTAACTTATTCTTTCTAAAAATCCATACTAATACAGAAGGTCCAGGGTTCATGATTGCCACAGACAGACAGACAGACAGACAGAGAGAGAGAGAGAGAGAGAGAGAGAGAGAGAGAGAGAGAGAGATACATAGATACATAGATAGATAGATGGAAAGATAGATGGAGAGATAGATGGAGAGAGCAAGAACCATTAAGGAGACCAAGAAAGACTTCCTGTAGGCCATAACAAGATGGGTCTTGAAGGAAGTTAGGGATTCAAAAACGTAAATATATGAAATTGGTGCATTTTAGACATTCTAGGCATAAGTAATGACCAGCCAAAACAAAGGATGTAACACAGTAAAAAAAAATCAAAATTTGCCTCTCTGGGATTTTCACCCATTGGTCTTAGCTATTCAAGTTTTAAGTTTAATCTTTATGGAAGTAGAGACATTCAGGTTTTTTTTAGCTTTTTTCTTTTTTTGGAGGGGGGAAGGCAGGGCAATTGGGGTTAAGTTCCTTGCCAAAGGTCACAAGGCAAGTGTGTCAAGTGTCTTAGGTAGGATTTGAATTCAGGTCCTTCTTACTCCAGGCAGCTATGCTCTATCCACTGCTCCTCTTATCTGCCCCAAAGTGGAGACATTCTGACACACTCCCCTAACACACATAGGAATACCTATGTCTTCCCAACTTCCCCCCCAACACACACATACATCTCCCAAAATTTCACACAAGAGGGTATATTTTTACTTTAAAACACTGAAAACTTCTAAATTAAAAAAAAATTAAATGGAGGTTTAGCTAACACGTTAATAAAATAAGACTATGAAATCCCTTTTCCCACCTATGTAAACCCAATGTCCCCGTCTCTTGAGGGTCACAGAATCCTAAAACCTGAGAACTAAAAGGGACCTCTGTGGCTTTCCAGTTCAACCTACACAGAAAAGCCATCTCCATTATAATATACCCACTTCTTGGATGGGGAGACTCACCATATCTATAAGCAGTCCATTGAACTATTGAAGAACTCTGATTATTAGGAAGTTTGGAGAGTGTGATAGATAGATAGATAGATAGATAGATAGATAGATAGATAGATAGATAGATAGATAGACAGATAGATACACAGACACATAGATAGATAGATAGATAGATAGATAGATAGATAGATAGATAGATAGATAGATAGATACACAGACACATAGATAGATAGATGATAGATAACATATGTATATATATGCATATATAGATATATAGATATAATAATTTTCTTTTACGTTGTCAAGACTAAACTCACCTTTAATTTTTCCCAGCCTTTTAACTGGTTTAAAAAAAATAAAAGTTAAGCTAAAGCTGGGAATTGTACACCCTTTGGAGGCTCACTGTGGGAAGATAATCAGTAACATTCCAACCTCCAAGGGCTTTTCAGATGATAGATATGACTCTTCCTAACCCATCTCTGTATAATAGCATTAGTCTCAGCAAGGGAGCTATAATAGACAAAGAGCTGGATTTGGGCTCTGCGTTCATATCCTAGCTACTTACTGTCTGGAGGTCTTAGGTCTCACTGCTCCTTAGTTTCCTTATTTGTAAAACAAAGAGGGAGTAGATCAGAGTTCTTAAACTTTTGTGTGTGTCATGGACCCCTGTGGAAGTCTGATAGAGGCCATGGAGCCCTTCTCAGAAAAAATATTTTGTTGTCTACATTCATGATTGAAGGAAATGCTAAGTTTCAGAATGAGTTTAGCGGAAATAAAGTGGTGCTTGTTTGTTTTTTTTCCCCAATTCAGCTTCATGAATGATCTTGAACTCTATCCATGGACTCTAAGATAAGAACCCCTGGACTAGATTATGAAGGTTCTTTCAAAAATTAAAGTTATATGAACACCAAGTAATTACCTCTGGAGAAATCCACACAATCATTTATATTCACTATAGTGTCCTGTATTCAGTAAGATATCAGTAACATGAATGAATGAATGAATGAATGAATGAATGAATGAGTGAATGAATGAGTGAATGAATGAAAGACTTGTAGTTCAACAGACCTGGGCTATAAGTATATACACCCTTAAGAAACCAGTAGACATAGGCTAACCTGGCCTATGTTTAATTGGAGATAAAAATAACCCAGAGGGAGGGAATCAAGAAACCCTTTGACATCTTGCCCATCAAAGAGGATGATTGGCAGAATGTGTCACTATTCAATTAGCTGGCAGGCATCTTGTAAACACAGCCTTGGAATTGAGCAATTAGTTGATTAAACACTGGCGGAAATTAGCTTGATCATGAAAAGAACTCTTGGTTTTGTTTCATTGAGTGTCATAGGAGGGTTTTGTACTTCTAGACTTTTCTTTTGCTGTCTTTAGTGTTGTTTTTTCCTGCCTTTGTTCTCGAGGCTGCTTTTTTTTCTTTGCAATAAAAATACATTCCCCTCACCAGGCCACTGGTGAGCAAACACTGGGGTCAGTTTAATACACAGTCTTTTCCAACTGTGGGATAGTTTCATCATCTGACGGCCGCCCAGAGGAATTGGACCTTTATTTAAATCTCAGAAACTGTTAGATTTCACCCCCCTCTGCCCAAGAACCTGAACTTCCTAGCATCAGAGACAGGTGAGTCCCAACCCAGCACCTGCCCAAAGACCTTACTAAGAATGTTCCCTTTGGGGAATAAAGGTGCCTTTGTGCATTTACCCACCTCTGTTTTACCAAGAGCATCTGCCTGATTTATTTTTGGCAACAGTATCTGGGTTCAGAGGAAAAAGATAATTTGCCTCTATACTTTCCACCTAGAATGCCTTTTTTTTCTCCATTCCATATCCAGTCCCCAAATCTTTGCACAGCCTGTCTCCTACCCCTAGAAGGTTCTCCCTCTTCAACAGTCTTGGAACCCCTATCTCCAAGGCTTGGATCAAGGGAACCCTGGCACACTTGGAGACCCCAGGTGTTAGAGATTACCTATGCTGTAATCAACTTAATTGTATTTCATTTATATGTAACTTATAATTATTTATCTGTGCATTGCCTTCTCCCCCAGCAGAAGGTAATCTCTTTAAAAGTAAGGGCTATTTAATTTTTTGTCTTTACATACCAAGCACCCAGCATAGTACTTGGAAAATAGCAGGTACTTGCAAAAGCTTGTTGAATGAATGCAAACACTTGAGAGAATCAAAAGATTTAAGAAAGGTAAAAATGCTTAGGAATAAAAGCATTAGGTATTTCTATACTCAAACATAGCTTCATAAAATACTGTATTTGCACACATAACTTTACCCCTTTCCCTTCCCAGCAGATATTTTGCTATTAAAATTCAGAGCCAGTCAGGAGAATTATGCTGAGGAAAGAGCTCCTGGCCACCACTGCTGCCAGGATACACCGACACTAATGTACTCAGTAATATCCCAGTGGCCCAAGTTAATGGAGCTTCCAGAAGGGACCTAACTTCGTCAAGTTGCTTCTTAGACAGGGAAGAGCAGGGCTCAGAACTGCAGATAATATTCCCTCCTATAATCCCCTGCCACCCCACTTCTCAGTGAATATTTTAATACTAACCAGGGGAAAATGGAATCATGCCGATAGATAGCTCTCAGCAGTAGAGCTGACATAGAGAACCTGGGAGCTGTAGCTGATGCCAGAAGCTACAACACTCTTTTCCTTCTAGAATTTTTTTTTTTTTTACTATAAATCCAACCCTATCCAATCAATCCAGTCCATTAAAAGAGGTCTAATACAGGGCAGTTCAAAGTAATGCGCTAGTCTCTGGGTCAGGGAGATGGGTTCAAGTTCTTTCTGATATATACTGTCTTTAGAACTAGCCAAATGACTAAAACTCTCCATGGCCCAGGCAGCTCTCTAAGACTCTAAATTAAAAGATAGGTGGAAATCTACAAGTATTAATGAGTTTCCACATTGCAACTTTCTTATACTGTGGAAATAGTTATGGTTATTTTTGTAAAGTGCTGTGTTGGGCCTTGGACCTACATACTTTGAAAACCAGTCCCTGCCCTCAAGGGGCTTACATTCCACTGGGAAGTGGGAACTAACACTCAAAAAGATAAGAATATCCATGAAAATATGAAGAGGAGGGAGAATGTTAAAAACAAAGAGGATTATGAAGGATTTCCTGTAGGAGATAACCAATGAGCCAATCCTTGAAGGAAGTAGGGGATTCACAGAGGATATCAGGAGGGAGTGCATTTATAAACACAAGGGGCAGAATGCACAAAAGCATGAAAGGAGGAGTTGCAACATTAGTTTTACTCAGGATGCAGATTCCAGGCCATGGAATAAACTTGGAGAGCCAAGCTAACCAGACTCAGAACACTGAAGGGCTTTGAAGGCCAAGCTATTTTGTTCTGATCATGGAGGCAAGAGGGCATCATTGAAGTCCCTTGGGCAGCAAGATAAAGTAGTGAGATTTGTGCTGTAAGTAGGCTATTGGTAAGTGTCAGTCCTTGTACCTAGAAAGTCATGTTTTAATTGCCATGCTCACGAAATCTCTAGACCCTTGGCCAAGCCAGGATTGATGAAATGGGAGAGCAGAGTAAGAACAGACTAAGAACAGCCTGATTATAGGATGAGTAAATAGTATAATCTCTCTGGAGGCAGCTAGGTGGTGCAGTGGCTACAATGCCCAGGCTGAAGTGAAAAGGACCTGAGCTAAAATCTGGCCTCAGACACTGACTAGCTGTGTGACCCTGAGCACGTAACTTCATCTTATTTGCCCTAGTTTCCTGATCTCTCAAAAGAGCTAGTGAAAGAAGTGGCTGACCACTCTAGTATCTCTGCCCCCACCCCAACCCCTAAAAATGTGATCATGAAGAATCACGTATGACTGAACAACAATAACACAATTTCAGGGTGGCTAGGTGGTGCAGTGAATAGAGCACTGACCCTAGGGTCAGGAGGACCTGAGTTCAAATTTGACCTCAGGCCCTTAACAGTTACTAGCTGTGTTTCCTTGGGCAAATCAGTTAACTCTAACTGCCTTGCCTTCTCCCCTCCAAAAAGAAAAAAAAATAATAATAAACATGATTTCTCTGATGGAACTGATTAATGATCAATTGGATCACAGAGCTGTAAAGAAAGCTCAGGGATCAATTGGCCCAACCCATCCTTGCCAAAGAATACCATCCATAACATTTACAACAGATAACCATCTAGACTTTGCTAGTGACTTCCCTCTTTGAATTAGATTTAAATTTTTCTATGCATATATGTGTATGTATACATATACACATAAACACACATGCATATATATACTTATATGTGCACATACACACAGACATATATATAGAAATTCTGCAAATCGTAATGCAGCCCAAGTCCTTGTAATTTTTTTTTAACCACAATATCACACCATATAATAACTCATCTGGAACTTACAATCCATTAAAACCCTCAGATATTCTTTAAACTGTTTCTGACTTATTTGTCCCCGTTATTAATCTCTGGTCTATGCAGCAATCTGTGTGACTGTCTGGTTAAGACTAGCAGACCCAGAAAGCTTCCCTAGTCTTTCAGCCTCACTTGCCTAGCTCCATAAAAGGGGCTGTTTGTCCCATCTTTGATTTAAGTTGATGTTCTCTGGACACAAGACCTCCACAGCTCATTGGTGTCCTTGGATTCATTCACATTCTAATCTCTCAATGTTGCTTAAATATCCAACACACATCTTACCCAGGAGTTTTCTCTGCAAATATACAGTGGTATAGAAATTCTAATTGAGAGTAATTACATAATTCAAGACTGAATTTTGATAGGGTGAAGCAGAGATTCTTGGTATTTACCAACCTGCCCTTCCTGACATTTGAAAAGTTCTCTACACTCAAGAAGGACATAGTAATAAAGTATATGAATATTAATCACCCTGAATTATGTGGGGTTTTTGGGGGGGAGGGGAGCAGGCATATCACTCTTCTGGTCAGCAACCTTCAGTGTCTAGTCTGGACCAACTGAAGTCCAAAATATTTGCCCTGATTGCAATGACCCTTCATATAACAGTTCCCCTGAAAGGTTTAAAACTGAGGTATTTATTACCTCCTGACTGTCTCTGTCTCTCCCTGGCTGCAAATAGTTTGAACCCAGAATGCCTTCTGGACCTTTCCCAAGCATGTGTGTGCACACACATGTATACATGCACACTTATATGCACATACACAGAGTAGACATCTTCTGTCTTAGGATCTAAGGTCCCAACTCATACTGTTCTTACTGACCTTTACCTCTTTACCTAGGTAATTCAGAATTCATTCTTTTTTAATACCTAATAATCATTTACTATGGATCAACTGCTCTGCTAATCACAGGGGATACAATGAGAGACAAAAACAATCCCTTCCATGAAGGGACTCCCGTTTGAAGGGATGCGACATGTGAATTCCCAAGTACAGAAATATACAGAGTAGATGGAGGGCAACCTCAAAGTAGAAAGCTCGTATGTTGAGAGCAAAAGGGAATGGAGCACTATGGGAAATAGATGACTCCAAAAGATACTGGATAAGTTGAGTCTTGAAGGAAATTAGGGATGCCAGGAGGCAAAGGGGAGGGGAAAAAAACCCTCCAAGTATTGAAAATAGAAAATGAAAAGACTTAGAGATAGAAAATGAAGGGCACTGATGCCTGGGTCATAGATTGTGTGAAGGGGACTAAAATATAAGAAGACTGCAAAGGTATAAAGGAGTCAACCCATAAGTACCAAGCACAGTACTTTTTATTGGATACCATCAGTAATAGGAAGTCACTGGAGTCTACTGATTATGGAGGTTGAGATAAATTATTTTTCTATTATTAATAACCAATTATTAGTAGATTAGTTATTATTAGGTTTTTTTTTTCTTTTTTTCTTTTTTCATTCAGAGACCAGTTCTGAAAGTCTCTGAAGTATATACTTAAGAATGTTGCTGATTGGGACCCCACCCAACAGGGAGAGCTTATTTCTGATTAAAGGACAAAGGTGAATTCTGGTCCATTGTTCAACTTGAGTGCTCTGGGTGGAGACTATTCCTTTGTACAGATAACTGGAGGAAGTTGAGTATCATGGAGCCATATTCTCACCAGGGAAAGCTTAAAGGCTTCCAGTCTACCTCTTCTACTCCTTCATTGATTATTCACCAATCAAGGTTTCTCTCCACCTGTTGGGAATGTCTGCTTCTCCAAAAGTATTTAAGTATTCAATGATATTCAAGATTGGTCTTTGGTTACCCAGAGAAACCACTGACCTCAATTTATTGATTATTTGTCAGACTAATTAATAAATTGATAATTAATTACCCAGAAACTCTGTCTCTTGGGCCTTTCACTTGCCTCAGGGTGAAATAAGTTGACCTGTGTTTAGAAAATTACTTTTACATTTATATGAAGAGTGGATTACAATGCTGAGAAACTTATAGTAGGGAGTCAGCCTAGAAGGCCATTCTAATATGTAAGAGCAAAATGTGAGGAGTGCCTGAAACAATTATGAGTAGAGAGAAAGGTGCCATACATTAGAGATATGATGAAGGTAAAAAAATAAATAAGAAGGAGAATTAACAACATAGTTGTGTAGAGTGGTTGAGAGTGGTAGGTTAAGTATGACATCCAGGTTGAGAATCTAGGTCACAGGGAGAATGGTATTACCTTCAATAGCAATAGTTCAAAGTTCAGAAGAGGGAGAAAGACAAGTTTTGCTTTGTACCATATCGAGTATGAGATGGCTATGTGACATATAGTTTCAAATATCCAATAGGCAGGTGGAGCTTAGAAGAGAGAGTAGGGCACTGGTTATAGCCATGAGGGAGTCATCTACGTAAAGATAATTAAACTAATGGAGGATGATGTGGTCAAATAAGATAATGGGGGAGGGGGAAGAAAGGGAGAGGAGATTCCAGGGCAGAGACTTGAGGAACACAGGCAGTGGAGAGAACAAGGATGAAGATCTAGCAATGGGGCTAAGAAGAAGCAGTCAAACAGATATAAGGAGAACCCAGAGGGAGCAGTATTAATATAACCCCAAAAGTAAAGAGTACCAGTAAGAAAAGGTGTTTAACAATGTCAAATGCTGCATTGAGGTCAAGAGGATGAAAATCGAAAAAAGACATTTGGAAGTCTACATTTAAGGTATAGCTATTTGACATCTAGCAGGCCAAGAAAGATGATAAACTTCCAATGTGTCATTCCAGCTACAAGCTAGATGGGATAGTAAACACAACACTGGAATGGGAATAAGGAAAATATGAGTTCGAGTCTCATCTTGTGACATTTATCAGGTAAGTGAAACTTGGCAAGTCACTTAAACTTAGAGATCTTTGTTTTCCCCCATCTGTAAAATTGGGATAATATATGTACCTCACAAACTTATTGTGATATGCTTTATAAATATAAAATGCTATATTATTTTTTATTATTATTGGTTTTGTTATTATACTCCACTGGGTATTCTGTAAATTGTTAGAACCTGCAGTAATGCATCCTTCAGTTTCCACTGTTTCTTTGAATAATGTGCATTGATCTCTAAACCCAGGCTCCTTAAGCTACAGTTTCTAGAGGTAATCACCTGGTCCAGAATTGCCACCATAAACTTGTCTATTTTCACAAATAAATCCACCCAACTTGGCCATTTGTTCGATGATTCTTTGTCTCAATATTATTGGCTGAATTAATGTGTCTGGCACTTTAGAGGACTTTTCAATTGCACGCTTGGATGTTAGCCATTCCCTAGGATACATCTAGAGGTAAGTCACTAGTGGTTACATTTGACAAACACAATGGCATATATCCGTTATCAGCCTCTACAATTGTTTAGTTACCTCATATCTGCTTGTTCCATCAAGATTTCCATTGGATTTTGATCTTTTTTATCACTATGAGCTCTAAGAATATCTATCAATTTGGTTTTTTTTGTTTGTTTTTTACCTTTTTGCCATAGAACTATTAACATTTCAATAGTTTCTTGAGGGTGATGAATTCTGTTTTCTTAACAGAAAATGTTTTTTTAATGATACATTCTAAATATTCTGTGACCATTTTATAATTTTATATGTATATTTTAAAATCACATTGTGTAAATGGTGATTGCTATAAATATGGTCACCCATTCCATTTTGAGTTTAGAATTCCAGTAAGTTTCTTAACCATATCTGTTGACAGATTCCTGTCTGATAGATTTAAACTTGATGTGTCTTATTTACCTAGAGGAAATTAAGGCATAAGGTATCACCTTTATCCATTGATTCAATTTTACCTCTGGATTCAAGCTCAAAGCCTTAAGCCTCTGTCTTCATTTAGTATTTGTTAAGAATTCCCATTTATTGAATCTAAACATCTTAATATCAAAGAGATACATCCCATGAGATGAAAGAGCTAGCTAATGAGTTTTGGGGTGGTGCTATATAACTCAATATTGACTATGTAAAGCAAGTGATTAATAACATGTTTTGGTTTGACTCCGTCTTTACTTTAGAAGGCATATTTAATTTATTTATAAGAGATCTTGATTGATTTAAGGCTAGCACAACCATAATGGGCTTAAATTGTATCTTGGAAAAAAAAAGCCACATTTTATGTCAATTGTGCCCAACATTGCTATATTCATGGAGTGTTTTAAATAGAGAATAGTTTTCCACATAGAAATCTACTACTATAGTATTCTCAATAAAAATGAATAGCTATCCTATTTCCCTTGACTCTCTTCCCCTTCCTCCCTTTGACTTAAATATCCCTAAGGCCATAAATTGACACTCATATGACATGAATTTAAAGTGCTTCATAATTTGTGTCATCCTTTTCTGGAGACTCTGCAGCTTGTCAATACCTTTCTTTAACTGTGTAATCTAGATTCCAGAACCCAATATTTCTTATGAAGTGTGATGAAAGCAGAATACAAGGGGACTTTTCATGTTCTTGTTCAGGGAGGCCATGCTTTTCCTCCTGTAACCCAAAACCACATTAACTGCTCATACAGAATTGGAAGCAACCTTCAAGGTAATCAGGTACCGAATGAAAACTCCCAGATTTCAGGTTACATGCAGCCCCCAACCTTCTCCAGTACAGAAGAAGAAGATAAAAATATAATTGTGAAATACTTAACAAAATAGAAAACAACATAGATAATGCTAATTTGTTTTTTTCTGGGTCAATATGCAACTAGCAGAGATTCATTTCTATTTGAGTTTGACACTGATGTAGTACAACTCCTCCAATTTTAAAAAATGAATAAAGTGAGGGCCAGAGAAATTTGCCTAAAGTGATATAAGTTAAGTAACTGAGTCAAGATTTGAACCCAGGCTGTCTGATTTTCAGTGCAACATTCTTTCCACTATGTTGCATTGTTTCTCAAATATATGGATGAACAAGTGAAAGAATGAACAAAAATAATTGACCAGGTGTTAAAAATCTGTAGTGCAGGAGTAGGGAGGGCAAGACAAAAAAGAGAGACTTCAAACCTCCCTTCTGGGCAGTGAGGCAATGTGATGTATAGAGTGACAGGTTTGGAATCTGGAGACTCATCTTGATGAATTCTACTATGTCTTCAAACACTTATGAGCTACATGACCCGGGGTAAGTCACTTAACTCTGCCTCAGTTTCTCATCTGTAAAATGAACTGGAGAAGGAAATTGCGATCCATGAATATATTTCTTCCAAGAAAACCCCTAAATAAGATCATGAATACATACATGACTGAAAAAACAAACAACAAAAAAATCCCTTTTATCCAAATTTAATCCAGTACCTACCAAAACATGATAAGAAGTCTCTTACAAAACAGTAACAGATTTTCTTTTTGAAAAATTTCAGTTCTTATTTCAAATTGTGGGTTATTAATATCAGTGAAGCCAAGTCAGACAAGTTTGTCAGTCAATTAGCATTCATTAAGTGCTTTCTGTGTACCAGGCACTGGGTGTAAAGATTTTGAGAGCCCCACCAATCTTAGAAGGCTCTAAGTACAGGCCTAGAAAAAGACTATGTGTTTTTCAGTTGAGTAATTTATCTATCACTAAGGGGGTAACCTGTTAATGTGGGGTTGGGTGGGTTTCCTGGTTTTCCCAGAAACACTCAAGCCTGGCTACTAGGGCTTACTGGAGTTGTACTCTACATCAGTGAAGGGAATACCAAATAGAACAAAATCACAAATCAAAAAATATTGAAGTGAGAAAGAGAATTGTGACCCACCAGAGACATATAACTAGACTGGAGAAAATCCTTGCCTAGTTGAAGTCAAATCTATTGAATCGATGGTTTTCAGTGAGTCACCTGTAAACAGACTCAATGACACTTTTCTTATTGATGTTGTCCAAAGGTAATTGTTTGGATGTGAAAACCCTCTTTTTTGGTAAACACACACACAGATACACACAGACACACACACACACAGACACACACACACACACACACACAAATGAAAGAAACAAACAAGTTTTACTCTGAAACAGTATAGCCAAATCTTTCAGTTTCCTAAACTAATTGGAGATAATCTTTTTGAGGTGGTGTGTGCATATCTGTGTCTATGTCTGTGTTTGTGTCTATGTCTGTGTCTGTGTCTGTGTTTGTGCATGTAGGTCTGTCTATGCCCATATATATGTAGAGAAAGATGCACAGAAACGTGTATAAATAGATGTTACATATACTTAGATGTTTGCATTTATAAATGCGTATTGCAGATATAAACATTAGATCGGTTTTGTGTAGGTGAAATACATATGATGTGTCTCTATATAAACATCCATATTTGTGTGCATACACACATACATAATTACATATGTTTTTATGATTGATTCCGTTCAGTCATGTCTGACTCTTTGTGACCTGATTTGGGGTTTTCTTGGCAAAAACACTAGAGTGGTTTGCCATTTCCTTCTCCAGCTCATTTTTATACATGAGGAAACTGAGGCAAACAGGGTTAGGTAACTTACGCAGTGTCACATAGTTAGTAAATGTCTGATGTCGGATTTGAACTCATGGAGATGAGCCTTCCCAATCCCAAGTCAGGGCATATATTCACACATATGCATATATGTATATACACCTCTCTCTATATACATATATGCATGTGCATATACACAAGTACAGCCTCTCCATGTACTAAGATCTTTTCCACTATTTCCTGAAGGTTTACCTTTAGCCTAGGTTCCAATAAGAAATATCCTCCCCTGTTGATTCTATTTTTTTCTTAATTCTCTATCAGCTAAAATTTGGCTTTGTCTGAATATTTTCTTGTCTCATGAACTCATTGTATTGTTTGACACATTCCTATTTTCAGGCAGAATTCTTGGATAAGCTTTGCTACTGTCTGTTGTAATCTATTGGTTCTCCTTTTCATTTTTCCCTTCTCTAGCTGTGGTTTCCTTTATATAACATTTTGGATTTCCTATTTCATTTCTTCCAAGTACCCTTTTAGCCTTTGTGGCGAGAACACTCTTTTCTCACAGTTTATACTTGGGTTCATGTAGTTACTCTTTCTTTGTGGTTTCTGTCAAAGGCTTTTGTATCAATTATGTTTCCTAGCTCATTCCTGGGTACCCAGAAAACAATTAACAACTGCTAATTGATAGACTTTTCTGCATTTGCTTGTTTTGAATTTTTTCCCCAAAGAAATTGATTTAAACAAGCTCAACTTGGGTTTGAGCTGTATGTCTAAAAATTCCTCTAAATATTGTTGTCACACCAGCCAGACTAAAACTTATCCTCAATCACACAGTCTTTATTTCCCATCACATTTCTGTGATAGAGAAAGAAAACACACACACACACACACACACACACACGTCTTGTTGGAAACTATTTATAGAAAGTTTCTGATAAAGTGATGTCATGTACTGATTGCTTCTGAAAGGCAGGTCAGTGACAAGTCTGTAGATACCATTCTCCATTCAACAGTTGCTAATGAATAAGGTTTGAAGAGTCAGTTCCCTTTTGTTGCTCATTCAAACAAAGACCATGTTAAGAGCAGTTTCCAAATGAAGCCTGTACAGATTAACCTTTGGATTCACTGTGTTAAATTTTCTTTAAAAGTAATCATAAAGGGGCCAGTTGAGTGTGGACCCCATCATTTTAATTTATAAATTCAAAGTGTTTGAGTTGGAAGGGACCTGAGAGGGTCATTGACCCCAAGCTCATTAGTTTACAATCATGAGAATGAAAACACTGAGAAATTACATGTCCTGCCCAGAGTCAGGTAGTTAATAAGTGAATGAGGTAGGATTTGAGCCCGGGTCCTCCTGATTCCAAGCACAGTGCCATGCTGTCTCTCCAATTCAATATCATAGAATAAAAATTAACCAAGCACTTATTATGTGAATTATTGTACTGGGCATGGAATACAAAAGTTCAAAGATTAAACAGTCCCTTCCTTTAAGCAGTTTACATTCTACTGGATGGCAAAAGCAAGAGTTATTCTGTTTTTTCTCCCTAACCAATGTTGCTTCCTTCCTCCCTCCCACCCACACAAAAATGGCAAATCCAGATAGTAGATAGTAGTTCTTCAGCTTTCTCAGCCTCCCACCTTCTGTATCTTTAATTCTTCCTGGTTAGCTACTTTTCTCCCACAGTCAGGTTGTAGTCCTTTTCCAGAACTTGTTCTCAGTTTTCTTCTTCATTCACAAAAAGGCAAAAATGCTGCAATAGTTTGAGTTATTACTCCTCCCAAGGTCTATTGTCTTTGGAAAGGGAGAAGGAGATCTGGTGTGATGGAAGGAGCACTGAATAAGAAGTCAGATTCCCTAGACCTCAACTCATTCATTAACTTATGTCACCAGAGGATAATCACTCCACCTACTTAAGCTTTCTTTTCCTCATAGATAAAATGACAAGTATAGACTAGACCAGGGGTGGGGAACCTACATATAGTCTCAAGGCCATATGTGGCCCTCTAGGTCCTCCAATGCGACCTTTTGACAGAATCTAAACTTCACAGAACAAGTCTCCTTAATTAAAGGATTTGTTCTGTAAAACTCAGACTTAATCAAAAGGCAGCACCCAAGGACCTAGAAGGCCACATGTGGTCTCAAGGTTGCAGATTCTCCATTCCTGAACTAGATAATCTGCAAGTTAGCTTTCTGTTTTAATAATGGAGTGCTGACCAGTAAATTGATAATTGTTCTGTTTGGTGCCTTGAATTTCACAACATTTCTGAACTACACTGGTAGGCATTTGTTCAGTCTTCCTGTCTAGGAAGTTTCCAGGATCCATCCTCAAAGTAGCAATCCTATTTCTGATGAAAGCTAATATTACTAAACAACAGATATTTCTCTAAGAGGCTGCAGATACATGAAAACTGAAGAAGGGGGGTCAGTGTTTATTTTAATGTGGTCAACCTTTTTTTTTTTCAATAAAACCACCCTATTTTATTATTCTTTAAGAATGTGGAACAAGGAGCCCATACACATTTCTTAGAAAATATACTACTGTGGGAACAAGTGAAATGAACTGTTCCTACAATCATCATCACATATTTAATGAGTTCAATGTAAGTGTTAAGTGCAGAGAATACCAAGAAGTTGAAGATACGATCCCTGCCCTAGAAAGATCAACTAATTGTGAAAACAGAATTCAGACATTCAAAAATACTAACCCAAGTCAGCATAATGTAAGTACCAAATGAGTGGTACAGACTTCAGTTCAAAGAAGGGCATCATCAACCAGGACTAGGGAAACTGAGTAAAGCTTTTAGAGGAAATTGGTGTCTTTAAAAAAAAAAGGCCGAATCACATTAATAGAAAAGATCTGGGCATGTCTAGGTGGTACAGTGAACAGAGCACTAGCCATGGAGTCAGGAGGACCTGAGTTCAAATCCAGCCTCAGACACTTAACACAAAAACTAGCCATGTGACCTTGGGCAAATCACTTAACCCCAATTGCCTTACCCTCCCCCCTCCAAAAAGCAAATAATTAAAAATAAAAATAAATAAATAGGAAATATCTGGAAGTAGATTCCAAGCATGAAAACAAAGGGAGGAAAGGCATGGAAATAATTTTAAGTAATGATAATAAAAGAATCTAGGAGTCAAACTGAAAACTAGAAGTCATTTAGTCTAACCTCTACCCTATCGTTTTAATCTCTTCTCTAAAATCTCTTAGAAGCTGTTATCCTGTCTCTGATTAATCTTTCCCCAATTAGGAGCTAATACATTTTTTTTTACTTAAGATTAGTGTTTAATGGTCTTGCCAAGTATGTTTCTACATAAAATCGTCCATATCTTTTTGTTCCTAGGTACCTGAGCTATATCCTAGGAAACTGTTTTACTTAGCATTCCCAATTATGCCACAAACTAGGCAAGGTCCAGCATTTCCTGTCTTTTCACTCTCTGCATTTCCCCCTTTGCCCAAGTCATCAGTTTTCTCATGGACCACCATAGTATGGCCAATGATAGACATTGGTCCTGAAAGCTGAATTTGGCGATCTCTGATAGATACATTTGCCACACCATCTTTGTTAGCAGTCACATTGCCAAGGTCTCCAAAATGCCTTTCATCATCACCTGGTCCACCATGTTTTTTGGAATGAGGATTAAAGTGAGTACCCGCACTGGTACATCCTTGAGTGTTGTCACCACATTCATGAACATGGAATCCATGATCTCCTTCAGCTAATCCTGTAACACTTCCCACAGGCTCCCCAGCCTGCTTCTGCTCGAAGTGGATAGTGCCTTGCACCAGGCCGTCACCCTTCAAAACGCACACGGTCTTCAGCATATCTCACAGAAAGGTGAGCGTGTGACCCTTCCAAGTCCTAGATGTATGTGGTTGAGAAGAAACAGACAGTCCGGGGAAAGCAGAGCGACCCAAAGTGTGAGGGGAGATGGAGCTAATACATTTTTAAGACAGCCCATTTAACTTTTGGAAAAGTCAATTATTAGAAAGTGCTTCTTTATATATCAATATAAAATTATCCTCTTTGTAACTTTCACCTATTAATTCTAAATTTTCCATGTTCTAGGACATGGAATGTGTTTTTATGTGATTAGTAATTATTGAACCCATGCTAACTCCTAGTGATCACCATTTTCTAAGAACCCATAAAGATCTGCTTAATAATCAGTTCAATAAGTTTTCTAAGGTTGGTATAAACCTGAACAACACTTCATTTTCTAGATATCTCATCCCCCACCTGCGTTTTGCAAATAGGAATACTATTTAACCTCTTGGCAGCTCATTCATTTTCCATTTTTCCTCAAAGATTACTGATCATTTGTCTTTGACAGTATCTGGAATTTCTTTCTACAATACTTTGTTATGTAACCATGTGGATCACAAGGCTAAATTTGTTCAAAGTCACTAGATGTTATTTACCTATACTACTTCCCATTTTCTCTTGTCCTTGTTTGTTTGACATTTTCTCATTTTAAGGATTATTCTCTCATAGCAACTAGATGGCCCAGTGGATGGAGCACCAGACCTGGAGTCAGGAAGACCTGAATTCAAATCTGGCTTGAGACACTGTCATGCCATGTGCGAGTAGCTTTCCAGAAGAATGCTACTGTGAGCAGCTTTTAAGGTTCTGATTACACAGTATAGTGAGCACTCTATTCCATAACAAATCAAAGCAAAACATTCACAGAAAATCAAGGTACAGCATTCACAATATTATAGCTTATCACAGAAAATCACAATATAGTATTCACAACAGCTCATCATTAAAATGGCCGTATAATTTCCATCATAGTGGCCACAAAGTTTTGAACAAAGAACAATCATCTGGGATCCCTAAGGAGATTTGCCTCCTTACTCATTCAGTCATCTCAAAGTACAATGGTCATTCATGTAGCAACTAAGTTAACTCAATCAGTCATTTATTTGGCAATTAATTACTAAGTATCATTAATCACTAAGTATAATCATTAGAAAACACACAGACCCTCTACCCCTAGGTCACTAGTAAATTTACAGTCCCTCAGTCAGTATACAGTATCCAAGTAAATTCTTTCAGCTTAACTTGGGATGGTCTCTCATATACTGTAGAACCCCTTCCATGGTTGCAGCTCCTACCTGAATCCACCAAACTGTCACTTGAATTCAGAGGCAGATAGCTCCCAGGTTCTTATCCAGTTCTCTGGGCAGGTCCTGCTCCATATTGGAGCTCATGGTGTCCAGTCCATCTCAAATCCTCTGTAATTTCTGTCCCTGGGAATTCAAGGTTCCACCAACCCACCAAGAGACAAAGTCTTAGCATTCTGGTCATGCTTCCTCAGTCTTCTTCAGCTAATTAAAAAACTCAGAATCACCTTATCCATGGGGGATAGGGGGAAGAGAGGAGCTCCTGGGCTCCTCTTCAGTAGAAGCTCTGCCACCACAAGATCTTGGGAAATACTGACTCAGTTCTCAATTCTCATTTCTCTTCTGTAGCTGCTCTGCCTCCAGATGTTGTTCTCAAGAAATTCTGACTGTTCCTTCCTGGGGCTTTTCCTTATATACACATGGCATTAGTTTCCTGTTTTAGCAAACCCCTTCCTGGGTTCCTGAACAGGAATTCATACTTTCTGTTTCCCCAACAGAGGCTTGGTCAGTTACTAAGTGCTAAGTACTTATTACCTTTGTTTAACTTGAAAGAAGGAACTAAGTACCTGCTACCTTTGCCAACACAAAGAGATCTTCAAATTCAAATTAATTACCCTTACAGACACTCATTGTTTTATCCTGGACAAATCATTTAAACTCTGTTTCCCTCAGTTCCCTCATCTGTAATAAGGATAATAATGGTACCTACCTCCGAGGGTTGCTGTGAGGATCAAATGAGATGATAACTGCAAATCCCTTAGCACGGTGCCTGGGATATAGCAAGCAATATATAAACGTTAACTGTTATTATTAGCTATTCTTTAATAGTGAAAAATGAATAGTTGTCAGTTTGCTGTTCCATCATCTGCCGCTGACTACAGGTTATCCTTTCCTTGTTCATCATGTCCTTTTTTGGTGCATTAGTGATGGTGAGTCAGGAGTTAGGAAAGATTCAACATCAGGAAAGTTCAGAGCACATTCTTTTAAAAGTCATTACTTTTCTCTAATAAATTCCTTTGTTTTATATGTGAGTAATAAAAGCAGACACTAATCAGGAGCAATTCTTAAATAAAATAGGGGCACAGTGTCCATTTCAGTGTGAGCAATCAAATTTTGCAAAGATCTAGAGACAAATCCTAGATGAATTTGCTTAATTGAGCATCCAGGGAAAATAAAGAGAAGTATTCAGCAGTCTGAAAGTTGCCTTCAACAACTACTCAAGGAACCAAATCAAATTGGATCTTTCTTCCCTGATTCATTCCTCACATTACCTTGACTGCAGAAGGCAAGGAAAAAAAGCAGATAAATGGCTTTAAATAATATTTTAAATACAATTTTAAGTAGGTGAATAGAGTATATATTTCAACAGAAATTTGTCACCAACCTGCGATATTCCAAGGACAGTGCTAGAAACTGGAGGTAAACAGATGAAAATGAAGTCACTTCCCTCAAGGATCTTACATTCTTCTAGAGAATAATATGGTTCAGGGTCATAATAATATGGATTCATCCAGGCACAGTAATATGCATTGATCCCTGACCAATGTGAGTATGGGCACTAATTTTACCAAATATAATGTAACAATGTTGTCATTTTATTTAAGATTGTAGCCTCTGTCTTAAAAATCTCCCTAGCCTCTATTCAATTGCTATATTTTACTAAAATCATTTAAAAAGGACCATACATCTTCATGCCGGAACATATTTACCAGTAATGTTTCAATATAGCTGATAAGCAACAAATACTGTATAAGGTATACATTGATGCATTATTGGCATCCATATTGTGGAATTATTTTAAATATGATAAAACTCTTTTCATTTGCTGTGGATTTATGGTGGGACTGTCAGACACATTGTGATAGACCAGAAAACACAAAATGCCAAGTGACTGAGTTGAAAGTTGGATCTCATTTTACTTCTTTCTTAATTTCAGTAGAAAGCAGGAATGGAAATTAATTTTCCAAAAAGATTGTCCCTAAAATTACTTCCATGTTCACATTTTCAATTCTCTTGATGGAAGTAGCTTCCATGTTGGAATTTTTGAGTCAGTTATGAATTGATAAATGCTTCATTAACTCTTTCATGGTACAGGGAAGGCTTTCACTAAACTCAAGAGAAGGAATCATTGAAAGATTTTTAGCTGAAAAACAAATGCTTATTATAGCTGAGCTGAATTTGTCACTGAGTCATAGTTAACCTCGTGACAATTGACTAATTGTTTTCTGATTGGGAAATGTTATTGTCACTCCTAAAATAGAAGACATAACCAAACAAAGGGAAAACAGTGAGCAATTCTGCAATTTTTTTTAATTCATTCAAAACAGCTGGGGAAATAAATGTTTCTATGTAAAGATGGAACCAACTTCCAAGAATATTAGTTGCTTTGAAACCTGATGAATGGTTGCCCAGTCTGCTTGCCAGTTATGCAGGTGACAAACTAACAAAACTGATGTGTTCAAGTACCTGAGAAGTAATATAGTTCCCTCCCTCTACTTGAGTCAGGGCCAGGTTGTTCTTTTTTTTTTTTTTTTTAATTATTTTTTTAAATTTTAATTTATTTT